>CM062808.1:666391648-667591648 GCA_031772625.1 Pinus tabuliformis
TAATCAGATGATTGAAGCATACTTGAATGAGCATAACAAGCTTGATGGCTCAAATATGTGAATTTGGAAATCAAGATGCAGACTTTGCTAGAAGTGCAGAGTGCTTTGAAGATTAAATGGGGAATGAGTAAAGCTAAGCAACTAGATCATCATTAGTCCCAGATTGGGAGAAGCAAGAAGGTAAAGCAAGGATGCTGCTGAAGATGTCAGTGAAAGACTACACCATACCACACATCAGAGAATGTAATTCAACAAGTGAAATTTTGGGGAATTTTGAAGGATTTGTATGAGATCAAGAATACAAATCATCTTCTGTTCCTGAAGAGCAAGATCTTATTCATGAAGATGGAGGAGAATGAAACAATTGCTTCCTTCATAGCGAGGATCAAAGATTTGAAGAAAAAATTGGTAGGCATTGGTGATACAGTTGCAGATACAGATCTAGTAACAATTAACATGAATGGTGTGATCGATGACTACCAAATATTTATCACTAGGATAGATGCAAGAGAAAAGATCCAAATTTAAAGAACTGATAGAAATACTAATGTAAGAAGAAGAAAGAAGATCGACTCTAAAGCCCCAGAGTGTCGATCTTGCATTGATGGTGAAGAAGAACTTCTTAAAAGAAAAAGGAAATTTGCAATAGAAAAATGGAGGAAACTCAAAGAAAATACCAAATCAGACTCAAGGTATGCATTCAAATAGAAACAACTCTGTAATTAAATGTTTTTATTGCGGAAAACTTGGTCATATAGCTAAGGAGTGTAGGAACAAGATATATCATGAACAACAACATAAGAAGAAACGACACGCAGGACATCTCGTGAATGATAATAATGAGCAGAAATTTAGATTGGTCATGGTAGACTTTGATGAGAATGTCGATGCAAACATCTGGTATGTAGATTCGGAAGCATCAACACATATGATAGGGAACAAGAAATGGTTCAAATATTTTAAAGAAATCAACGACGGAGCACAAATCTACGTAGGTGATGATAGAAGTCACCAGATCAAAGGGTGTGGGAACATTTCTGTTATTTTACCTAATGGTACTGTAAGAAAAATTCATAATGTCATGTATGTGCCCGATGTAACAAAGAACTTGATTTATGTATCCATGATTACAGATCAAGATCTTAAAGTTAAATTTTTTAAATCTAACTGTTATATCAAAGATCTGTTAGATGGCATGAAGACTATTGCTACAGGAGTTTGAACAGGAATTCTGTACAAACTAGATGTAAGACCAACACCAGTTCGAGCTTTGACAACATCGAGTTTGACTATAGAAGAGTTGTGGAATCAGAGATTTGGTCATATCAACTACAATGATTTGTTGTTACTTCAGAAAAAGGAAATGGTAAGAGATCTTCCCATGTCAAAACAATTGCATAATGATTGTGATGCATGTACAATAGGAAAGATGCATAGCGAGGAATTCCCTATTCGAGTAGGGAAGAAACAGAGAGACATACTTGAATTAGTGCACACGGATCTTTGTGGATCCATGCAAACAAAATCATTAGGAGGTTCGCTATATTTTTTACTCTTTATTAATGACTGCACAAAGTTTTCTTGGGTATATTTTTTGAGTAAGAAAAGTCACACATTTGAATACTTTAAGTAGTTCAGAAACATGATTGAAAAGCAAACAGGGAAGCATATAAAAATTCTCCGCTCCGATCATGGGGGAGAATACAGAAAGGATGAGCTTATCAAGTATTTAAAGACCATGGGATATTACAACAATTCACAGTACCCCATACTCCTCAGCAAAATGGAGTAACAGAAAGAAAGAATATAACATTGGTGGAATGTGCTAGGAGCATGTTGAAAGGTAAGGATCTTTCAAATGGTTTTTGGGCAAAAGCATTGAATACTACAGTTTATTTGAAAAATAGGAGTCCTAAAAAGAGTCTTGAGTTTAAAACTCCTTATGAAGCATTATATGGATTTAAGCTTGCAATAAAACATTTGAGAGTGTTTGAGTCTAAAGCATTTTCCCATATTCCAAAGGAAGAAAGAAGAAAACAAGATTCAAATGCCATTAGATGTACCTTTATAGGGTATTGTTCACAATATAAAGCTTATAGATTACTTAATCCCTCTACTCACAACATTTTTATTAGTAGAGATGTCATATTACATGAGTAGGATCATGAAGAATATGATAAGCACAATAAGTAATGGGATATTCCGTTCTTGGTGGAAGAAAGCGAAGAAACATGAAATAATCAGGATCAGCATACAAAGGTAGAAGATGAGTAGAAGCAGACACAACAACAGCAAAAGTAGAAGTAGGAAGGAAAAGAAGATGATGTAGCTATCAAGCCAAGTCCAGAAAATGATGATCAGACAAGGTTTGAAGCTACCCCACCACTTAGAAGATCAGGTAGGAAAGCTCAATTGCCTGTAAGATATAGGGAAAATGCTTTTATAACTAGTATGATGAATGTTGTTGAACCTTCTAGTTATAAGGAAGCAAATGAATGTAGTGAATAGAAAATAGCTATCAAATAGGAATATGAATCTATAATAAGGAACACACTTAGGAGCTGGTTGAACTTCCTTAAGGAAACAAACCATAGGTTGCAAATGGTTGTATAAAGCCAAGATTAATGCAGATGGAATTGTAGATAAATTAAAAGCTAGATTGGTAGCAAAGGGTATTCACAAAAATAAGGCATTGACTATAAAGAAACCTTTGTCCCCGTAGCTAAACTAAATACCTTCATAATGTTAATTGCTTTAGCTACTAAGAAAAATTGGATGATTCACCAACTAGATGTAAAGTCTGCATTTTTAAATGGGAATTGAAAGAGGAGGTTTATTAGAGCAACCTCAGGGGTTTTTTGAAAAAGGGAAAAAACATTTAGTCTGTAGATTAAAGAAAACTCTTTATGGGCTAAAGCAACCACCCAGGTCCTGGTATGAAAAGATTGATTCATTTTTCTACAACTTGGTTACAACAGAAGTAAAAACGCCCCTAATCTGTATATCCTGCAAGATGAAAAGGGGCGCATAGTGTTGATTTCTTTGTATGTAGATGATTTAATTATTACTGGTGATGTTATTTCTCTAATCAAAGAAATCAAGCAGCAAATGTCACAGGTGTTCGAAATGAAAGACCTTGGCGAATTAAGATACTGTTTGGGTCTTGAGATCTGGAGAGATTCAAGACAAACTTTTCTATCCCAGGGTAAGTATGCCAAAGGTCTACTGAAAACATTCAAGATGGCTCAGTGTAAACCTATAGCAGTACCACTACAACATAACATCAAACTGTAGAGTGAGGATGGATCTAAAGAGTCAGATGCGACACTTTATAGATAGTTGGTTGGGAGCCTAATCTACCTGACCATTACTAGACCAGATCTAGCTTATGTAGTGACTGTGCTAAGTAAATACATGTCCAAGCCACTTGAGAGTCACTGGAATGCAACAAAATGTGTCTTGAGGTATCTACAAGTTACTGTAGACTATGGTATTATTTATACTGATTCCTCTGATGTTAGATTGATAGGATTACAGATTCAGACTGGGCTGGAAATGTAGATGATTGCAGATCCATAACAGGCTATGCATTCAACATTGGATCTGGGGAGATTACATGGAGTAGCAAGAAACAGAACACAGTTTGTTTGTCTTCAACGAAAGTAGAGTATCAAGCCATGTGCGCAACAACATGTGAGGTAGTTTGGTTGCGAAGACTTCTCCAGGATGTTGGAGAAGAACAAAAAGATGCAACAACAATTAGATGTACAACAACCAAAGTTCAATCAAACTTGCTAATAATTCGGTGTTTCACAAGAACACTAAGCACATTGATACACAATTCCACTTTATCAGGGAGAAAGTGCAATAAAAAGAAATTGATTTGGCATATTGTAATACATCTGATAATGTTGTAGACATTTTCACTAAGCGTCTTGGCTGGATTAAGTTTGAAATGTTTAGGGAGATGTTAGGCATATTTGTAAACCCCTTCTCTATTAAGGGGGAGTGTTAGAGATAATGGATAATATCATAGAATAGTGAGTTGGTTCACGAGACCTTAGGATAGGAATTAGTTTCTATTCTTAGGTTATGGTTTTAAATTCCCTAAATTTATGATTTCTATATAATGTGTGAAGTACATGGACAATGTAGAGTGTTCTGCAGAGCCAGACTCTCCTGTTTCAGACTCTCTTTCGTAGATATGACCAGTGGGTTCTTTTTTATTAATTGCAACATCACTTTTTAACAATGACAAATAGGCTACCCAAGCCCTAGCCGCAAGTCCCATCATGTGAAACGGGTCTCCTCTATTTAGAGCTAGGAGAGACAATGAGAAAACGCTTCCTTGTTATTATTGTATGGTAAAGCAACATTGTGTGATAGTGACAATGTTACCTATTAGCCAAAGGCACCGTTCATAAATGTGGATAAAAGTTGAGTCCTTGGCATTCAAATTTTCTATAAAGCTATAAAGACACGTAGGATATGAGGGTTCTAAATTTCAACAGAAGCGGCAAATGCTAAGATAGAATAATTTCATTGGGTGAGTGTTGGGGACGGGAGGCATGCCAACCCCCACACTCAACACTAGTTACTTGCAAACGAATCTAAACTTGGGGTAGACAATTGTCTGCACCAAAGAAACATGAGAAGGTAATGGCATTATTCCTAGATGCATGGCCATTGTACTTTCCCTCTGAATAGAAGTCGCCCCAAACTGCCACATTTATTCCTAGCAACTTCTTAATTTGTACGCCCGCTGAGTTTACTCAGAGTGGATATGAATTTGGATGCTCATATTCATCCACCCAATTCACCCACCCTAACCAAATCATGTAGGGCTCTTTTGTTAATTTGATTATATTGACTAAATATTTTGTTTAAGAACTTTCTCAGCTCTTCTTCTTTTTTTAAGGATGGAATGATTGCATCTTATTATATCGTATTTTAAAATACTGATGAAAATTTCGAATACAATTTAATTTTTTTAGGAAATTTTAATTAGTTTACATGTATATGAAATAATATATATTTCTCGTTATTAAAAATTAATGCAATTGTAAAATGGTTATAATTATGATAACTTAATTTAAAATGTAATTCATAAAACTAAGTATGATATATATTTTACGTACCTAAAATATAATATTGATGTTATATTTTAATATATCTATTACTCTTATAAATGTAAAAAATGTATAAATAATTATGAAATATATTTATTTATAAATATTTTTTATTTAAATAAATTAATATTTTGTTTAATTAAATAGATAAAAAATTTCAATTTATTACACTATTAATAAAAAAAATTATTATTATCGTTGCTTATCAGTGGAAATCATTCGAAAGGAAAATATATAATGGAAATAAAATTACATTATCATAATAAACCATCTTTAAATCATAGGTTATTTACATATCAATACTTTATATTAATAATTTTTCTTATAATTTATTATATATAAGTTAATAAAGTGGTTATATTAAAATATTATTACAATTATTAATATATAGAAATATAAATTTAAATATATAAGTAAAAAATTAATTAAAATATATAATTTCATATATATATATAATTACAATTCCATATATATATATGGGAATTATAATTGCATGACCTTTTTTAGTTGGTATTTAAATAGCTATAATCAATTGAATTGTTTAAAAAAAATAATTATTTATCATTTTTATTTTTATTTTTTCAACACATTAGCGCTAAGAATTTTTGATGAAAAGAGCTTGGAAAAAGAAAAAGTCTATCTCCTCCATGTTTATGTTAATAATGGATATAGTAGCCACCAGGCAAGATTTCCTTAAAACTAGTAGAGATCCCAAGGTTAGGGAAAACCCTAGAGATTGAATCTAAGGGGTGCATCTCCCTTTCATATAAGGGACCACTGACAAGATTGCTAGAATCCTTAGGAAGCATAACGTTCCTTCAACCTTTACACCTGTCAACACCATTCCTAGCTCCCTCAGATCTCCAAAAGACTCTATTGACCCCAAAGACATGAAAAGAGTCCATGTTATTCCTTGTTCTTGTGGGGCCCCTATGTTGGTGAAATTGGGTGCTCTATTAATCAGAGGATTCATGAGCATGCAGCTAAAATTAAGCATGGGAGGGCTCGGTCTTCAGCCTTGGTAGAGCGTGTAAAGAAGACCAAGCATCATGTATATATTGAGGAGACCAAGGTTATTGCTAAGATTTCTCATTTTCACCACCATAAATTTAGGGAGACCATAGGAATTGAAGGAAGGCCCAACAATCTCAACAAGGATGACCGATGGAAGATTAGTATTTGTTGGATCCCTGCCATCTCCTTCTACCCTCCGCCCCGGCCCCCCTTTTTACCCTTCTTCATTTTGGTTGTTTCCTTTACGTTAGGTTATTTATAAATATTTATTTTTAATTCAAAATATTTTTATTAAAACAGGTTTATTTAAATCATATAAACTTATTCAAAATATTAACTACACATTTAATCCATATTTATCCCACAATAGTTTTAGTAACTCATTCTTTAAAAGAAATCAAATTATAATTAGTAAACAAATAATCTTTTTAATTAGTCATGGAACAACTTATCCCATAATATGTGAATTTAAAGATGATAATGCATATCAATTTAAATAAATATACTTAGGATAAAAGAGTTAACCATTAAAATATACTAACTAATTATTTAATCATTAAACTTTAATTTTACCTGAATTTATCCCATAACAAAAGTTTTCACATTTAATTTATTTTTAGAATTGAAAAGAAAAAAAAAACATTTTTATTAATTAGTCATGGATATAAAATTGAATCAAAATTATTAAATCTAAAATATTAACTAATTAAAAGAAATTAAATACTATAAATTCATATCCTAAATAAATTAAATACATTTAGTCTCATTTATACTGAAAATAGAATTTTTTTAATAATAACTCATGGATATATTGAGTTGAATTAAATTTATTAAATTTAACAAATTAACTAATTAATTAACTAACTAATTATTAAATTTCCCCGAACCATTAATAAGAAGATAATGCATATCAATTTAAATTAATATACATGGGAAACAAGTTAATTAATTAAATTCAACTAACTAATTATTTAATCAATAAACTTTAATCCCATAACAAAAGTTTTCACATATAATTTATTTAGTTTGAAATTGATTTATTTTTTTTTAACGAATATATTGAGTTACATATGAAATTTAATCAAAATAATTAAATCTAACAAATTAACTAATTAATTAATTAGTAAACTTCCCCAACCCTTGATCCAGTCAAATTCAGTTGTAGTCCAGTCAATTGTAGCTATTTCATGTGGTCCAAATTAGTTGCTTCTTTCTAGCCATTTGAATGAGAGATAGAATCCTTAACTCAGAGATATCTAAACCATCAAAATTACTAAAAAATATAATCTTTACGTACAAAATTATTTTCATTTTTAAAATATATAAATATATATTATAATTTAAAATTAAAAAATATTTAATAATTAAATTAAATTAAGAAACACAAAAGATATTTATAACAAATCGATCTCATTTATATTAACAGACAATGATTAATATTATTATTATAAATGTAATCTAGAAAATAAATTAAAATTCATTTTTCTAAATGAAGATTTACAAAAATATTCATAAAGTTTCAATGAACGTTTCTTTCTTGTTATAGTTTTAAGTAAACCACACTACCTTAGAGCAAAATATTTATATAACTATAATGATATAGTTTATTTTTTATTATTGTCAATGAAAAGCTTTCTATTATTAATAGCATAAGTAAAAATATTGTTTATTTTTTTAATGAAAAAGTATATACTTTAATTAATAAAATTTTATATGATGATTTAATCACTTATTTTTATGATGCATTATTTTTGGTTATTTATTTACTTAATGTTTTGTTCTTTATTTTATATTTCCATAAATATTGAAAAACAAATTATATATAAAAAATAAATCTTTGTTCTTTATAATAATATTTATACCCTCATTTAGTGCACCTAGAGAATCTAGTCAAGCCAGCTCAAAATAGAATCTAGTCAATAGCCAGCTAATGGAGGAGGGACCTAACTAATTGTATTAGCTATCCCGCCACCGGGAGTGTAGTTATACACCTTTCACCTCCGGTAGGGACCACCGGTTTCACTATCCTGAGGTCCAGCTTGCCTTCCATCCAAACATCCAGCTTAGGATTGATGTAATGAAATAGAGAATATATGCATTGAAGAAGGGTTGGGTACCAACGTGTGGCTAAAGTAGCGATAAAACGCACGCAAATGTTCAATTTACTTATTGGGGGGGGGACTTTTGGTCGAGCTTGCTGTCGCATCCTTTTCAGAGGCTTGAGAAGGACTGATGCAAGCTCATATAGCTACTTATTGCTTGCTCGACAAATAGAATATGCATTACATTTATAATGGGTCCTTTATGATTTACCCCTATTAATACGCAGGTATCCCCCCCTACGCTTATGCCCCTCCCACTATCGAGCGGGCTCGCTACTGGCCCTTTACCCTTTTCCTTCAAACACATGTCCTATCTCTGTTGTAGCTGTAATCTAAACGGGGTTTTTGCGATCGATGCCCATTCAAGCGGAAGAGAAAGATTAGTGTCTCATCTAGTCAAGCGGTTTCGTCCTATCTTCATTCGGCCGGTTTCATTCATTCATTAGTGGCATTATAACTATCAATCATAGCTGGGTGGACTACGTCTTATGAGTGAGGTGAGACAAAAAAAGGATAGCAATTGATAGAGGCTTCGGAGCTTAGGGATCTTGGTTCTTCAAGCTCAGTCGTTGGTACGGTCATTCGAGTCATTTCGTTATGCCGATCCTCCTCAGACCATATGCCATCCCTCCCATCGTATTCCCTAGGAACCTCTGAATATATCACTGGACCAACCCTTATTAGATTGTCTTTATTGCACTTATCCGCTGTGCGGGTGACGGGATGATGGAACCAACCACATTAGGAGAATAAGCCGATTCCTCCCATGCATTCAATAGTGAAGATCTTTCTCCCAACCCGTACTAGAGATAGCTGCTCCGATAATGAGATATTCTATTGACACTCCATACTACCCATACCCCTATGCTCTTAGTAAGGATTCAAATAAATGATTGGAAAGTAACGATTCAGAGAAGGACTTATCCCCTGCTGCACTAGTAAATGATTACTATGATATCACCCACTAAGCCTACCGAATAAGCTCTACCTACCGACCATGAGAAAGATACGAGAAAGATATAGGTGTGACGATTGAGAAAGCTTGGGTGCGATAGTAGTTTGACTGGATTCGAGGGAGATGGAAATGGATACGATGGATAAATAGTCCCCGTTGGTGCACCTGATCCAATAGTTGTTGGGTTCTCCGTTCCGCCGACCGATAGGAAGGAAGAAGCCCCTGCTGTTTCAAACTACTATTGCCATTGACCAAGTACGATTGATGGGAGAGATGAGATATGCTTGGAATGGTTTAGAAACATAGATTCTCTAAGGGTTAAAGGAGTCCTACCTTGGCAATAGGAGGAATATAGTAGTTTGACCGAGATAATGAGACGGATGCCGCTAGTGATAAGGACATAATGTTCCCAAGCTCCCTACGGTACTGACTGATCCCACCAACCTTAAGAATATGCCCATCTGCTCTCGTTCTCTCTGTTTGTTCTCCAGTTGCTGGTAATGTTTCCCTTCATAGCTAGGCGAACCCAATCCCCACCTGCCGGTATAGGCGATGGTTTAGGAGATGGAGGAAGATTGCTCAGTAGGTTAGTGAGAGTGCTTTCACCGAGTTGCATAGCCGGCTACTAGGGAGTGAGTGTAGCTAACTTCAATGGGGGTGATCTCCAGCTTTTCCGTACGCCTTGCTTGCTTGGCTTGGGGAGAAAGAATTGTATTTGTCACTCGACCAGAGAGGGAGAGAGCTATTAAGGAGATATGCTTTCAATCTTAGGAAATGCTGAAAATGTCTCTGTCTTTTTCATAGGCAAGTGGGGACCTCATGCATAGACGTAGATCCTGAATTATTGCTATTGGGTTGAGGCAGTTATGGAGTCACTCTGGAGGGTCGGTGCCTATTGAATGGAGTCATTGAGTAGGCGGGCCAAGTGCTTGATGCAGTTGATAATGTCTTGGTGAAGCATATACAATGGCTACCAAGTTCCAGAGTTTGCTTTACCGCTGGGCGAGCGACGAGATCAATATCATAGTCATTTTTCATCCATATCATACAAATTGAGAGGGAACGATGGAGGGAGAAGCTAGAATTCGTTCAGATATTGATTGGTCCTAGTTCGACATGGGGTATTTACGCGTCATTGGTTCCCTTCATATATGTGTTGATCTTTCCATCAGCTACATCCTATCTGACCCTACCTTTGGACCCGTATCCTGTTCGTACACGATCAACGGAGGTTCAACAACATGTGTTACTATGTCTCCAATAGATGCTCTTACTTAGTCTTTCCCTTCATAAGTTATACTATTACCCCTCCGCCGAGATAGTTTTTGATTGGTCGTTTGGAGGCCCACTATCCTATGAAAGGAATTCCTAAGGGGGCTATATCGATATAACCTACACCAATGATTTGAAGTTGAACTTTCACCTATTTCAGTTTCAATTTACTTATTGGGTGGGGGGGCTCTCCTTAACAGTCGAGCCGATGGCGGCCTTAACAGTCGAGCATGCTTACATGGTTCGTTCGAAGGCAAGACCTACCACTTCGTAGCGGTTGTCATTATCAAGCGAGCTCATAAGGTAAGGCAAGCACGGCAGCGCGGTGGCCGTTCTCAGGTAAGTCGTAAGTAAGGCGCGCTAAGTAAGCTCCTCCGTCCGTTCGTTTCAAGTAAGTGAGTTGAATTGGGGGCCCCAAATAACAACAGTAGGCGGCACTCAAGGAAGCACCTGAGTAAGGCAAGCCAGGCATATAGCGGTCATACTTTTCAGGTAAGTCCCCCAAGATATAGCGGTAAGAAATATCAGGCAAGTCCCCAAAAGCCAGTGATATAGCGGTCATCGTTCGAAGGGAGGGGAAGGGGCCCCGCGAAACACTGTATCAAGTAAGCAAGCTGTGGGTATCGTCCTAACATAACACGAAAGTAGGCGGTGTTGTTCAGGAAAGGCGGTAAGAAGGCAGTATGCAGAGTTCGTAAGGTAAGCTCTGCCAATCCTGGATACCTGCCTCACCCCACAAGAAAATATCTCTCTGCTCCTGGTAAAGGGCGGTAGGCAAGCAGTAGTATTTGTTGTTCCTCTGCCAATCCTGCCTGGCCTGCGCCACCATCTATCTCTCTCTATCTCCTCATGGTAGAGGCTGTGGGTAAAGGTTCTTAACCCAAAGAAAGTGCCTGGTAGCGTCGGTAAGGTCCTAAACCCGATACACCTCTACCTACCTATAGGAAGGAGTTGGCCCAAACCATTCCCATTCTATGCCCCGGCATCCGAAAAAAAGAGGTGGCTCCGAAACACTTAGGGAAGAGTGGTGTCGCTCACTGTCGTTCCTACACCTAATCGATCGTTCCGCTGTTTCCATCCACTAGCTGACTCATTATGCGAAAGGTACGCCGTTATACGCTTGTGCAGGCCCCCGTCAATGCTTTATAATAGGAGGCCGAAAGGAGAAAGTTCATGGGAGCATGCTGCCCCACCTGAACCATAGAGAGTCGAGTCTCTTATATAAGTGAAAACCACCACTTTACAAAACAACACCTTACGAGCATTCATTCATTATATACGTCATTCGAGATATGTCATTTTGCGCATCCCCCAAATGGCCAAATTAGGCTATTTCTTAGGTCTACGCAGCCTTCCCTGGGCCAGCTTGGGCGTTTCAAGTAGCCGTAAAACGCACGCAAATGCCCTTTCAGACGAGATTCCACGGGGCTCTCGATGCATGCCTCTGGAAAACTACCGCAACATAGGCTGGCTAAAGAGAGATAGATCGAGTAAGTGAATAGGTCTACATTGAATTATATATGTCATTACGGCAGCATCTGAATCTCTATTTTATGAAGCCGCAACTACCACATGCTCATATATAACAAAGTTGAAAGAGCTTCAAATACAGGCATTTATCGAGAGTTCATTGACCTGTAGTAGAGTAGTACCTACCTATATCTGATAGCTTAAAGAGACCTGATGCTTAAGGAAAATAGGTAATACATAGATCGAAATTACTACAGATCAACTACAGGAAAGGACGGATGCCGACAGACCGATTGAAAGAAAGAACGGACAGCTCTACCGATTGAGACAGCTACCGGGTAGGAAGAAAGAACGGGAATCAAATTGATTTGATTACATGCCACGATAGCAGTAAGAATGAAGTACTATATTAGAGGAGACTCATGTCCTAAACTCTAGGCTAATGCATTCACTTAGCTTAGTAGCCTAGCTCTTTCAGGGGGAGCTAAAGAAAGAGATCGAACGCAAGGACTGTGCCCATGCTACAGGGAAGAAGCAGGGGGCGTTTATGTCTTCAACATAGAAGACAGATACGATCCTTACCCTAGCAGTGAGAAAGAAAGGTCTGAAGTAGAGCCGGAGAGTGAATAGACATGAAAGGAACTTCGTGAATAGACCAGTAAGGATGATGTCGTCGTCCACATAGACAAGCAGAATCAAAATATGGCTATTTCTGCAGGGCCTTCTCATCATCATCAGGGCAGGGCTTATAATCAGGGCTTATCATCAGTCATGTATTCTCCTTCGGGCTTTTAATGGGTTACAGTGGCCTATAGGAGGGGCTTATCATCAATCAGGAACGTTAAGGGTGGTATTCCCAGGAACATAGAATGTGTGCTACAGACAAATATGTTAATAAGGATGCCACCAGGAAAGCTAAAGGATGCCTAGGATTCCACCTCCTTCTAGGGTTAATGTACCTCCATTCAGATATTGACCCGCATCATTAGGTTATCCCACATGAGGGGTTGAGACCTGGCTGGTGGTTGAGACCTGCTCATCTATGCGATCTATCTGTGAGTTACCCGCAACTGTTCACTTTACCCGATCAATTTCACCTTGAGGCAAAGGGTTCGTATAAGTAAAGGGTTAGTATGGGTTGGTTCGTATGGGGGTGTGTCCGGATATCTTTCCTTCTCTTTTGGGTGGGTTAGCTTGAAAGGTTAGCGTTAAGCCCAGCCAGGAGATTGAATGCTGAGCCACCCATTTGAATATGTTTCAAAACTTCCATCATCCGACGGGTCGGGAAGATAAATGACATCTACCTCCCGGGAACGAAAAGATCGACCAACTCTAATCTAAGAATTCCTCTCCTTATCAGTCGAGCCCCCTGTCGGGTCCTTGCACTAGGAAGCGCAAGCCCCTCCGGGACCTTGTTGATCGAGTGCTCTGAACCCTATTAAAGAGTCGAGTGTCCTGAGTATACGTGTGGAAGGGGACAACTTCACGTTAATCAAGGGGAGGTGGGTCGAGCGAGTGCATAACGTTGGTCGAGGCCTTTCCTTTGAGTAAGTGCAGCGACAGCGAACTCACTAACCCCACCGGCGGGACAAAGAGATAAACGAGAGCAGAACCAACAATATCACTGGCAAGCTGTACGTTTCAACCCACAACCCAAAGTCATTCCAGTATCACAGCAGTTTCTCGATCTCCTACTAACCAGCTAAGCCAACTAACGGCAATGACTAGTCCATCTCTAAACCAACCGCACGACCCTATCTAGATAGGCGAGCCATCGAACCAACGAGATGATCTTCGCAGGCTCATCGAACCTTGCTTTTCGTTTCCTCTCTTCGCACCTTCCAGAACGAACATGATATACATACGAAATTAGGAACTTCCAAGCGGCACTCGCTCAACCCCTTACTTCTAGCAAGCGGGGCTCCCATCTAGCTCTATTGTGAAAGAAGAACCTTCGGCTTGCCCTGTCTTGGGGTAAGGGCCTTTAGACCGATAGGGAGAGCAACGGCCGGCATTACTGTACTTTGAAAATGACGTATATAATCTACATTTTCCCCTCCCTCTCTCCGGTCTTTCTCCTTCGGACTCTCTCGACCGTACATTTATGCGCTCATGACCATATATAATGGGGGAGCACTCCACCTTCTATGAACTATGGGCTGGTAATTCTCCCTAGCTGGCTTAACCCCCCAAAGGGAAAGGGAGGGGTGAAATGGTGCCCAACGAATGTGAGGGAGCCAATGAAATGGCCAACCAAAGCGAGGTATCGATCGGATAGTATAGTAGTTCCGGGAATATGAAATAGGCCAGTGAAGTGACCGACCAAAGGCAGGGATGAAATGGTGCCCAACGAATGTTACGGTTTAGAAGTGGCCGAACCATGTGAGGTATCCCCGTGAACCGTGAACCGTGACCGAACGAAGAGAGGGATAAGAGGAATAGGTGCCTCTAATCCGACCAAAGGGAGGGATTGACTTTGACCAAACGAATAGAGGGAATAGTCTAGTTACACTCAGTTACCCGTACCTAGTACTGTTGTCTAATGGGTTACCCGAAGTAGAGTTGTCTAAGCAAACTGGCGAAGTTGCCCAAGCAAACTCGGTTACCCGAACCAACCATTGCTCACTGAACCCATTGCGGAAGAAACATTGCGAAGCTGAACCAATTGTAACGGGAAGAACCATTGTCACGTAAAACAATTGCTCGCGAACCAAACCCATCTGTCCAAGTGAAAGGGAATAGAATAGCATACGGGGTGTTCGCCGAAGGTTGGTTCTGTAGAGAGTAAGTGAAGTCAAGAGCTAAGGGGAGAGTAAGTCAAGAGCTAAGGAGAAAGGGAGAAAGAGAGTCGTTATATACGTTAATTCACAAGAGGTTCGTCATGCATGGCCAGGAATAACAGGAGTAGCTATACAAGAAGAGCCACACTTCCCCCATCACTAGATACCCGGGGGAGAAGGAACCGCAGGGAAGGAAGGCACCGCTCGCTACGGAACCAAGTTCCTACTTTGGGGCTCGCTACGAAACAATAGTTCCTACATCACTTACCGCTACGGAACACAGGGCCCCATATTACTTAGGGGTCACTCACTATTCATATGGTGAGGGTTTCTACCTCGACTGGATGCTATGACGATGCTTACATACGTTGATTCACCATTCAAAGATCATACGCCATACACATAGTCATTCATGCTAGTCAGGCAGTTCCAGTCAAGGGGGGAATAGGTGTAGCCCCCAGCGTGAGGTGAGACTTAGCACAATTCACCTAACTCCACCAGTCCAAGTTGCCACCAGACCAGAGTGAAGAGAAGTACCTTTTTCATTGCTAGGGGGTAATCGCTAGAGAGGAGAAGGATAATAACATCAACGAATACCGGGGATAGAAGGCCCCATGTTATCAACAGACCAGAGATAGAAAGGAGATGTATCCCAAGTTACTAACAAATGAAACTGATTGATCGATCGATCAATCCAAGGAGATAACGAAGTAGCATGGGTGTGCGTGCGTGTATGTGTGTGTATGTGTGTGTGCACGCGTGATAATAGTCATAGCTGGTCTGAGTCAAGGTAGCAAGATAAGCACTAGGTCAGGCTAAGAGTGTAAGTGAAGTGTAAAGTAGTCGCTATGTGTCGCGGTGTAATAAGAATCATAAGATATGTATGTAATGCTGGTCTATATATAGCTAGAAAGCTATGGGTTATATATGGATATAGAGTTAGTCTGATTGGTCTAAGCAGTATAAAGTGTCTTAGTCTGATAGTCTGATGGATGGGATATATGGGTACATAGCTTTGACCTCCAATCCCTCCTCAAAGGCCATTTCCCTTGCCCTTGCGGGCTCACCCTATCGATCCTTGCTACTGGTGCATATGTATCTCGATATGGATGTTTCTCACCCTTGTGATTTCTTTCTTCCCCTCAAAGAGCTAGAAGGGCTCATCAAATAGAATAGAAGCCCTGGGAAAGTGTTTTAATGGCCCATAGATTATGATACACCTCTCTCGACCATCAGGAGAGAAACGGGGCCGTTTACGCCCCTGCCTACTTACCCTTACTTATGTGCATGCTATCCACCTGGCGTAACCCTTGATAGACCGGCTCACTTTCCTTTACTTTTAGAGCTGTTGGACAGGCTTCAATAACACTTTCTGAAGAAGGTAGGGCAATTGAAATGCATAATTACATATGGCCATAGCAGCATTGTTCGTTAAAGCGTAATGACGACAGAAATGCATAATTACATATATAAGAATCTTGATTTCGGTCACTAGAGATAGATAAGAAATAAAAGCATACTCGACATAAATGCATATATTATATATGTCATTATGGTCATTCTAGTCTTTTGATAGCTCGATCTACCTTGTGGCTATTATATATGTCATTACACTTTAAGGGTCAACCATCCGTACGGGGAGAAGAAAGACTAGTTCGTGTCTCCTTGCACTAGGAAGCGCAAGCCCCTCCGGGACCTTGGTTCATTTCGACCAGTGATTCCAGTCATTCATTATATACGTAATTACGTATATAACGAATGAATGCATCGATATGTGTCATACCAGATTCGATGTGAGATATTGAATGACGCTTTCTCATATACGTCATTCCTGATAGATTGAATGACGATTTCGATGGCGGCCTTGGTTACTTATTTGAGAGGGGGGCGAGCCGATGGCGGCCTTTTAGTCGAGAGTTCGACAGGCTCAGCCTTGAGCATAGCGAGTTTAGGTTCTCCCTTTCCTTATAGGCAGGGTTTCGATCGGCCTACACACCAAAATTGCTAGCCTCCACAAATTGACTGACAAGTAAGGTAAGGGGGGAAAGCCGGCAGCAAGCGGCATCCATCCATAAGGTGCGGGGGAGAGGAGAAGCATGAATGGAAATCAAGATCGAAGCTGCCTAGGAGGATCGGGCCAGGGAGAGGATCAAGGCGCTTGGACAAGAGGAAGGAGGCGCTATCCGATGCGAGGGCCCGACCCCGGCTGGCGTAACGTATCTGAAGTCCGATAGTCAGGCACCGTCCCACCCAACTAGACTGTAAGAATGACTGAATGAGGTTCGTTTAGGTAGGAGCGGGTACGACGCGTTCATTCATGTGGCGGGCATTTGGATGGAGCAGCCCCCCCTAATGCCTCACCACCTCGCTCATGGGAGATGCCTCCTCGGATTAGGCAATCTCACCCCCTATGCCTGAGACGCCCAGCAACGGCCACCTTCCCATTCTCCATTATCAAAGGAAGGGGCACAAGGATTCATAGGGTACAGGCTCGCGAGAAAGGATAGGTATTCTAACCAATCCTGGATTTCTGAGGATAGAGACTGACTGGCCTGACTAGTAGGTCACGAGAGAGATGGAATGGGACTTTGACTGACCAATACCTTTCTCTTTACCTAAACGGGAAGAGCCAGTCCAGGAATGACTATTTACTAACGGTCGAACGGAGCCGCGTAGCCCAAGCGAGCTGGGTGTCCTCCAATGGCTGCCTCAGCGATACCAAGTGAGCAAGCGTTCTAGTGAGCGAACGATTAACCACTAGTCCAGTTCAATTCATAATTCCAGTCAGTCCAGCTGGTGAAGTGAGGCTTTGCCTTATTATCTGATGAGGTGGGGTGGTGCTTATTACACACGTAGCTGCTTATAGAATATACATTCTTATACTGTTCTACATCTTGATTTGATTGCGGGATTGATTCGATTTATTGGATTGATTGGATTGGATTGATTCGATTGATCGATAGAACCCATGCTCCTACAGCCGTTCAACTTAAGGACCATGTGACCAACAGCGAGCGCACTATTGACCGATCGTCCACCGTTCACCGAAAACAGTTCAACTACCCTCTCTTCTCTCTTTTATCTTGATGCTCGCCTGATACCGCTTGAACTTACTACCTTCGAACTGGCAACCTTGAAAATGAACCACACAAGACTTACGGTACACCAGACAATCCTTTGATGTTTTAGGGGGGGAGGACCGGGACCCTCGCTACTGCTGGCTTTGAGTTAGTGTAGGCATCGTTCGTTACGGGCAGGCTGCTAGTTGAATTCTCCCCTAGGGATGGATGGTTAACCCATAATGCTAGAGTGGCTAGAACAACCCGACGATATGATGCTTCGCTCAACAAGAAACCGAACCTTCGATCTGATATCGACCTCTCTTGCTAACTGCCTGAGACCGCCTGACTTACTGCTTTGAACTTACTGCTGCCTTCGACCTTGCGAACTTAACCCTGATAACTTCATCGATCTTGTCGCCTGCCTTCATCGAACTTACTGCTGCCTTCGACCTGATCGATACTTCGATTGATATCCGGATCTCAATTGAGACCCGGATCTATCTTACTTGGATCTATCCACCTGAGATCGAAGATCTTTATACCTGTCCGTCTCTCGATTGAGTGATACCTGCCTGGGATGGATCTTTTCGATTGAGACCCTCAGTTTAGATATTGTGGTGATATGAAATATTGTGTAAATTAAAAAAAATCCAAAATTCAAATACTTGGAAGTAACTTGGTTTCTTAAAAGAAAGATAAATCATAGAAGCTAGAGACTAAATACGATACCAACTAAATTAAAAATTCCTTTGATTACAAAACAGTAATAATAATAATAATAATAATAACTATTATAATAATTATTATAATTTAATAATTTATTATAAATTGACATTAAAATATAAATATATTATTTTAACTATTAATTAAAGAAAACATAAACATATTTCTAAAGAGCTTTGCTTTATCCGAGAATCTCTGTCATCCTTATCCGAACAGACAATAAAATGATGGATTGATCGTAAATATTATGAATGACCTTGATTTGATTTGGAAAATTAATACGGTATGCTCCTCCCATGGGTACGGATAAATATAAACTATTTGGTTTCATTCTTACGATGAGTACGATGATTTTGGTTTGCGTTTTAGGTTGAATGTGTTGTAATCAGATAGTGGTTCTATTCAATGATCCAACCGCACAATGATCATGGCAGCTTTAAGACAGTGTCTCAGCAGTTCGGCAGAGTCATGAATGCATGATTGTTTAGTCGCTACCATTTAAAACATTATGTAAATTAAATTATGTAAACATGATTGTTTATTTTGGCATATTAAATTACGGAATGATTTTAATTTGATGGGTACATAAAATGTATTATTTTATATATAAAGACAATAATGATGAATCTGTGCATAATTTTGAAATATAGTTGGATCTGGAATGGATTTGAATTAAAAGGGGTTAAGTATTTTGTCAGGACATTTACAGCTATGTCATAGGATACTTCAAATATATATATATATATATATATATAGGTTTTATTTGAGGTGTAAATTTAAAGTGATGTCACTTCATGTAATTATCACAACGTGCCCATATACACTTAGATCGACGATATTCAACATTATATGATTAGATACAATGACTTTGTGGCTGTATATAATGACGAAGACTTTAGTTTTCAAATTTAATGAAGTGAGGACATTGGCATTCGCTATTAGGTAGTGGATGAAATTCACAAGGTTTTCGTGTTTCTTAATCTGTCTTTTTCAACCATGTGGATAATACCAAAACAAAATAAAGTTTAGAAAGACCTTAGTTTATGGGATTTCATGATAACCTTGGATTATAAAATCATAGCTATTAGATGTTAATTATGACAACCGACGTGGATTTGCAGAATCCG
The DNA here is from genome assembly GCA_031772625.1 of Pinus tabuliformis. NCBI lineage: Eukaryota > Viridiplantae > Streptophyta > Pinopsida > Pinales > Pinaceae > Pinus > Pinus tabuliformis. The sequence continues at coordinate 666,411,283 of CM062808.1, forward strand.
TGTACCAAGACAGAGCGCAAACATGAATAAAGGACGATTGGATTCTCCTGTCAAGAGAAAAAGGCGACAAATTTCATTGCTGAATCACCCTCTCCAGGATAGATGCAAATCCCATCAGACAGAATTTCCAGATGCTATAAAGTCATTCGCTTAAACGAAATTTTCTAATACCAATGAATCAAGAGGTTTGTCCAATCGCCCACCCCTCAAAAAATGCGGTTCTTGAGCTGCGTGATCCACATATTTTATAGAGGCCGTGGAGTTACGCCTGTAAGGAAATTCAGATCATCCGAGTTATCACTTCGAAAGGAATGTTTCGAGGAGTTATATTGTTGAATATAACAATAAAAGTAATGTCTAGGCTCCATGAACTTGAAATTTGGTGATAACATCAACTTGATAGATTGATTGATAATTGTCAGTCAATATTATTATAACTATTCCCAACATATTTTATCTGACTAATAAAAAACAATATCAGAATCATTAGATCTAAATCATAATTATAGTGGGTAATTATTTTCAAATTTTAAAAGAAAGATAAAATTTATTTATTATCTGGAAAAAAAATTAGGTGATAATATTATGAATGTTTTTTGAACCAATTATTGTGGTTCATGACAAGATGAGGAACCAGACCATGGCATCAAATCAGTAGATGTAGAAAAATGTTTACTAGTCTTTGAATATAACTGCTAGTTTTGATTGTAGAAATCTTATTCATAGTAAACAGGGTAAACATATAATTATTGTAGAGATGGGAACAATGTTTACATCATTCCTTGCTCATATGAGACTCGTTATATTGGTGAAATAGGACGATCAATAAATCAGAGGATCTATGATCATAGAAGGTCTCACTCCTCTGGTTTGGCAGAGCATGTAAAAATGACAAATCATCACATTGCATCTAAGAGGTTGGCGTGATTTCTATGATTGATCACTTTTATCAACATAAGTTTAGGAGGCCTTAAAAATTGAAAGAAGCCTATAAATTTAAATACAGTTAATGATTGGAATATTAACATCTCTTGGATCCTTGTCTTGTCTTGGTAGTTGCTTTTTTTTGTTAGATTTAATTATTTACTTATTTTAATTATATTTTTAATTTTTAATATCAATTTAGGTTTGATTGTATTATTTTGGTTAGTTCTACCAAACGTACTCTCTGAACTTAATAATAAAATCAATTTTTTTTAATTAATAATATTATTAATAATAATAAAATATAATTTCCATTTTATTATATATATATATATATATATATATATATATATATAATCATTTTATTTATTTCATTTAATTTGTTTGATTAATTTAATGTATCACTATTAATAATAAAGTTAGAGATTTATTTTTATTAATAATATTACTAGTAATAATAAATTATAATTTTTCCCTTAATTCTAATTATATATATTTGTTTTACTAATCATGTTATTTATTGCGTTTAATTGTTGGATTAATTCATTTTATCATGATTGTTATTTTTAAAGTCACTAAAACAATAAGATTTTTTAAATCAAGACTAGTAAACATTTCTACATTTATTTATTTGATGCTATGATCTGGTTAGAAGATGAACCATACTAGTTGGTTATTTTCAGTCTAGATATAAACATCTTTTCTTGAAGATGAAGCACAATAGTTGGTTTGAGACGTGTGGACAATATTTTCTCCCATGTTACTATCATTGAAAGATTTATTTTCATTCTAGATATAAACATCTTTTCTTGAAGATGAACCACACTAGTTGGTTCAAAACTCGTCGACAATATTTTATCCGATGTTACTATCACTGAAAGATTTATTTCATTCTAGATATAAACATCTTTTCTTGAAGATGAAACACATTAGTTGATTCAAAAAGCGTCGACAATTTTTTCTCTGATATGACTATCAGGTTTGTTTTCACTCTAGATATAAATCACAAAAGCTTGAGTTCACTATTACTGAAAGATTTATTTTCATTATAGATATAAACATATTTTCTTGAAGATGAATCACACTAGATGGTTCAAACGCGTGGACAATATTTTCTTTGATATGACTATCAGAGAAAGATTTCTTTTCACTCTAGATATAAATCACAAAAACATGAGTTCAAAAATTAATAATAAATTCTTAAATATATGAAGATATACATGACAAATTCGTATTTATTTACTTTTGAAGAGTACGTTTATATATATAAATAATTTTATTTATTTATTATTTAATTACGAAAATATGTTTTTTCACTTTGTAAATCTAGATAAGTAAAATTGTTATTATGATATGAAAAAAATGTACTTATTAAATTTAAGTAATTCTCTTTTAATTGAGTAATTAATAATAATTTAAAATATTTTAACTCTGCAGAGATTCTCTTTTTGTTATTTTGAAAATATTAAGGAAAAAAAGTAATAAGTTTAAATGTTTTTATTTGTAGTATAAATATTTTTTATAGCTAAAATATATGGTACAAGATTTCTTTTATTGGGAAACGTTTTGTTTTTTCGTTTTAAAGAAACAGGTTAATAACTTACGTTTAGGAACTACTAAAAGCTTTGCTCCCTTGTCAAGGGTCATTTTGGATGGTGTAGTTTTCTTTGAGGCATGGTAGTTGTAGTAGCCAATAATGATGTGATATCTCTAGAACCCCGCGTATTTACATTTGGCATTCATAATAATATGCAAATTTAATATGGTTAATATACTCTGAACATTTGCCAAAAGGTTGCAACTACCATATGTATAGTCGTAATCATTCACAAGTCATTGATCTAGACTCTTGATAGACTTGGCTGGGGAGAAAAGCTATGACCAGGAGGTGGTGAATCATGGTTTAACTTAGGATTTTCAAGAAAAAGGATTAAAGTTTATGGCTTCTATAAAGTTGTTTCGCAAAAGGATGCTTCAATGTTTCACCTAGACAACAACGATGATTTCATCAGACATTCATATTGTGGGAGGATTCATTTTTGTGTATGGCCTCAAGACTGCAGGGGTTGTTTAATCATAAGATTGATCCACGAGAATTGATGAGGTTAAGTGTGAGATCACTGGGAGAAACTGGCATAATTGCAACTCATATTCCATTCATATTCCCCGTACGGAAAGACTTTGTGGCTCTTGTGCACAGAAAAAAGATAAAGTCAACTACGTGGATTTCTTTGGAAATATTCCATTTTTCTTGTGCGCAGAGGTAGGGAAAAATGATTTCATTAGTGGGTTTGTTCCTGATATCATTTGAGGATGCTTTTCTGACTGCTGATGTCATTTGAGGATGTTTTCCCAACCACATCTATTTTTGTTTTGCGGTTTATTTCAGATCATTCTAGATTTAGTTGGAAAAAATTATTTTAATCACGAAATTTTTGGTGATGTCATTCGAAGATTTATTTGTATAACGTTATTTTTGTCATGTGGTTTGTTTCAAATTTCATTAGATGTTTTATCTGATATAAAAATTACTTTAGTTTAGGGGTTGTTAAAGGTCTCATTTAAGGGTTTACTTGGTAGAAAAATTATGGCATCATGGGGTTTGTTGGAGGTATGCTGATAACGTCTATTTGGTAATAGAAAAAGTTTTACTAGATGTCTTAAGTCCTTTTATGAATGATTAGTATTGTGGAGTTCGTGTTCGATGCAACGAGGGCTTGTGAAACCGCCATGGATGACTTTTCTTGGTGGATACCATGAGATTTCTTTGATATTAGTTGTGGCACTTCCTTGATGTATGTTTCTAGGGTCTATTTAGTAACAAAGAGTTTTACTATATCTTTAAGTCTTTTTATACATTATTATCCTTCTTATGAATTAAATATGGATAAATAGACCTATTTTTATAATTATATATCTTATGTAATGCATGTGAAATATGGATAAATAAACATGCTTGGTTAATCTTTACACATTTTATTTAATGCATGTGGGATGTGGATAAATATACATGATTTTGTATAATGTATTTGAGAGATAGACAAAAAAAAATTGAATTTTATATTATTTGTAATAACAAGATTAATTGTAGTTGTGTTGGTAAACATGACTCTATATTGAAAGGAACAAGTGGGTTGATACCATGGTTTCCCAACAAGAGAAATATAATTAAGAATTATTTCCATGGTTTTGTGGGTTTACACCCATGGTTTTATATTTTTTAAAATACACTAATAATATGAATTTCATATGTAATTACAGGATAAATAGTTATGGTCTTGTACTTAGTGATGCATGTCAAAGTAAAATATTAGAGATGGATTTTACTTTTGTTTATGCATGTGCAAGGATGTGCTACATGAAAATATGTATAATGCATAGAATATTATTAGTGATCATGAAATAAAAACAATAAATGATAGATATTTAATATTGGGTTTTTGGTAAATTGATATTTCATATAATTATGATGTTAGAATTTTGCCGACGATATCGATTGTAGGAAAGAATAATGACTTATGCGAAGAATGGATTGATGGTTTCTAAACTCATTAAAATCATCTCTTTTGAAATAATCAGAAGAAGGTTTATAAGTAATACTATTGTGGGAAATAAGGTCATTATACATAACTATTCTTACATGTGAGTGAAGGATTGTGAAACAATATTTACAAAGGGTGACTCACTGCAGGAAAAGACCATACCATGGAGACATTGTGCTCGAAGAACTATTGGGAAATGTGTTTGAGAAACATGACATCATGTTCAATGTAATGACCTCTAGCTAAGAATACCTCTAGCTAATTATTCTTGATAGCATATTTCCTTTTGTAAAATTTCAACAATAGACAAGGGATGGAATTTGTTAATCCCATTGAGTGAGGTGTGAACTCCCTCACAAAATGTCTAATAAAATAAAATCTTTTTTCCCTTTTGGAGTTTCTAATGTAATATTGATGTTCATTTATGTATTTTCCTATTTTTTGTGTTGACGATATGGTAACTTTTCATAACATTAGAAATTATATTATTCATCATGTCTTTAATTAGCTTGATTAAATGAACAATGGTAATGATGCATAGTTGTAGTAGAAAGTACGACGTTAAAAAATCGCATCAATGGTTATTGATTTATGATATTTTCCTTTTGAAAGGTTACTTCAATTAATGATCATGTTTATATCATTTGATTATCAGATAAGGAGTATGAGAGAAGTCATTTTGGGAATATTACTTGCTGGTAAAATTGGTAAAAGATTCTAATATTGTGTATTTTATATGAAGTATAATGAGGGATGTTACAAGTGGTACTAGAGAAAAGGTTGTATCACTGAAGGCTCTTAGGGTTGTAAGAATTAAGAGTAGAGGTATGTTTCTATTGAGTATAAGCTCTGGTATGACACTAATGAAATTACATGGAAATGTATCTAATATACTACACTTAATATGAGATGCATGATGGTGTTAAAGACTATGTTAAAGAATTATAGCTTTAAGGGTTGCTTTAAAATATAATCGTACTCATTGAATTTGAGTCCGTGTGTGAATAAAAGGGAATTAGAGATTATGTTGCATTGGTTATAGCTAAATTATGGAAAATTTTGAATACTCACAGTGTAGATAGTGAGAGCGTGAATTAACTACCAACTCTTGCATGCACACTTTTATGATAATGTTTAATGATGCATTGAAAGAAAAATTCTTGGATTTGCAATGCATTTCTTTGTCAATAATGAAAACAATGTTATAATGAAAAGATGTAGTAAGGCAAGTGTTGTCCTTGATGTTGTTGATAACATGCTAGAATTTAAAAAAAAAAAAACATGAAAGAACCTTATTAAATGCTAAGAATAAGCAATGTGTCAAGTGGTATATCACGTAGAGTAAAGGGATGCTTAGTATGACTGTAATGGCTAACAATTGATTGCATTATGTTTTTAAATCACCTAAAATTATGATACTTGTTATCATGGTTTATTTAGAAAAAATGCACTATCCTCATGTGAATTAGCATTGTACCATACCATGTGTTTATTAAAACATTAATGGAAACATTCTTGGAAAATACAATGCTAACAGATTGTATGTGATCTTTCCACAAACTGGTAGAGTTATCTAAAATGTATATTGCTATAACCTACTGGAAGATGCATCATTCATTTTTGTTGAAGATTATTACTATAGTTGTAGACAATTTCGTAGTGGTAGTTCATACTCATATTATTGGCTTAATGGTGGCAATAAAATTTGAGTCTATTTCTATTTTGTAAATTATTACTAACATTCAATTACTAAGAGTAAATTAATGTTATTGTATGATTAAATCTTTCTATACGCTTTTACGCATATTAATATAGTATGCAAGAAACTATGATGACTAGAGAAGTGGATATTTGTTTGAACATGGATAAACATGATTGTAAGTTCTTGACTGTTATAGAAAACTTAGGTCACTATAATAGTAGTGTCTTATAAAAGTGGATGATAAATAAAAATACATTTTTATAATAAAAACATAAAAGAAAAATGTTTTGACCTTTTATATAAACATGAATAAATGGTAACGGGTATGATAAGGGAAACAAAGGTTAGCTAATAACTTAACAATGTATTATCCAATAATGTGAACACGCGTGGTGGTATACATTATGTATGTTTTACAAATTTAATGATAACACTAGTAATATCTATGTGTTGTTGATTGCGTTGAGTAGTTATCTATGTGTTGTTGATTGCGTTGACTACTCAAACTTTAGAAATGTCAATGTATTTCTACAAGTTCATGTTTCAATGATAGTGTTAGCATGAGGAGCTTGTATACGTCATGCAACTAACGTAATATTGCAATTTCATCATTTCAGGAATCTTCTGGACTGTAAGAATATTATTGGTGGCACTACATATTAAACCAAATAAATAAGGTCCAATATGTTGTAAAATGGTGGTGTCTTCCTTATCATTCCTAAATAAAATTTAGATGGCATATTTTAATCAGTTGGCATTATTTATTTCTTTGACTTGAAAGCCTACATCATTGTCCGCAAGCTAGTAATGTTGCATGGTGATGTATGGTTACACACTTGTGCATGAAAATGAAATATCATTTTTCATAGATTAAAACTATGTTGAATGATGATATCATAATGACTGTTACATGATCCAAAAATACAATTTTATCATAGGTTATAAAATTAGAATAAAATAATTATTAATTTAAGATATTAAATTTATAATTATTATTCTAGAATGTTTAATTATTTAATGGAGACTTTTAGAATTAGCATATTGTTGTAACTAGATATGACTCTCCAAATGTGTCGTATCTTAGGCTCTATTTTAGGAGATTTGTTAGCTAGTTGGTTTTTATAGCATTTATTGTAAATGGACACTTGTTATTTAATAAGTGATCCATAATTAGAGGTAGTTAGGAAATGGAGCTTATAAATAACTCATTGCAAGAGCGTTTGTGTTGTTCGGGTGTAAACTCTTGCAAAATCAATTATGTAATTATTTTTTCTGATTAATAAAGTTATGTGTCTGAGGACACTTCTGCCATTATTGTGGTATCAGAGCTCCAGTAATGCTGCAGTGGATGTGAAGAGGAGATTCCAGCTCTACAAACACATGGAAAACTCCATTAATTTGGTCAGTTAATATTTGGTATGCAATGTATTGATTTGGTATCTATGTTTTTGCTGGAAAAGAACTTTCATCATATAATTGATTTTAGATTTTTAAATCTAAAAATCACTTTCTTTATTATCCCCCTATTTTTTCATGAAAATTTATATCAGTACTGCACTTACCACAATAATCAGTGTAAAGCTTCGTTGCTTGTGCTATGACTTTGTGTTGGATATTTAATGCGTATATAGCATTATTCGAGTCACGAGTTTACAGGCCCTTTGAAATATGCGAGCACAACCTCCAGATTTTGAGGAGTAGTTCTGAGCATGTATCCCTCACCAGCGGGCTCAGGCAGATGAAAGAGATATGAGATTTAATGTTTTGTACTGCATTCTCTGCGTGAAGGATTGTAATTCGTTACATTGAGTTACAGTTGTGGTGAAATCGCTGTGTTAAAAGCAGAAATAGCGTTTGGAACTTATATGGTGAGAAATTGCAGGTTGAATCCACAGATATAGGATACGGAGAACATTTCAGATATTATATAGTATGCGTTGACATTTTTGTGTTAAATGCAGATGTGCAGACGAGAGTTTTAAAAAGTCGATTTGCAGTGTTGAAGTTACATTTGAATGGTTAATGTGTGTCTACAGCGCAGGTTTGAAATCGATCTGTGGAAGCGAGGAACCATAATCAAAACTGGAATGAAGAATGAATACAGTGTTAATGAATGTCGGAAGGGCGTTTTAAAGGAATTCAACGGCGTGGAAGATCTGATCGAATGAAATTCGATTGGCAGACTTTTAAATTTGCAGATAATCTGTAGAACTGAAAAACGATTTCCTTGTTTCATGAAGAAGAACAGATTTTGTTGGCGCTGAAGTAATTGTGTTAAGTGACTTGCGGATGGAGTGATAACTGAATACGTGGATCACCTTATGGTAAATGTGTTTCTGGTGTGTCAAATCATGGAGGATTGCAAAATTTGCCAGCGTTTGGTATCCAAGACTGCGTTTTAAATGTTTGAATGTTTATTAAGTTTGCAGGTGAAAATTGATTGGGGGGAGTAATTTTTTTTTGGAGTAATAAGGAGTTTTTTAATTTGTAAATTGGAGATATAAGGTGTGTTGGGTAATTTGTTTTTAAGAAGTTCTTTGGGATCATCACATTGTAACTCAAAGTAATTTTGCTTTGAGGGGGGGTAATTTTTTTTTACCAAAGTTTTGCAAGAGCATCATTGTAAAAGTCAAATTTTGAAAGTTGCCCTGTAATTTTTGAGAAATTGACTAGAGCCAAGTGCAAAGCTCAGTCATTTTTCTCCTGCTTCAACGACTATACGAGGGTCAAGGCCAAGCCCCGATAGATCGTGTTTTTTTTGCGTGGTGTGTTGTGTTGACTATCTTGTCATTTCTGTTCTGATTCTTGGTGCGACGCTTCAATGCTAAAATGTCTAAGTTGATTAATTTGTTTTATGATTCCGACAAAATTGAAGGCACAAAAACTTATAAAACATGGCATCATCTCATCGAAAGCACTCTCATTTACAATGAATTATGGCAGGGAATATGTGATGGAGATGTTAAGGCAAATAAACCCACAGATGAAGCTACACTAGCAAAATGGGAAATCAAAAATGCTAAAGCCTTAGCTCTTATTAAATCTTCTGTGAATGATGAAATGTATGTCCATATAGAAAATGCTACAGATGCATGGTCTGCCTTGAAAACTTTTAAAGACCTCTTTGATACTCAGCCTGAATCAAAGAAAGTAAATCTACAATTAAAATTGTTGCAACAAAAATTAACTGAAGGCGGTGATGTTCTTGAATATATCTCAAGACTTAAGAATATTAGGCAAGAAATTATTAATGCCGGTTTTCCTGCAATTGATGATAGCTTTATGGTCACAATTGTAATTGCTGGACTTCCTTCTTCCTACACACATTTTTTGGAGACTCTACAAGTGACTGGGAAATTAGAGAAACTAAAGTTTGATGAACTTTGTGAAATGTTGACTCAACATGATAAAACTTTTGGGAAGAAGAAGAAAGTTGGTGAAGATGTTTTTCTCACAGAGGCCAGTACTAGTAAATCATCAGCAGACAGTTCTCGAGGGAGAGGCAGAGGGAATCAGAATCAAGCAACACATAATCGAGGTCGAAGTCAAAGCAGAGGAAACAATTTTAACAGAGGAGGAAGAAATAATTTTCAAGGTAGAGGAAACAATCAAGAAAGAGGCAATTTTCAAGGACAAGGATATAATAATCAAGGTAGAGGACAATCTCAAAATAGAAGTCAAAGTAGAGGCAGAGGACAATCTTCAGGAAGAGGAAGAGACTTAAGTCAAATTGTGTGTCGAAGATGTAACAAAGTTGGCCATTATGCTGAAGATTGTCGAACTTCACTTAATAAAATTCCCAAGTTTCAACAGCATTCAGCGCAATTTGCCAATGATCAAGATGAAGATAACCAAGAATATGTTTTTACTTCCTCACCAGCATCACAACTTTCATCCCATCTTAGAAGTGACTATGAAGATGCCTGGATCTTGGATTCCAGGGCAACTCAGCACATGACTTGTCGACGTGATTTTTTCTGGAATTTTCAAGATTGCCAACTTAATTCCATTTTTCTTGCTGATGATACAAAACATACTCCTTATGGAAAAGGAGTAGTAAAAGTTTTTCTCCCTGGAATTGGAGAAAAAATATTTTCCAATGTATGGTATGTACCCAGTTTTAAGAAAAATTTGCTCTCTTTAGTCACGATTCGACAAGCAGGACATCAGGTGATTATGGAAGATTGTTTAGTCAAGATTAATTCAGTCAAATAGAACTTGAAAACAGTCATGACAAGTTATGAAGATGGAAAACTGTTACGGATGAAAGGGACAGTTATTCCAAGGCATTCTGATTTTGCAGGGGCAGTGACTACAAGTATTTCACCTATAAGACTATGGCATGTAAGATATGGACATTTGAATTTTGAGAGTCTTTCTCAATTGCAGAAATAAGGAATGGTTAAAGTACTTCCCACATTCAAAAGGGAAAATGCAAAATGTGAAGCTTGCATTTATGGCAAACAAAGTCGAGAAAGTTTGCCAACAAGTTCATGGCGTGCAAACAGGTGGCTACAACTAGTTCACAGTGATGTTTGTGGACCACTACAAACTTCCTTTGGTGGATGCAAATATTTCTTACTATTCATTGATGATTTCAGCAGAATGACTTGGGTTTACTTTTTGAAGAACAAGTCGGAAGCATTTGATAAATTTAAAATTTTTCGCCAACTTGTTGAAAATGAAGTCAAAGAAAAGATAGGTACTCTCAAGACAGATAATGGGGGAGAATTCACTTCAAATGAATTCAAAAATTATTGCAGTGAAAATGGCATAAGACGACATCTTACTAATGTTTACACTCCACAACAAAATGGAGTAGTCGAAAGAATGAATCGCACTTTGTTAGGAATGGCGAGATCCATGTTATCTTTCAAGAGGTTAAGTCCAACATATTGGGCGGAAGCAATACATACAGCTGTCTACTTAAGAAACAGATCTCCAACTGCTTCTTTAGACGGAATCACACCTTATGAAGCTTGGTTTGGTTTCAAACCTCGAGTTAAACATATTAGAGTTTTTGGGTCAGTGTGTTATGCCTTAGTTCTGAAAGAAAAACGAACTAAGCTTGACTCAAGAAGTTTAAAATGCATAATGATTGGCTATTCTGATGAGAATAAAGGGTATCGTCTTTTGACCAATGGAAAATTCATTGTGAGCAGGGATGTCATTTTTGATGAAACTGAGAGTAAGAGTGCTGAAGAAATTGAAAATATTCTTCACAAGTTAGAAACTAAAGGAAGTAAAAGAAATGGAAAAATGCAAAGTCAACCAATTTCACCAAATTGGTATGAAATTGATTTTCCTTCCTCTGAAGATGAGTCATCCAGTCCATCTACATCAACAACATCATCTGGGTCTTCTAGCAGTTCATCCGCATCTCCAAGCAGCAGTAGTTCTTCTGACAGTGATTCTCCACATTCTTCACCTGAACGACGAACATCAGTTTATATTAATCCTCTTTACAATGATGGAGACTTTACAGAAGCGCAAACAAGTGAGCACCAACTTCCGAAATGGGCAGTTCAACTTTTGAAAGATGTAAAGCCTGATGAACAGAATAAAACAAGCACTAGAAGGGCACATAGAAGTGAAGGCAATTTTTCCTTGATAGCAAATGATTTTACTGAACCTTCCACATACAAAGAAGCAGTAAAACATAAAGAATGGCAACAGGCTATGGTTGAAGAATATCAAGCAGTAATTGATAACAACACTTGGAAACTTGTTGATTGTCCAACAAATGTTAAACCCATAGGATGCAAATGGGTTTACAGAATTAAGTATAATCAAAAGGGAGAACTTGAAAAGTATAAAGCACGACTTGTTGTAAAAGGTTTTGCATAGCAGGAAGGCATTGATTATGAGGAAACGTTTGCTCCTACAGCTAAATGGAACACCATCTGATTAACACTTGCATTGGCTGCTCAGAAAGGATGGAAAGTTCATCAAATGGATGTGAAAAGTGCTTTTCTCAACTGAGATTTACAGGAGGAAGTGTATATGACCCAACCGCCAAGTTTTGAAATTGAAGGACAAGAACATAAAGTCTGCAAATTGATTAAGGCTTTATATGGATTAAAACAAGCTCCCTGAGCTTGGTATGCAAACATGGATGACTACCTTAAGAAAGATGGCTTTCAACGAAGTGAATCTGATGATACTTTGTATGTGCGACAACAGGGAAAATATCTGGTAATTCTTGTTATGTATGTAGATGATTTGATCATTACTGGCAACCATGATGATCATATTGCACAGGTGAAAAAGGAGTTACAAGCAGGTTTTAAGATGACAGATTTGAGATTACTTCACTACTATCTTGGAGTTGAAGTCTTCCAATGTCCACATCATATTTTCATTTCTCAGAGTAAGTATGCAGCAGAGGTACTTCAGCGATTTGGCATGCAGGATTGCAAGCCCGTTCTTACCCCCATGGAGCAAAACTTTAAAGTTTCAAAATTTGAAGGGGGGGGGAAGGTGGACAGTACAACTTACAGACAATTGATTGGCAGCTTGATTTATTTGACAAATACTCGTCCTGATCTATCTTATGCAGTCAGTATTCTTTCACGTTTTATGCAGGAACCATGAGAAAACCACTGGAATGCAGCCAAAAGAGTTCTTCGATATATCCAAGGAACAAAAGATTTTGGTCTTCTTTACACAAAGACTAAATTTTTTTACTTGGTGGATATTCTGATGCCGACTTTGCTGGGAGTATTGATGATCGAGCATCAACATCAGGTTATTTAATGAACATGGGGTCAGCAGCAGTGTCTTGGAGTTGTAAGAAACAAGCTACAGTGGCCACTTCTTCAGCAGAAGCAGAGTACATTTCAGCATGGGAAGCAACATGTGAAATTGTTTGGTTGCACCGAATTTTGCAGGACTTGGGCATTTCTCAGGCAGAAGCTACATCATTATTCATTGACAGCCAGTCAGCCATCAAACTTGCCAAGAACCCAGTTTTTCATTCAAAGACAAAGCATGTGGACACCAAGTATCATCATATCAGATCTCTCATTGCCAAAGATGTCCTCAAGCCAGTTTATTGTCTTTCCGAAGATCAGATCTCCGACATTTTCACGAAACCGCTTGGCAGAATAAAATTTACTAAGTTCAGGAATGAACTTGGTATCTGTTGTAATGTATCTTTGGATCATAGCGGGGAATGTTGGATGATCCAAAAATACAATTTTATCATAGGTTATAAAATTAGAATAAAATAATTATTAATTTAAGATATTAAATTAATAATTATTATTCTAGAATGTTTAATTATTTAATGGAGACTTTTAGAATTAGCATATTGTTGTAACTAGATATGACTCTCCAAATGTGTCGTATCTTAGGCTCTATTTTAGGAGATTTGTTAGCTAGTTGGTTTTTATAGCATTTATTGTAAATGGACACTTGTTATTTAATAAGTGATCCATAATTAGAGATAGTTAGGACATAGAGCTTATAAATAGCTCATTGCAAGAGTGTTTGTGTTGTTCGGGTGTAAACTCTTGCAAAATCAATTATGTAATTATTTTTTCTCATTAATCAAATTATGTGTCTGAAGACACTTCTGCTATTAATAACTAAACTATATATCTATTAAAATGTTTTATTTCATTGATTTTTTAAGAAAAACATCTCCATGAAAACTTTGTTTTTGTCATGTACCTAGTTCTTGATTTTTTTTAATACTATTTATACATATACAGTCACTCATACCCCAGTCATGTTATTTTCTTACACGATCCTATAATATCAAATAACGTTTGCGTGTTATCTATAAATTTCGTAGTCCTCAAAAGAATGGAATGTTAATTTAATATTATTTTACTTATTAACTTGAGTTCTTAGATTCCTACCGACTAGCCTACCTCCACCCATTGGGCAAAATACCAAGCTATATTGGCTTCAATATAGTAATTTTTTTTCCTTGGGGAATATTTCATCATCTCCTTACTAAAATTTATATGGGCTCGATATATATATCGATGGATGTGTAATTGGTGTCTATAAGGTGGGCGTACCCCATCCATAATCCAAAGTTTCATCCCTGTTAACCCACAATATCATGCCATATGTTGTTTTAATTTTTGTTTTTTCTATGATATAAAAACCTCGGCAGACATTCACCATCACACAACAGATTTTGTGAGGTAGTACTTATGAAATTTAAGGCAAAAATGTCACCTGGAGATTGGCATCTATGTACTAAGCTTGGAGGTCACCACATATTCCTCGTTCACATGGCTTTCACATGGAAATGTACACTTGTGGTTGCGTGTATGGTGGATATTCTCTTATAAGATCCAAGGGTTGAGAGACCATCTCGAAACCCTAACCCTATTTTCCCACAATATTCACTTGCTCATTTTCTCACTCCCTGGGTTTTCTTTTCTTTCTTTTTCCTTTGGAAAACTTTAGAGTTGATTGAATGTCACCATGAGGGTTTCCATAAGCAACTGGCATCTGCGTTTTCATGGTAAACATTAAGGTCTCTCACTGATCGCCCACTACTATAGAAACGAAGGAATGCTGGAAGCTAGGTTCTCCTTTCTAAGTGTCTGGCATCCCCATCGCTCCTCTATCTCGAGCCGGGACAATGGTGAGAGTTTATTTTTTCCTTTTTATTTTTCTTTATGACCAGGTCATTATTTTATATACTTACCCTGTAATCTTATTTGTTTATTTATCTCTATATATATATCTATATATATGACTTCGTCTAATACATTTTATTTTTCAGGTTCCTAGGTCAAATCTGCTCTGAATTTGTTGAGCTCGCCAACTACCCGACTCATTTCCTTGTTTCGAGACTAGCTTTCACTCCTTCATTGTTTTGAGGTATAACTCTTCACCATGTGGCAACTGCGATTTTCGGCTAAATGTAGCGTAGATATTATTTCAGGAAGATTGATGTTAAAATTCGTTCTACAATAAGGTAGCATCCTGCTTCGTGATAACACAGTGGAGCTCAGTCGGGAATACAGGTATTTGCTTACACTTCTAATTGAAATTCTCATTAGTTGTCTTTATTCGATTGATCCTTAAAATTAAATGTGCTCAGTCTAGTTCGCCTCGACTAGGTGTCAAAGTTAAATTACTAGCTATGGGTTTGCCTATCCTCTCTGACTTTTGAGGTATGCCTGTAAGATTACCCTACTAATATGATTCTATTTATTTTTGCACAGTGGAGGAAAGATAGTGGTGGCCTTAACAAACATGTATATTCCTCTCCTTTACTCTACGGATCTTGGTTCGGTGAAATGTTTTGCTTTCATTTAGTTTCAGCATATTTATCTTCTCTCATGCTTTCCTGCAAGTATATGTGAAAACCTATTTCCGTTCCACCCTCAACGCCTTAGGAAATCTTCAAAATTTGACTCATGCTTTCCACTCAAGAGGTTGGTTTTTGTTGCTTTCTTCACACTAAGATCGCCCCATCCAAAACAAATTGAGTCATGAGCTTCATATTTTCTTTTGTTGTTTAGTTCTTATTCGAGGGTTGAAAACTCTTTGGTCAATTGTTTCTCCTTACCAGGGAATTTGAATCAAGATTTAAATATACAATGCTTTTATTCCTTTAATTTATTTGTTAAAAGAAGTAGGTTCACCTAGCTCTAGAGTAACAATGAGTGTATGTATTTTATCTTCTTGTGAACTCATATACTTTATCAAAAGGGACTAAACCCTTCGTTTTTGTATGATGATGTCTTTTTTATAAATCAATTATAGCTAACATCGTACCCTTGTACATCATTGGAATTATAAGTTCCTTCTCTTTCAAATACTATATGTAAATTTGGATTTCCAATAATGTGTATGACTTTGATCTAACGAATCTAATTCGTATTTTCTATATTAGCGTGAAATCCTATAACTAGATAACTTTCTTTTTTCTTTTAATTTCATTTAGTGTTCATGTAAGATCATCTATGTGTTACTAGAACTTTATAAGTGAAAAATGTGTCTCTTATAGAAATTTAAGTTTTGAATGAAGTTTTCATTCTCATCCAACAACTTCTTTATTATTAACGGTTTTCTCTTCCCAAGGTGCCCTAGTCTTGCTGCGTAAGGGTTTACGTATGTAATAGAAGGGATGGTGTAACCCCCGTGGGTTCCAAGTTCATAATATATCCATTATATTCCGCGGAAATGTCAAGGAATGACCTTAGATAAAAAAAAATCTCCTTGACAAGCGTTTTCAACTTTGGTTGTAATTTTGGGTCTGGGTACTTTATATAATAGTTTTGTGGGTCAAATTATGGTCGTATTTGATGCCACACCGAGTATTCTAGGAAGTTCATGGTGGATTATATATATATAGTGTTCATCATTCTCTATTCTTATCTAACGTTGTTGTTAAATAAGTTACTGAGAATCTTACTTTTGTCTTGGCCACTAAAAATGTAGTCTGTTAAATTTTAACTCATGTATGCAATATAGCTATGTAGGGAAATGGACTGGTTAGTACCTACATAGAAGCCCCTTCTACGCACTTCCTTGTGATGTAAAGAGCTTGCTCCCTATGCGAAGTAATTAAAATGAGTTATATTCCTTGCCTTCTATCTCACATAATTCCCACACTATCCTTCATGGATACACCCTTTTACTCTCCTCCTAACCCTCTTATTTTGATAATTTACTTAGCTCTAACTAGCCTCATCTAGAGATATTGGTAAATTTTACAGATTGAAAAGACATATAATTAACTAATATCATCAAGGAATTTATATCTGTTAACTCCTTTTATGTTAGGTCTTGATACTACTGGTGATTCCCCCATTGCTATTATCATTGTATCCCTTATTATTATTGTTGTGCCCCTATTGTCCCCATATTGTCATTATTATGCCCCAGAGAAGCCCACTATTGTTAATTTTGTGCCCTTATATTATTATTGTTATGTCGTCTTTGATTATATTATGACCCCTTAGACTTCTATATATAGAAAGGAGGTTTTGTCATTTGTATCATCCAATAATTGTTCATTTATGTAATGTAAAGGAGGTTTCCCCCTCGAAGAGGCTAATTTATAAGTCATTGATATATCTTTTCTATCTTTTTGTGAGTTGGTTTCATAACGTTTGGTATTAGAGCGTTGGATTCTAGGGTTTCGCTGCTCCAAAATTGGCCATCATGGCATTTTCGCTATAAAAATTTTTCTGTAACATTTCAAATGCCAAAGAAACCACCATTTGAGCCGAAACTGTAGTGATCCTCGGGTCTAAATTTCAGATCTTGTATCGCTATATTTTCAGATATATGAGCCAAAAAAGTTAGTTTGCAGGCTTCCAAATTACATCCCAAACAAGTGACCTTGCGAAAATCATCATAACTTTCTCTTTGAGTATCATATTGGAATTTTGTAAGAAGTTACAGAAAGAGGATAACATGTCTTTTTATGTGCATCATTTTTAGGTCCGAAGGTTGAAACAGTGAAATGTGGCACTTTGTACAAATTCGCTCTACTAAAAACGTGTATAAACAGGTCATATTGGGAGATTGGGCATAAGACTTTCCTGGAGAATCCAATTTCAATCAGACTAGTGGCATTGGAAAGAGGACTCAGACGGATACCACAGTGCGCAATTTCAGACCTTGTAGATCCGAAATTTTCGAAATACATCAAATACAATATTGAGATCCTAGAAGCCCATGGGGCTTTGGATTGACGGTGAATGTGTGCATTGTTAAGGCACTCCTTGCAATAGATCACTAGTTCAAATCCCCCGCGGGTGCTTACCTACCAAAAAAAATTATTGACATCCTACAAAGTGAAAAAAGATGTGTAGTTTAAAAAAAAAAATTCATAAGTTTAGTTTGAAAAATTAGTTTGAAGGAATTCAAAGGGCATAGTGAAGCATAATTACTATTAGTTGATGCCTTGAAGAAAGAAAATGGAAACACCTAGTAAACAACCTGCAATATCTAGCATGACTCATGAAGAAGATGAAAAAATGCAACATGATATATAAAAATTACAAGACCAAGTGCAATAAAATTCACTCTTACAAAAAGTAAGGGATGCAAATATGGATGGTTTAAAGAAATGCATGGAAGCTAAGATGAATGACATGGAAGCTAAGATGGATGGTTTAAAAGAAAATCTTAAAGGAAACATGGAAGAATTGAAGATAAATTTGACAAAGTTTCTACAAGAAATGCTTACTAATGGAAAAAGAGTAGTAAAAGAAACTCATGATGATAACAAAATAAATCTTAATAATTATTTCATAGAATCTAACGTTGGATCAAAAACCCACCATGTTCCAAAGATTGATATGAGAAATTTTGATGGCAAGGATCCCGTAACATGGATACTATAGATGGAGCAATATTTTGATCTCCATAATTTGCAAAACACACAAAAGGTACGCATTGCAACTTTATATTTGAAACCAAATCAGTTTGTATGGTATCGATGAATTTTCTCTCGTAAACAAATTGTCACTTGGGAAATTTTTACGGATGAAATGATAGCATATTATGAGGATACAAAAAGCAACACTTTTTTAGCTAATTGATAAATCTCAAACAAAAGGGTTCAATAATGGAGCACATTGAGAAATTCCAAAAATTGAATATAAGGGTAAAAGATATTCCATAGGATCATAGAATTAATGCGTTCATAGGGACTTCAAAGGATAACCTCCAACATGAGGTTCACCTTTGGAAACCTCATTCATTGGAGAAGGCATTTAGGTTGGCAAGAAAAATGGAAAGAAAAATTATGGAAACAAAGAAGCCTACCACTCAAAATTATAAAGATGCAAGTGTTGTTGCCACTAGCCTTTGACAACCTAGAAGTTTGACACCACAACAATTAGAAGAAAAAATAGCAAAAGGGATTTGTTATGGTTTGATAGAAAATACACTAAAGATCATACGTTTGTTGAGAAGAAATTATTTTACATAGATTTTGAAGAGGAGGAAGAAAAAGAACAAGAAACATAAAAGAAAAAAATATACACCAAGAACAAACCTTGGAGAAAGAAGAGATGAATCCGACCATATCTTGTAATGCATTGGCCGAAATTGCCACTCTTGAAACCATCAAGATAGAATGACATATCATGAAGAAAAAGATAATAGTGTTGATTGATTGAGGCAATAACAATATTTTTTTTTATTATAAGATAGCTAAGAAATTGAATTTATTCTTATATCTAGCACCATAGTGTCAAATGATGGTTGCAAGTGGAGGAACCATAAATTTCTCTGGAAAGTGCCATAATATCAAGCTATCCATGGGAGAATATTTATTGAATAGCCCAATGCCTTCCATTCCAAAGGTTGGTGCTGATGTTGTATTAGGAGTCCAATGGATACAATCCTTGCGTATAATAGCTTATAATTTTCAAGAACTCTTCATGAAATTTTCTTCAAAAGGAAAGGAAGTTGAATTAAGGGCTATCACAGGGAAACTAAGAAAGATAATGAGCTCTAATGGAACGACAAAGCTTCTAAAGAAGGAACAATGAGTGATGATAGCACAATTATGTTCGTTGGAAGTTCCCACAACAAAATCATCTATTTCTCGAGATCTCCAAAAAGCCTTGGACAATCATTCCAACATATTTGAGAATCCCAAGGGCCTCCAATCTATTCGTGATCATGATCATGCTATTCATTTCATTCTAGGAAGTGTTCCTCCAAACATCAGGCCTTACATATATCCCTATGCCCAAAAGGGTGAAATTAAATGTATGGTTGCACAAATGTTAGAGGGTGGTATAATTCAACCTAGTCAAAGTTCTTTCTCTACTCCAGTAGTATTGGTTCACAAGAAGGATGGATCTTGGCACTTGTGTTTGGATTATAGGGAGCTCAACAAGCTCACTATTAAACATACATTTCCCATTCTGGTCATTGATGAATTATTGGATCAATTGCATGGATCAATTTACTTCATCAAGTTGGATCTTCGTTCGGAATATCATCAAATCAGAATGAAGACTGAATACATTCCGAAAATAGCGTTTAGAGTTCATGAGGGTCATTATGAATTTTTGTTCATGCCTTTTTGCCTGACCAATGCACCTTCTACATTTCAAGGTTTGATGAATTCCATTTTCAGACCCTTCCTTAGAAAATTTATGTGAGTATTTTTTGATGATATACTAATCTACATAAAGTCTTGGAAGGATCATGTTCGACATGTTTACAGGGTGCTCAAACTATTTGAGGAGAAACAATTATATGCAAAAAAATCCAAATGTTTCTTTGGAGTACAAAAGGTTGAATATCTGTGTCATATCGTATCTCATGAAGGTGTTAAGGTAGACCCTAGGAAAATTAAAACCATTAAGGAATGGAAAATCCCCACATCCATAAAGCATTTGCGAGGATTTCTCGAGTTGACAGGGTATTATTACAAGTTGGCTAAGAATAATAGGAGAATAGCAGCACCTCTAGCAACATTATTGAAGAAAGATGCATTTTCATGTACTCCAGAAGAAAGGAAAGCCTTTGAACATCTTAAAGAGGAAATGTGCCAATAACTGTTCTTAGCTACATCGGACTTCACAAAAACCTTTATTATGGAATGTGATGCCTCAGGAAATGGAATTGGCATTGTTTTAATGCAATAAGAAAGACCCATTTCTTTCAAAAGTTTCCCAATCAAAGGAATGTATTTACAAAAAGCTATTTATGAGAAGGAAATGTTGGCAATACTACATGCAGTTAAGAAATGATGACCCTACCTAATGGGAAGACACTTCAAGGTAAAGACGAATCATCATACTCTTAAATACTTTTTAGAACAAAGATTATCTTCAGAAGAGGAACAAAAATGGGTCACAAAGATGTTGGGTTATGACTTTCAAATCATCCATAAAAAAGGGAAGAAAAATGTTGTGGCAGATGCACTCTCAAGAAAGGATGAGGCTATGGAAGCATTTCTTTATGCCATTTCTATTATCCAAATAGATTGGATAAACAAAGCAAGGGATGAGTGAAATAATAACGAAAAAGTGTGGGAACTCATTCAAAAGTTACAACAAGATCCCAGTACATCTGATACATTTAGCTGGAAAAATGATTTGTTATGGTATAAATATCGCTTATACTATGTAACAATTTCCAACTCAAACAAAAGATTCTTATGGAATTGCACACCTCTCCATTAAGACGGCACTCAAGATTTCTAAAATATTATCACACGATTAAGAAGGAATTTTTTTTGGATGGCCTTAAATTGGATATTCAAAAGTTTGTGGCGGAATGTTTGATTTGCCAAGAAAATAAAGTTGAAACAATTAAGACCCTAGGTCTATTACAACCTTTATCCATTCCAAGCCAACATTGGGAGGAGGTTTCGATGGATTTTATCACAGGTTTACCCAAGTGCGAAGGAAAAAGTGTTATCATGGTGGTAGTTAACAAACTTACCAAGTATACAAACTTTGTGCGTTATCTCATTCATTTAAAGTGAGTACAGTTTCTACTGCATTTATGGAAACAATTCAAAAGCTACAAGGAAACCCAAAGATTATTGTAAGTGATAGAGATCCCATTTTCACTGGAAATTTTTAGACAAAATTATGTTCCTGTCTTGGTACTCAATTACCTCATAGCTCATCTTATCATCCTCAATATGACGGGCAAACTAAGATAGTAAACAAATGTTTGGAAGGATATCTTCATTGATTTGTATTTGATAAACAAACACAATGGGTCAAATGGTTGCCTCTAGTCGAATGGTGGTATAACACTTCCTTCCATACTGTAGAAAAATTGACCCCATTTATGGCACTTTATGGATATCATACACTATGCATCACATCATATTTAAGAGAAAATTCTAAGGTTCAAGCAGTAGAATATCACATCGAGAATCAACAACAATTTCTCTAGCTCTTAAAGGATAACCTCACTTTGGCATAGAAAATAAAGAAATAACATGCATATCAACATTGTAGAGAAAGAAGTTTTGATGTAAGTGATTGGTATTCCGACGATTAAAACCATATAAACAAATGTCCCTTAAGAAAGCTAAGAAGGATAATAAATTATCACCACTGTATTATGGTTCGTACATGTTGTTGCAAAAGATAAGTACTATGGCATACAAATTGCAGCTTCTTGTAGCTTCCCGAGTGCACCCAGTTTTCCATTTTTCATGATTAAAGAAGGTCATAAGTGACAAGATCCCAATTCAAAAAATATTGCCAGAATTTGATGACAAAAGAAAAATCATGTTGGAACCTACAACATTCACAGAAAAAAGAACTCAACAGCTACGAAATCGATCAATTTCGAAGTATCTCATCAAGTGGAAGAACTTACCAGCCAAAGATTCCACATGGGAGGATGAGAATTTTATACGAAAACATCCATAACTACTCAAATGTTGAGGACAACACTTTTTTTAAGGAGAGGGGCATGTTAGATCCCTATAATACTAGTGATATTGTCATTGTAGCCCTTATTGTTATTTTTGTGCCCCTATTGTCCCCATATTATTATTATTGTGCCCAATAGAAGCCCACTATTGTTATTTTTATGCCCTTATATTATTATTGTTATGTTAGATTTGATTATATTATGGCCCCTTAGACTCCTATATACAAAAATGAGGTTGTCCTCTCGAAGAGGTTGATTTCTAAGTCATTGATCTATCTTTTCTATCTTTTTGTGAGCTAGTTTCATAACATTTTATCACTACCATATCATAGAAACAACTAATGGTTGTTGATTTCGGTGTAATGAATAATACTACAATTTTCACAAATATCATTGTCTATTGTAGATACATGGATACTATAATTCAACTTAAAATATCATAGAGATCACTATCTAATATAAATACATTGTTATTAAAAATCAACATAATCTATCACACTATGGTTTTATTTTATTTTCTCACCATATTGCTGTTATTTCATACATTCATGTAATTTAGCATCAAATGCAAATACAAAACCTCTAAATAAAACACTAATAAAAAATTCTAGCCATGTAGCGTCTATAAATAGACTTGGGAAATACACATTCTTCCAAACCATGAACTGAATCATTTGGTTCCCCCCAAGCTAAGATATGCTTGCGCATGAAATCTGAAAAGAGCCTCCCTCTTTTTGGTTCCAAGGTAATGTATTTTTATACATTTTCTTCCCTAGAAAGTTTTTCCTTAGCAAAGTCCTACTTTTCTTGGGCTACCAACCCATTTGCCTAGCCTATGTTTCATTACTTTTTAGAGAAAAGTGTTTCTTCCTTTTTCTTTAAAGCCCATTTTTCGCTCCCGTGACGATTTATTTCATCCATACTTAGCGTTTTTCTCTAGCTAAGTGATTTAATGGACCTTTCTCTCCCATCTGATTAAATATTATTTATTATCTCCTAGGGATTTTTAAGAGTCTTTTTTTTAGAAAAAAATTATTTTACTCTCATCTATCAAGGATGATTTTCTAAATTTGGCAAGAATCTCTTCACTCTAGTGCTTCCTTCCCAAGTAATTTCTAGCTTTTCCGTTTATTAATAAAATTTGTTTATTACATCGTAATTCTTTCCTGTTCATATTCATTTCTTTCTTTCCATCAGGTTTATAAGCAATTCAGTCTAAATATAACAAAATATAATTTTAAACACAGAGATGTATTACATCTTCCCCCCCTTTCTATTCAACACCATCATCGATTTTCATTGTTCAATAACTTTACTTTTAAAAAAGTGTCAGATAGACCTCTTGCATTTTATCTTCCAACTCCCAAGTAGCCTTTTCAGGTGTAAAGTGCTTCCAATACACTTTAACCCAAGCGACAACTCAATTCTGGAGCAAGAGCTCTTTTTTATTTAACATGTGAAGTGGCTCTACGAGGAAATCTCCTTCTAGTTCTACCTGTATCAAATTCCAATCCATAATTTGAGAATTCTCATGGACATATTTTCTCTAAAAAGGCCATGAAAAACATTGTGTATTTTAATATAGTTGGAGAATCCGAGTTGATATGCAAAAGGCCCACAAAATCATGGTGCCAATTTTGTACAAGTTTTAGTTCTTAAGGTACTTTTTCTTAGTTTCCCCCTTAAATAAACATGGTCTCCAATATTGAATTGAATTTGAATTCCTTGTCAGTTCTCTTCGTATCATCATAACTTTTCCATCTTTCTTAGGAAAAAAAATTAAACAACAAATTCAGAGTTTAACACTGTCAATACCTATCTTCTCCGAACTCTCAGTTGAAGGGTTGCAAAGCCCATTTTCCAGAGCGCTAGTGTCACGCCCCCAATTCTCTTTTCGTTAAATTAGCTGGGTGCAGCACCGCCTAAGTAATTAACATTCACCATTGTCATATTACTTTATGAACTACGCATTAACATTCATCATAAAATATGAATAACATATTAATGTGCAGAAACCATTAATATAAAGACATCATAGAACAACAGCTTGAACACAATCATATGCAAGAGAAATATTTTATTATATATAAGAGAGTTTGTACAATGACCAGGAGCTTGGCTCCACCGGCGTTTACATCCAAGTCGGGCGCCCACCCGTTCAAGAGTGCACAGTGGTCTCACCACGACTTCACCCAAAACACAACATAGCACAAGTTTTCTTTGCCAAACGGGTGGGCGTGCCCATGCATGACCTGCGCCCAACACAACCCAAAACTAGTTTACGAGGCTCGGTGGGCGGGCACCTTAGAACTCCCTTCACCCACACCTTCAACCACCGTTACAAATCTCGTGCAACCCATGTACACCACCCGAAAAGTGGGCACATCACCTGCGCCTTTGCTGCGGCCCTTTCCACTTGCTCACACCTCTTGTTCGAATGCTTGAAGCCAATGAGCGATGGTGAAAATGCCACACATCTTTGACTTGTTTATACGCCTCCTTGCATGGAGGTCGCGCCCTTGGCCGACCCTTCCACATATCTCCAACCGCGTGCGTTCATCAAACTTTGGCAGGTCGGCCCACCCATGGCACGGGACCACCCCCCAATCCATTCATCGTTTGCCTTACGCCTCTTGGTCGGCTCGTGGATGAGCTCCTCTAACTCGCCCTATAAACTCATGAACGCCAATTCGTCCACATAAACATGTCACGCCTTTGGTCGCTCGCTGTTCATTTCATGCCTTAGTCGCATTGTGGAGCGGGCGGAGTGCGCGCCCGGTCGCTCGTTGACCACAGGGCATTACATCCTGCCCCACTCGAACTCATTGTCACCCTCGACAATCCCGACTGCCTCAGAAGCTTCCTGTCATACTTCTCAATCTTCTTCTTCCATCTCCAAAGTGAGTCCTCTGATTCCCAGCTTTCTTCCTCTGGTGCATTCTTCCATCTCACAAGAAATTCCCACTTCATGTGGCAGCCAATCCCTGTAGTTCTGAAGCTGAAAATCTTATCCAACTCCAGTCCTAGCTTGTCCACAATCCTAGTTGGTCCTCTTGGTGGTTCAACTCTCTCTAGATGATCAACATCTAGTCTACATCTCTTCAACTGACTCATGTGAAAAACTGGATGCTTCATGTGCATATGGTGCAGAAGCTCCAGCTCATAAGCAACTTCCCCCACTTTCTTCTTCACTCGGAATGGTCCCTCATACTTCTGTGTCAGTTTGCTCGCAGTCCCTTTCGTTGGCTGAAACTACTCCCCGGTAATCTTGAGAAACACCATATCTCCCACACTGAAGTGCGCATTCCGTCTTCCTCGATCAACCCATTTCTTCATTCTCCTTGCAGCTTCATGCAAGCACAACCGTGCCAACTCCAAGGTCTCATCCCAAGCCTTCATGAAATTCTTCGCATGAGGACTCCTCAAAAACCCCCCTGTCACTACGATATGTGGTGCAACCGGCATCTGCCCATTCACCAACTCAAATGGACTGTACCCCGTCGCAGAACTATTTTGAATATTGTAGCTAAACTGAGCAATATCCAAGAGTTCAGGCCAATTCTTCTGATCAGCCATCACATATGGTCGCAAGTACTCCTCCAGCAATGTGTTGATCCTCTTGGTTTGTCCATCTATCCACAGATGGTAACTCAAACTCATCAACAACTCTGTCCTGACTAACTTGAACAATGTGGTCCAAAATCTGCCATAAAATGTGGATATCTATCCGACATGATGCTTAATGGCATCCCCCAATACTTCACTATGTTCTTAAAGAACGAATCTGCAATCTGCTTAGCTCCACAAGGTATCTTTGTTGAAACAAAGACAACATACTTGGAAAAATGATCAACCACGACCATTATCCCATTATACCCCTGAACCTATGGCAACTGAGTGATGAATTCCATCGAGACACTCATCCATGGTCTCTCAGGAATCGGTAAAGGCTGCAACAGTCCTCCTTGCCTCTGAGTATCCGATTTGTCCTACTGAAAAATGATGCACGTATGTAGATACTCCTCTACATCCTCTCGCATCTTCTCCGAAAAGAATCCTCTCTCCAACAATGCCAAAGAACGACGCTGCCCTGGGTGGCCAGCCCATGGCAAGTCATGGCACTCCTTCAATAGGTGCCTCCTGAGTCCAGATGACTTTGGAACATAGAGTCGGTTTCCAATGAACAAGAACTCATCTCGTAGAAAGAACTTTCGTGTCTTCCCCTGCTTTATCTGCTTCACTATATTCTGCGCAAAAGTATCGGTTTCAACACATTCCTTGATCTTATTCGGCATCTCTTCTGACATCTGATCTCGATTCCTACTCCTAGCTGCCTGGTCTTCTCCTTCCAATGCTGCAAGTTGTCCCTTCCTGCTAAGGGCATCTGCTACGACATTGTGTCTTCCCGGTCTATACTCGATAGTCATGTCGAATTCTACCAAGAAGTCCTGCCAACGAGCTTGCTTCGCAGAAAGCTTCGGTTGTGATGCAAAATAACTTGCTGCAATGTTGTCTGTCTTAACAATAAATGGCTTCCCAATTAAGTAATGCCTCCACACATGAAGACAGTGAATGATTGCAGTCATCTCCTTCTCATGGGCCGGATACCACTGGATGCCCATCCTGCATAAGAACCCCTCCTATGGAAAAATCCGAAGCATCAGTGTGTATCTCAAATGGTCGCTCGAAGTCTGGAAACTTCAGTATTGGTGCTGTAACCATCCTCCTCTTCAAATCATCAAATGCCTTCTGACATTTATCCGTCCAACTCCACCTCTTGTCTTTCTTCAATAGGTCTGTCAGTGATGATGTTACCTTGGAGTATCCCTCTACGAACTTTCGTTGGTAGTTGGTCATGCCCAAAAACACCCTCATATCATGGACATTCTTCGGTTCAACCCAGTCCTCGATCGCCTTCACTCTGCTCGGCTCCATTCGTATGTACCCTTGACCAACTATATGCCCAAGGAATGGAATCTCGGTCTGAGCGAACACACACTTAGTCTTCTTCAAGAACAACTGGTTTGCTCTTAGTGCCTCGAACACCATCGCCAAGTGCTTCTTATGATCCTCCATGTTGTCACTCAACACCACTATATCGTCCAAGTACACTACTACGAACGAATCCAAGTATGGTTGTAGGACATCATTCATCAAAGTGAAAAACATAGCAGGAGCGTTACACAACCTGAATGGCATAACAAGGAACTCAAAACTACCATACCTCGTTACTATCGTGGTCTTCTTCTCGTCTCCTTCAGCTATCCGCACCTAATAATACCCATGCCTCAAGTCCAGCTTGGAAAACACTCGGGCTTTCGCAAGCTTGTCAAAGCAATCAGCATCCAATGGCAAAGGATACCTGTTCCTTATCGTCTGCTTGTTCAGTGCATGGTAATCACAGCACATCCGTAGCTCATTCGAATCCTTCTTCTGCTAGAACAATACCGGAGCTCCATAAGGGGACCTTGAAGGTCTGATGAAACTTGCATTAGCTAACTCCTTTAGCTATCGTTTCAATTCCTCCAACTCAAGTCTTGACAATTAATAAGGTGCTTTAGCCAGGGGTTGTTTCCCTGGTTCAAGCTCAATGCTATGGTCCACTACAAGCCTTGGTGGAAGCTTCTTTGGTAGCTCATCAAGCATCAAATCCACATACTTGGCCAGTACCTCAGAAATCTCGGCTGGAACAGGTGTCCCCGCTCCATCACCTTCGACATCCTTGAACATCACCACATATGTATCCATATTTGACTCCTTCGTAGCCTTCTCCAAACTCAGTGCCGAAACATGCGGCACCTTGACTTCCCTCCTTTGCCTATGAGTGGGCAAAGTCCAAGTTTGTGGTTGTCCAACTAGCACCACCTCATCACAAAAGGGGACAACAATAGCTCTGTTGCCTTTCAAGAAATCTTGTCTGAGTATCATATCGAGGTCGTTGATCTCCATCACTATGAAGTCCAACTGACCCTTCCAGTCTTTTATCTGCACAAGCACTTCATGTGCCAAACCTACCACCTTAGCTCTAGAGTTCACTTCTTTGACTTCCACATTCGATGGGAAGATCATTAGTCCAACCTCTTTTTCTAACCGTGTCGTCATGAAGATACAAGTGGCCCTCGTGTCCACCAGAACTTGAATGGTCTTGCCATGATCCATCAAGTCCACGAAACCCAGACTGTTCATCCATGATTTCTCCATAACTTTTCCCTGCATACATGTCTATTCTCTGCATTCATCATCAAGCAACAGCTTCACCACCTATGAACCTGCTCCGATACCACCTGTCACACCCCCAATTCTTTTTTCGTTAAATTGGCCGGGTGCAACACCGCCTAAGTAATTAACATTCACCATTGTCATATCACTTTACGAACTACGCCTTAACATTCATCATAAAATATGAATAACATATTAATGTGCGGAAACCATTAATATAAGGACATCATAGAACAGCAGCTTGAACACAATCATATGCAAGAGAAAACTTTTATTATATATAAGAGAGTTTGTACAATGACCATGAGCTTGGCTCCGCCGATATTTACATCCAAGTTGGGCGCCCACCCGTGTGAATGGAAGTTTCAAAGGTTATGGGTAATCTGATGACACTAGGTGTCAAGGAAAATGAACATTCCATTAAAGATTTGGCATTACGAAAACAATAAAATTATCTTTGAAATTTTCGAAGGTAAGGGGTGTTTCAAGTAGTGCCGTAGATAACCAGGATGTTATTAAAAATATAATTTAATTTAAGATATGAAAGTTGAATGTAAGAGTCTACATTCATAATTATATCGACGCCAAAAGTAATTTTGCAGGTATAACTTGATGTTGTGCCTACTAAAAAACAGTGTAGGGAGCATATCTCCCCATAGAAGCTTGGAAACAGAATGTTTATGTCGTAAAATGAGGGATAAAATAAAATAAAATAAAAAAATTTAGTGTGCTGGTCAATGTTACAAATGTTTTGAATTTTTTTTTTTTTTTTTTTTATTTTTTATTTTAATTCAATAGATTAGTTTCAATATTTTTTTATAATATATTGCGTGAGTTTTGAGTCAATGATGTCAAATATGTTTTCTAGGATTCAAAAGACAATTTTATCTTTAAATTAATGGTAGTTCTCATTCTTATAAGAGTTAAAAGAATTAGAAAAATGTCACTTCTTTTTTGATGAAATGAAATGCTTAAATCACAAGGATAAATAAAAAATATATATCTATTTGTATTTTTCTTTTAAATTTCATCACATCTTACTTCTAACATTTTGAAAATTCATATTATAAAAAACTTCGATAATTTATAATTAATATTTTGAAATTATAAACTTCTACTAACATCTCTTACTTAACACCTCTTAGTAATTTAAGTCATAAAATAAATTATGATTTACCAAAAATTTATATAACTTTCACCTAGTAACAAATTATCCCTTTACACTATTATAAATACTTTTATATTAATATTTGGAAAAAAAAATCAA
This sequence comes from Pinus tabuliformis, assembly GCA_031772625.1. Taxonomy (NCBI): domain Eukaryota; kingdom Viridiplantae; phylum Streptophyta; class Pinopsida; order Pinales; family Pinaceae; genus Pinus; species Pinus tabuliformis. The sequence goes on from CM062808.1 coordinate 666,441,290, forward strand.
GCTCTACTGAAATGCATTGACCATAGAAATGGATATCATCTTTAAACAATGCAATAATTTTATGTTTAAAATGATATCTTTTTAACTAAAATATTTTTTAATTAAAATTTCAAAATCATATATATATATATATATATATATATATATATATATATATATATATATATATATATATATATATATATATGAGACATGAAATGAATGAAATGAAATTATTTTAATGTTTATAAAATTAAAAATAGTTTATGGAACAGATTGCTTCTCTATTTGGTTCTTGTATTCGGCCCTTTCCCTATGAAGTCTCATAATAAATGTTCCCATCTTCTTGACAAACTCCTTGCTGAATAGGTTATCCCAAGAGCTAGTTGCCAGAATATTTGCGTAACTTTCCATGTTCTCATTGAAGGCCTCACTTTTCTATTTCTACTTTTCCGAAGGAGAAAAAAATACATACTCTTTCCTACCACACTTCTTTTTCCCTTTTCCAGCACCTTGTTTCACAATGGAGTTATGAGAATTAGTCTTTAATTAAGGAATAATAATTTTGGCTCTCCAACAAATATTGGCCCCTATGTAGACTTTTTGTTGATGATTATGACTGGGATTAAAATCTCCAATACAGTACTTCTTCTTCCCTGGCTCCTTCTCCCAAGTACATTTATGGAACTTATCCATAACAAATTTTTTTATCTCTTCACTATTTGTGGGACATGTGGTCAAGCAAATACCCCATTTACTAAACCATTTCTTATTTTTCCACATCCAAGTCTGCTTTATTTTTCACATTATATCATTAAACACAAACTTAGGCCATCTTCCCTCTTCCATTTGATCATTTTTTTAAATACCTTATGACTCGCACCATAGCAATTGCTTGAGTAGGAGGAGGCCTTGTTTCACTTAATAAGATGGCATAAGGAACTACACTTTTAATTTTGAATTTGTTTGGAATCAAATGCTTATGAATTTTCTCAATTTGTTTCCATGGCATCTCAAATGTAATGTTGGCGCACTATTCACAACTGCAAAGAGCCAATGGAATCATTCCAAGCCCAAAAGTTGTTAGACTAGTTTTTTAGTCCCATAACTCTACCTCTCTACACCTGTTTTGCAAATCATAAATTTTTTTTCCAGCCCCCCAAAGTTCTTTTCTTTCTAAAATCATCCCAACTTAGATTCCTATTGAAGTTAATTCTAAGGTATTTGTAATTCGCAACTTCTTTGAGAACGTTTCCTTCAATGTAGAACTTATGTTGGTTATGCTTTCTTTTATTAGAGAAAACCACTACTTTGATTTTGCTAATATAGACTTGCATCCCCACCCTTCTAAAAAAATGCTCAATGGAAAGTAATTTCTCTTACAAACCAAGATTAGATTTAGCAATGAAAGTAAGGTCATATGTGTACAAAAGAAGCCTTACAGTTAACTTTCCAGCTTGATATATAAACTAAAAGCAGTATGATACAATGGGAAACCTTGCTTGACCCTAATAACACTTCTAAAACTTTTAGAAATTCCTGCTAAAGTTTTAGTTTTGACTTTCACCTCTTCATACAACCTATGCACAATTGCTCTCAAATTCTTGGGAACCCTAAGGTCCTCCATTCTGTGCCAATACTTATCCCTAGGAACTATGACAAATTCTTTTCTAAAATCAAGAAAGCAATAAAATGCTTCTTCCCTTTTCTACCAAAATTTTTCAATGATGTACCTTAAAGTTATACCATGATCAACTGTGCAATATTTAGGTCTAAAACATGCTTTCCCTTTAGCACGTTTATCACTTTCTTTTGTCCACTTATTGATTTTATTTTATAGCATGCTTCCAAATAAGTTTTAAACAAGGGGTTTATCATTATGGTCCTATAATTGGAGGGATTATTGATGTCACCACTCTTGAAAAGAAGTATTTCCAGACTAGTTTTCGAATCTGTGGGGAACCCCTGTTGTACGATGTTATTGAAAATTTTTGTGATGTGAGGTGAAATAACTTTTAAGCACCACTTTAGATACCCTACTTGGTGTTCAGCTAAGTCTTTTGTTTTTCCAACACCCAACTTCTTGATAGCCATCTCTACCTCTTGCACCGTGAAGAGTTTTGTATGAGTGTTGACCGACAGAAGAGGGTCGACCTTTGGATCCTTCTCATAAAGTTTACTTTTATAGTCAAACCATCTAGGAGCTTTAATGTTGTTTTTAGTTTGCACCTTTCTCAGATGGAGCTCCTTCTAAAATAATTTGGAGTTATTTTTCCCAAGGAATATTAGTTCTTCTCTCCTCGAAACCATGAAATCAACGTTTTATTTCTTAATATCTACTTGTAAGATTTGATATTTATGTTATCCTTATTTGACTCTTTCCACATTCTCCTTGAATTTTTGCATTCCTTGTCAAACCAAGAATTAACCAGAAAGCAATTTGTTTCAAACGTCTTAATTTGTGCTATTTTGCACTCTGCAAGCGTGCTTTGAATTAAATGTGTCAATTCGTGATTAAGGAGCTCGTGAAATTAGATTTCTCCTTCTCAAAGAGCCTCTATAGAATTATTTTGAAGGTATTATAATTTTCTGAACTCAAAAGAATTCTCCCCTTTAGGAAATTTTTTCCTGTCCAAGAGAAACTTAAATAAATTGTATTGTGATCTTATTTTAAGTCCCAAATATGATCTCCAATCAAAATGTCCTCCATTTTCACACGTGAACTATGATAGCAAATTACATGATCTATTACACTTTCTCCATTATAGGTATTGCAAGTGAAATTACCAAAATTTTCCCATCTATTCAAACCATTACAAATGACTAAATCGAAATCCCCGCATAGAGTAAGAAATTTTTCACGAAAGGGATTGTAGCCTTTTTCCTCTAAAATTCTTTCCCACTGATGATTACTCTCTTTTATAAGTCAGATAGGGTCACAATCTTCTTTACAAATAAGAATGCTAGCTTGCTCACTTGCAGTCCTAACATTAAAATCACCCATTATAATTACCTCACCTAGCTGAGAATATGTTGCAATATATGCTTTTAGATCTTCAAAGGGATCTTTGTAGTCCCTCTACTTTTGTAGATTTTTGAAACTTGCGACACAAAATAACATGCTGCAATTATGATATGATTTCCATTTTCTGATATTTTAAACCAAACAAATTGTTTATTTGAGTCTTCTTTTTCTAGGTGAATGAAATGACCTTCTTTTTCTCTCACGAATACCATGATACCCCCGTGTCCTTTTCCATTCCCTATTTTCTTTTTCGACACTTCCACCTTCTATTACCCTTCAAACAAAGATGTCTTTCACCCTTCATGTTCATGTGTTCCTATGAGGCAAATCATGTCTCTATCTTCCGAAATAGGCCCTAACTGAGATCCTCATCTCTATGGGTAACCACTATAGTTCCAACAAACTAATACTAAGGAAATGTAGGTATGACATCATTGCTATCTGTTTGCACATGCAAGACTCATAGTTGAGTCTTTGTCCCTTGTTACTCATACTGACCTTGCTTCTTGATTTCCTGCTAAAGAGTTTGTGGCCTCTTATTTGTTATCATCTTTCTACCCTATTTTTGAAGGAGGTCCACATCCCGCATCACAACTTTACCTTTATAAATCCATGTTCTCTTTCCATCATCTCTTGTTGCCATAACCTTTGACATTTCCTCCTTCATTTCCTCTTGTTGTCTTACTATTAAATCTTCTTCTAGAAATAAGCGAGAACCTCTCAAAGGTTGCTTCTTGCTTAGAATGATATATTTATGACAAAAACTAGGCATGATGACTTTTATCAGCCTGACTCTCTCACCATTAAACTTACCTACTCTATATATATAATTTTTCTCGTTAAAAATAAAAAATAAAAATAACATTTTTATCTATTTAAAATTTCAATTAATTAATTTTCCAATATACATGTCACTAATTTGATTTAAAATCTCTCATATTAAATTAAATTTTAACTATTTTAAAACACCTAATATAAATCCACTAACATGGTATTGATTTACCGATAAATCGTTTGTATTTACAAGGAATGATAAATAAACTTCACAAAACATTACACAATTTTCAAGACCCGGACAAAAAAATCTATAATAAAGTAAAAAGTAGAATTAATAGTTTCATTTTGGTATATAAGTAGAATTGTGATATGTAATGGTAATTGTGACTCCAACAAATGGTATCAGAACCAAAGGTCTCAAGTTCGAAACACACCAATCTCACATTGGGATACACTGTTGAGAAAGTGGCATGTGCTTAACACTAGCGATGTATAACTTTTCTGCACATTGAAATTTATGGGTTGTGGAGGAGGAACAATACTTTATCTCAACGAATCACATTGCTTTAAGATACAAATAAACTTAGGTAGAGGCACTAATAATTATTCTGAACTGTGCACAGCTAAACACATCATATACTTTGCCATCCAAAAACAATGCAGGCACCTCCAGCTGTTTGGAGACTCTAAAATAGTATGCAATTGGCTGAATGATGCATCTCATTGTCATGCATTTTCGTTGAGACACATATTAGATGAAGCAAAAAGACTGACTGCTTCCTTTGAATCATTTGTCTGTCGTCACATCTACAGGGAACAAAACACCATCGCCGACCAGCTCTCCAAAGAGGCAGCGCACAGACAAGGAGATAACTGGCTGATACAGGAGGAAATCGATGGATCATACTACCAGCATTATCACAGACCCTTTGATGATCATATGGGAGATGGGCTATAAAAGCCCATTACAGACTCTTTTTTTGTTAATAGTTTGTATATATTTCCTTTGTCTAGTTCTGAGTACAGCACTATACTTTTGATATTATCAGCATATATATATGACTCTCTGCGAAGAGCATGGCTATAAATTTGAACACTACTAGTACACAGTTTTGGAATTGCTCCCTGCGTGGAGACAACTTGTTCTTATTTTGACTATCTATTCTAGCAGACTATGAACTTGACAGGCACATCTGCCTCTATATGAATGCTTCGGCATCTACAAAATGTAATTTCTTAACTCTAATAGAAATTACGACTTTTTCCCAGGGGAAAAAAAAAAAGTAGAATTGTGATTAGTTTTTTAAATAAAGTGGAATGCAGAATTTAAGATATTTTTTTAAATGTTTATTTTTTATAACAATATCCTTATGGTATATAAGTAGAATTGTGATTAGTTTTTTAAACGAGATTAATCACCAAAATATTGATATTGTGTATTTTTAGATAAGGACATTAAATACCAAGATCCCTTTCATAGCTTGAAAAAAAAGTAACTTAATTGAGTTAGAGTTTTTTAATTATGAAGAGGACACATAGGCTTCTAATTTTATCTAGGTTATCTTTGTTGGTGTTTTAATGCTTAGATTTCCATTTAAAACTTCCGCTAAGAACAATTCCTAGCCTAAACTTTATAGCCAATTTATCCACTTGATTAAAATTTTAGTCAATTTTTGCACTTCATTAAATTTGCATGACTTTCTTATTAATTTTACATTGTTTCGATAGGCTAAGTCAACATATCTGTGTTATTCACTTTAATTTCTTCCCAAAAATAACCAATAACTAAACTAACAAGATTAATTTCTACAACGCAATATATTTCTTGCTTCTACTCTTAATTAATTCATTAAGGTAATGTGGGGTCCCCGTTTTGTCATAATTTTAGAATGCTCTGCTTCCACATTTATTTTGACAATTTATTGTTATTCTTATTTCCACACATATGAATTATGCACAATCAAAGCTATTTCCACACTTTTCATTAACACATTCTGCACAATCAAAGTCACCTTCACACTTCACACTCTGAAAAATGAAAGCCATCTCTACACTAATTAATTGATTAAGACTATGCCACTTTGTGCAAGGTCCAAAATCCACCGTTATTTCCACTTTGGCACTTTAATGTACCATTATTTCTAATATATTTCCTCCACGCCTCTGTATGTCGCATAGCGAAAGGCATCTTTGCATAGTTTCATCCACATTTCCACAATTCCAAAAAATTTCTGCAATGCAAATAATGGAAGCTTTATCCATGTCTTCACATTCCAAATGTGTGCATTTATGAAACCTACAATTTTTTCGTTGTTCGAGAATGGTCACATTTCCACAATATACTGCTATTTCCATGTCTCCACCTGAGTCACATAATGAAATCCAATTTTTCATAGATTTCCTCTGCATATTTGTGTCTCACATAGTGAAAAAAAAATCTTTGCATAGCTTTCTCCAAACTTCCACAATCCATAATGAAAGATTGATCTGCATCTGTGCATTCTGAATGTGTGTATTTCTGAAAACTAACAAAATGGCAACTTAGCAAAGCACATAGAGAGACACTTTGGAAAAAAGCATTTGTAACAATCCCCCTTGAGAACTAATCGAGTATGTGTTGGAAACATGCATGTCAAAAAAGCCATGGTGAACACCTTGCCAATGCAACTATGAGCACATTATTTGTTAAAATTACATTAGGTTCTCCACAACAATTTTGATTTATATTCATGAAAGCTTCATAAAATTTATATTTCTTTGAGTTCTTGTGAAATGAAAACTTATTCTCTAATACTAAATGAATTTTTTTTAATTTGTGATTTGTGCGAGAGAATAAGTATGTGCAATAACAATCACAATCTTTCTACTTGTAATGTTTCAGATTTTTGCATGCATTCTCTCTCGCATAGTTCTCTTACACACCTTTCTTCTGCGCAATATTAGTTTTTAAATTATTGAAGCCATAAAAACTGCATATCAGGTCAAAACACATTAGCGCATCTCTCAAAGTGAAGATTGTTGAGACAAAGAACTTTGGTATTGTGCAAATATTTATTTGTGCGAAGCATACAATGAAAGTTTTAATTGTACGAAGGAATCTTCCTCTACACTCCACATTTAATATGAGGCTCTTCACATTATCAAATGCACTAAACAGTAAATGCTACACTTATGCATAGTGTGTTATTAAGGCTATGTCTCTTTAAAAACTAAACAATTAATCTGGTTGTTTATCTGATTAACACACATCATTATTACAAGGACCAAATATATGCATGTTTCCCATATCATTTGTACATGTCAAACCATATACTGATAGAACCTAGGAATACCAGTAAACATTAGTGTTTATAACATATTATATTACACAATCTTTGCAATGATAATGGGTAACGTGTAAAATTTTTAAGGCATTTAGTACCAGAGCATATGAGAAAGGAAAAGTGTGTATGACATCCATATATGGAAAATTTGTGTCGAGATAAAAATGTTTGTGAAGATGTTGGAATCTGTAATGAAAGACATTGATTATGATGCAGACAATTCCACACTTATCATTGAATAATTAATTAAAGCTTAGTATTATATCTATCAATATTATAAAATAGTATTTTCGGCATTTATTGGGTGAATGGATGGGTAATCAGCAAATCATTTGAGTGCTTGATAGGATTTACTATTTGTAAAAAAATTCAAGAGTATGAACAGGTCTCAGCACCCAGTATCTGTCATAACAAATGCGAACAATTTGCAGATCTCCTTCATACACTTCTATTCACATATTTTTTCCTTACAAGGGGAGTTTCCTCAACATCTTCATACTTCACACGTGTAATAATTATTTGTTGCAAACGTATCAGGAAGATAATATTTATCGATATTATAAAATAATATTTTCAAAATTTATTTAACAAAACAACCCATAATCAACACACTTGTTAACATGTCAAGAATATGCACAGGGCTCTATAGCTATTATATGTTATAGCATATTGAAATGTTATGCTTTGCACACTTCTTGTGCACATTTCCTTGTTTAACGAAAAAATGTTATTGAATAGTGGATATAAAATAATAATCGATACGAAATCAAGATATCATAAAAACCTAATAAGGCTTAATTCTATGATTAACAAATATATTTTCATATCTTAATTGAAAGTACTACTAAAATCATAAGCATTTCTAGTAGAGTAATGGTAAAATCATTATATATTTAGAGCTTATGTGAATTCAAGCCTATTGAATTTTTCTAATGGTTCTTGTATCTTGATTCTTGTTTATTTGTGCTATAGAGTTATCATGTTTTTGTGGTGTTTATTGTAAGAAGAAATTGTAATGGTTTCCTCTCGTCTAAATGAGGTCAAAATGAATAAGGGATCTCAAACAAATGAAATATGGACAATTGTTAAGATTTACAATATCAAGGGGAAAATTTCAATATATAGAGATTTCAATATATAGTTCATGGCTTATAGATTCACTCTTTATTGCAAGAACATTTATAGTATTGTATTTCTTCTCTACTCAATTATCATTTTATTGTGAATGAGGACGATGAAGAAGCTGAGAGACCTCTATAATGCAATACAAAAAGAGGCAACTAATTCTAATTGTATTTTTTCAATGCTCAAAGATAAAAAATTAGAGAATGGGGTGATAACAACTACCGGTTTTGTAATGAAAAATACACGTGTAAAGAACTTAGTATGATATTTTATTTTAATTAGCTAATGTACATATGAAGTGAGCTTTCTAAAACAATGGAACCATTGGTAGATCTCTATTCACTACATTGGTAACTTAGACAAAATCACATTGAATATAATAAAGGATGAAATGTTAATTGTCCAAATTGCATAAATTAAGGCCTTTGTTCTGATTGCATGTAATCTAGTTATATATTACTAGTTTTGTTATTAATGACGAAACACTAACCCTACATTATTTTAATCAATTAATCCCTCATTTGTGCCCTTTGCAAATTGCAATCAAAAGCATAACAATTTCATTATTATCTTTAAGTAGGTTTGTAATATTTGGTAATGTACATTCCAAAAAGTTGATATGTGTGGAGGGGTAATGTATACGGGGGTATTGGAAAGAGGGAACAAAGGTTGTACCACAAGTATCATTATTCTACACATCCTTCCAATTTTCTAGAATGGATAACGGTTGAGAGGCATCTTTGTGGGTCCATTAGCTGAAAATATGTTGAAAAGAACATTTTATAATATTGATCGATTTGTAAAAACAAATAATCATTATACAATGTGTTAGAGTAAGTGTTATTAAGCATTGAAATCATCCCCTGATTACATGTCGATTCACCCAATAAATACTTATGTTAATTGGAAAGGGAAATAGACAAATACGTAAATTAAGTTAGGGAAATATTTTAAAATTAGGGGATTTTTTATTTTTTTTTGTGAAAAGATGGGGAAAATAAGATTTTACACCTAGAGCAAAGCAGCAACTAAATCAATGGTGATTTACATTCATGTAGGGTATAGAAAAAAATTCATGGAGAGACATAGATATACATGTTACCCATGGGAATTAAGCATTACTTATTCATAAAATTTTATTATATCCTATTCTGTTATTTTTGAACTCGATAACGAGGTAACATGGAACACTTATATGCTCTAATTTAAGTATTTTGTGTTATTATTAGCTAGTATCTTCTAATTTTTCTTTTGGAACTTGTAACTATACAAGGGTCATGAAATGAGAAATAATCTTTGTGAAATTGACACAAATGAAGCTTGGAAATTGTTTTATTCCACTTTAGAAATGTAAACCTAAGCTTCAAACATAGTTATTTGAAACATATTACATACTTTATTTACATTTCTTTATTTTTAAATTTCATGAGAATTAAAAGAAAACAACAATGTAACATTTGTAGCTTTTATTTTGATGTGGAAATTTCAAACATTTTGAATTAAATTGAAAAGTAAGATGATCATTGTAAAATATTGTTAAATGCGACTTTTTCCTTCTACAGACATTAAACAAATATTAAGAATCCATATAATCTTTACATATTCAAATACAGAGGCTCTTGACATAGTTTTTTCTCACTTGAACATTATTAGAACAACTATTGCAAGCACGAATGGAGAAATCATAGCTCCATTCACGTAGCACAATCAATGCAAGTGTAAACCTCCCATAACTATGGTTGGTTAATAATTTTTTCTACTTGCTCAATCAATTTTGAACTTCAATATGTGCTAAAGATTATTTATTATAATTTTCTTGGCATGTCTTGTTGTATCATAATGAAAGAGTTACACACTAACATAAAATATGTGAGAAGGAAATATGTTTTGTAATATTGTTTGAATAATTATAGAATTTTCAATTTTGATAAATCAATAAAACAATGTAAGAAATCGCACTACAAAAAAACATATATGACATAGAAAAATGAACCATATACACATTACAATCAAAACATGCTAAATGATCTTTGTAAATAGTATCGTACAAAACATAAAACTTTAAAAGAGGAAATTAATTGAAATATGTTTTTGTACAATGTTAATAGCTATAGATTACATAACCAGAAGATGAAATTATATGCCAAGTATCCAACAAACCAAAAGAATCCTTCAACAATGCTCAAATTTTTAAACCAGAATGTAGAAGATGATGCTAAGATTGGAATTACAGATATGCAGAAGTACAAAAATGTGAAGGCCTCCCCACCCCTCACTAATAGTCAATGGAACTCATCCTTACTAGTTACTAATAAGATATATATTCATGTTTTTCATAGAAAACTTCTTGATTTTGACAATTTGACAATAATACTATCTTCATAATACCAATAGTAGATTCCTTCACAATGCAAGCAAAGAGAATCGTCTATTCATTAGGTTCCGTGACAATGTAAACAAATACAACCATTATTGTACACACATAACCACATTTTGATGGTTTAATATAAATCTCCCATGGATCTCCAAGTTGGACAATAGATAAATAATAGTTGTTTCATCAACATGGTGTTGTTGATATGAAACCTTTTGTAGATTAGGTAACACATTCTCTAGTTCCATGCCTCTTAGAACACAATATGTTGTAGTTTTTTTGTCTACATTTATGATGCAATTTAATCAATGGAAATAAACAAAGGGACATGTTTACTTGCAAATTGTATAATAACCATAGCTCCATCTATTATTCTAGTACTTTTAATTGGACTATTGCATTTTTCACACAATATCTCAAAGGGATTCGTATATGCACTACTCATTATGAGTGGTCCTTGTAAGTGTTGCCAAACTGATATAGAAACCTCAGACTTAGCCACTTGAAATTGAATGACTCTCTCTCTCTCTCTCTCTATATATATATATATATATATACACACACACACACACACACACACACACACACATACATGTGTGTGTGTGTGTGTGTGTGTGTGTCTATATGTATATATATATATATATATATATATATATATATATATATATATATATATATATATATATATATATATATATATATATATATATATATATATATATATAGCGAGAGAGAGAGAGAGAGAGAGAGAGAGAGAGAGAGAGAGAGAGAGAGAGATTACCATGCATATTCCACTTGTTGAGGCAACTAGTTTTCTCAAACATTCCACATTTTTTTTTAATGTTTTCAATGAGCATATGATCATGGATTATGAAGTTCATAAAACATTTTCTTGTTTTCTCACTATATTCTTTAGCAAGATGAGCAGAAAAAAATTGTTGCAATTGTATTGGATTGAAAGAAATGTGAAAAAATAATTAAGGGAATTTTGAGGTCTAAAATAGGCCTACTAAGGAAATTATAAAATAATAGTGGAAATAATCAATTAAGATTAGATTACGTCATCAAATTTAAGAGGGAAAAAGGAGAAAATCATTTTTTCAACTCGTATTTTCAACGTATCTCCCTATGGGTTTATTAAAATTTCAAGTGACAATGCTCGTTGGATTGAAAATTTGATTCCTCATCCAATGAGTATCAATGTTGCATACTTTCAAAGAACCCTACTACATGAAAAATGTGAAATACATGAAAACATGATTGCAATCACATTTTTTCATGTATTTTTCATTTTTAATGTAGTAGGGTCCATCAAAAGTATGCAACATGGGTACTCCTTAGATGAGGAATTAAATTTTGTATCTAGTGAATACTCCCACTCAAAATTTAATTAAAACCTTAGTGACATAAGTTGAAAATATGAGTTGAAAAAGTATTTTTATTATTTTATTATTTTTTAATATTTTTACCTTTTTACTTGAAAATGGTGAATAATCCCACATGGTTTACATCATCATCATGAATATTATTAGTTTTTATCAATTTTATTTTATTTTTGGTACATTTTTCTTAGGAGGCCGAATTTAGACCTCAAAATTCCCCTAATGTTTGTCGTGTACATAAACCTGTTATATATGAAATATTTGTAAAGGAATACATGTAAACTGTATAAGAGGCAAACAATAACTTGCTATTTTTTAATAAACCTAATATTATCATTTCCTTGTCCTAATCTATATTCCTACCTTTTATTTCTATTACACGTTTCAAGTGTGTCTATGTTACTAAAATTGCAATGGCATTGATTGTGCCAAGTGAAAAGAGATATTGACTACATAACATATTTACAATTGTGATAATTGGGAAAAATTGGTACTCTCCATAAAAAAGAAAAATGTTTTCTAAGATGCTAAAGTTGTTTGGGCACTAGATTTCTCACAATCACCACTATCATATTTGTTGTTTGCAACTATTTCGAAAATTTTAATAGAAACACCAATGTTTTCAATACTCTTCTCCTCATTCTACTTGATAAAATGTGTTGGCACAAGCAATGTTATTTTCATTTTCGTCTTCTTACCTATCAAATTTGCTTGCAGTATTGAATTTTTTTTAATTTTCTTTGTAAATAATACAATGCCATGGAAAATTATTCATGTTATATTATTACTAATATCTTTGATGAATAATGGAATAAACTCAATTTTTTTTCCTAGTGAGGAGTATTGAATTGAAATTAATTTAATAAAACAAAAAACAAAAAACAATTTTACAGTGTGTTAAACCTTGATAAAACTACATTTTTGTCTTTGTTTCTTGTTTATTTTATACACATTTCTTTGTGCCTCCTATGCTATCTACATATGTATTTGTGTTGATTTCAATACCTACTTCTTCATCCATGTTTATTATCAAATCATTGACTCATTCAAAAGATAACATTTTTTCTTTGTTCACGAACAATGCACTGAAATCACTTCTTAAAATAACATTATTGTTGTACTAAGTTAGAATTTGGTCATGAAGACAGAGTTGAAATATGTAACTAGGTTTGGTCTTCATAATGACAAATGTAATCGTGATTTTATGTATTTAATGTAAAGAAAAATAAATTTATCATTTTTGTTCTTGAGGGATGTGTTTCATGCTCAAGGGAAATGTATTATTCGGTCAAGCACCCATTGTGTGTTTCTAGGAAAAATGAGCCATTTTGATGTATTGAAGACCCGTTTCGACATGATGCATATAGTAAAGAAAATTTGTATTTGAATCAAACTAAAGTCAAAGACCCTCCAAGACCTTGTCATGGTGCAAGCAACAAGTCAGCCTTCAAAAGAGCATGGCGGCCTATCTAGAAGAAAAAGTCAGCCTTATTGAGGACTTAAGGAAGCCTATATATAGGATCACTTGGCCTCATTCAAGTACACACTAATCATGCAACAAAGAAGTTTGATCAAGATAAAAAAGAGACCTAGAAGGAGTGAGGAAGAAGAGGAAACGTAAGTAGAAGAAATAAAAATTTTGGGACTTTTTTTGGGCCATATTTCTCAGATGTGCGAAGTGTATTAGGGCATCCTTCTGCAACAGTAAGTACCGAATTGTAGTCACTCTAAGAGGACCGATATTTGGATCAAAGGAGGTCTCCCTTGCAATCCAATTTGATAAGGAGAAGGTTCGTCTCAAGTGAAGGATAAAGAGAGAAAAAATGGCTATCATTCTCTTATACATGTCACCTTGGGTTTTTGCAAAAGAGACTTTGGAGGTCAAAGTTGCAGAAGAATCTATTGGGGGGTAAAATTTGTAGAAGTTGATGAGGTCAAAGTTGCTAGAAGGAAAAGTCATCAAGGAGAAAATGTTTGACTTAGTCTTGGAGGGGTCTTGGTTAAGGGTCATAGACCTTGGGATTCATCGATTGAAGTTATATAAGAAGATAAGAATTCTTGTGGGTTTTCCTCTCAAAAGGAGAGGTTTTGACCTTGCTTGATCAACTAGATCATGTGTCCTCTAGTGTTATTGTTATTTATGGTTTGGTAGTTGTTTTATGAAAAGAACATCAAATAAAATCAAGTGAAAGAAGAAGCTAATTAAAATAAGTAAAATACATCACAAGCTATTATCAAAGTAAGAGAAATCACCTAACTTATTGTCCGTAGATTTATCAACATGGTATCACAGCTAAGGTAATAAGACAAGGAATGAAACATTATAGAAGGACCATAAAAAGGAATATGCAAAAAATTCAAGTCATCAAGAAAGCATGCTCATCTGCCAAAGCACAAGAACATCATCTAGGAAATATCAAGAGCATCAATCATCAAAGAATACTAACCCTTTATCGTCTTGAAGGATGTAACTAAACATCATCGAAGAATTTAAAAACCTAGAAGGGTTCTTCGATTTAAGCATCCTTGAGAATTTTACAAATTGAAAAATATTCATCAGAAGCAAAAGTGGAGACCTCAAGGACTCAACACCTAGTCAATCAAAGGAATACTCTACATTTGAAGCACCTTAGTAAAGCCACTACATTCTATTCTATCATCCAAGGAAAGAAGAAGTGATATTTTTTTGATAACCAAGGAATCAAGGTGATCTCCCTCTCTTGACTCAAGGATAACTTTTGAAGGAAGACATCTTCATCAACATAGTTACTCATAAAATCACACAATTACAAATTACCCATTTTTTTGAGGTAGCAAAAAAATCACCCAATTTTGAAAACTGGTTATTTGGAATGCACCTTTTTTGAAGCATATTTTTGACACTTTAAAATTTCTTATGTAACTTTTTTTTTTAAATAGTGATCTTCACACTGATTTTAAAAAGTGTTGACGCAACATCAACCCATTTTTTTTATGGGACTTATTTGTGACACTTAAGCTTTTTTATGTATCAATGTGAACATTTTTTTTTAATGTTAGTAATTTTTATGTTGATTTTGGATGTTGTTGATGCAATATCAACCTTTTTTATTTAGAGGCGTTATTTTTTACACTTTAAATTTTCTAATGTATTAAGTGTGGATAAATTTTTTTAAATGTTGGTGATTTTCATGATGGTAGTAAAACATAAAAATAAAAATAAAACAACATGACAAAAAACAAATCAAATATAAAAAATATATATCCAAAAAGAAATCATAAAAATGTAAAAAAAAGAAAAATTTACTTGCAAAAAAAAATAAAAATAAATAAACAAAAGATAAAAATAAAGACAAATAAAAATCAAAATATTAATAAATAAATAAATAAATCAGGAAAATATTTCAAAAAAAGCACATAATTTAAGAAAAAAAAAAAAAAAATTAACCAAAAAAACATCATTTTTTTTAAGTTAAGAAAAAATCACATAACAAAATAATCTATTAAAAAAAAAATTATAAAAAAATATTAAAATTTAAGAAACAAAAAATTAAAAAATTAAACACTAAATAAAAATAAATTATAAATAAATAAATAAAAATTTCCGAGGGCAGCCTAGGTCAATTTTGCGAATCGACCTAGGTCACGCTTGGCCATGGCCATGAGGTCTCGGGCCTGAGTAGGGCATTGCTATGCAGCGCTACCCTACAGCCCTAGGCGGTCATCGTTTTTTATCTTTTTACTTTATTTTATTTTTAATTATGTGGTTTTTTTTAAATTTTATTTTTATAACTTTAAAAAAAATTGTTTTTTTATGTTTTTCTTCTTTCTTTTGTTAATTTTTATTTTTTCTTAAATTAAGTGTTTTTTAAATATTTTTCCCATCTATTTATTTATTTTCTTATATATATATCTATATAATTTTTGTTTAAATTTTTTGTTTAAATTTTTATTTTTACAAGCTAATTTTGGTTTTTTTTACATTTTTATCATTTTTTAAATTTTTTTATATATTTTTTTATATTTAACTTTTTTGTTATGTTTTTTAAAAAATTATTATGTTTTATCACTTGTTATTATTTTATTTTAATTTTATGTTTTTTTTTTCAATGTTTGAATTTTTGTTTTCTTTTGTATTTTTTCATATTTATTTATTTATATATTAATTTTTTATTATTATTTTTTTCTCTATAGGGTCTTTGTTCATGCTTGACTAGCAACCTAATCTCATTATGTGCAATTTGATAGTTGATTTTAAAATTTTCGTTAGAAGGAATCAAGTATGCGCCCACAATGTGTCTATTTTATTGTTGGTCTTTAAGTTTTCATTACAACAGGTTAAGTTCACCTACACTATTTGTCAATTTGATGGTTGATTTTAAATTTTTGCAATGTGTCAAGTTGTATTACACTAATATTTTAAAATCACTATACATTTAGAATTAAAAAAATAAATTACTCTTTGTATAATGACTCTTGCATTAAGGGGTTCATTTTTAAAGTTTTTTTAGTCATAAAATATTTCTGTAATGTCATACTTGAAATATTTTGAAAACTTGAGGTTTTTTTGTAGTCACAATATTTGGTTTTAATTCCATGCCTAAAAATTTGTCAAGATTTTAATGTTTTTTTTAACCTGTGATATTTGATCTTTAATGATATGGTTCATAATAGTTATAAGTATTTTTTCTTTAGCACCATGAGTGGAAATTGTTGGAATTTTAAGGTTTTTCAAAGACGTGATATTTTATATTTAATTTCATGCCTATAAATCGTTAGAATTTTAAGTCTTTTCAAAGAGGTGATATTTTATATTTACTGTCATGCCTAAAAATTGTTCGCACTGTAAATTTTTTTGGAGTCATAATATTTTATCTTTAATGTCATTATTAAAAACTGTTGAAAATTTACCCCGAAAAAAATACGTTATTCCACCATCAATAATTTTTGTTTTCAAGGTGTCCTTTGCACAAAAAACAATTGTTTTACTGCCATTTTTAAAAAATATTGAAAATTTACCCCAAAAAAAAATGTTCTTCCAGCATCAACACCCTTTTGTTTTCATCTTTCATGTTTTTTTGGAGTTTTTTTAGGCTAGAGTTCACGTTTTGAGGTAATAGTTCTCGTTTGATCAATAACTTCGTTCATCAAGAAGACATCTTATATTACCAACATCATCATCAAATCAAGAAGGAATAGTGTTGAATATATCACCATCAAGAAAAATCTTCACTTGACAAGTAAGTACCTCTATATCTATGTATGAATATGCTACCAAAATGACTTCATTTTGTAGGAAAGCAATAAGTTGGTTGGGTCATCAAATTTCCTTGCATGAAAGAAGATGATATATTTGATCCTCATAGAAAATGAAGTCATTAGACATGTTAAGGGTTCAATCACTAAACCTGCAAAGGAAGAAGCTCATTCTCTAGCTAAGTATATGAAAGGGGAAATAAAGGCTCAAAACATCCTTATAGAATCCATCAAGGATCCCCCCATATCTTATGTTGCAAATTTAGAGACATGGAAAGAAATCTACAAGAAGTTAGTAGAATTGTTCTCAATAAGCACTACAGTAGGAGTAATATCTTTGAGAGTCGAGCTATACAAAAGGAAGGTATCAAAGGAAGAAGGAATAACATCATATCTTATGAGGGTGTTAGAAATTCGAGACCAATTGCAAACAAAAGGGTTCAATGATGTTACACATTGAAAAATTCCAAAAATTGAATATAACGGTAAAAGATATTCCATAGAAACATAGGATTAATGTGTTCATAGGGACCTTAAAGGATAACATCTAGCATCAGGTTCACCTTTGGGAACCTCATTCATTGGAGAAGGCATTCAGGTTGCCAAGCAAAATAGAAAGAAAAATTATGGAAACAAGGAAGCCTACTACTCACAATTATAAAGATGCAAGTGTTATTGCCACTAGATTTTGACAACTTAGAACGTTGACACCACAACAATTAGAAGAAAAAAGAGAAAAAGGGATTTTTTATAGTTGTGATAGAAAATACACTAAAGGTCATAAGTTTGCTGAGAATAAACTATTTTACATAGATTGTGAAGAGGAGGAAGAAAAGGAACAAGAAACATCAAAAGAAGAGGATATACACCAGGAAAAAACCTTGGAGAAAGAAGAAATGAATCCAACCATATCTTCTAATGCATTGGACGAAATTACCACTCCTCAAACCATCAATATAGAATGACATATCAAGAAGAAAAATGTAATAGTGTTGATTGATTCGGGCAGTACCCATAATTTTTTTCCTTGTAAGATAGCCAAGAAATCGAATTTCTTCCTATATCCAGCACCATAGTTTCAAATGATGGTTGCAAGTGGAGGAAATACTGTGGAAAGTGCCATAATATCAAGCTATCCATGGGAGAATATTTATTGAATAGCCCAATGCCTTCCATTCCAATGGTTGGTGCTGATGTTGTATTAGGAGTCCAATGGATACAATCCTTATGTATAATAGCTTGTAATTTTAAAAAACTTCTCATGAAATTTTCTTCAAAAGGAAAGAAAGTTGAATTAAGGGGTATCGCAGGGAAACTAAGAAAGATAATCAGCTCTAACAGAATGACAAAGCTTATAAAGAAAGAACAACGAGTCATGATTGCACAATTATGTTCGTTGGAGGTTCCCACATCGAAATAATCTATTTCTCTAGATATCCAAAAAAGCCTTAGATAATCATTCCAAGGTATTTGAAAATCCGAAGGGCCTCCCATCTATTCATGATCATGCTATTCATTTGATTATAGGAAGTGTTCCTCCAAACATCAGGCCTTACAGATATCCCTATTCCCAAAAGAGTGAAATTGAACGTATTGTTCAAGAAATGTAAGAGGGTGGTATAACTCAACCTAGTCAAAGTTCTTTCTCTACTCCAGTAGTACTAGTTCATAAGAAGGATGGATTTTGGAACTTGTGTCCGAATTATAGGGAGCTCAACAATTTCACTATTAAACATACTGTTAGTGTCAGCCTTTCCAGCCTTCCTCCAGTGATCAAATATGCTCTTACAAAGTGGTCTCAGAGTGTCAAGGTCAAATTTTGTCATTTCAGTGAGTCTTCAAGCAAAATTTGGTCACTAGGCTTTAGGTCTAGGGTTTGCTTTCACTCCTTTCAAAATTGCCAAAATGTCAGTCTATTTCACTATTAAGCTGAGTCTATCATCATTCATAGGGTTTTCATTATCATGTCAGTGTCTAATGAGTCATTTTACACCTTGTTCATGCTTCAGTTGTGCCTTGGTAAGGTCCATTTCCCTCTCTTAGGGTTTTGGAGGTAATTTCTCTTGGATGGTCAATTCATTAGCAAAACATGTATCCAGATGTTCATACACCTTCCCCTATCCTTCATGTATCTTATTAAACACTTCCCATCCCTTAGATCCGCCAAATTCCTCATTTTCGCACAAACCCTAGTTTCTTGCTACAACCTGGCAATTTTCTAGGTTGGGCCTGTGTTTTTCCCTTTTGGACCCCTTCCCCTCACTTGATCTCTAAGATTCAACTTTCCCCTGCTTCCTAACATCCCTCCCTACTTCCAAAAATTTCCCCAAGAATTTAGAAGCCCCTTATCCCCTTCATTTTGCTTCATTTCCACAAACTTCCTTGTTTCACACATCGGGATAAGTTTCACTAAAATGCTCTTTATAAGCAATAGAAGATGAATTTTAGAACAATGAGAGCGGTTTTTGTCGAAAACAGGCCAAGGAAGAAAAACCTCCTTCACTTTTTACACAAGTGTCACGGTTTTAGAGAAATGTCAAAAATACCATTGCCTCAGGAGAATCGAATGCACCTCTGAAGGGACCTTGGGAAAATCATGTTTTCTCCTAGCTTGGTTGGTCAAATAACTTTATTGATGATTCAAATGATAACTAGACACAAATATATTTCCAATGAGCTATCATGAGCTCAACTTGGAGTTGAGGAAGGCATTCAAAAGTTGACTTCAACAGCACTCTGCCTTGAGGCAGCCTCATTTGGCACATTTTGACCAGTCTTAGGGGATTTGACCTTTGGCAAGGTAAATGAACTCCAAATTGAAAAATTCTAGTTGTGTTGGAAGGTAGACTCAAGTACCTTTCCAACGCGCTATCCTGCGCCCGATTTGGACACTGGGAAGGCCTCCAAAGGCCTCCTGCAAAAGGCACTACGCACTGAGGTGGGCGCTACGCACTGGGCCTCACTGGCCAGTGTAAAAATACACACGTGCTACGCATCAGGTTGGGCGCGCTACGCACCAGTGGCACGCTACGCATTAGGTTGGGTGCGCTACGCACCAGTGGCGCTCTACGCATCAGGAAACAATTTGCAGTGTTATTTTACACGGGTGAGGCGCGTTGGGTGAGGCGCGCTACGCATTGGAGTTTATGCCCAGAACTTTGCCTGAAACACACTCAAACACCTCTTCTCACGCATCAAATCACAGGTAGGCTTTTATCCACGGCTCGTTCTTGGTTTTGAAAGATTTATGTAAAGAAATCATGCTATATTTGCCATGAAAAACCAAGTGTAAAAACCCTCCTTTTCCATTAGTTTGCTGAAAGGATTTAAATGCCAAGATTGCTGTAGGGTTTTCAAAAATAAATGGTGCCAAGGTTTTCCCATTTCCTGTGTTTCCCACCCCCTATATTCACCAATATTTTCCCCAATAATTCCTCATAAAACCCTACACTATTCTCCCTCAAATCCTAACCCCTCCCTTCTACTACAAACATATTTTTCCTACCCTACCTCATCCCAAACCCTAAAACTTAAAGATTTTCATGTCCCTTCCCTTCCCTAAATTCCTTGTTTTATTTCCATTGTCCCCATTTCCCTAATGTTTCCCCTTTCCTAACAATTCCCTTGTATATTTGTGTCCCCTTGGTCACAACATTTTGAGGAAAAGAAAAATTCTACAGTCAATTTTTCATACAGTTGTATATCAGCATATATATATTCGAGCTACCTTGTTTTTAAAGAACATGTCAGAGACCGAGTCAGCTTATGAGCAGGATTATGATAGTGATTCTACACCAGAGGTAAGTGTGCCAAGGAGGTATCACAAAGGTGGCAAAGGTGGTCGGCATGTCAGGGAAGAGCCTACTTCTTTACCTCAATTGCAAGCTTGTCCACTTGCAATGGACTGTTTTCGGTATCAATCATGTTTTGAATACTGTGAGCGGATCTCACAAATCTAACATCATCGGGAACTAGTCCGTTTATTTGTTCTATATTTGCAGGATGGTCATGTAAACCTTGCCGGAGTAAATTTCACCTTGTCACCCGAGATTATTGCTCAGGCCACTGGGATACCAAAGGTAGGGGAGGAATGGAGTAAACGCCAGCAGTTAGACAGATTTCACTATGAGCCACATATTAAGCCCGGGTGTATAAGACACTTGACTGCAATTTTTCCTTTCAGATTCCTAAGGGATGAGTATGCACCATTGATGAAACTCATCATTCGATATTTCAGTTGCGAGGGAAGATTCTCACGTCTCTATGTGTACCATGTCCGTTTGTTGATGCATTTTACCAGGGTACGTATGATGAACATTCCATTTTTCATGTGTCACAACATAGAGAGGATGGTGCCTTTAGTACAAAGGAAGAGCCCAGCACATTAGCATAAGAGCATCTATCATTATGCATTGATCAAAATTGTAGTGATGCATCAGTTGGCACAACAGGGCATTACTTGGGAAGATTTCATCTCCCGTGATTACTTTACACCATTATAGCCACCTACTGAGATAGTTCATGATGAGGGAGGACCTTCACACCAGCCAGACATTCCCGAGACTGAGCATATAAGTGCCCCTCCATATGTGACATATCAGCGAGGTCACAGGGCATTATTTGCATCTACACGACGAGTACTATCTCGTTGACTTCATCGGCACAGCGAGTGTTATCTCTACCTCGTGTGGAAGGGGCCTCGCTTTCGACAGCAGCACCACAGGTACAGGATAAGGGCAAGAAGCCCAAGCATGAGGAGGGGCCTTCAGGTGAGCCATCCGGTTTTGTTACTATTCATGATGAGACAGCTTCAGAATCAGAGAAGACCCAATATATCAGGTATCTAGAGCAGCAGAATAAATAGCTTGAGGACCAGCACATGATCATAGAGCTACAGAACATCCGTGAGAATCGCCAAGCTGCCCAACATAGACAAATTGAGTTCACCTCTCTAGAGCAACAGGTAAATGAGGATCGAGAGGCTAATCTCGAGAGGGTCAACATCTACCTGGAGGAATGGCTGAAAAGGGTCGATAGGGATCATGCATTATTGAAACGCATGGTTATGCATTACAAGGTCTGGAACCTGGTTTGCAAGGCGCGAATTAGGAGTCTTAAGGCAAAATTGAGGAAAATGGTCAAGAAGCAAAAACGACAAAAGGAGCTTGATCATCTTCAGATTTTGGCTGAAGCCTCTTTGATTGAGCATAGTACTTGATTGGGGACCCCCAGCCCAAATTTCAACAAGTTTGGGGAAAATTTTGTCAATTTTCAATTTTTTGTGTAAAAAACAGGTTTTTGGGCTCAACGCGTAGCGCGCCGTGCGCTACCCTTAAAATTGGGAGGTCCAAATCACGAAAGGTTTGCATTTTTGGATTTGTCATGATGAAATACACCTGCTCAGCCACTGCCAAGGCATTTCATCAAGGTTTGGGTCCCCAAAAGGTCAAAAAACATGCAAAAAATGACCTCACTGCCCCTTTTTGGACACACAGGTAGCAGCCTTGGGAGAATGCACTTTTGGAGGGCAAATGGATATCAAATTGGAAAATTCCACTTGGGTTGGAAAGTAGACATCCAGGGCTTTCCAACAATCCAACCTGAGCTCAATTTGGATGCCGGGAAGTGCCCCAAAATCAGGTGGAAAGGTGCCCTACGCGTAGGGCTCAGGCGCACTACGCATCAAGATTTTTTGCAAAATTTTCATCTTCAGCTCAGGAAACGAAGCCAGTTTTACCAGTTTTGACTTGTGATGGGATTTTTCACCCTCCTTGATGTTGACTTGACACTTATTTACCTATTCTAGATGATTCATTCATAAAATAGCAAACATTTAATGAATGAATTGGTTTCCTAGCTTATAGAGGCAAGTTGTTTTGACTACCTAGATTGTAGTGCTTTATTTAGAATTGGTTGAAACAGCTCCTAGGATGATGAGCTCGACCCCTAGAGGCAAGGGAATGTGTTAGCTTGCCTATATTATGTGTTTTCTTAGTCATTTTCAAGGTTGGACTCTTGGGAATAGCTTGATACACTATTGTACATATTTTATCTGCATTTTTGGCAAAGGATAGACCAGGGTTTTGCAGCACTATTTGGGATTCATGTGGCCTTATGTGTTAATGGTGTGTTTCTCTCAGTGCTTGTAAGTTGTGTATGTGTACCACTTTCCTTATTTAATCTTCTGCAATTAAACAAATGAAGTGTTAAGGTAGAATCCATAAATTTGCTATGCTTTGCCTTTAAGTTTGTTTAATTTTCCATGTTTTCTTCAGTTTAAGGAGAATCCTTGAAACTTCCTTGCTCTCCTTAGCTCCTCACCTGTCAGGACTATTCATTCACTCACTTTAAAGGGATCAAAACAATCGCTTATCTTGCCCCAAGTAGACCTCTGCAAAAGCTGTGTCTCATCCCCGCAACCAAAATTGCCTTTCCCTTGAATTCAACAAAACTTCAAAAAATAAATTCCATAATCCTTGTACTTCATACCTAGCCTAAAATTAGTCATCAATTCAGTCATCTTGAGCCTCTTTGATTACCTTTTACTGAGATTGACCAGAGAGAGCCCTCTCCTGTCCTCGTAGGGCTAGCTACGACGCTGAGTGTGGTTTGATGTGGCCTCGAGTTTTGCCTTCCTTAGCCTGAGGCAAATTCGAACGCTAACATAGTGGTGACCATACTGGGGAGAACATGGTTTGCTTGTTGATGTCATTTGTTTTATAAGCTACAGACGGAGCCTAAAGTTATGCCAAGTAGCCTTCTAAACGCTTTTGCTTTGCATTAGCGCAAGTAGATCAAAGCTACTTCAGTCAATCTCTAGTCTAGCTTGTAAACGTGACATCTAACTTGTTAATTTCCCCAGTACATGTATCAAGTTCAGATCTGATGGTTGATGGTGGACAATGATCAGACACTGGCAAGGCTGAAATCATTCACCTGGCAACTCAAAATTAATTTTGAGATCAGATCCAAAGACTCCACTGGAGGATGATCCCGACCAGCAGAAACATGAAAGGACAACATGGACAGATCAGGTATTCAAGTTGGAATTTCATCCAAGACATTTTGTTCTTTGTCATAAATTATTTCTTCTCTTTTCCCAAGAATGTCAAGAAGGCTTTGCAAAGTATACTATGCTTGAGAAAAGATCCTCGGCCTGCAGTTGATTCTTTCCCTTTGAAGATTGTGAATACCAATGATTTGCATGCCTTTGAGCTTGATCAGGATCCTTTTTCTGAATTTTGTGATGACCATCTTTAGATTGATGAACCTCAAAAGACCAAGACCGATTCTATACCTGTTGTACATACCCCTACACCTTGTAAAATTCCAGATCGGTATAAACCTCTTGTTTTACCTTCTGTTCTTGATGCTTTCCCCAAAAACTATGATCTATACTTGCCGAGGTTTGATGGTGAAAGTAAGAATGTCAACGCTGAGAAACATGCGCAGAATTTTGAGTCTTTTCTTGACCTTTTTGAAGTTGATAGCGAAGATGTTAGTATTAGGCTTTTTGCTCTTTGTTTGCAAGCCAAAGTCAAGAGATGGTTCAAAGCCCTGCCTGATGCAAGTATCTCAGATTTCCAGCAGTTCGTCAAGGTTTTTCTTGACAGGTGGATGATCGGGCAGAACCTTTTCCTTATTATAGAAGAGTATAATCAGCTTAAAAGACTACCAGGGGAGACAGTACAACAGTTTTCAACCAGATTTAACCAAGTTTATTATTCAATGCTAGTTGATATAATGCCTCCTCCTAGATCTGCTCTCTTGCACTATCCAGGTGCCTTTGATCCGGAAATGGAGTTTCAGCTGAGAGAAAGGAATATTGCAACACTTCACGAGATGAAAAATAGTGCAATAAATGTAGAGGCACATCTGCTGATCCGAAGGGCAAGAATGAAGGAAGAAGAGATGAAAAACTTAGATCCGGAAAAATCAACATCTCTAGAGGTGAAGCTTGACATTTTGGTAAGTGTAGTAGAAGAGATGATGGACAAGATCAACGCAAGAAATGATTATGATGTTCAAGCTCATGGCGCACTGATTGAAGAAGAACAAGTTGCTGATCCAAAACATTTTGTTTCTTATCCTAGTTGTCATAGATCTGATAATGATTGTTTTGTAGATCACCTTGGAGAAGAGAGATCTGTTGATATGACATGTATGCTTGATGATGTCTTTTATACTGATGATTTTCCTCAGTTTGATCAGTATGATGATGATTATGTTCTCCAAACAGAAGCTAATCTTGCAGACAAATCAACAGCTAGTTTGTGGGAGGAAGAGGTTCACTTACAGCAGCTTGAGTACAATGATCAAATGATGCATATCATCTATGACATTGATGAGGAAAGTGCAGAAAATTGGGAAGTAAGTGAAGGATCTTTGCCTTTTTGTTTTGATTCGTTTCAGTTCATCAAAGAGAACTACCATGCAATCAGAAATCAAATGTCAACAAGTCTTGATTTGAATCATCATAAGAGCAATGAAAATTTTGTTCAAGACTTCTCATATTCAGATTTGCAACCCCCGAAAGCCATTGATTGTCAAGTTGAAGCTGAAGACTTGGAAGTGCACACACATGATTTAATGATTCAAGGTGACTCCGTACCATTCTGTTTTGAATCATTTCAGTTTTTGAAGGGTGGATTGCATAGTAAATCTTCAAATGAACAGCCTATAACAAATCAGCAATCTCTCAGTGTTAATGTTGAGGACGAGACAGATAACAAAATTCTTGAGCAGCCTGTAGCATCAGATTTGCAGCCACCAAATGAAATTGAAGGGCAGATTACAGATGAAGCTGTGGAAGACGAAATAGATGATTTGATGATGCAGGAAGATTCTATATCCTTTTGTTTCGAAGCATTTCAGTTTATAAGGCAGAATCTTCGTAAAATCTCTCAAGAAAAAGATGAATAGCTAGAAGGATGTCATACATTTTCAATGGATACATTACAGCAGTCTTTTCAAGTTTTTCATGATCCAATAGCTGATGTTTTGGATGAGGTTTGTAGTCAAAGTCTTTCTCCATTGACTACATGTGAGCTTGAAACATGTGCTGATATGAATTTGATCCGGCAGCCAGTTTCTTTCTCATTTTCAGCAGAGGTCTCGTCACAAGGCTCAGATCAAAGTTTGCATTCATGGTGTGAGGAAACGAGAAGTAATCCATTAGATGACCTAAGTTCCAGTGTGCTTGAATTTCAAGATCCTTATGCAGTGTTTTTGGAGGTGGAGAGAGAATTCATATCATTCTACGGATCTGTTTCCAAGTTTTCATGGGAGTTTCCTTTGAGTAGTTCTCTCTTGTTGTTCATAAGTGAGCACTTGCGGAGAATTTGAACAGCAAACGGGATACTTACTTGGTTGCATTGGTTGTTTCATTTCACTTGATCAGGTGATGAATGAAACTGTTAGAGTAGGTTTTGATGAATAAGCTCCACTTTGAGCATCATTTCCAGTTTGTCAGTTGTGTTTAAGTATTGAGTCAGTTTTTAGTTGAGTGAGAGTCAATTTGTGTCATTCGAGTCATCAGTTTTCAGTCATGCATTTTAGTTTGAGTTTTTGACTCCATTGCCCAATGGATAAGGCGCTGGTCTGCACTCCCAAAGATCTGTCGTCCTTGGCACCTCCAAGGAGCTACCATCCCCATTGGAGCGAATGTTAGTGTCAGTCTTTCCAGCCTTCCTCCAGTGATCAAATATGCTCTTGCAAAGTGGTCTCAGAGTGTCAAGGTCAAATTTTGTCATTTCAGTGAGTCTTCAAGCAAAATTTGGTCACTAGGCTTTAGGTCTAGGGTTTTCTTTCACTCCTTTCAAAATTGCCCAAATGTCAGTCTATTTCACTATTCAGCTGAGTCTATCATCATTCATAGGGTTTTCATTATCATTTCAGTGTCTAATGAGTCATTTTACACCTTGTTCATGCTTCAGTTGTGCCTTGGTAAGGTCCATTTCCCTCTCTTAGGGTTTTGGAGGTAATTTCTATTGGATGGTCAAATCATTAGCAAAACGTGTATCCAGATGTTCATACACCTTCCCCTATCCTTCATGTACCTTATTAAACACTTCCCATCCCTTAGATCCGCCAAATTCCTCATTTTCGCACAAACCCTAGTTTCTTGCTACAACCTGGCAATTTTCTAGGTTGGGCCTGTGTTTTGCCCTTTTGGACCCCTTCCCCTCACTCAATCTCTAAGATACCACTTTCCCTTGCTTCCTAACATCCCTCCCTACTTCTAAAAATTTCCCCAAGAATTTAGAAGCCCCTTATCCCCTTCATTTCGCTTCATTTCCACAAAATTCCTTGTTTCACACATCGGGATAAGTTTCACTAAAATGTTGTTTCTAAGAAATAAAAGATGAATTTTAGAAAAATGAGAGATTTTTTTGTCCACAATAGGCCAAGCAAGAAAAACCTCCTTCACTTTTTACACAGGTGTCATGGTTTTAGAGAAATGTCAAAAATACCGTTGCCTCAGGAGAATCGAATGCACCTCTAAAGTGACCTTGGGAAAATCAAGTTTTCTCCTAGCTTGGTTGGTCAAATAACTTTTTTGATGATTCAAAGGATAACTAGACACAAATATCTTTCCAATGAGCTATCATGAGCTCAACTTGGAGTTGAGGAAGGCATTCAAAAGTTGACTGCAACAACACTCTGCCTTGAGGCAGCCTCATTTGGCACATTTTGACCAGTCTTAGGAGATTTGACTTTTGATAGGGAAAATGAACTCCAAATTGAAAAGTTCTAGTTGCGTTGGAAATTAGACTCAAAGACCTTTCCAACGAGCTATCCTGTGCCTGATTTGGACACCGGGAAGGCCTCCAAAGGCCTCCTGCAAAAGGTGCTGCGCAATGAGGTGGGCGCTACGCACTGGGCCTCACTGGCCAGTGTAAAAATACACAGGCGCTACGCATCAAGTTGGGCGTGCTACGCACCAGTGGTGCGCTACGTATCAGGCAACAATTTGTAGTGTTATTCTACAGGGGTGAGGCGCATCAGGAGCACGCGGCGCGTTGGGTGAGGCGCGCTATGCATTGGAGTTTATGCCCAGAACTTTGCCTGAAACACACTCAAACACCTCTTTTCATGCATTAAATCACAGGTAGGCGTTTATCCACGGCTCGTTCTTGGTTTTGAAAGATTTATGTAAAGAAATTATGCTATATTTGCCATGAAAAACCAAGTGTAAAAACCCTCCTTTTCCATTAGTTTGCTGAAAGGATTTAAATGCCAATATTGCTGTAGGGTTTTTAAAAATAAATGGTGCCAAGGTTTTCCCATTTCCTGTGTTTCCCACCCCCTATATTCACCAATATTTTCCCAAATAATTCCTCATAAAACACTACACTATTCTCCCTCAAATCCTAACCCCTCCCTTCTACTACAAACATATTTTTCCTATCCTACCTCATCCCAAACCCTAAAACTTAAAGATTTTCATGTCCCTTCCCTTCCCTAAATTCCTTGTTTTATTTCCATTGTCCCCATTTCCCTAATGTTTCCCCTTTCCTAACAATTCCCTTGTATATTTGTGTCCCCTTGGTCACAAAATTTTGAGAAAAAGAAAAAGTCTACAGTCAATTTTGCACACAGTTGTATATCAGCATATATATATTCGAGCTACCTTGTTTTTAAAGAACATGTTAGAGACCGAGTCAGCTTATGAGAAGAATTATGATAGTGATTCTACACCAGAGGTAAGTGTGCCAAGGAGGTATCACAAAGGTGGCAAAGGTGGTCGGCATGTCAGGGAAGAGCCTACTTCTTTGGCTCAATTGCAAGCTTATCCACTTGCAATGGACTGTTTTCGATATCAATCATGTTCTGAATACTGTGAGCGGATCTCACAAATCCAGCATCATCGGGAACTAGTCCATTTATTTGTTCTACATTTGCAGGATGGTCATGTAAACCTTGTCGGAGTAAATTTCACCTTGTCACCCGAGATTATTTCTCAGGCCACTGGGATACCAAAGGTAGGGGAGGAATGGAGTAAATGCCAGCAGTTAGACAGATTTCACTATGAGCCATATATTAAGCCCGGGTGTATAAGACACTTGACTACAGTTTTTCCTTTCAGATTCCTAAGGGATGAGTATGCACCATTGATGAAATTCATCATTCGATATTTCAGTTGCGAGGGTAGATTCTCACGTCTCTATGCGTACCATGTCCGCTTGTTGATGCATTTTACCAGGGTACGTATGATGAACATTCTATTTTTCATGTGTCGCAACATAGAGAGGATGGTGCCTTTAGTACAAAGGAAGAGCCCAGCACATCAGCATAAGAGCATCTATCATTATGCATTGATCAAAATTGTAGTGATGCATCAGTTGGCACAGCAGGGCATTACTTGGGAAGATTTCATCTCCCGTGATTACTTTGCACCATTACAGCCACCTCCTGAGATAGTTCATGATGAGGGAGGACCTTCACACCAGCCAGACATTCCCGAGACTGAGCATATAAGTGCCCCTCCATGTGTGACATGTCAGTGAGGTCACAGGGCATTATTTGCATCTACACGATGAGTACTATCTCCACAGGGGGTGGAAGGGGTCTCGTTGACTTCATCGGCACAGCGAGTGTTATCTCCACCTCGTGTGGAAGGGGCCTCGCTTTCGACAGTAGCACCACAGGTACAGGATAAGGGCAAGAAGCCCAAGCATGAGGAGGGGCCTTCAGGTGAGCCTTCCGGTTTTGTTACTATTCATGATGAGACAGCTTCAGAATCAGAGAAGACCCCATATATCAGCTATCTAGAGCAGCGGAATAAGTAGCTTGAGGACCAGCACATGATCATAGAGCTACAGAACATCCGTGAGAATCGCCAAGCTGCCCAACATAGGCAAATTGAGTTCACCTCTCTAAAGCAATAGGTAAATGAGGATCGAGAGGCTAATCTCAAGAGGGTCAACATCTACTTGGAGGAATGGCTGAAAACGGCCGATAGAGATCATGCATTATTGAAACACATGGTTATGCATTACAAGGTCCTGAACCTGGTTTGCAAGGCGCGAATTAGGAGTCTTAAGGCAAAATTGAGGAAAATGGTCAAGAAGCAAAAATGACAAAAGGAGCTTGATCCTCTTTGGATTTTGGCCGAAGCCTCTTTGATTGAGCATAGTACTTGATTGGGGACCCCCAGCCCAAATTTCAACAAGTTTGGGGAAAATTTTTTCAATTTTTTCAATTTTTGTGTAAAAACCAGGTTTTTGGTCTCAACGCGTAGCGCGCCGCGCGCTACCCTTAAAATTGCGAGGTCCAAATCATGAAAGGTTTGCATTTTTGGATTTTTCATGATGAAATACACTTGCTCAACCACTGCCAAGGCATTTCATCAAGGTTTGGGTCCCCAAAAGGTCAAAAAACATGCAAAAAATGACCTCACTGCCCCTTTTTGGACACACAGGTAGCAGCCTTGGGAGAATGCACTTTTGGAGTGGCAAATGGACATCAAATTGGAAAATTCTAGTCGGGTTGGAAATTAGACATCCAGGGCTTTCCAGCAAGCCAGCCTGAGCTCAATTTGGATGTCGGGAAGTGCCCCAAAAGCAGGTGGAAAGGCGCACTACGCGTAGGGCTCAGGCGCGCTACGCATCAGGATTTTTTGCAAAATTTTCATCTTCAGCTCAGGAAATGAAGCCAGTTTGACCAGTTTTGACTTATGATGGGATTTTTCACCCTCCTTGATGTAATTAATGTAACTTGATGTTGACATGACACTTATTTACCTATTCTAGATGATTCATTCATAAAATAGCAAACATTTAATGAATGAATTGGTTTCCTAGCTTATAGAGGCAAGTTGTTTTGACTACCTAAATTGTAGTGCTTTGTTCAGAATTGGTTGAAACAGCTCCTAGGATGATGAGCTCGACCCCTATAGGCAAGGGAATGTGTTAGCTTGCCTATATTATGTATTCTCTTAGTCATTTTCAAGGTTGGACTCTTGGGAATAGCTTGATACACTATTGTACATATTTTATCTGCATTTTTGGCAAAGGATAGACCAGGGTTTTGCAGCACTATTTGGGATTCATGTGGCCTTATGTGTTGATGGTGTGTTTCTCTCAGTACTTGTAAGTTGTGTATGTTTACCACTTTCCTTATTTAATCTTCTACAATTAAACAAATGAAGTGTTAAGGTAGAATCCATAAATTTGCTATGCTCTGCCTTTAAGTTTGTTTAATTTTCCATGTTTTCTTCAGTTTAAGTAGAATCCTTGAGACTTCCTTGCTCTCCTTAGCTCCTCACCTGTCAGGACTATTGATTAACTCACTTTAAAGGCATCAAAACAATCTCCTATCTTGCCCCAGGTAGACCTCTGCAAAAGTTGTGCCTCATCCCTGCACCCAAAATTGCCTTTCCCTTGAATTCAACAAAACTTCAAAAAATAAATTCCATAATCCTTGTACTTCATACCTAGCCTAAAATTAGTCATCAATTCAGTCATCTCGAGCCTCTTTGATTACCTTTTGCCGAGATTGACCGGAGAGAGCCCTCTCCTGTCCTCGTAGGGCTAGCTACAAGGCTGAGCGTGGTTTGATGTGGCCTCGAGTTTTGCCTTCCTCAGCCTGAGGCAAATTCGAATGCTAACACATACATTTCCCATTCCTGTCATTGACGAATTATTGGATCAATTGCATGAATTAATTTACTTCATCAAGTTGGATCTTCATTTAGGATATCATCAAATCAGAATGAAGACTGAATACATTTTGAAAACAACATTTAGAACTTATGAGGGTCATTATGAATTTTTGGTCATGCCTTTTGGCCTTACCAATGCACCTTCTACATTTTCAAGGTTTGATGAATTCCATTTTTAGACCCTTCCTTAGAAAATTTGTGTTAGTATTTTTTTATGATATACTAATCTACATCAAGTCTTAGAAGGATCATGTTCAACATGTTGACTGGGTGCTCAAACTCTTTGAGGAGAAACAATTATATGCAAAAAACTCCAAATGTTTCTTTGGAGTATAAGAGGTGGAATATCTGTGGCATATTGTATCTGATGAAGGTGTTAAGGTAGACCCTAGGAAAATTAAAACCATTAAGGAATGGAAAATCCCCACATCCATAAAGCATCTATGAGGATTTCTTGGGTTGACAGTGTATTATCACAAGTTTGCTAAGAATAATGGGAGAATAGCAGCACCTCTAACAACATTATTGAAGAAAGATGCATTTTCATGGACTCCCAAAAAAAAGAAGGCCTTTGAATATCTTAAAGAGGAAATGTGCCAAGCACCATTCTTAGCTACGTCGGCCTTCACAAAAACCTTTATTATGGAATGTGATGCCTCAGGAATTGGAATTGGCATTGTTTTAATGCAATAAGAAACACCCATTTCTTTTGAAAGTTGTCTAATCAAAGGAAAGTATTTACAAAAGGTTATTTATGAGAAGGAAATGTTGGAAATACTACATGCACTTAAGAAATGATGACCCTACCTAATGGGAAGACACTTCAAGGTAAAAACGAATCATTATAGTCTTAAATGCTTTTAAAAAAAAAGATTATCTTCAGAAGAGGAACAAAAATGGGTCACAAAGATGTTGGGTAATGACTTTCAAATCATCTACAAAAAAGGGAAGCAAAATGTTGTCGCAGATGTACTCTTAAGAAAGGATGAGGTTATGGAAGCATTTCTTTGTGCCATTTCTGTTATCCAACCAGATTGGATAAACAAAGCAAGGGATGAATGGAATAATAACGAAGAAGTGTGGGAACTCATTCCAAAGTTACAACAAGATCCCAGTACATCTTATACATTTAGCTTGAATAATGATTTTTTATGGTACAAAGATCGCTTATACTATGTAAGAATTCCCAACTCAAACAAAATATTCTGATGGAATTTCACACCTCTCCCTCAGGAGGGCACTCAAGATTTCTAAAAACTTATCACACGGTTAAGAAGGAAGTTTTTTAGCATGTCCTTAAATTGGATATTCAAAAGTTTGTGGAGGAATGTTTGATTTTCCAACAAAATAAAGTTGAAACAATTAAGACCCCAGGTCTATTACAACCTTTATCCATAACAAGCCAATGTTGGGAGGAGGTTTTAATGGATTTTATCATAGGTTTACCCAAGTGCGAAGGAAAGAGTGTTATCACGGTGGTAGTTGACAGACTTAGCAAGTATGCACACTTTTGTGCATTATCTCATCCATTTAAAGTGAGTACAATTTCTACTGTATTTATGGAAACAATTCAAAAGCTACAAGGAAACCCAAAGATTATTGTAAGCGACAGAGATCCCATTTTCACTGGAAATTTTTGGACAGAATTATGTCCCTGTCTTAGTACTCAGTTACCTCATAGCTCATCTTATCATCCTCAATATGACGGGCAAATTGATATAGTAAACAAATGTTTGGAAGGATATCTTTGTTTCTTTGTATCTGATAAACGGACACAATGGGTCAAATGGTTGCATCTGGCCGAATGGTGGTATAACACTTCCTTCCATACTGTAAAAAAAATTACCCCATTTATGACACTTTATAGATATCATACACTATGCATCATATCATATTTGAGAAAATTCTAAGGTTGCAGTAGAGGAATATCACATCGAGAATCAACAAAAAGTTATCCAACTCCTAAAGGATAACCTCACTTTGGCGCAGAATATAATGAAATAACAGGGAGATCAACATCGCAGTGAAAGAAGTTTTGATGTAGGTGATTGCGTATTCCTACGACTAAAACCATATAAACAAATGTCCCTTAAGCAAGCTAAGGAGGATAATAAATTATCACCAATATATTATGGTCCATACAAGTTGTTGCAAAAGATAGGTACTATGGCATACAAATTGCAGCTTCTTGCAGCTTCCTGAGTGCACCTAGTTTTCGATGTTTCATGATTAAAGAAGGTTATAGGTGACAAGCTCCCAGCTTAAACAATCTTGCCAGAATTTGATGACAAGAGAAAAATAATATTGGAACCTGCAATAGTCAGAGAAGAAAGAACTCGACAGCTAAAAAATCGATCAATTTTGGAGTATCTCATCACGTGGAAGAACTTACCAACCGAAGATTCCACATGGGAGGATGACAATTTTATACAGAAGCATCCATAACTATTCAAATTTTGAAGACAACACTTTTTTTAAGGAGAAGAGCATGTTAGATCCCTATAATACTAGTGGTTCCCCTATTAATATTGTCATTGTAGCCATTATTATTATTTTTGTGCCCCTCTTGTCCCCATATTGTTATTATTGTGCTAAATAGAAGCTGACTATTGTTATTCTTGTGCCCTTATATTACTATTGTTATGTCGGATTTGATTATATTATGACCCCTTAGACTACTATATATAGAAAAAAGTTTTATTCATTTGTATCATTCAAGAATTGTTCATTTATGTAATGTAAAGGAGGTTGCCCCCTGGAAGAGGTTGATTTATAAGTCATTGATCTATCTTTTCTATCTTTTTGTGAGTTGGTTTCATAACATTTGATCACTACCATATCATAAAAACAACTACTGGTTGCTGATTTCGATATGATAAATAATACTAGAATTATTCACAAATATCATTGTCTATTGTAGATACATGGATACTATAATTCAACATAAAATATCATAGAGATCACTATCTAGTTTAAATACATTAATATTAAAAATCAACATAATCTATCACACTATGGTTTTATTTTCTTTTCTCACCATATTGCTACTATTTCATACATTCAAGTAATTTAGAAGTAGCAGTATATGCATATACAAAAACTATAAATAAAACACTAATAAAAAATTCTAACCATGTAGTGTCTAGAAACACACTTGGGAAATACACATTCTTCTAATCCATGAACTGAACCATCTGGTTCCCCCCAAGCTGAGATATGCTTGCCCATAAAATCTGAAAAGAGCCTCCCTCTTTTTAGTTCCAAGGTAATGTATTTCTATATATTTTCTTCCATAACAGATTTTTCCTTAGCAATGTCTTACTTTTCTTGGGTTACCAACCCATTTTCCTAGGCTATGTTTCTTTATTTTTTAGAGAAAAGTGTTTCTTCCTTTTTCTTTAAAGCCCACTTTTCTCTCCCGTGACGATTTATTTCATCCATACTTGGTATCTTTCTCTAGCTAAGTGATTTAATGGACTTTTCTCTCCCATCTCATTAAATCTTATTTATTATCTCCTAGGGATTTTTAAGAGACTTTTTTTAGGGAAAATTTATTTTACTCTCATCTATCAAGGATGATTTTCTAAATTTAGCAAGAATCTCTTCACTCTATTGCTTCCTTCCCAAGTAATTTCTAGCTTTTCCATTTATTTATTACATCATAATTCTTTCCTATTCATATTTATTTCTTTCTTTCCATAAAGTTTATAACCAATTCAGTCTAAATATAGTAAAATATAATTTTAAACACAGAGACGTACTACATCTTCCCCCTCTTTTTGTTCAACACCATCATCGATTTTCATTGCTTGATAACTTTACTTTTAAAACAGTGTCGGATAGACCTCTTGCATTTTATCTTCCAACTTCCAAGTAGCCTTTTCAGGTGTAAAGTGCTTCAAATACACTTTAACCCAAGCGACAACTCGATTCTGGAGCAAGAGCTCTTTTTTATTTAACATGCGAAGTGGCTCTACGAGGAAATCTCCTTTTGGTTCTACCTATATCAAATTGCAATCCATAATGTGAAAATTATCATGGATGAAAAACATTGTGTACTTTAATATGGTTGGGCAATCCGAGTTGATATGAATTAGTTCAACTCTGTTAAAAATCTAAAAAGACCCACAAAATCATGGTGCCAATTTTGTACAAGTTTTAGTTCTTAAGGTACTTCTTGTTTCACCCTTATATAAACATGGTCCCCAATCTTGAATTGAATTCGAATTCCTTGTGAGTTGTCTTCGTATCAACATAATTTTTCCGGGAGGCGAAAAAAGATCAAACAACAAATTCAGAGTTTAACACTGTCAATACCTATCTTCTCCGAACTCTCGGGTAAAGGGTTGCAGAGCCCATTTTCCAGAGCTCTAGGGTTCGAATGAGTTGAGGCGGTGTGGAAGAAAGGGAGAGGTCGTTACCACGGTAACTCCCCACCCCAAATCAACCGTCCAGGATAAAGCTTAATTCACCACCGTTCGACACTGCCAGCAAATACCTGCACGGATGATTGAAAGAGCTATCAAGCCAACAACTCTAACTCTAGAAGATTCCAGCGGATTAAGACTATGTCGTAGGGTTACAAATTACATTCAACGGGAAAGGATGCGAGGGTAGGAATGGATTCTAACCGTAACTCTGTTAACATAGCTATATGTTCCATAGTTTAAGTGGCTTACAACGATAGTCCATGAATAAATATATTAAAGCCTTTAAAGTCACCTTACAGCTTAGTATTATAATCCATGATTAAGTTCAACAGCGTGTGAATGGAATTTTCTAAGGTTATGGGTAATCTTACGACACTAGGTGTCAAGGCAAATGAACATTTCATATTACGAAAACAAGAAAATTATCTTGGAGATTTTCGAAGGCAAGGGGTGTTTCAAGTAGTGCCGTAGATAACCACGACGTTATTAAAAATATAATTTAATTTAAGATATGAAAGTTGAATGTAAGAGTCTGCACTCATAATTATATCGACGGCAAAAGTAATTTTGCAGGTATAACTTGATGTTGTGCCTACTGAATAACAGTGTAGGGAGCATATCTCCCCCGTAAAACCTTGGCAACAGAATGTTTACGTCGTAAAATAGGCATAAAATAAAATAAAAAAATTTAGTGTGCTAGTCAATGTTACAAATGTTTTGAATTATTTTTTATTATAATAGATTAGTTTCAAAATAAAATAAAAAAGTTTAGTCTGCTGGTCATTGCTACAAATGTTTTGAATTAATTTTTTTATTAATTTTTTTATTTATTATTATAATAGATTACTTTCAATATTTTTCTTATTATAGATTGCATGAGTTTTGAGTCATGATGTCAAATATGTTTTCTAGAATTTAAAAGACAGTTTTATCTTTAAATTAATGGTAGTTTTCATTTTTATAAGAGTTAAAAGAATTAGAAAAATGTCACTTTTCTTTTTATGAAATGAAATGTTTAAATCACAAGGATAGAGTAAAAAATATATATCTCTTCATATTTTTCTTTTAAAATTCATCACATCTTACTTCTAACATCTTGAAAATTCACATTATAAAAAACTTTGACAATCTATAATTAATATTTTGAAATTGTAAACTTCTACTAAAATCTTTTACCTAACACCTCTTAATAATTTAAGTCATAAAATAAATTATGATTTACCAAAAATTTATATAACTTTCACCTAGTAAAAAATTATCCCTTTACATTATTATAAATACTTTTATACTTTTATATTAATATTTAGGAAAAAAATATCAAGCTGGCCAAAGAAATGGATATCATCTTTAAACACTGCATTAATTCTATATTAAAAATTATATCTTTTTAACTAAAATATTTTTTAATTAAAATTTCAAAATCATATATATATATGAAATGAAATTATTTTAATGTCTATAAAGCTAAAAATAGTCTATGGAATAGATTGCTTCTCCATTTGGTTCTTGTATTCGACCCTTTCCCTGTGAAGAATGTTCCCATCTTCTTGACAAACCCTTCGCTGAATAGATTATCCCAAGAGCTAGTTGCCAGAATACTTGCGTAACTTTCTCTTCTTTGATTGAGGGCCTCACACTCTAAAATGAAATTCTTTTCTATTTCCACTTTTCCTGAAGAGAAAAAAATACGTACCCTTTCCTACCACACTTCTTTTTCCCTTTTGCAGCACCTTGTTTCACAATGGAGTTGATGAGAATTTGTCCTTAATTGAGCAATAAGAATTTTGTCTCTCCAACAAATATTGGCCCCTGTGTATGCTTTTTGTTGATGATTATGACTAGGATTAAACTCTCCAATATAGTACTTCTTCTTTCTCCCTGGCTCCTTCTCCGAAGTACATTTGTAGAAATTATCCATAACAAAATTTTTTATCTCTTTACTATTTGTGGGACACATGTTCAAGCAAATACCCCATTTACTAAACCATTTCTTATAGTTCCGCATCCAATTCTTCTTTCTTTTTCACATTATATTATTAAACACAAACTTAGGCCATCTTCACTCTTCCATTTTCTCATTTCTTTAAATACCTTATGAATTGCACCATAGCAATTGCTTGAGTAGGAGGAGGTCTTGTTTCACTTAACACGATAGCATAAGGAAATACACTTTTAATTTTGAATTTTTTTTGTAATCAAACGCTTCTGAATTTTCTCAATTTGTTTCAATGGCATCTCAAATGTAATGTTGGTGCACTATTCACAACTGTAGAGAGCCAACAAAATCATTCCAAGCGAAAAAAGTGTTAGACTGGTTTTTCAGTCACATAACTCTATCTCTCTAGACCTGTTTTGAAAATCATAAATATCTTTTAAGCCCCCCAAGGTTCTTTTCTTTCTACAACCATCCTAGCTTAGATTCCTATTGAAGTCAATTTTGAGATATTTGTAATTTGCAACTTCTTTGACAATGTTTCCTTGAAAGTAAAACTTATGTTGGTTATGCTTTCTTTTGTTAGAGAAAATCACTACTTTCATTTTGCTAATATTGACTTGCATCCCCACCCTTCTACAAAAATGCTCAAGGGAAAGTAAGTTCTCTTGCAAACGAAGATCAGATTTAGCAATGAAAATAAGTTCATATGTGTACAAAAGGAGCCTTATAGTGAACTTCCCCAAATGGATAGTGTCACCCTCTTGTGAATTGAGCCACTTTTCCAGCTTGTCGATATATAAACCAAAAAGGGTAGGAGACAATGGTAAACCTTGCTTGACCCTAATACGACTTCTAAAACTTTCATAAATTCCTGTTAAAGTTTTAATTTTGACTTTCACCTCTTCGTACAACCTATGCACAATTGCTCTCAAATTCTTGGGAACCCTGAGTTCCCCCATTCTGTGCCAAAGATTATCCCTAGGAACTATGACAAATTCTTTTCTGAAATCAACAAAGCAATAAAAGGCTTCTTCCCTTTTCTCCCAATTTTTTTTAATGATGTACCTTAAAGTTATACCATGATCTACTGTGCAATATTTAGGTCTAAAACCTGCTTTCCCTTTAGCACATTTATCTCTTTCTTTTTCCCACTTGATGATTTTATTTTCTAGCATGCTTCCAAATAACTTTTTAAACAGGGGGTTTATCATTATGGTCCTATAATTGGAGGGATTATTCATGTCACCACTCTTGAAAAGAAGTATTTCTAGACTAGTTTTTGAATCTATGGGGAACCCCTATTGCACGATGTTAAAGAAAATTTTTGTGATGTGAGGTGAAATAATTTTTAAGCACCACTTTAGATACCCTACTTGGAGGTTAGTTAAGTATTTTGTTTTTCCAACACCCAACTTCTTGATATCCATCTCTACCTCTTGCACCGTAAAGAGTTTTGTATGAGTGTTGACCGACAAAAGAGGGTCAACCTTCGGATCCTTCTCATAAAGTTTACTTTCATAGTCAAACCATATAGGAGCTTTAATGTTGTTTTTAGTTTGCACCTTTCTCAGATGGAGCTCCTTCTAAAATAATTTGGAGTTATTTTTCCCAAGGAAGATTAGTTCTTCTCTCTTCGAAAGCATGAAATCAGCATTTTTATTTCTTAATATCTACTTGTAAGATTTGATATTTATGTTATCCTTATTTGACTCTTTCCACATTATCCTTGCATTTTTGCATTCCTTGTCAAACCAAGAAATAACCGGAAAGCAATTTGTTTCAAACGTCTTAATTTGTGCTATTTTGCACTCTGCAAGTGCGCTTTGATTTAAATGTGTCAAATCATGATTAAGAAGCCTGTGAAATTAGATTTCTCCTTCTCTAAGAGCCTCTATAGCATTATTCTGAAGATATTATAATTTTCTGGACTCAAAAGAATTCTCCCCTTTAGGAAATTTTGTTGAACACACTGAGTTTTTGACCATAACTGTTTTCTTCCTATCCAAGAGAAACTTAAATAAATTATATTGTGATCTTATTTTCAGTCCCAAATATGATCTCCAACCAAAATTTCCTCCATTTTCGCATGCAAACTATGCTAGAAAATTACGTGATCTATTACACTTTCTCCATTATAAGTATTGCAAGTGAAATTATGGAACTTTTTCCATCTATTCAAACCATTACAAATGACTAAATCGAAATCCCCACATAGAGTAAGAATTTTTTCACAAAAGGGGTTGTAGCCTTTGTCCTCTAAAATTCTTTCCCACTGATGATTACTCTCTTTTATAAGTCAGATAGGGTCACAATCTTCTTTACAAATAAGAATTCTAGCTTGCTTACTTGCAGTCCTAACATTAAAATCACCCATTATAATTACTTCACCTAGCTGAGAATATGTTGCAATATATGCTTTTAGATCCTCAAAGGGATCTTTGTGGTCCCTCTACTTTTGTAGATTTTTGAAACTTGTGACACAAAATGACATGCTACAACTTTGATGTGATTTCCATTTTCTAATATTTTAAACCAAACGAATTGTTTATTTGGGCCTTCTTTTTCTAGGTAAATGAAATGACCTTGTTTTTCTCTTATGAATACCATGATACCACTGTGTCATTTTTTATTCCCTGTTTTCTTGTTTGACACTTCCACCTTCTAGTACCCTTCAAACAAAGGTTTCTTTCACCCTTCATGTTCATGTGTTTCTATGAGGCAAATTGTATCTTTATCTTCTAAAATAGCCCCTAACCAAGATCCTCATCTCTATGGGTAACTGTTGTAGTTCCAACAAACTAATACTAAGGAAACCTATGTATGACTTCATTGCTATCTGTCTCGACATGCAAGACTCACGGTTGAGTCTTTGTCCCTCGTTACTCAGACTGACCTTGCTTCTTGATTTCCTGCTAAATAATTTGTGGCTTCTTCTTTGTTATCATCATTCTACCCTGTTTTGGAAGGACATCCACATCGCGCTATCACAACTTTACCTTTATAAATCCATGTTGTCTTTCCCTCATCTCTTGTTGCCATAACCTTTGACATTTCCTCCCTCATTTCCTCTTGTTGTCTTACTATTAAATCTTCTTCCAGAAAGAAGCGATAACCCCTCAAGGGTTGCTTCTTGCTTAGAATGATATATTTATGACACGAACTAGGCATGATGACTTTTATCAGCCTGAATCACTCACCATTAAACTTACCTACTCTCTATATATAATTTTTCTCTTTAAAAGTAAAAAATAAAAATAACATTTTTATCCATTTAAAATTTCAATTAATTAATTTTCCAATATACATGTCACTAACTTGATTTAAAACCTCTCATATTAAATTAAATTTTAACTATTTTAAAACACCTGATATACATCCACTAAGATAATATTGATTTACCGATAAATCGTTTGTATTTACAAGGAATGATAAATAAACTTCACAAAATATTACATAATTTTCAAGAACACGACAAAAAAAATCTATAATAAAGTAAAAGGTAGAATTAATAGTTTCATTTTGGTATATAAGTAGAATTGTGATTAGTTTTTTAAATAAAGTAGAATGCAGAATTTAAAATGTTTTTTTAAATGTTTATTTTTGAGAACAATGTCCTTATGGTATATAAGTAGAACTGTGATAAGTTTTTTAAACGAGATTGATCACCAAAATATTGATATTGTGTATTTTTAGATAAGGACATTAAATACCAAAATCCCTTTCATAGCCTAAAAAAAATGAACTTAATTGGGTTGGAGTTATTTAATTAAGAAGAGGACACATAGGCTTTTAATGTTATCTAGGTTATCTTTGTTAGTGTTTTAATGTTTAGATTGCCATTTACAACTTCCGCTAAGAACAATTCTATGCCTAAACTTTATAGCCAATTTATCCACTTCATTAAAATTTTAGTCAATTTTTGCACTTCATTAAATTTGTATGACTTTCTTATTAATTTTACATTGTCTCGATAGAATAAGACAACATATCAATGTTATTCACTTTAATTTCTTCCCAAAAATAACCAATAACTAAACTAACAAGATTAATTGCTGCAACACAATATACTTCTTGCTTCTATCCTTAATTAATTCATTAAGGTAATGTGGGGTCCCCATTTTGTCATAATTTGAGAATGCTCTGCTTCCACATTTATTTTCACAAATTATTGTTATTCTTATTTCCACGCATATGATTTATGCACAACCAAAGCTATTTCCACACTTTGCACTACCGCAATCTCCACAATCAAAGTCACCTTCACACTTCACACTCTGAAAAATGAAAGCCATCTTTACACTAATTAATTGATTAAGACTATGCCACTTTCTGCAAGGTCCAAAATCCACTTCTATTTCCACTTTGGCACTTCAAAGTACCATTATTTCTAATATATTTCCTCCGTGCCTCTGTATGTTGCATAATGAAAGGCATCTTTGCATAGCTTCATCCACATTTCCAGAATTCCATAGAATTTCTACAATGCGAATAATGAAAGCTTTATCCGCATCTTCACATTCCAAATGTGTGCATTTATGAAACCTACAATTTTTTTGTTGTTCAGGAATGGTCACATTTCCACAATATACTGCTATTTCCACATCTCCACCTCAATCACACAATGAAAGCCAATTTTTCATAGATCTCCTCTACATATTTGTATCTCACATAGTGAAAAAAATCTTTGAATAGCTTTGTCCAAACTTCCACAATCCATAATGAAAGATTGATCTGCATCTGTGCATTCTGAATGTTTGTATTTATGAAAACTAACAAAATGACAACTTAGCAAAGCACATAGAAAGACACTTTGGAAAAAACCATTCATAACAATCCTCCTTGAGAAATAATCGAGTATGTGTTGGCAACGTGCATGTCAAAAAATCTGTGGTGAACACCTTTCCAATGCAACTACGAGCACATTACTTGTTAAAATTACAGTAGGTTCTCTACACTAATTTTGATTTATATTCATGAAAGCTTTATAAAATTTATATTTCTTTGAGTGCTTGTGAAATCAACACTTATTCTCTAATATTAAATGATTTTTTTTTAATTTGTGATTTGTGCGAGAGAATAAGTGTGTGCAATAACAATCACAATCTTTCTGCTTGTAATGTTTCATATTTTTGCATGCATTCTCTCTCCGCATAGTTCTCTCACACACCTTCCTTCTGCAAAATATTAGTTTTTAAATTATTGAAGCCATAAAAACAACATATCAGGTCAAAACACATTAGCAGATCTCTCAAAGTGAAGATTGTTGAGACAAAGAACTCTAGTATTGTGCAGACATTTATTTGTGTGAACCATACAATGAAAGTTTTCATTGTACGAAGGAATCTTCCTATACAGTCCGCACATAGTATGAGGTTCTTCACATTATCAAATGCACTAAACAGTAAATACTGCACTTCTGCATAATGTGTTATTAAGGCTATGTATCTTTAAGAATCGAACAATTAATCTGGTTGTTTATTTGATTAACACACATCGTTATTACAGGGACTAATATATGCATGTTTCTCATATCATTTGTACATGTCGAACCATATACTGATAGAACCTAGGAATACCAGTAAACATTAGTGTTTATAACATATTATATTACATAGTCTTTGTAATGATAACAGGTAATGTGAAAATTGTTTAAAGAATGTAGTACCAGAGCATATGAGAAAGGAAAAGTGTGTTTGACATCCATATATGGAAAACTTGTGTTGAGATAGAAATGCTTGTGAAGATGTTTGAATCTA
This sequence comes from Pinus tabuliformis, assembly GCA_031772625.1. Classification (NCBI taxonomy): domain Eukaryota; kingdom Viridiplantae; phylum Streptophyta; class Pinopsida; order Pinales; family Pinaceae; genus Pinus; species Pinus tabuliformis. The sequence goes on from CM062808.1 coordinate 666,485,297, forward strand.
TAATGAAAGATATTGATTATGATGCAGATGAATCCTGTTATGAAACCAACTCAAGAAAAGATAGAAAAGATAGATCAACACCTAAGAATTCAGCCTCTTTTAGGGGGCAACCTCCTTTACATTACATAAATGAACAATTCTTGGATGACTCAAATGACAAAACCTCCTTTCTATATATAGGAGTCTAAGGAGTCGCAAAATAATCCAGCCGACCTAACAATAATAATATAAATCCACAAAAATAACAATAGAGGGATTCTATGGGGCACAGTAATAACAATATGGGGGCAATAGGGGCAGAACAATATTAATAAGGGGTATAACTACAATAGTAATGGGGTAATCACTAGTATTAAGGGACCCAACATGCCCCTCACCTTCAAAAAAGTGTTGTCCTCAACGCTTGAGTAGTTCTGGATACTTCTGCATAAAATTCTCATCCTCCCATGTGGAATCTTCAGCAGATAAGTTCTTCCACTTGATAAGATACTCTTAAATTGATCGATTTCATAGCTGTCAAGTTCTTGTTTCTATGACTGCTTCGGGTTCCAATATAATTTTTCCTTCCTCATCAAGTTCTGGCAATATTGTTTGAACTGGGATCTTGTCACCTATAACCTTCTTTAAACATGAAACATGGAAAACTGGGTGCAATCGAGAGGCTATAGGAAGCTCCAATTTGTATGCCATAGTACCAATCTTTTGCAACACCTTGTACGGACCATAATACTTTGGTGATAATTTATTATCCTTCTTAGCTTGCTTGAAGGACATTTGCTTATATGGTTGTAGCCGTAGGAATACCCAATCACCTACATCAAAAATTCTTTCACTGCGATGTTGATCTGCCTGTTGTTTCATTCTATTCTGTGCCAACACGAGGTTATCCTTTAAGAGTTGGAGGACTTGTTGTTGATGTTCAATGTGATGTTCCACTGCCTGAACCTTAGAATTTTCTCTTAAATATGATGTGATGGATGGTGGTTGATACCAATAAAGTGCCATAAATGGGGTCATTTTTGTTGTTGTATGGAAGGAAGTGTTATACCACCATTCAGCCAGAGGCAACCATTTGACCCGTTGTGTCTGTTTATCAGATACAAAGCAACAAAGATATCCTTCCAAACATTTGTTTATTATTTCAGTTTGCCCATCATATTGAGGATGATAAGATGAGCTATGAGCTAACTGAGTACCAAGACAAGAAAATAATTTTGTCCAAAAATTTCCAGTGAAAATGGGATCTCTGTCACTTACAATAATCTTTGGGTTTCCATGTAGCTTTTGAATTGTTTCCATAAATGCAGTAGAAACTGTACTGGCTTTAAATGGATGTGATAATGCACAAAAGTGTGCATACTTGGTAAGTCTTTCAACTACCACCATGATGACACTTGTTCCCTCAGACTTGGGTAAACCTGTGATAAAATCCGTTGAAACATCCTCCCAACGTTGGCTTGGAATGGATAAAGGTTGTAATAGACCCGATGTCTTAATTGTCTCCACTTTATTTTGTTGGCAACCAAACATTCCGCCACAAACTTTTGAATATCTAATTTAAGGCCATCCCAAAAAGATTCCTTCTTAACCCTCTGGTAAGTTTTTAGAAATCCTGAGTGCCCTCCTAAGGGAGAAGTGTGCAATTCCATAAGAATCTTTTGTTTTAGCTGGGAATTCTTACAGAGGTATAAGCGATCTTTGTACCATAACGAATCATTTTGCCAGCTAAATGTATCAGACGTACTGGAATCTTGTTGTAGCTTTCGAATAAGTTCCCACACTTCTTCGTCATTCTTCCATTCCTCCCTTGCTTCGTTTATCCAATCTAGTTGGATAATAGAAATGTCACACAACAATGCTTCCACATCCTCATCCTTTCTTGAGAGTGCATCTGCCACCACATTTTGCTTCCCTTTTTTGTAGATGATTTCAAAGTCATAACCCAACATCTTTGTGACCCACTTTTGTTGCTCTTCAGAGGATAATCTTTGTTCTAAAAAGTATTTAAGGCTATCATGATCTGTTTTTACCTTGAAGTGTCTTCCCATTAGGTAGGGTCGCCATTTCTTAAGTGCATGGAGTATTGCCAACATTTCCTTCTCATAAATAGCTTTGCTTAAAAACTTTCCCTTGATTGGACGACTTCCAAAAGCAATGGGTCTTTCATCTTGCATTAGAACAGCACCAATTCCATTTCCTGAAGCATCAAATTCCACAATAAAGGATTTTGTGAAGTCTGGTGTAGCTAAGATGGGTGCTTGGTACATTGCCTCTTTAAGATGTTCAAAGGCCTTTGTTGCTTCCGGAGTCCATGAAAATGCATCTTTCTTCAATAATGTTGTTAGAGGTGCTGCTATTCTCCCATAATTCTTAACAAACTTGCGATAATACCCTGTCAACCCAAGAAATCCTCCAGATGCTTTATGGATGTGGGGATTTTCCATTCCTTAATGGCTTTAATTTTTCTAGGGTCTACCTTAACTCCTTCATGAGATACAATATGACCCAAATATTCCACCTCCTGGACTCCAAAGAAACATTTGGATCTTTTTGCATATAATTGTTTCTCCTCCAATAGTTGTAGCACCCTGTCAACATGTTCAACATGATCCTTCCAAGACTTGCTGTAGATTAGTATATCATCAAAAAATACTAACACAAATTTTCTAAGGAATGGTTTGAAAATTGAATTCATCAAACCTTGAAATGTTGAAGGTGCATTGGTAAGGCCAAAAGGCATGACCAAAAATTCATAATGACCCTCATGAGTTCTAAATGCTGTTTTCGGAATGTCTTCAATCTTCATTCTGATTTGATGATATCCTGAACGAAGATCCAACTTGGTGAAGTAAATTGATCCATGCAATTCATCCAATAATTCATGAATGACAGGAATGGGGAACTTATCTTTAATAGTGAGCTTGTTGAGCTCCCTATAATCCGGACACATGCGCCATGATCCATCCTTCTTGTGCACCAATACTACTGGAGCAGAGAAAGAACTTTGACTCGGTTGAATTATACCAGCCTCTAGCATTTCTGCAACCATACGTTCAATTTCACTCTTTTGGACATAGGGATATCTGTATGGTCTGATCTTTGGAGGAACACTTCCTGGAATCAGATGAAAAACATGATCATGATCACGCATAGGTGGGAGACCTTTGGGAGTCTCAAATACCTTGGAATGATTGTCCAGGACTTTTTGGAGATCTGGAGAAATAGATGATTTCGATGTGGAAACATCTAGCGAACATAATTGTGCAATTACACCTCTTTGCTCCTTTTTTAGAAGCTTTGTCATACTATTAGAGCTGATTATCTTTCCTGGTTTCCCTGCAATACCCCTTAATTCAACTTCCTTTCCTTCCATAGAAAATTTGATGAAAAGTTCTTGAAAATTAAAAGCTATTGTACCCAAGGATTGTAGCCATTGGACTCCTAGTACAACATCAGCACCTCCCATTGGAATGGAAAGCATTGGGATAGTCAATACATATTCTCCCATGGATAACTTGATATTATGGCACTTTCCAGAGCAATTTATTGTTCCTCCATTTGCAACCATCACTTGACACTCTGGTGCTGGATATAAGAAGCAATTCAATTCTTTTGTTACCTTACAATGAATAAAATTGTGGGTGCTTCCTGAATCAATCAACACTATTACCTTTTTCTTCTTGATTTGTCCTTCTATCTTGATGGTTTGAGGAGTGGTAATTCCCGCCAATGCATTACAAGATATGGTAGGATTTATTTTTTCTTCATCTAGGCTTTGTTCCTGGAGTATATCCTCTTCTTTTGACCTTTCTTGCTCCTTTTCTTCTTCCTCTTCATAATCTATGTAGAATAATTTCTTCTCAGCACACTTATGACCTTTAGTGTATTTGCTATCACAACTGTAACAAAGCCCTTTTGCTCTTTTTTCTTCCAATTGTTGTGGTGTCAACCTTATAGGTTGTGGAAGACTATGGGCAACAACACTTCCATCTTTATAGTTGTGAGTGGTATGCTTCCTGGTTGCCATAATTTTGCTTTCCATTTTTCTTGCTAACCTGAATGCCTTCTCTAATGAATCAGGTTCCCAAAGGCAAACATCATGTTGGATATTATCCTTTAAAGGCTCTATGAACACATCAATCATATGCTCCTCTGGAATATCTTTTACCCTTATGTTCAATTTTTGGAACTCCTCAATGTGCTCCATTATTGAACCCTTTTGTTTGAGACTTATCAATTGGCTAAAAAAAGTGTTGCTTTTCGTATCCTCATAATGTGCTATCAATTCTTCCGTAAGAATTGCCCAAGTGATCAATCTTTTACGAGAGCAAAGCCATTGATACCATACAAACTGATTTGGTTCCAAATATAAAGTTGCCATACGTACCTTTTGTGTGTTTTGCACATTATTGAGATCGAAAAATTGCTCCATCTGTAATAACCATGTTGCGGGATCCTTGCCAGCAAACTTTCTCATATCGATTTTTTGGAATATGGTGGGTCTTCGATCCAACATTAGAGTCTATGATATCATGATTAACATTTCTTTTGTTCGCATCATGAGTTTCCTTTTACTACCTTTTCACCATTAGTAAGTATTTCTTGTAGAAAATTTGTCAAATCTGTCTTCATATCTGTCATGCCTGTCTTCAAGTTTGTGTTCAAATCTATCTTCAATTCTTCCATGTCTGTCTTCAAATCTGTCTTCCAATCGTCCATCTTAGCTTCCATGCCCTTTATCTTAGATTCCATGCCATTTATCTTAGCTTCTGTTAGCTTTTGTGAGCGTGACATTTGTTGCACTTGTTCTTGTAATTTTGATATATCATGTAGCATTTCTTCCTCTTCTTCATGAGTCATGCTAGAGCTTTCAGGTTCCTTACTAGGTGTTTTCATTTTCTTTCCTTGGGGCATCAGTTACCAATAATAATTCTTTACTATGCCCTTTGAATTCCTTCAAACCCAGCTTACACAAAAATTAAAAAAAAAACTACACACCTTTTTTCACTTTGTAGAAGCCTGATATTGAATCTGATGTATCTCTGTAATTCCATATGCTCTAATTCTGAAATTGCGACCTGTAGTAGCCCTCTACGTCCTCTTTCCAATGCCACAAGTCTGACCCAAATTGGATTCTCCAAGGAAGAGTTATGCGAAATCTCCCACAGTGACTTGATTATAGACTAGTTCAGTAGAGCGAATTTGTACGACGTGCCACGAGTCACTGATTCGACCTACGGATCTGAAAAATTCATAGAAGAAACTACAATCTGTCCTCTTTCTGTACCTTCTTACGAAATTTCAATCTGATCCCTAAAGAGAAAGTTATGACGATTTTACCCAGGTCACCTATTTTGAATGTAATTCAGGAGTCTGCAAAAAGACCAACTTCATTAGATCATATCTCCACAAATATCACACGAAAAGCTCTGAAATTCAGACCCAAGGTTCAGCGTGATTTCTTCTCAAATGGATTTTTTTGCAACTTCCGAAACATCACAGAAAAATGTTATAGCAAAAATGCCACGATGACCTGTTTGGAGCAGCGAAACCCTAGAATCCAAAGCTCTGATACCAAATGTTATGAAACCAGCTCAAGGAAAGATAGAAAAGATAGATCAACACCTTAGAATTTAGCCTCTTCGAGGGGGCAACCTCCTTTACATTAAATAAATGAACAATTCTTGGATGATTCAAATGACAAAACCTCCTTTCTATATATAGCAGTTTAAGGAGTCACAAAATAATCGAGCCGACCTAACAATAATAATATAAAGCCACAAAAATAACAATAGAGGGATTCTATGGGGCACAGTAATAACAATATGGGGGCAATAGGGGCACAACAATATTAATAAGGGGTATAACTACAATAGTAATGGGGTAATCACTAGTATTAAAGGGACCCAACAAATCCACACTTATCATTGAATAATTAATTAAAGCTTAGCGATACTTTTAATATATATTCAAGAAACTAATGTGTAATAACATCATCGCTCAAGTGTTTAATAAAATTTACTGTGATGCATTATGTAATGATTACTTGTTGCAAACATATCAATAAAATTATATCTATCAATAGTATAAAATTGTATTTTCAGCACTTATTCGGTGAATGGATGGGTAATCAACACATCGTTTGATTGGTTGATAGGATTTACTATTTGTAAAAAATCAACAGTATGAACAGGTCTTAGTGGCTAGTATCTGTCATAACAAATGGGAACAATCTGCAGATCTCCTTCACACACTTCTATTCACATATTTCTTCCTTACAAGGGAAGTTTCCTCAACATCTCGATACTTCACACGTGTAAAAATTATTTGTTGCAAACTTATCAAGAAGATAATATTTATCAATATTATAAAATAGTATTTTCGGAATTTATTTAACAAAACAACCCATCATCAACACACTTGTTAACATGTCAAGAATATGCATAGGGCTCTATAGCTAGTATATGTTATAGCATATTGAAACGTTATGCATTGCACACTTCTTGTGCACACTGCCTTGTTTAACGAAAACATGTTATCGAATAGTGTATATAAAAGAATAATCGATACAAAATTAGGATATCATAAAAACCTAATTAAGGCTTAATTCTATGATTATCAAATATATTTTCATATCTTAATTGTAAGTAGCACTAAAGTCATAAGCATTTATGGCAGAGTAATGGTAAAATCATTATATATTTAGAGCTTATGTGAATTCAAGCCTATTGAATTTTTCTAATGGTTCTTGTATCTTGATTCTTGTTTATTTGTGCTATAGAGTTATCGTGTTTTTGTTTTTTTACTGTAAGAAGAAATTGTAATGGTTTCCTCTCATCTAAACTAGGTCAAAATGAACAAGGGATCACAAACGAATGAAATATGGACAATTGTTAAGAATCTAAAAAGGAAATGGAGGACAAAGTTTAATTATTCTTGTTTCAGCATTGTAGAAAGCAACATGTCACAATATACACTACTTAGTAAACCCATAATATTTACAATATCAAGGGGAAGTTTTCAATATACAGAGATTTCAATATATAGTTCATGGCTTGTAGATGCACTCTTTATGGAAAGAACATTTATTGTATTGTATTTCTTCTCTACTCAATTATCATCTTATTGTGAATGAGGATGATGAAGAAGCTGAGAGACCTCTATAATGCAATACATAAAGGCAACTAATTCTGATTGTAGTTTTTTCAATGCTCAAAGATATAAAATTAGAGGATGGGTTGACAACAACTCCCAGATTTGTAATGAAAAATGCATATGTGTAAAGTTCTTAGTATGGTATTTTATTTTAATTAGGTTATCTACGTATGAAGGAGCTTTCTAAAACAATGGAACCATTAGTAGATCTCTATTCACTACACTGGTAACTTAGACAAAATCACATTGAATATAATAAAGCATGAAATGTTATTTGTCCAAATTGCATAAATTAGTGCCTTTGTTCTGATTGCATGTAATCTAGTTATGTATTACTAGTTTTGTTATTAATAATGAAACACTAACCCTACATTATTTTAATCAATTAATCCCTCATTTGTGCCCTCTGCAAATTGCAATCGAAGCGATAAAAATTTCGTTATTATCTTTAACTAGGTTTGTAATATTTGGTAATGTACATTCCAAAAAGTTGATATGTGCGGAGAGGTAATGTATATAGGGGTATTGGAAAGAGGGAACGAAGCTTCTACCACAAATATCATTATTCTACACATCCTTCCAATTTTATAGAATGGATAACGGTTGCAGAGGCATGTTTATGGGTCCATTAGTTGAAAATATGTTGAAAAGAACATTTTATAATATTGATCGATTTGTAAAAAGAAATGATCATTATACAATGTGTTAGATTAAGTGTTATTAAGCATTGAAATGATCTCCTGATTACATGTCGATTCACCCAATAAATACTTATGTTAATTGGAAAGATAAATAGAGAAATACACAAATTAAGTTAGGGAAATATTTTAAAATTAGGATAATTTTTTTTTTTTTTTTTTGCGGAAAGATGGGGAAAATAAGATTTTACACATAGAGCGGAGTGGGAACTAAATCAGTGGCGATTTACATTCATGTAGGGTATAGAAAAAAATTCAGGGAGAGACACAGATATACATGTTACCCATGGGAATTAAGCGTTAATTATTCATAAAATTTTATTATATCCTATTTTGTAATTTTTGAACTCGATAACAAGGTAACATGAAACACTTATATGCTCTAGTTTAAGTATTTTGTGTTATTATTAGCTGGTATCCTCTAACTTTTATTTTGGAATTTGTAACTATACAAGGGTCTCGAAATGAGAAATAATCTTTGTGAAATTGACATGAATGAAGCTTGGAAATTTTTTTATTCCACTTTAGAAATGTAAACCTAAGTTTCAAACATAGTTATTTGAAACATATTATATACTTTATTCACATGTCTTTGTTTTTAAATTTCGGGAAAATTAAAACAAAATAACAATGTAACATTTGTAGCTTTCATTTTGATGTGGAAATTTCAAACACTTTGAATTAAATTGAAAAGTAGGATGATCATTGTAAAATATTGTTAAATGCGACTTTTTCCTTCTACAGACATTAAACAAGTATTAAGGATCCATATAATCTTTAAATATTCAAATATATCAGCTCCTGACATAGTTTTTTCTCACTTGAATGTTATTAGAACAACTATTGCAAAGCACGAATGGAGAAATCATACCACCATTCACGTAGCACAATCAATGCAAGTGTCAACCTCCCATAACTATGGTTGGTTAATAAATTTTTCTACTTGCTCAATCAATTTCAAACTTCAGTATGTGCTAAAGGTTATATATTATAATTTTCTTGGCATGTCTTGTTGTATCATAATGAAAGAGTTACACACTAACATAAAATATGTGAGAAGGAAATATGTTTTGTAATATTTTTTGAATAATTATAGAATTTTCAATTTTGATAAATCAATAAAACAATGTAAGAAATCACACTACAAAAAAGCATACATGACATAGAAAAATGAACCATATACACATTACAATCAAAACATGCTAAATAATCTTTGTAAATAGTATTGTACAAAACATAGAACTTTACAAGAAGAAATTAATTAAAATATTTTTATGTACAATGTTAATAGCTATAGATTACATAACCACAAGATGAAATTATATGTCAACTATCCAAAAAACAAAAAAAACCCTTCGACAATGCTCAAATTTTTAAACCAGAATGTAGAATATGATGCTAAGATTGGAATTACAGATATGCAGAAGTACAAAAATGTGAAGGCCTCCCACCCCTCACTAATAGTCAATGGAACTCATCCTTACTAGTTACTAATAAGAGATATATTCACATTTTTCATAGAAAGCTTCTTGATTTTGACAATTTGACAATAATACTATCCTCATAATACCAATAGTAGATTCCTTCACAATGCAAGAAAAAAGAATCGTCTCTTCATTAGGTTCCGCGACAATGTATACAAATACAACTGTAATTGTACACCCATAACCACATTTTGATGGTTTAATAAAAATATCCCATGGATCTCCAAGCTAGACAACAGATAAATAATAGTTGTTTCATCAACAGGGTATTGTTGATATGAAACCTTTTGTAGATTAGGTAACACATTCTCTAGTTCCATGCCACTAAGAACACAATATGTTGTAGCTTTTTTGCCTACATGTATGATACAATTTAATCAATGGAAATAAACAAAGAGACATGTTTACTTGCAAACTATATAATAACCATAGTTCCATCTATTGTTCTAGTAGTTTTAATTGGACTATTGCATTTTTCACACAATATCTCAAAGGGATTCGTATATGCACTACTTGTCATGAGTGATCCTTGTAAGTTCTGCCAAATTGATATAGAAACCTCGGACTTAGCCACTTGAAATGGAATGACTCTCTCTCTCTCTCTCTCTCTCTCTCTCTTTATACACACACACACACACACAGATATATATATATATATATATATATATATATATATATATATATATATATATATATATATATATATATATATATATATATATATATAGATATATATATATATAGAGAGAGAGAGAGAGAGAGATTACCATGCATATTCCACTCGTTGAGGTAAGTAGTTTTCTCAGACTTTCCATCCTTTTTTTTTATGTTTTCAAGGAGCATATGATCATGGATTTTGAAGTTCATAAAACATTTTCTAGTTTTTTAACTATATCCTTTAGAAAGATGAGCGGAAAAAAAAAAATGTTGCAATTGTATTGGATTGAAAGAAATGTGAAAAAGGAATTAGGGGAATTTTGAGGTCTAAAATGGGCCTCCTAAGGAAATTATAAAATAATAGTGGAAATAATCAAATAAGATTAGATTACATCATCAAATTTAAGAGGAAAAAATGAAAAAACCATTTTTTCAACTTATCTCCCTATGGATTTACTCAAATTTCAAGTGACAACACTTGTTGGATGAAAAATTTGATTCCTTATCCAATGAGTATCAATTTTGCATACTTTCAGTGAACCCTACTACACGAAAAATGAAAAATACATGAAAAACATGATTGAAATCATATTTTTTCATGTATTTCTCATTTTTTATGTAGTGGGGTCCATTAAAAGTATGCAACATGGGTACTCCTTGGATGAGGAATTTAATTTTGCATCTTGTTAGTACTCCCACTCAAAATTTGAGTAAAACCTTGGGGACATAAGTTGAAAATAAGAGTTGACAAAGTAGTTTTATTATTTTATTATTTTTTAATCTTTTTACTTCTTCACTTGAAAAATGGTGAATAATCCCACATGGTTGACATCATCATCATGAATCTTATTGGTTTTTATCAATTTTATTTTTTTGTACATTTTTCTTAGGAGGCCAATTTTAGACCTCAAAATTCCCCTAATGTTTGTTGTGTACTTAAACCTGTTATATATGCAATATTTGTAAAGAAATACATGTAAACCATATAAGAGAAAAACAATAACTTGCAATTTTTTAATAAACCTTATATTATTATTTCCTTGTCCTAATCTATATTCCTACCTTTGATTCCTATTACACATTTCAAGTGTGTCTATGTTACTAAAATTTCAATGGCACTAATTGTGCCAAGTGGAAACACATATTGACTACATGACATATTTGCAATGTGATATTTGGGAAAAACTGGTACTCTCTGGAAACAAGAAAAATGTTTTCTAAAATGCTAAAGTTGTTTGGTGCACTAGATTTCTCACAGTCACCACTATCATATTTGTTGTTTGCAACTATTTCGAAAATTTTAATAGAAACACCAATGTTTCAATACTCTTTTCCTCATTCTACATGATAAACTGTGTTGGCACAAGCAATGTTATTTTCATTTTCGTCTTCTTATCTATCAAATTTGCTTGTAATATTGACTTTTTCTTATTTTCTTTATAAATAATACCATGCCATTGAAAATGCTTCATGTTATATTGTTACTAATATCTTCGATGAATAATGGAATAAACTCATTTTTTTCCTACTGAGGAGTATTGAATTGAAATTAATTTAGTAAAACAAAAAAAAAAACAATTTTACCTTGAGTTAAATCTCGATAAAACTACATTTTTGTCTTTGTTTCTTGTTTATTTTATACACATTTCGTTGTGCCTCCTATGCTATCTGCATATGTATTTGTGTTGATTTCCATATCTACTTCTTCATCCATGTTTATTATCAAATCATTGACTCATTCAAAATATAACATTTTTTCTCTGTTCACAAATAATGCAATTAAATCACTTCTTAAAATAACATTATTGCTATTACTAAGTTAGAATTTGGTCATGACTGTAACTAGGTGCGGTCTTCATAATGACAAATGTAATCGTGATTTTATGTATTTAATGTAAAGAAAAAATAAATTTATCATTGTTGTTCTTGAGGCATGTGTTTCATGCTCAAGGGAAATGTATTATTCGGTCAAGCACCCATTGTGTGCTTCTAGGAAAAATGATCCATTTCCATGTATTGAAGACCCATTTCGGCATGTTGCATATAGTAAATAATTTTTTTATTTGAATCAAACTAGAGTCAAAGACCCTCGAAGACCTTGTCATGGTGAAAGCAACAAGTTAGCCTTCAAAAGAGCATGTTGGCCTATCTAGAAGGACAAGTTAGCCTTATTGAGGACTCAAGGAAGCCTATATATAGGATCACTTGGCCTAATTCAAGTACAGACTAACGATGCAAAAAAGAAGTTTGATCAAGATAAAAAAGAGACCTAGAAGGAGTGAGGAAGAAGAAGAAATGTAAGTAGAAGAAATCGAACTTTTGCGACTTTTTTTGAGCTATATTTCTCAGATGTGTGAAGTGTATTAGGGCATCCTTCTATAATAGTAAATACCAAATTGTAGTCACTCCAAGAGAGCTGAGCTTTGGATTAAAGGAGGTTTACCTTGCAAGCCAATTTGATAAGGAGAAGGATTCATCTAAAACGAAGGATAAAGAAAGAAAAAATGGCTATCATTCTCTCATAAATGTCACCTTGGGTTTTAACAAAAGAGACTTTTGGAGGTAGAAGTTGTAGAAGAATCTGTTTGGGGGTAAAATTTGTTGAAGTTGATGAGGTCAAAGTTGCTAGAAGGAAAAGTCATCAAGGAGAAAATGTTTGAATTAGCCATGGAGGGGTCTTGGTTAAGGGTCATAGGCCTTGGGATTCATCAATTGAAGTTACATAAGAAGAGAAGAATTCTTGTGGGTTTTCCTCTCAAAAGGAGAGGTTTTGACGCTGCTTGATCAACTATATCTTGTGTCCTCTAGCGTTATTGTTATTTATGGTTTGGTAGATGTTTGGTGAAAATAACATCAAATACAATCAAGTGAAAGAAGAAGCTAATTAAGTTAAGTAAAATACATCACAAGCTGTTATCAAAGTAAGAGAAATCACCTAACTTATAGACTGTAGATTTATCAACATTGTATCAGAGCTAAGGTAATAAGACAAGGAATGAAACATTATAGAAGGACCATAAAAAGGAATATCCAAAAAATTCAAGTCATCAGGAAAGCATGCTCATCTACCAAAGCACAAGAACATCTTTGGGAAACATCAAGAGTATCAATCATTAGAGAATACTAACCCTTTATCATCTTAAAGGATGTAACTAAGCATCAACGAAGAATTCAAAACCCTATAAGGTTTCTTCAATTGAAGAATCCTTGAGAATTTTACAAATTAAACAATATTCGTCACAAGGAAAAAAGAAGACCTTAGGGACTCAACACCTGGTCAATCAAAGGAATATACTCTACATTTGAAGCACCTTAGTAAAGCCAACACATTCTACTCTATCATCCAAGGAAACAAGAAGAGACATTTTCATCATCACCAAGGAATCAAGGTGATCTCGCTCTCTTGACTCAAGGATAACTTTTGAAGGAAGACATCTTCATCAACATAGTTACTGATAAAACCACACAATTACCAATTACCCATTTTTTTGAGGTAGCAAAAAGAACACCCGATTTTGAAAAGTGGTTATTTGGAATGCACCTTTTTTTGGATAATATTTTTGACACTTTAAAATTTCTTATGTAACATATTTTTTTTTAAATATTAGTGATCTTCACGTTGATTTTGAAAAGAGTTGATGCAACATCAACCCATTTTTCTTACAGGGCTTATTTGTGACACTTTAAACTTTTTTATGTATCAAGTATGAACATTTTTTTTAAATGTTAGTAATTTTTATGTTGATTTTGAATGTTGTTGATGCAATATCAACCCTTTTTGTTTAGAGGCCTTATTTTTTACACTTTAAATTTTCTAATGTATTAAGTGTGGATAATTTTTTTTAAACGTTGGTGATTTTCATGTTGGTAGTAAAACATAAAAATAAAAATAAAACAACATGACAAAAAACAAATCAAATATATATATATATATATATATATATATATATATATATATATAAAGAGACGATAAAAATGTAAAAAAAATAGCAAAATTTACTTGTCAAAGTAAAAAAATTAAACAAAAAATAAAAATAAAAACATAAATACCAATAAATAAATGGCTAAAATATTCCAAAAAAACACATAATTTAAGAAAAAATAAATAAAAATTAACCAAAAAGAACATCATTTTTTTAAGTTAAGAAAAATCGCATAACAAAATAATATATATATATAAAACATAAAAAAATAAAAATATTAAACAATAAAATAAAAATAAAGTAAAATAAATAAATAAATAAAAAAATTGCCGAGGGCGGCCTAAGTCGATTTCGTGAATCGACCTAGGTCACCGTCGGCCATGGTCACGAGGCCTTGGGCCTAGGTAGGGCAGTGCTATGCAACGCTGCCCTACAGCCCTAGATGACCATGGTTTTCTATGTTTTTATTTTATTTTATTTTTAATTATGTGGTTTTTTTTAATTTTACTTTTATAACTTGAAAATAATTTTTTTTTATGCTTTTCTTCTTTCTTTTGTTAATTTTTATTTATTTTTCTTAAATTAAGTGTTTTTTGAAATATTTTGCCCATCTATATATATATAATTTTTGTTTAGATTTTTTATTTTTACAAGTTAATTTTGTTTTTTTTAACATTTTTAACATTTTTTTTACTTTTTTTATATTTTACTTTTTTTGTCATGTTTTTTAAAAAATTATTATGTTTTATTACTTGTTATTATTTTTTTTTAATTTTATGTTTTTTTTTTCAATGTTTGAATTTTTGTTTTCTTTTTTATTTTTTCATATATATATATATATATATATATATATATATATATATATTTTTTATTTTTTTTTCCTCTACAGGGTCTTTGTCGATGCTTGACTAGCAACCTAATCTCATTATGTGCAATTTGATCGTTCATTTTAAATTTTTTGTTGTAAGGAATCGAGTATGCCCCCACAATGTTTCTATTTTATGGTTGCTCTTTAAGTTTTCATTACAATGGGTTGAGTTCACCTACAGTGTGTGTCAATTTGATGGTTGATTTTAAATTTTTTGTTGCAATGTGTTAAGTTGTATTACGCTAATATTTTAAAATCACTATACATTTAGCATTCAAAAAATATTTTGAAATATTTTGAAAAGTTAAGGTTTTTTTATAGTCATAATCTTTGGTTTTAATTCCATGGCTGAAAATTTGTCAAGATTTTAATGTTTTTCTAAGCCATGATATTTGATCATTAATGATATGGTTGAAAATAGTTATAAGTATTTTTTCTTTAGCACCATGAGTGGAAATGGTTGGAATTTTAAGGTTTCTCAAAGACATGATATTTTATATTTAATGTCATGCCTATAAATTGTTAGGATTTTAAATCTTTTCAAAGATGTGATATTTGATATTTAGTGTCATGCCTGAAAATCGTTGGCACTATAATTTTTTTAGAGTCATAATATTTTATCTTTAACCTAATTATTAAAAAATATTGAAAATTTACCCAAAAAAGAAAATACGTTATTCCACCATAAATAATTTCTGTTTTCAGAGTGTCTTTTGCACAAAAAAATTTGGTTTTTACTGAAATTTTTAAAAAATATTGAAAATTTACCTCGAAAAAAATGTTCTTCCAACATCAACACCTTTTTGTTTTCATCTTTCATGTTCTTTTGGAGTTTTTTAAGCTAGAGTTTGCATTTTGAGGTAATAGTTCTAGTTTGATCGGTAACTTTGTTCATCAAGAAGACATCTTATATTACCAACATCATCATCAAATCAAGAAGGAATAAAGTTGAATATATCACCATCAAGAAAAATCTTCACTTAACAAGTATGTACCTCTATATCTATGTCTGAATATGCTACCAAAATGACTTCATTTTGTAGGAAAGCAACAAGTTGGTTGGGTCATCAAATTTCCTTGCATGAAAGAAGAGGATAGATTTGATCCTCATAGAAAATGAAGTCATTGGACATGTTAAGGGTTCAATCACTAAAACTCCAAAGGAAGAAGTTCATGCTCTAGCTAAGTATATTAAAGGGGAAATAAAGGCTCAAAGGATCCTTATAGAATCCATCAAGGATCCCCCATACCTTATGTCGCAAAGTTAAAGACATCAAAAGAAATCTACAAGAAGTTAGTAGAATTGTTCTCAGTAAGCACTACAGTAGGAGTAATATCTTTGAGAGTCGAGCTATATAAAAGGAAGGTATCAAAGGAAGAAGGAATAACCTCATATCTTATGAGGGTGTCAAAAATACGAGACCAATCGCAAAATTTGGGTGAAATAATGTCTAATAGAGGGATGACAATAGTTGTGCTTAAATCACTACCAAAAGAATGGGGTAACTTTGTATCAATAATCTATGGAAATAAGGAAGCTACCCCATTTAGTGAAGATTGGTCATTGTGTAAAATTGAAGAAATTAGTTCAAAGGCAAAAATCGATGTAGGATCAAATGAGTAAGTTCAGGCATTTTTTTCCATGGCTAAGAGAAAAGGAAATTTTGGGAAGTTCAGTCCTCAGAAAAATAAGAATATCCATATGTCAAGTATTCAATGCTATGGTTGTTAGGAATATGGGGACTACAAGAGAAATTTTCCTAAGTTCAAAAAGGACAACAAAAGGAAAGGAAGGAAGGAAGCCCATGTCACCGAAGAAGTGAATGAACCTGAGAATGAAACAATGAAGGAAGAAGTGAAATATCTCTACTATGACTGAGACAATATTCTTCACCTAGTTCTTTTCAATTTTTTGAAAATAACTATCGTGGTAGAAAGCATTGTGAGTATGATGGGATGGATCATTTTAAGAGATGGCATCATTTTAAAATAATACTATCAATACAAGAGCTCATAACATCACTATAAAATCTTGAAATAATAGCTTAAGTAGAAGTATACATGGATGTAGTAGTTGTCATATAAAGGAAGGTGTTATTGGTAACATAAAGCAGTATATATTGTTGTAAGAAATTCATATAACATAAAAATCATCATAGATAGAAAGGAGAATTTTTAAGATGACGATAATCAATATTCTGTATTACAATCTTCATTAGAAGGTTCACCTCTACTTGGAAGTAACAAGTGTATTGTTGATGGCCTACTTTCCACCTTGTGTGGGATATTTTGTTTAGAAGAATGATGGTATGATGACAAAGGAGTGTATCATGTCAAGCAAGGAAAGGAAACTTCTAAAGGAGGTATATATGACCAACAGGAGAAAAGAGGTACGCATGCATAAATTAAATCATCATATAGTTGTAGATAACATGAGTAAATGCGATGCCCACGGGGCTTTGGATTGACGGTGAATGGGTGCGCTGTTAAGGCACTCCTTGCGATAGGTCACTGGTTCAAATCCCCGTGGGTGTGTAGGTTAGTCTTAACAAGCAAAAAAAAAAAAAAACATGAGTAAATGCTCTATATAATGATCATGATTGGAAAAAAAGGATCTTTTCCTTTGGAAAAATGCATGAAGGCATGGTTCTCATATTGACAAGATGAAATTAGCATAATATATCCTCATGTGGAATATGAGTTAGTTGAAAAATATGAAGGAACAATGGATGGATGTTCTTAGGGACCCAATCCTTGGGGACTGGATTCTTACCCAATTCCTTTTAGGATATTTGTTGGAAAATATTTCTCACATGTGTGAAGTGTATTATGGCATCCTTCTGCAACAACAAGTACTGAATTGTAGTCACTCCAAGAGAGCTAAGCTTTGGGTCAAAGGAAGTCTCCCTTACAAGATGAGTTCACAAGGAAAATTATTCATCTCAATCGAAGGAGAAAGAAGAACAAAATCACTATCATTCTCTCACAAGTGTCACCTATGGTTTCTGTAGAAGAAACTACTACAGGTCAAAGTCGCTGGAAAGAAAACTCATCAAGTAGGAAAGGTTTAACTTAGTCTCGGAGGGGTCTTGGTCACAGGTTATAGACCTTGGGATTCATCAATTTAAGTTCTATAAGAAGAGACAAATTCTTGTGGTTTTTGGTCTCAAAAGGAGAGGTTTTTCCCTTAGTTGACCACCTATATCTTGTGTCCTCTAGTATTATTGTTATTTATGGTTTGGTAGTTGTTTGATGAAAATAACACTAAATATAATCAAGTGAAAGAAGAAGCTAATTAAACTAAGTTAAGTAAAATACATCATAAGCAATTATCAATGTAAGAGAAATCATCTAACTTGTTGCCCCTAGATTTCTCAATAGACAAAACAAGATATCATATATAGGCATAAAATACTAAATAGATTTTAGTTTTGCAGTTTGTTGTTACATATATTAAATTTAAAATTAAGAAATGTACAAATGTAGAAATGTTTTATAGAAATATTCAAAGTACCTTTTTCTTGTAGTTTTTCTCCTTGACGTGAATATCTAAGTATTACATGTTTCCTAGAAATTGAAAAATCATCATTTTTTGTTACACTACATAAATAATATTTCCAAAAAAATAGAGAGTTATATATAAGTAATCAAATGAAAATAAGTAGAATAGAAACACACCCTTTAGGAAATTTATCACTATCTTTAACTATATTTGTTCTACTTATTTTCATCTCCCCTATTTCAAGGATACTGATTTTACAAAAACAATTCATTCCTAATAGCTACATGATGATAACGTATATTGTGTAAACATTTTTAGCACTTTCATATTATCCACTGTTTGAACTGTGTACCTAGATGCTACTAGGTTGTAACATATACTATATAAATTTTCTAAGTACTCACATATATAATAAACAATATTGCATAAACGTTGTAAGTACTCACATAAAAAATGAGGAATGCACAACTTACCTAACAAAAATACAACATGTCTTGCACTAGTGTTTGAAATGAGCTTGTAGA
Organism: Pinus tabuliformis; assembly: GCA_031772625.1. NCBI lineage: Eukaryota > Viridiplantae > Streptophyta > Pinopsida > Pinales > Pinaceae > Pinus > Pinus tabuliformis. The sequence goes on from CM062808.1 coordinate 666,504,108, forward strand.
TAAAATAACTCACATCATGCAATTACTAGAATGGCCATCATATAGCCCCAATAAAAAATCCTTTTGTAACTAGCTCCCTCGAAAAGTAACCAAATACACATTCAAAAGGTGTATGCTAAAAACTGCATGATAAACACCTGGCGAATGCTCCTACGGACAACATAACTAGAACCAATTGTTACAATTATCACATTACTTTCTAAATTTTCAACAGGCATATTAGATACTAAAGCAAGAATATTTTTTATTCATGATATGTTATTTTGAACATCTTACTAATGCACTTGGAGAGACAATAAATTCATTTGTTATTTCACATTGTGAATTAAGTATCTATTGTCCAATATTAAATGAAATGTAAAGGTATTGCATATCAGCAACAAGGAGTGTTGTGTGTGAGAATGGGTGTGTGAAGAAACTAACACTTAATGTAATTTGGAATTTACCAAACATTAGGTAAAATATAAAATCTCAAAGATTATTTTCAAAAATATACTTTCAATTAATGTTTTCGCACAACGTGTTAGATTTTTTTTTTTCAAAATTGATAAATATACTTAGAATGAAAACACAAAGTCATGGTTCAAAGAATAATCTTTGTTTCATAAAGCACTTATCAAAACCATGATACCTAAATTGTAATGTAAATACATTTTCTCCAATGGGAACCTGAATTGGCCTCCCATAAATGGTAATGTCAAAAAGGCATCTACAATGAAAAACAAGAAGATATTGTTAAATATTAATAAATTAGATTAATCTGTTTTGGATTCGGTGACGCTCATTGTTTTATTTGATATTGAATTACAAGCCATCTATGTCGAAAATTTCTTTACATGTAGTCTCATGTCTTGTTTTCAAAACTATGTTCTATAGCTACAAGTGTAGAGATGTGGTTGTGCAAATGTACGGAAGGAGAACAATTAAAAAAAATTTTGCACCTTTGCATTAATTATTTTAAACCATAATGTTGTTCGACTAAATTTGTTAGTAGTTTATTAAAATATTGAAATATAGAATATGCCAAGTAATTGGGATGAAAAAATATTAACTCGATATAGTCCCTTCTTTAAAAGACTCCTCTACACATAATTTCTCCACACAACCTTTCTCCCTCACTTTGCCCACGCCTAATTAATTCCCACGCTGAGCATGACATCCTCCATCTTGATGAGAGAAAATATTCTCAATAAGTTCACTTCTTCATTAATAACCAGAGAAAGAATTTTTCCATAGCAATAATTTCTCTCCACACACTTTCTCATTCCTCCATACCAAAGGAGCATACTGAAATACTCTTCTACAATTATGCATTAACTATCTTAAAAAATAATGTTGTTGATTTGAATTTAATAGTTAGTTGAAGTTACATTGCCTTACATTTCTAATGTTCAATTTATTTTTAACTTTACCATCAATTGAACTTCCGCACACTGCACAATGAAATAGGTCGGTGTACAATCGAATTATGTAGAATAGGAAAAGTTCATGTTCCTTTTTCAACAAAAGGGAATCCCTGAACACTTGATAACATTGGAAGCATTTGTAAATTAAATTAACTATCAATTATTATGAACAAACTTATCAAGCAATGAGATAGATTGGTTTCCAGATGTTGCACAATGTAATTTTTTAAATTTTAAAATATGCGTTGTGTTGAGTGCTGAGGAAGAAATAGTGACTCAATATTGCAAAAGCATCTTAAAATCCTTTCCAAAAGCATTTTGAGATATAGAGGAAATTTAGTTTAAAAAAATGTTTTAGTATTCCATCAACATTTACACTTCATATCTCATATTTCAAGATGAGTATCATACATTTAGAGTCCGAAGGAAGTTTTCATTGTGCTTCCTCCACACCTTCACACATCAATATTAGACGAGGAAGAGACATCAAATTTAAGCATTGAGACCAATTTAAAGTTCAATGAGAATTAATTTGAATGAGTTTCTGCTCGAGAGGTCCTGTAAATTGCAAAGTTTAAATATTAATATGAAAACATTGTCTACTCAACAAATTCTTCACATTATTTCTAGTCGCTCATTGTGAAAATGAAGAGACCCACACTACCTTAATCACATTAGTGTATCAATATATACCAAAATAGGTGACAAATTGTGGAGTCAGTAGTTACCAAAGGAGTTGACAGATTGCGAAAATGATTATGGCATGGAAAATTTAGACCCCGCAAAAAGAGGTAGGTAGAACGAGAGTGATTTACAAGGTTTTGTAATTTGCAAGGTTTAATGAGTAATTTGAAAACATTATCTTCTAAGCAAATGCTTTAGATTCTTATTAGTCACTCACTGTGAAAGTGAAGAATCCCACAATAACTTAATCACATTAACATATCATTATCTACCAAAAGAGGTGAAAAATTGTGGAGTCAATAGCTACCAGAAGAGTTGATAGATTGTGAAAATTATTATGGAATTAAAAAATGTAGAACTTGCAAAAAGAGGTAGGTAGAATGATAGTGGAAGAAGATTTCATTGTGTGGAGTGTAGATCCTTATGCAAAACTTTCCCTGTGTATAAACTTAATAAATTAATTAGCCTTAAGCATATTGAATTAGCCTTGTATAGAGGAAAAAATATTTACTTGATATAGTCCCTGCTCTTTAACAAACTCCCCCCCACACAATTTCTCTGTCCACCGATTTTCCCACACTTCGTACACACCCTTTCTTTGCACAACAAAATAGTAGCATTTTCATAAAAAATATATATATAAAAGCTTTGTCTACATATTTCTCATTAGTTATAGTATCAATGGATAGGGCGCTTAGCAACAAAAATAACCTTTTTTTATCCATTCCTCAACTCTCTATCTTAAATTAGCCTTGTGCAGAGGAAGGAAGCTTCACTTGATATAGTCCATCCTCTTTAACAAACTCACTCTCACTCAATTTATCTGCACACCCTTTCTTCCTCACTTCCCACACACCCTTTCTCGTTCCTCTTCTTATTTTTTTAGCTACCCCTCCCCCTTTCTCATATAAGCAACCTAGAAGCCCACTAGTTCTAGAATCATTGAATAGAGAAATAACAATGTCAGGCATAAGAGTGTCAAAGCACTCACCAACGAAATAACCAATCACAAAATTAACCATTTTTTAATTATAAAATTATTTTTCAGGAACTGACAAATACTGAAAATAAATCACCCTCCACTAGGGGGATTATGATCCATCAAAACTCATTGAGACAATCAAAAATTTGAAATACCATTCCAAAAATTAGAAAAATACTTTTGAATTTATGGGAAAATACAAATATTTAACATTTTTCTGAAAAATTCGTTAAAATTGCAGAATAACGACAAAATAATCAAAATCCAATGCACTTTGACTACAAGGCATGTGCTATAGTCCGTGGCAAGGAAAGTACTAATAACTACAAAGTAGATATTACATATTTTTACTATAAAGAAATATAAGTCAATTTACATTAAGGTAAGTGAAATTTACATTTTGTAGATGCATTTTGTTGCATTCAAAAATAAGTTGTTGTAAAAAAAAACAACCATCTGTAAAAAAATTCCAAAAAACATCAGCCTTGAAATGCTTCTCAAAATACATCCAAGTGTAACCGAAATACATAAATATCATAAAAACCATCATTGATAAACCTACTAAATAGTGAGAGGATCAAAATACAAAGACATGCCGAGATGATAAAATAAATACAAAATCACTTAATCCTACAAATGGCCCATCTCCACGCCCTCTATGAAAGGTTTGTTGTAGAACTTGTAAAATGCATCACCATTATGTTACGATATATTCTGTGTGCCACAAGATTTTTGTTTTAGAAAATTCATCAACCATGGTGTTTCTTTCCCTGTAAATATGAGAACAAGAAATTTGGTCAAAAATTCCTTTCAACTGCAATACCTCCTCCAACATGGGAAAAAATGTGCACACATGACATCTTGCAACTTCATTAAACTAATTAATAACAATGAGGGGATCACAAAAATGTTGTCTCCATTCCTTTTCAATAGAAAATAATAATAAGATATTTAGACTATATAATTCAACAAAGTTGTTTGTGCCCCACCCTAAGCCACTTTAGAGTTTGAAGAAATGGTTTTCATGTAAATATATCATAGTGCCTCTCCTGCAATTTCCATCGACCTGAGAAGCAACATCAAAGTACGACCAAGGATGTGTTTGTTTCGCCACTTTAGGAGTAATATCCCTTGTGCTATGGGTGTTAGATAACTTCAGGATTAGATCATATATTTCCAATGATTTTGCTACGACTCTGTCATGGGTTGTAGACTTATCCTTGAAAATGACATGATTTTGTGCTAGCCAAATGTCATGTCCATAATGGGGGGGAAGATTTATAATATTCCTAGGATAAACATTTTCCCACTAGGAGATCCATGGTTCGATGTGTGAAATACCCTGCCATATTAAATTTAAAGATAACGAGATATCAAAAATGTTCCACACAGTGTTGTTGAAGCGACATTCCAGGATAAGTTGTGTTGTTGTTTTGTCCACCGCTTTAGAAAGAGGGTACCAGATTAGTCTTAGGAATCATCTCTCTTTTAAATCTTCACTAGTGTGGAGATTATTTTTTAGAATACACCATTGAAAAAGTCAGGATTTCTCTTGACAACTAAGCCTCCACAACTTCTTCCACAACCAAGTTAACTCACCAAGTTAATTTTCTATGATAATGAAAAGATAACCTACCTTGGGTGTATATTCCCCTTGGGAAGCATGGACCCAAAAAGAATATCTTCCCTGTCACCCAATATAACATGATATGCAATGAGAGAGGTACTGTAATTCTACCACGTCGCAGTCCAAATAGATGGAAAATTTAATTGATTTGTGTCCATCTAGACCTATTCCCAAATGGACATTTTGTTTGGATCTAACACTTGATTTAGAGTTGTGCGCCTATTACAGGTCATTTTGTTGCATTCAAACAAATGGCCCTGAACCTAGATCTATCATCATCCATTTACACCTTGCAATCATTCCCACAAATCCAAAAGTGTTCTCTCTCTAGAAGTTACAATAATCCTAGATTAAATTGGCTAAAAGCCCTAAATGAAGACATCATTTCACTTAATATATTGAAAAATTGCGATGGCAAAGACTGCACACTTGAAAATTTCACTGGTCAACACAAGTTTCTCTTACAAAAAGTGCGATGACACCTAGAAATGAGTAAAAATAAAAAATAATTTCAAAGTTTCTCTCTTTAGAAGCTTCAGGAGTGGATTTAACCATTTACTATTGGATTTGATCTTGAACTCCTATTAATGAGGTCTTATCTCTTATCTCATAGAACTTACCTCCTTCTAAATTGGATCTAAGCCCTAGTATGGTAAATCCAAAATCACCTTTTTTACCCTATAGATGCAACATTTTCCGTAGGGTCTGGGTTGGATTTTGGAGACTATGTTTATGTCTTTATGTCATCCATTTGTGCCTGGAGTTCCATGATTCATCATTTTTCTTTAGGTTTGATTGAAGGCTTACTTTTATACAAAACTTATGACTTTGGATAATAGCATCTTCCCTAGACTGGGTGACCTAGTCTAGAACAATAGAAAGAATAAAAACAAATGTTTTCCATAAAGTAAATGGACAATGGGATGAAGCCTCCATGGAATTCATCGTAAGCCTCGTTCCACTCTTAGCTTGTATGCTCCAATCCTATCTTTGATTACTATAATTATAACCTGCATAATCAGACAACACAATCCAAATATCTATGACATCTATGTAGCATCATTGAATCACTTAATTAAATAGATCAACATGGTATTGAAATACATGAGATCATAACATCACATATACAAAAACAATGAACCCTTCGTATTAATAGAAATGGAGAGAGTTACAACGAAATATATAGTTGATATTATAGAAGAGCTCCTCCAAGTTGACTTGTCCTTCCTTGTCACAAAGTGTATCTCTATGTCACCCTAATGCATGGAATAATCAATCTAACAACAACATCATGAGGGTAGAATCTATCTCCAAAATCCAACCCCTGGCTTGTAGATGACAGCAAATATATAGGAGAGGATGGTAGGTTAGGAATGCTTATCCATTTACCAATCTAGGGTTGAGATCCACTCTTGATGGGAGGATGAGCTCAATGGATAAGGGGTGAAATCTCCAAGGTAGGATAGGATAGGATTTGAGACTTTCATCCAAAGAAAATGGTTGTAAAAGCTCCTTGAATCTTCTGGAAGAGGAATCTTTGGGATTCTTTTTTTTTGAATTTCTAGAAGTAGCATACCCCAGCAAGAGGTAACCTAGCGGAGATTAGCATATGCCATAGAGGGTTAACATGCTGGTGAAAGTAGTATCCTAAGGGTCCAGGGTGTGTTGGGCCTCAAGAATACTGAAATGAACTAGTTAAAGGCATAAGCTCTTGGATTAGGGAGACTCATTCTTAGGACTTTTTGTAGAGGTGATGAAAAGGTGTAAAAGGATTTTGATTGATTGAGTTAACTTTCCTATTGAATAGATGTGAAAAAATGACCTATAAAATACCACCCCTTGAAGCACAAAGCCAAAAATGGCATGTGAAGACTAAATTCTTTACCTTGTCACAAGTTAGGATCAAGAAAAATTGGCGAGATCATTATTTGTTATAATAGATTTACATCATGATCACCCTGCTAAGGGAAGCATACACATGCTCAGCATATAAACTAACATTACATGTACAATTATCAAATAGACATGTCCATTGATGACAATAGTCAAACCCATGACTACATGACTATTTGTATGGTCATAGCCATAATACATTTTGATATTGTATTAATCATGAAATCCGAGCCCGGATGGATGGAAATAGATCTGGGGTCCTCTATATCGTTCACATGATCATCCAATGTACAAGTCTAACCATGTGAATCAATGAGTAGAAGTCTAAAATGGTAGACACCATCAGATTACCAAACAATAATATAGGTTAATAACATATGCGAAAGAAACCACTGATGATGTTAATGGATGTTATGGTACTGCAATATAATCTGTATGGTGTGAATGAATGAGTTGAAGTCGAACACCACTCGTAATCTATCAGTTGAAGGCCAATGATGTAAACCTATCGTAGAGAGCGAGGAAACTTGCCATTGATGTATGGAAGAAATAAGGTACCAAAGGGTTGTTCCTATGTCAAATTCCTGGATAATGAGTTGATGTCAACAGGAAGTGACCCGTTGTAGGAGGGCCTTGATGTATCCACCATCAATGACATGTAACAAGTATCATGATTTGAGACAAAATTATTATAATGATGTTGATATGGAACTAGATCAGGAATGAAATACATGGAATAAAGGCTTAAGAATATCATAATAGATATCGATTGAATGACTTCTCTTTAACACACCAACAACAATAAATGGAGTTGGCAGCATTGACCCAGAACTGAAAAAGGAGGCTCTAAAACAAAAGACAACCATATTTCCAACCCAATAGCGATAGAGATGAAGTGGAAGAGTGTCGTGCTCAAGAGTGACTTGCTGCAATTAACAACTGGAGTACCTTTTTCTCCCAATGTCCCCGACCATTGTTGGTGAATACATGTTTATTTTTTAACAAGCTTGAGGAGGATAACGTATCCTTGATCTATAAATTCATGCTTGGGATGAATCGCTCTGAGTCTATTTAAAGGAAGCTGAGGAGTGGTTCATTCCCATCATGATCGATGAGTCAATCACTATTTGATGTTTTAAAGAGTCCAGGAAAGGTATAACTCATTTTTTTTCATATTTAGAGAGTTTGAAAAGGACGTAAAAAAAACTCAAAAGGTTCCTTTTTGTAGATAGTCTCTTGAGTTCAAAAATGTAAAAAGAAAATACTCAGGAGAACCTCTTAGCTATTTTTGATTAAAGAATTCCTTTTCATAAGTAGTTTATCTCACTGAGGAAAAGGGTTAAACTTATACTAACTAGATGTATTTTCTTTTACTTTAACGAGTTTGAAAAGACAAGTGTTGGACAATCTTTTCATATTTTGGAAGTTTGGAAAGAGCTGAAAGATGACTCCAAGGGGTTCCTTTTTAATGAGTTTATAGAGCCCAAAAAAGTGATAAAAGTATGCTCCTCAGTCAAAATGATATGTTCCAAACATGACAAAATATGTTAAACAATTGTCAACTTGCTCAAAACACCATAAAAGGATTAAAAATACTTTTTTCATGATAAAACTGAATTATGACTAGGTGAAATCATTAAATATGAATAAAATAATAGAATAAATGACCATACATAATCAAAATGACAATTCATTTTTACCATTTCACATTTACCTTCTGATGTTAGAGTTATAAGTACTTTGTGCCCTTGATCTTCTGTAGTTGATTGTTATCAATCCGATCGGCAATTTCAAGTGTTGTCAATTCTACGTAGGAGAAAATAAAAATCTCTTTAATTTCATGGTGGCATTTTGTAATTTCATGCAATTTTTTTGGCTTTCTGATGGTCCTAGGGCTCAAATATTTCACCCATGTATCCATGCACCCTCCAAATGTCGAAACGAGTGTTGATTCTAGTAAAAATGGACTAGAAGCAATGTTGAAATAAATTGTTTCCCTTTGAAGGGGTGCATTGGATGAAGTTATCTAGTGTATTATGTTATTTCCCTTCAAAATTTATCAAGTTTTTTTGCATGGAATATATCCTAATGAGTCTTCTTGTGATCTTTCAGAACTTCATTGGAATAAAATGGTCTTAATATGGAGGGAAAGAGAACATTAAGAATAGGATAATGAATGTAGAAAAGGACCCTACTACTGCCTAGGCACCTAAAAACTATGGGTTACTGAAATTATTCTAGCTTCCTTCAATGAAGCAACATATGTATCTGCTAGAATATCGTATTCATTCATGGGATGTTCAGTCTTAATCATTCAGGTTAGGAGCACATCTGCTCAAGATAAAGGTAGAGTATATATATTTGGTTTGTCTATGAGAGGTTACCCCATATCCTTCTTAGGCAAGAGAAGGGGTGGAGAGATAGTCAAAGACCTCATTTCCTTTCATTGCAGACCTCGAGCTCAACCCACTAGGGATGGGAAAATCAACTTAAGAGATGTGACCCTATTTCCTTTAATAATGATCATGTTCATCATTTCCATATTAGTTAGTAGCTCTACACTTCACGTAGCTAACATGTCATACATGCAGTATGCCCTAGAATGTATTGAGCTAACAATTTTCAACTAGAGTGAGCGAGTGGTGGTCAAAATGAAAGAATAACTGACTAAATCAAGAAGTGGATGATTGAAAAAAATTGGATATGGTTAAATCTTAATCTCCTTTGCTTTCAAATGGATTCCATTGTTATAGCCTCAGCATATCACACTTGAGCCCATTCCTGTGATAGTTTCACTAATGAGGAGGTGGATAGATATGATGTCCTCACATGTAGGTCTATTGACGATCTGTTTCTCAGCAACATTCTTTAGATGGCGGCGCAAGAAATTCATTATGATAGATGATTATCCATACACAGGGATGGATTTTCATGGAGACCATGAGATCATGCTTCTTGAGGCTTAGCAGTGGGGTGCTATAGCTATGACATTTCAACCATTTTTTTATTTTAAGTTTTTCAATTTTTTTTTAGTTTTTAAATGTATTCAAGACTAAACTATCTATTTTTTCATGCAGATATTTGGCCCATTAGGCCTATAGGTACTTCATATCTCCATCGTGCGAGAGACCCACAACAGGCAGTAGCACTAGTATAGGTTATTGCAGTAGGACGAGTTGTACTACAAGATATCAATGTAACCAAGATCTTAGTAGAGGTAGAGCACCACATGGAGGGGTTTACACATGGGATAGATGAAAACATGGTTGGCTAGCTTTCTATGTGACTTCAACAACACACTATTGGAGTGCCAAGATGCATTGGTTGACTACTGCACAAGATAGATTGAGTAGTTACATGTTATCATGAGCACTATAATTAGTCTACTAGTAGGCTAATAGCCATATTTGCATGTAGTTTTTGATGTGATAGGTTGGGCGGAAATATGTGTCTCAGGCACAAATTTTGTAAAACCAAACCTTTATATATAAAACTATGTTTAGTATTTTTTATGTTCCTATTATTACTTTCAATAGATGTGATATGTATTGAAATTTATTTACAAACACTAGTAGAAAATGATGAGATTAGTGACTAGGTGACTAAAAACGTTAGTCAACACAATTATTTCAAGTGAATTACTGCTAAATTTGAGCAATTTTGAGTGACCGAACTAAAAATGACTAACTTAAATGACTAATTTAGTTTAGGGATAAAATATATGACTAGATAATATGTGACGAAACTAAAAGTGACTAACTAATATGACTAATTTACTCCCAAACTAAAATATATGACTAGATAATAAGTGACAAAATTAACAATGATTAACGTAAACAACACATATTCAAACCATGTAAACAACACATATGCAAACCTTTACAGGTGTAGAGCCTCCATGCGTGTGTGTGAGGGAAGGTGTTTGATATCTTATAGTTGGTTTTCCTTCATCACCAAAGAGGCTTAGGCCATGAGTGGATTGGCCAAGCAACCCTCATAATTCTTTCCTTTGACCTTTTGAGAAATCTCAAGTTAAAGTCCAACTAGTGTTAATATATGGCCTCAAAGGTGTTTACTAGGGATTTTAAACAAGGTCACTAGATCCCAATGCAATGGAGGTGCCTTAGATTTGTTGGAAAGTAAAATACCCCACATGGCACCAAATGAGTGACTGATGACTACCCGCTAAAGGAATTAAACCAAATTAATCATGGAGGTCAAAACTAAAATTGAAAAAATAACAACACACATGTGATAATTCACACTAGAATTCATCTTCTCACAATCAAGAGTTGATGAATAAAATGTTAATTCTTTGATGAAGCCAATGAAACCAAGAAGTTCCTTATGAACCCTTACTTAATGAAGTTAAGAAAATATTCACAAGGAGGATACATATTTCATCCAATTAAAGATTGAAAGACATGCTCTTTTTTATTTCAAGGAAAACTTTATGGAGAAACTTGAGATTGACAACTCATTAGAGTGACTTGAACTACACTTGAGATGAACTAAAATGATTTCCACTATAACCTAAGAGTATATTAAATATGTTTCAATTCTATAATAATAACATACGATTTAGAAAGGGTCAAGACATCTCTAAATACATTTTCTGGGGTGGTCGCACTCCTTGGGGAAACTACCCTTCTAGATTGAAAGTCATGTTGTTTTTAACTTCTAGGAAACATTTATAGAGAAACCCAACATTCGTACTTAATAAAAGTGATTTGAGCTAAATTTGAGACGAAATGGAATGATTGCCAATATAACTCAAACGTATATCCAATATGTTGCAAGTATATACTAATAACACATGATTTAGTAAGAAGGGTCAAGATGTTTGGAGATACACTTGCGAGGTGGTCCTACTCCTTGGAGGCTTCTACCTTTTGAGTGTTATAAAGATAGGACAAATGTTTCGTCAAGAATTTGAACCTTGGTGAGGAAATAAAAAAACTAAACAAATACTACAACATTGATAATAACCAATTAAACCAACCAACTAATTACTCTTTTTCCCTTAGTTTTATCCTAATTTATTACCCCTCTGGTAAAAAATTCTCCACAAAATTCTCTTGAAAAACCCCTTATTGTAAAAAAAATTCTACAAAAATTATTACCCCTTCCTTGTATTTAACCTAATGGACTCTCTTTACAAATAAAAGTTTTATTTTTCCCACGCTTAATGGAATATTATTTTTCTAGTGTTCACTCAAAAGTAAAATACACATTTGGACTTTGTTCAAAAGAAATAATAAGTGATAAACATATTTGAAATAAGACAAATAAAAATGGTGAACATATTGTTCAAAGCCACTAACATGAAGAGAGTCCCATCACACAAAGATAGTTTGATAGCTTTCAATACTCACACGCTAATTTTTTTTGTATAAAGTAGCAATCACATTCAAAAATTTGAGGGAGCATACAACATAAAGCACTGTAATAATAAGAATCAAAGGTTGAGTCCCATGACCATTAAATATCTCAGGAAATAATTTGCATGGACCTTTCAGAGAACGATGTATTGTTGGGGATTGGAATCACAATAATTTTTGTGAGAACCTGGTTCAAATTTTAGTCTCATTCAAAATCCCTTCAAAGCATATAGCATACATCAGATTTTGTCAATAGCGGATTTGAGGTCACTCCTCCCACATTAGCAGGACCATCGCGGTGATAGTGATAATCGAACGCTCGACCTACAGTAGGTCAAGGCCTTAGTTATAGTTAGAAGGAAGGTTCAATCCACTACCTCTATGGAGAGTGGTTGGAAGAATGAGGGCGGTGGCATGCCAATGATGTAAAATTCAGGAGTAAAGGATGTGGTATTTGAGAAGACTATTTTGCTTTTGCTAAAGAACTGACGAGAATAAACGATACAACACAAAATCACCCATTACAAATAATTTTTGTGAGTCTGTAGTAGGAACAATGACCATTAGGGCTTTCAGGATTGAGGATCTGTTTTTGAAGAAGAACTTAGGCCTTCCTGGAAAAAAATGAGCGCCATTTTCCATAGTTTCTAAGCCATCGAATGGTTGATTCAATGTTTGGAGGTGTTAAATACAACTTTTTTTTGCTCCTCTACCCTTTCTATGGTTCTACTCCCATAAGACAGCTTCAATCTTGGTATGAACAATGAAACTAAATGTCGAATGTGGGTGATTTCTACAGTTACTGAATGTTTTTATGTATAAGATGATCATTCCTAACAATTTGAACTGGTGCAGTTTTCGTTGGGATGGCCTTCTCTTATGGTCTATCATTGAACAGATCATTTGTTAAAAGTATACAAAACCAATGTACACTTTCAAACTACATTGTTTCTGTAGAACACATAAAACAATACATGCACATTCCTAGTCAGGCCCCAACTATTATAGAAGATCACAGACCACCAAATAATGGAGAAATTTGTAGCAAGATGGAGTAGCTAGCACAAACTTCCCTATATCAATAGGACATAGCTTTATGTACAAGTTCCAAGTGAAGGACCAGATAGGTAGCTAATATTAGTTTCCATCATTGTATCTGCAGAAAGCTGCAGGGGGCTTTGGAGGACTAAATGTAGCTAGCAATGCCATGATCGCTGTTCCATTCGCTCTGCCTGATGGTGATATCGCTCTGCTTATAGGGTACTGGTACACAGCCAATGTTTTAGTAAGTTATTAATCCATGCCTAATACATTGCTACATCTCTTGAAATTAAAGAGACTGTCTATTTTCAACTTCAGCCTATACACCAAAATGTTTTCTTGCAATGCATCAATCTCTAACTATACTCTATCTTTGGGCAGATCCTTAGAAGAACACTTGATATGGGTAGATCGATTGGTGGTCTTGATGCTATTCACATTAATGGATGTGGGCTACCAAATGAAATAGCAGTTATAGTGGAACAAGGTACTTATTGTTGATCTCTATCACAAGGTAGTTCCTTAGATTTAGTATAGGTGTGTCAAGGCTTTCAACGATTCACAAGATCCAGTTTATTTTGATTTTATCTGATGATTGTTGAATCCATTGCTTCTCTTAAGATGTATCTAAAATCACCCATTTGTTCATTACGTTTTTTGTTCGTATCTTTCAAAGTGATAAGAAATGAATTCGAGATAATGACTATGCACCCATTTAGTTGGGATGCATTTATTTGATTAAACAGAGTTTGAGAAGTCATTTTTAGGAATATTGGGATGTGAGAAGTAAATACTATGCTCAAAGCTACGAGCTTGCAAATAAATTCAAAACAAAACATGCAATAAGTTTTCAACAAGATGGTAACAACTCATGCTCTTACAATGATCACAATAATGCAGAGACATTTCACACATGCTAAATATTTCCCAATTCGTATGAGTATATGTAAGAAAATATATTGAATCAAGCACAATAGGGTGGAAAATACTAGCACAACTTGAATTTGGCTAATGTAAGGATTCCAATGAAATACTTTATCATAGGCTCAAATTATTTCATGAATCCAACGCAATGAACAACTGAATCCCCAAAACTGACTCAAGAAAGTTAGTGCACAAATAAACACATAAATCCTCTCTTTACAATGCTAGTCCTCCATCGAACCTAAAACTACCAAGGCATATGCATCTAGTTCTCCTCCTAGATAGAAGTACCAAACATCCAATATTCTAGAAGCACTTATTGTGAACAATTGAGGGGCCAAACTCATCATATTCTGATTTTGAAATTCACATCTACAACACACATAAAAAGTGCATATTTTTAGGTGAATCCAAAACTTTTTCCATGATAAAATTAAAATGCAATATTTATCAAAATTTATTTTTATCAAATTTGTATCAAATTGGCCTTGATGTCATTCTTATTATGTTGGACCAACTGTTGGGGATATTGTGGTGGTTGAATTACATTTTTGATCAAATCTCCCACCCCATTATCCTCCAATACTATCATGATCGTCCCTTTCAAAGAGACGATGTTAAAGGCTCCCTCTAAATAATGATCTACTCTCAATACTTGGTAGGCATTCTCCTTCCCACAAACAACCTTGTAGTCCTTTAGAATAGGCTAAATTGTACTGTTAATTTTAGGTATGTTCTATGCTTAGCGCAATTTACTTCAATTTTTCCATATTATCTCAATATCAATTGCAGATTAGCAATCACATTTAGCATGATAGTAAAATGCAGATAGAACATGAAGATAAATTGCAGAAGACAAGCCAACATAAGAGGACACAAGATTTGGCTCCAGCCAGGGACAAAATCCAATGTGGGGAAACCCTTGATTAATTCTTCTTATATTCTTCAATAGTTCAACAGAGAGAGATAGTGCATATACATCAGAAGTTAACACTTTGACTTGACAAGATAAGGGCAGAGATCTTCACAATGAAGATAGAATAATGAGGGAGTTGATATAAACTCAAGTGAAGGCATACTGCTTCAATTGATCCTCCAAGGTGACTCCATCACCATGCTAAACCTATCACTATCTTGCACCTAATCATCACGCTGCACTCATCACTATGTTGCACCCAATCACTCAGCTGCTCTCATTACTATGCTGCTCCCATCACTGTGCAGTACCTCATCATCATGTTGTACCCATCAATTTTCTCTTCATCATCATGCCCATCATTACTGTGTTACACCATGAAACACCCATCCTCACTATCATCTATATTTTGCATACTGCAATACTTCTTGTTGTTGCACTACTCACATCATGCTGGTGTGCATCTAATTTGCTGCAAATGCATACCAAACTTTGTTGCTTGCTATGGCTTGCAACTGAGAAGAGAAGCTAGGTTATAGTTACAAATTCCTCCAACAGACCCAAACTAGATCCTAGATAGTAGCTTATCCCTCTGACTTCTAATCTAATGACAACTTCTCCCACATGTACCTCATCCATGCTTTTGACCAGTAGTTAAATAGTTGTAGTTATGACTAGATGTGACAACGGATGAGGGCATCTTCACATTTGAGGTTAGGGCCTCTTTAGGCCTCCTTACAATGGCTTAGGGAACTCTTCACCATCTCATTCAAGTTACTTCTAGACCTTCCTTTGACGTTTTCCCTGTGCATCGTATAGTGTTTTATGACTGCTGCTAGGGCACTCTTGAATACACTTCCTTTTGATTGTGCCTATATTTATTTAAGGCCTCCTCTTTCCAGTGTATATGAATCCTTCTATTGCTACATAGAACCCTTAATGACAGTGAATTATATCTCCAAGGAGGATTACGGTTAGGGAAACATAAAGCCCTTCTTTTACTGTGGAATAAGTCTAGCATTTAGAGTGCATCTAGACTATGACTACGACATACACAAAACTACAGCTAGGTCTCTTTAAGACCATCATGTATACCTCTCGTCAGGGAAACGGATAGGGGATTGCTTTTAGGGCCAGGGAAACAACCATATTGTGGCTAAGACACTTCCTTAAGTGCTACAGCTAGGAGACTGTGTTAAGCTCATCTCCATAGGGTCATCCATGACAATGTTAGGCTGCATGCATGATTCCTCTAGGACAGAGTTTAGGTCTCTTTGCGTTTAGGGAATAATAGTGTTAGAACCCTTGTTCCATGACTGTGATAGGAGGCGTCTTCATTAAGCAACATTAGGGCTTTATTTCCATGCCTGTGTAGGTGTTTCTCCATCATAACAGTAAGGCTTCTTCCATGGTTGCATTAGGCTTCTCCATTAGGGCAACGTAGAGCCTATTCTCCCATGACTGCATTTAGATCTAGGGCATGTCTTCTTAGGGAAATGTATATCCTAGGGCACTCCCTTTAGATCTCATCTTCATCAAACCCAAAATAGAATGAAGAGAGATCATAAGAGTGAGTGTATCAAAATACTTAAATTCCTCTTCTATTTATACTAAAAAGTGGAGGATAAGTGGGAGCAATTTGGTTGTTGGACAACCTTGACAAATTGTCCCATAACATAAATAAATTCATATCTCCATGAATACATGTCAGAATCGGATGATCTTTAGATCAGTCCTACACCTCTCAACGAGAGGAATCCAAGAAAAATATCAGCTTCCATAAATAAGAATACCACATGGAGTTTGATCCTAGTTGCCAATTTTAACACTCCCTCTCAACTAGGGAGAACTCCATCTACTAATCCATTTGCAAGACTATACTATCTCTACCATCAGTGCCCTGAACTGCTCTAATATGCTCTATTGAAATATGAAGAAGAAGAAGTGATCGAGAATGTATCATACCACCCTCTACTGACTCGAAGTCAGTCCATATAAAGAGAATGTCTCATACCACTCTTACTGACCTGAAGTCATTTCCAATAAAGAGAGTGTATCATACCACTCTTGCTAATCCAAAATCAGTTCCAAAAGAGAGTGATTTATATCACTCTTACTGACCCGAAGTCAGTTCCAATTGATCCTAGATCAATATCGTCCTGACATAGTGAATATGATAGACACACAATGCGTCCATCGGTACTACTATGGTCCCTATCCTCATTTCCCTACTCATTGGCCAGATGAGAGGTACTTCCCATGAGTCCTATACTGCATGGGTAGGATGTCTTAGCAGGAGAAGGATGAACCACTCATCCTGCCGACATAGCAGATCACTAGGGGAGGGTTGAACCACTCACCCTATGGTTTCTCAACGCTCCACAATGTCCCGCCAAGCCCTCCGGAGCTTAATTTCCATATCATACATGACCCTTAGGAGAGAGTCTCTCCACGACTCCTAGTTGTTTTCAGAAAGTCAAGAATTTGACCTTTCCAAGGGGCTTCAACCTTTACAAGATGTGGTGCTAGCTAGGGACAAACCCCAATGTGGGGAAACCCTTGATGAATTCTTCTTATATTCTTCAATAGTTCAGAAGTCAACACTTTGACTTGAAAAGATAGGAGCAGGTATATTCACCATGAATATAACATAATGAGGTAGCTGATCTGAAATCAGGTGAAGGCATACTACTTCAACTGATCCTCCAAGGTGACTCCATCACCATGCTACACCCATCATTGTGTTACACCTCATCATCATGCTGCACCCGTCACTATGTTGCACCCAATCACTAAGCTGCTCTCATTACTATGCTGCTCCCATCACTGAGCAACACCTCATCATCATGTTGTACCCATTAAGCTTCTCTTCATCATCATGCCCATCATTATTGTGTTGCACCATGCAACACCCATCTTCACTATCATCTATATGTTGCATACTGCAATACTTCTTGTTGCCGCACTACTCACATCATGCTGTTATGCATCCAATTTGCTGCAAATGCATACCAGCCTTAGCTACTTGCTATGGCTTGTAGCATAGCAGACGAACTAGGCTATAGTTATAGATTCCTTCAATAGACCAAAACTAGACCCTAGATAGCAGCTTAGCCCTCTGACTTCTAATCTAATGGCATTTTCTCCCAAACATACCTCATCAATGCTTTTGATGAGCAGTTAGATAGTTCTAGTTATGACTAGATGTGACAACAAATGAAGGCATCTTCATGTGTAAGGTTAAGGCCTCTTTAGGCCTCCTTACAATAGGTTAGGGAACTCCTCACCATGTCATTCAAGTTACTTCCAGACCGTCCTTTGACGTTGCCCCTGTGCATCATGTAGTTGTGGTATGACTGTGGCTAGGGCACTCTTTTATACACTTCCTTTTGACTGTGTCTAGAGCTATTTAAGACCTCCTCTTTCTAGTGTATATGAATCCTTCTCTTGCTTCATAGAACCCTCAATGACAACAGATTATATTTCCTAGGAGGACTGTGGTTAGGGTTGCATAGAGCCCTTCTTTTGTTTTGGAATAAGGCCATAATTTATAGTGCATCTAGACTATGACTAGGGCATACATAGAACTGCAGCTAGGTCTCTTTTAGACCAGCATGTAGACCTCTCCTTAGGACAGCAGATAGGGGATTGCTTCTAGGGCCAGGACAATGACCATATTGTGGCTAAGACACTTCCTTAAGTGTTGCAGCTAGGAGACTATGTTAAGGTCATCTCCATAGGGTCATCCATGATAGCGTTAGGCTGCAGCCATGATTCCTCTAGGATAGAGGTTAGGTCTCTCTGTGTTTAGGGCATAATCATGTTAGAACCCTTATTCCATGACTGTGATAGGAGGCTTCTTCATTAAGCAACATTAGGGTTTTATTTCCATGCCAGCATAGGTGTTTCTCCATGATAACGATAAGGCTTCTTCCATGGCTACATTAGGATTCTTCATTAGGGCAGCGTAGAGCCTATTCTCCCATGAATGCATTTAGATCTAGGGCATGTCTTCTTAGGGCAGTGTATATCATATGGCACTCCCTCTAGGTCTCATCTTCATCAAACCCAAAACAAAATGAAGAGAGATCACAAGAGTGAGTGTATCAAATGACTTAAAGTCCTCCTCCTTTTATTAAACGTGGAGGATAAGTGGGAGAAATTTGGTTGCTGGCCGACCTTGACGAATTGTCCCATAACACAAATAAATACATATCTCCATGAATACATGTCAGATTCGAATGATATTTCGATCAATCCTACAACTATCAATGAGAAGAATCCACGAAAATATTAACTTCCATAAATAAGAAAACCCACATAGAGTTTGGCCCTGGTTGCCAATTTTAACATGTATAGATATTAATTTAAATCTAAGGATTCCATTTATATGTGAAGAAGAGAGTGGAGAAAGAAAAGAGACCTAGATAATTGACATAGTTTCACAAGAAAATATATCAATCACTATGAACTCAAATTTAATACATTCTGTATTGATATATATTGTGGTAAACCCAACTACGCTTATGCACCTCATTACATAAGAATAGGTTACACAAAAGTATGATCAATGTTAGTAGACAAATCCTTCGTAAGGTCTTAGTAATGCATTGTTACCACATCTAGGAAAGAAATAATATATTACACAAACACACTTAAGAGTTCAAATGTACAACATAAAAAGACATTACAAGCACTAGCAACTACATCCAAACCTGGCACTCAAGGAACTTCCACAGTAAGACATGCTGCTGATTCAACACAATTAATTGAGTTGTATCTTCTGAGTAATCACTATTTGGGAGATGTACCAGTTGAAAATATATTTTTCTTTTATTTCGTTTTCATTCTATTCCCTATATGCAGGTTGAAGTACTATGGCTTTGGTGATTTGTCTTGAATTAATTGGTAGTCTTTGAAAATATGACTTGGATAATTGTTTCTCTATGTTCGAAGAGACACCTATGGTTTCAATTCTAAACCATTTCAAATGTAACATGTTTCATCGTTTAACTATTTATTCTACTTTTTTTTCCAATATTCCCTTAGATGAATTGCTCATCATTCATGTTATTTATTGGTTGCGTAGGGTGGAAACTTTGGGAAGCCTCAAATGAAGCCTCATGATCCCTCTCATATTCTTCACATAAATTCAAGTAATGATAATGTGAAGTTGAGTGGGATAGATAAACATTTCATCCTAGTGAGCATGCATATTTGTATGGATTTATGTTAGTTTTAGATAACAATGGTATCTACTATGCTTAAGAGAAATGTTACTTCAATTTTCTTGTTAGCCTAATATCAATTTCCAGATTAGCAATGACATTAAGATAATAGTAAAATGTAAATAGAAGATAAACAATAACAAGAAGGCAACCCAAGATAAGAGGACACAATATTTGGCGGATGCTTGGGGAAAACCCTTTGATTAAATCTTCTTATTATTCTTCATAAGTTTAGTAGAGAGAGGGAGTAAAATATACAAATTTGTTTTCCCAATCATAGTCAAAGTATATCCTGTCAAATTGCAGTCAACAGGATGCCCTAACTAGAAAGTCAATGTTGGTCAACGTGGAAGAAAATCTCGTCTAAATCAGCTCGGTCAAACCCAGTCAACTCGGCCTCCAAGGATAGTCTGAATTAGCCCAAAACAATCTTGAAAATATTAATCAAACTTGGGCAACATAGAGTCAAACCTGTGGTCAAACTTTCTGACTGGTCTTGACAATTTGTTGGCTGACCTTGACAATTTGTCCATAATAGAAATAAATTCATAGTTCCATTTGTACATGTTAGAATGAGATGATCTTTAGATCAATACTACACCCCTTACAAAGAGGAATCCAATAAAAATATCAACTACATCATATGAGTTGTCCACGGTGGAGTTTGGCCCTAGTTGCCAAATTTAACACTCCCCCTCAACTAGGGAGAACTCCACTTGCCAAACCATCTGTCAATATGTACCATCTCTAAAATAATGAAGAAGAAATGATCGAGAATGTGTCATACCATTCTCCACTGACCTAAAGTCATTATCCAATAATCAAGAATGTATCATACCACTCTCCACTAACCCAAAGTCAGTCTCCATTGATCCTAGACCAATATCCAACATCCTAACATATGGAGTGTGGTAGTACATGATGCATCCATTGGTATTACTATGGTCCTTGTTCTCATTTCCCTACTCATTGGCCAGATGAAAGGTACTTCCCATGAGTCCCAGACTGCATGGGTAGGATGTACTAGCAAGAGAAGGTGAACCACTCATCCTGCTCATATGCCATAGGAGAAGTTGAACTAGCCATCCTATGCATATATCAACCTGGGGTATCACAAGGGAAGGTGAACCACTCATGCTGTACATAGTGCACCACTCACCCTATGACCGCTCATCAATCCAAGAAGTACCTCGAGTCCCCTGGAGCTCCCAAAGCTCAATATCCATCTCATACGGGACCCTCATAAGAGGTTCACTCCACGACTCCATGTCATTAATGAAAGGTTAAGAATTTTACCTTCCCCAGGGGCTTCGTAACAATATTTACGACCTGCTCATCAACCCCAATGTGATGGAGCCTTATTGCTCCCTGTTGTACCATATCTCGAATAAAGTGGTACCTGATATCAATATACTTGGAGTGGTCATGAAACATGGGATTCTCATAAAGGTGAATCCCACTTTAGTTGTTGCAAAATATCATAGTGATATCCAGCACATGTCCAAACAACTCACTAATTTCATAAACTGCATTATTGCTTCTACTTAACCTAATTGCAAAGATTTTGATATGACATTAAGAATGTATGGTTGAAGAAACTAGAAGATAGTTGTTGGAATTGTTTCATTGGACAGGTCAACTAAACCATTATACTTTGATGCTTTAATTCTTTTGAGTTCTGTGAGTGCTGCAACTATCATGGCAAGAACATAAACAAATGTCCCAAATCCTATCCTTTGGAGCATCATAATGTCGTGCTTGAGACCTGTAAATTTTTTGGCTAGTGGAACAAAGATCCAATTAGACACAGGAACAAGCACAATAATACTGAAGGCTATGAAACACTGCAAGGATGTAGGAGGGATCTCAATATGTCCAATAATCACTATCCACTGTGCTGCCCTGTTTTATGAAGAAAGTAGAACATTGTGCAAAGACAACCCCATACATTAAACATGTTACCCAAATAGGAATCAACCGTGCAAAGAGATTGACCTTTTTGGCACTCACTACAGTATAATGAGATGATTTTCCAAGAAACCATTATGGCATTCTTTTGACATTGTTTTAGTATTTAACTAGAAACAAATGAATTACATAAACTGACCCCTACTCTAAGTTCTCAATCCAATACTATATAGAATCCAGTATTATAGAAACTTGTGTCTTTGTAGTGACCCTCTTAATCATTTGCTAAACATAAATGTTATTCAGAATGACATCATTTTTCTATCTGAGCCAATGTAAAATGCACTAGAAGGGTAAGGAAACCTCTATGTAGATATGATACCCAACATTGCAATATTTCCATGTTCAAGAGAAAATTGAACTTGGTCTTCACAATTATCTTTGGGTTCCAGTGAAATGGTTAATATTATATGATTTAGTAGATAGCCACCATATAGGGAAACATATTTCACTTCACAGGAATCTCCTACATCAATGAAATCATTTAGACCAGGTGAAGTCTACAATACCTTATACTAGCCATCATTGAAGTACCAAGCCCAGGAAACATTTAGTTTGTGAGTTGCAACTTGTTCAAAAGTGGAGGTAACCCTATTTCCCTTTGTTGGATCTATTTCCATAACCAAAACATGGTATTGTTGCAACTTGGAAACTGCCTTGTCTGTATCTATCATGAATTCCATCAAACGTATAGCACCTAATCACTTTCTTTACCATGAGCTTGCTCATTTCATTTTTCTTAGAAAGGTTATTATTGTTAATGCGTTCACCTATTTGAGGAACTAAAAAATTTTTCCCAGGTCCTTGCACAACCACCCTATACCATTTTAATTTTAAATGATTTAAATTAAGCACATGTAAGTCATTGGTAGAAATCCTTACGGGACCAATGCCACCCTAAATGATAACTATGGTGGTACCCACTGCAGTTGCATTATGCATTGCCCATATGCCTTAAGAAATTTCTGTTTCTAGTGCCAATATCAATCTGCTTTCAATTCCAGCAAAAGAAAAGAGAAAATAGCTATGAATCATACTGGCAAGTCGTCCTAACTATTCTGAAACTTCCAGGCACAACATTCAAGCTTGTTCCCTTTGATGGTAATATGATGAAAGATGTAGTATCTGGTTTACACCAAATACAAGTAGATAGGCTTGATCCCACATATTGTTGATGGAAAATGTTGGACAAAGTTGTGACATGTCAAATGAATGAGAACACCCAAATAGATTTGAAGAAGAGAAAAAGGCAACAGAGTTTGAGCCAATATAGAAGAAGCAAAAAAAATAAATAATTGGGTCAATTTGAGTTACAACACATATTGTAGCATTGCGTTCCTTGCTGTGGCTCTATGATGTAAAGCAGCTGCAATATAACAAGGTTTTTTATGGTTGTACGGAGGGTTTTTTTTATTAGGTTTGTTACAAGGTTTACACAGTGACCAATATACTGAGGAATTGTTTCTAACTAACATCAATTGTTTGCAACCCTATGCACTAATTTCTTGGTTACTACAAATTGCATTTGCATTATTTTGGAAAACTTTGGAATATCAAATTAATTGATCCCGCATAACTCTTGTTTCTAAATAAATTTAATAGCTAAGATTACCATCTCAAACATATTTACACCCCTGACCATGATTGATGGACCTACACATGATATTTCAATGCCTTCCTTAATGGAATTGTCTAGTATGGTGTTTGAAGACTTTAAGTGAAAGCCTTTATCTTCTTAGAAGAAATAATTTTGTAAATATTGTAATGCTAGCTCATGCACAAACTATGAGGGATCAGTTCTATAGAAGGGCAAAGACTCATGCACCCTGTAAACTTTTGGGTATTATGCAGCATGCCTTTTGTTAGCGCTTGAAATTTCACCTCAGGCTGAGAAAGGTAAACCTCAAGGCAACATCAAACCACTTAGCCTCGTAGCTAGCCCTACGGGGTAGGAGACAGCTCTCTCCGGTCTATCTCGGTGAGATCTTCAATGGATGAGATGACCAATAGGGTAACACTGATTTTAGGCTAGTAAACTGATCAAAAGGGTTGATTTGGGGTTTTTAGGGTTTTTGGTGGCAAATTGAGGGGATGGAAATTTTGGGTGCGGGGATTGGACACAGTTTCTGCAGGGGGTTCTTTGGGGCGAGGTAGGAGACAGTGTTGATGCCTTTGATTGAGGTGGATGGTCAGGAATGACAGGTGAGGAGCTAAGGAGAGCAAACATTAACTTTGAATTCTCCTTAAACAGTAGAAAACATTGAAATTAAACAAACTTAAAAGCAGAGCATGACAGTCATGAATTCTTACTTTAACACTTCGTTTGTTTAATGTGCAGAAGGAAAAGAAAGGAAATGATTCACATAACACACTTACAGGTACATAGAGAAACACACCATCAATACATGTAACCACAAGAATCCCAAAAGGGACTGCAAAACCCTGGTCTTCCTTAGCCAAAAATTGCAGAGATACAGTGAATAATACAATGATAGCTTCTCCCTCAAGAGTCCAACCATGAAAATGAGCCAGAAAGTACATAATATAGATCATCTAACATCTTTCCCTGCCTCTAGGGGTCGAGCTCACTATCCTAGGAGTTGTTTCAACCACTTCTAAACTAAGCACTAAAAACTAGGCAGTCAAAACAACTTGCCTCTATAAGCTAGGAAACCAATTCATTCATTTAATTTTCACCTTTTTCATGAATGAATCTTCTAGAAGAGGTACATAAGTGTAAAAGTGTCATAAAAGTACATTAATTACATCAAAGAGGATAATAATCCACCCCAAAAAGTCAAACAGGGTCAAACTACGTTTTTCTGAGCTGTACACTGAAATTTGGAGAAATTTGCCTGACGGGTCGCGCGCCTCTGCCTAACGGGTTGCGCGCCTTTGGGACCACTTTTGGGGCACTTCCAGGTGTCCAAATGAGGCAAGAGTAGGCTTTTTGGAAAGGTATGTGAGTCTAATTTCCAACCCAACTGGAATTTCTGAATTTGGTGGTCATTTACCCCTCCAAAATTGCAATCTCCCAAGACTGCTTTCTGTGTCTCAAAAATGTGGCAGAAAGTCATTTTTTGCTTATTTTTTGACTTTCTGGAGGCCCAAAACTTCATAAAATATCTTGGACATGGATGAGAATATGTAAATTCTCATGAAAAATCTGGAAATGCTGAGTTTTTGCAAAATGGAGTTGCCAGGATGAAGGGTCGCGCGGGGGGTGAGACCCGTTAATGGAGAAAACCTGTAATTGCTTGAAAAAACCAAAATTTACCCAAAATGCTCAAAATTTCTTGGGATTTGTGCTGTGTCTAGGCTATTTAGTGCCTTGGTCCTTCATTGAAGCCTTGGCCAAGATATGGAGGGGATCGGGCCTTTTTCTCCGTTTTTGTGCTTTGACCAACCGCCTTGGATCTTGTGATTGTAATTTTGACATTTCTCTAAAACCATGACACCTGTGCAAAAATTGAAGGAGGTTTTTCTTCTTTGGCATGTTATGGACAAAAACCTCTCTCAGTTTTCCAAAATTCATCTTTGATTGCTCTGAAACGGCTTTTGAGTGGAACTTATCCCGATGTGTGGAACAAGGGATTTCGCCGAAATGAAGCGAAATGAAGGGGACAAGGGGCTTCTAAATTCTTGGGGAAATTTTTGGGAGTGGGGAGGGATGTTAGAAAGCAGGGGAAAGTGGAATCTCAGAGATTGAGCGAGGGGAAGGGGTCCAAAAGTGCAAAACACAGGCCAAACCTAGGAAATTGCCAGGTTGTAGCTAGAAACTAGGGTTTGTGCAAAAATGAGGATTTTGGGGGATCTCAGTGATGGGAAGCATTTGGTAAGGTATTTTAAGGATAGGGGAAGGTGTATGAATATCAGGATACAAGTTTTGCCGATGATTTGACCGTCCAAGAGAAATTGCCCTCAAAACCCTAGGAGAGGAAAATGACCTTACCTAGGCGCAACTGAAGCATGGACAAGGTGTAAAAAGACTCATTAGACACTGAGATGATAATGAAAACCCTATGAATGATGATAGACTCAGCTGAATGATGACATGGACCGCCATTTGGACAACTTTAGAAGGAGTGAAAGCAAACCCTAGACCTAATGCCTAGTGATCAAATTTTGCTTGAAGACTCACCGAAATGACAAAATTTGGCCTTGACACTCTGAGACCACTTTGTAAGAGCATATTTGATCACTGGAGGAAGGCTGGAAAGACTGACACTAACACCTTTATCTTGTATCTTTTTCTTTTCTTTAATAAGATTTCTACATCAGTCTTGTAATATTTGTTGTTTATGAGTCAAAATATTTTTTTGTGCACTTCCTTTGTGAAGGTTTTAATCATGCTAGTGTAGATTCTTAAATTTCTCTCACAAGATAGATGAGGCATGCTTTCCCCATTCTATTTGTGATACCAATGTTAAGATAGTTTTGGGTAGCATTTTTGTTTATCCATGAAATACATGTAGTAAAATCCAGACATATATCCATTGAAATTTATTTAGCAATTCCCATACAAAGTTCCCACACACATTTACTCTATAATTTGTTCCATTTCACTTGTTATTCAAACATTCATTTAATTTTTTAATAAAATTTTCTTCACTCCTAACACATTCATAAATATCAATCAAACTTCAACATTAACAAAACACATGCTTCATTGTGTTTGTCAAATAATGTAGTGTACTATCTAGATAGTCCACTTGAAACATATCATTCCATATTTATGAGAGTGGGAGGCTGTCATTATTGGCATCACCAAAACCTGATACCACCAGTCCTTAGATTTACCAATAGCTTTGCTTTTCTCATAGGCTTACACCTGCCAAATGAAATTGCAACATCAAGAGTATGGACATCACTCCAGTCATCATGTGATTTTCCTATAGGTCTGGAAGAAGGGTTGCTTGCATCTATTTTTAAATTGCTAACTAGAGCTACATATTCAATTATCTAAGAACATAAGCAATATCGTAGTTCCATATTGCTCTTTTGATGTTGAGGGTATGAAATGTTTAAATTCCTAATACAATATATTACTTTCATGGATACTAAAGACTGATCATTCTGCTTGGCTTCATGAAACCAGATAACATCAAAGTCTGGTTTAGATTCTGCAAGCACTAAGCAAGTTATGGGAGAGGCCAACTTCCATGAAAACTTTGGGACTGCATATTGGGTGTCCTACATTCAACATCAGAACACCAAGGGTGGCTTCCCTCCACTAAATAAAATCAAGTTCTGCTCAGAAAATTCACCACTCAGAGTTCCCTTTGAAGTGGAATTCTGGTTTTACATATAGGACATGATACCTCCCTTGGCACCTTCTGCCATTATAGTGCGAAAATCTGGTCATGTAGTGGTGCAGGGCTTCTTTTTCAAAGGCATGATAGGCTACTCTTCTGATGGCTCTCAGTGGCAGAGAAATAATATGCATGGAAAACTATACCTTGTGCCTGAAGGAGATGAAGTTGGATCCTTCTACATGTCAGACAAACTAGATAGCCATGGTGGCAGATTCTCCTTGGAGACCTATAATCCCAATGGTTGGCAAGATTATTGGTCGCCCTGTTAAAGTCAATGATGATTCTATTCCATGGTCCCTCTTCAAAATCACTAGGAGCAGTGGAAATGTGTATGCTTTTTTGTTGTTATACTTGATTTCAATGGTTTTTTTGGTTCTTTCACCAAAATTTATCCCTATGAAACTCATGCCATTTTAGTGGTATAAGGCCACACCATTCATAGAATGATTAATACTGTGGAGCTCACCAATGAACCAATACTTCCACACATTTCAATAGTATTTTTATGGAATCTAACTTTATATCTTAATCCTTTTTGTTTGTTTTGGTTAGCATAATTGTTTTTCAGCTAAAATTTTCATGGTTTTTTATTGAACTTTGTGAAAATGCAGGTCACTAGTGGGACCATTCAACTATTATACAATGGTGGGAACAAAAATAGGAGTTCCTCCAATGTCTTCAAACGTTACAAAGAAAGGGGCTTCATGGACATGGGTATTCAGTTGTTAGTTCTGGACGTAGAAGCCTTGTTCTCCTCTGTTTTGCTGAATATGAAACTCTTCTGCCCATTTGGTCTTCTTAGTTGTTCATGGAAGCTTAAAAAATCATAGAGATTGCACAAATATAATTGTTATCATGGGCAAAGGTAGGCTTGATCGACATATTTTTGAGAGAAAGTGCTTCCCATAATTTTTGAAAAACTTATTTTATATCTTATGGTGAGAAAATTTTGATCATAATCGTAGTTTGTAAATCTAATGTACGTGTATAGGTTTGTTGAGGTTTTTTAATAATCACATTTAATTTTGATAATAACCGTATTTTTTAAATCTAATGTATGTGTATAGGTTTTTCTTCTTTTGATGAGATTTTTATGCTCAGTCCAAAATTTGAATACTGTAGCTGTTCTAAGAATTGAGCACTTAGGTTTTCAAATTTTGATCATGCTATTTTCTTCTCTACATTTTGGTCCCTCATGTTCCATTGCCTCCTGGAATTGATCTTTGCAAGATTTTGATAAGTAAAGGTCCAGAGAATAAAGCATCATCCTTCACACTTGTTTCATCTGATCAACATCCAACAATAATAGGTAAACTCAATGTCATTGAGGAAGATGGTGATGGAAAATTTGAAATGGTGGATGGAAATTCAAAGACTGATGTGACTGAACATGGCAGTGTTCCTTTTGCTCCTCCCGAGTTTAAAAACATAACACTTCATAGCTTCTCAATTGTTTTTGAGGGAAACCTTCCTAACACTAAGAGCTTTGGTCATATTAATGTGAAGGTTGATGGAAAGTAGCTTCTAGAAATGTGGCACTCATGATTATGTACAACCTAGTTTTGAAGGCCCCTACCATATTGTAGAAGAACACTTAGCCTACAAACACAATGGTGATTGTCAAAATGGCATTCGGCATGATGCTAGTCCAGAGCTCCTTCAGAATAGTTATGGATTGGGGATATCGTATTCTGACAATTTTCCCACACTTGAAAACAATAAGGATCGAGCCTTTTCTAGCATGAGAAATGAACAAATCAAGTAGATATCCACCAGTTTTGTACCCTGTCTGGGAAATTAACTACAAAAGGAAAGGATCATGTCACACTTCTCCAAGATTGATGACCTAGAAGATCCATTAGATTGTTAGATTTTCAATGAAAGGTGGAACAAAACCTTGAATGTAGGTAATGAACAGAGTTATATGGTAGAAGAGCAGGTTTGTGAAGCCTTGAAGGTAGAGGAATCTAAATTTTCTAAAAACAGGGGAAGTGGAGCCATTGGTACCTACAACAAGACATAATTTTGATACGAGTCTGAGCAAAATAATAATGTGATTCCCATACTGAAATCTAATGATGATCATAGGTCCATCCCTCTAGTTGATCCATATGGTAAATTGAAGGTTAGTTGCTCCCTATTTTTCAATTATAGTTTTGAATACCATGGATTTTGCCAAAATCTTCAAATTTTGGGTGAAAATGGAAATTGTGATGAGAAGAAAGAACATTGTTGTCTTCAAGTTGAAAAGGTGGATATCTATGCACCTGATCCTGTGGCAAATATAACTCATGAAGTCAAAACTAATGAAAATTTAGAATTGGAATGGAAACATGGGGTCCAGAAAATGTCTTTGTTGCATTAATAACAAAAAAATCTATATACAACTCAAACATTAGAGACCTAGGTCATATATTGTATTTTTTTGATGGACCTCCTATATATGACTCAGATTGTTTCAAGAAAGAACAATAGATATGTTCTTACACCTGATTTTTCTAAAGCATGATTCGTATGTGCAAAAAAGGTAACAATAACATGGTAAATGTAATGAAGCTTTGAACATGAATAGAAGAGCCTTCCTAAAGAACTGCCCAGAACAGACTAGTCACCTCACTTGGAACAAAACAACAACAAGAGGTATAATCTATATTTTCAAGGTTTACCTGTATATGACATGATGATGCACCCAGAGTAGAACAGTCTTTGTGTTTGATCCAGACCCAGTGGAGGTTGAAAGCTTATGGATGCTAATGGACCTGCAGCCTGAAATATACGAAGGACATATGCCACAATGGGGAGAAACAATTCTTAGCACAATGTCTCTCTAGGATCATATTTGCCCCAAATATGAGTTTCTAGAACTTGCTATGGAACTTCCAGCACACTGCCCAAGTTTTGATTCAAGCCTAATATATCAAAGAGTTTGTGAAGACAAAGTTACGTGTTTCAAAATGAAATCAATAGGAAATAAAACTATGTCTTCAATGGAAACCTCAAATGATTTTGATGAATATTTTTCATTTGTAGAAATATCCCCTTGATCAGGTGATGGAGGGCTATCTAATGAGCCTTTAGTAAATGCATATATTTCCACCCTGAAGAGATACGATCAAAATCAGAAAAGTATCTGTGTTGAAATGACCATGACCAATTCTCATCAACCAGTCCAAAATACGATTCAACTGGACAAGCATCTATAGAAGGTCCAGACCTAAAATAAAATTGGTTATTCTGGCATTCAACCCCCAAAATTATAGTTTCTAGATGTGAGACTCTGAAGCCTATAGACCACAGAATGAAGAAATCAGAGGCTGAGATGTTTGTTTCTGGTGTGTTCTCATTACATTGCCAAGATGCCATTAGAAGTTGTTTCGCCCAAGTGACAAACAATCATGAGAAAATGGGTGATGTAGTAAATTTTAGGACAAAAAATGCACTACAATTTACAATATATCAAAAAAGGAAATTTCCAGATCAGTGTAAAATACAAAATGTTTTATTCAAGGTCAGGAGGTAGATTTTATATTAAAGACACTATGGCTATACCATACAACTTGAGTTTACAAAAAATATGTAGTCTTGGGCAACCATGACCTGGAATTCCCAGCTAAGGATGAAGGCTGAAGTAGCCAAAAAAAATTCTATGGAGGCCTATCCATATTTGCCTCTTAGAAGTCCATAAGTATACTGCTTAACATACTGGCATAATGTAAATGGTACTCAACAAACACACTAGGTTACTAAAAGAAAATTAAAAATGTAATGCCCATTTTGGGCTTTAGTTACTAGGTCCACAAAAGTTGTTGGCCTCTAGGTCTTCATATTTCATTGTTGTAGAGCTAGTATCAAAGTAGATAGCCACATGTTTGTCTTTAGTGGGGCCTTCTAGCAACTTTGAGATATGAGAAGTTAGGGTGTATCCATAGAATGATGTATGGAAAAGGAGGTAGAGTCTACAAAGGTGTTGCTTAGGTTGAGAGTGGGAGATAACTCAACCTCTAGAGGGAGGTTGAAGTGAACCAATGTGAACCCACCCATCATTTATAAACTCCATATTTGAGGCCATTTCCAACTAGTTCCCTCTAAAAATGGTCATGGAGGCCTGAGGTTCATCCTCCCATTCTCTCTATGCTAGGAAACACTATGTAATATTTCCAGAAATTCCACCAAAAAATGCACTCATAATCCTGTAGAAGGACATAAAAATGAGTTACCAATATTTAACCCTCACTCATAGCCAAAGCCCACTTGCAATTCTGATGGAATTCTCACAATGATTCTGGCATCAAGGGTATTAGCCCTAACCTCAAATCCATTAACCACAAACAATTTTAATCATTATATAGTTGAACCCTTATCCCTCTCACCAAGGCTTGCTTTGGTGTCACATGGGACCAATGTTCACCCTTCGATGAATCAATTAATACCACATGTAGGATCCATTTCCACCAAAATATAGCTCTTTAGAGAATGAATCAAATAGACGTGCATATGATTAGAAGGTGGGATTCTTCAAGCCCCATACTCCACATTTCCCTCATGATATGATAATTATTATGGGAAGGGTTTCCTATCTTAACTCTTTGTTACTTCATGTGAGTGGGCACATGGATATTAGGCCTATTAACCCCTCCTTTACACATAGAACAAGTCTTTATATGTGAACCTTTTAGTTTTCTTCAACATTTAGATTTTAACATATTTTGGCAAGCTTTATGTTTGCAATTAGGGGGAGTTTGAAGGAAGATTTAGATAATTGTCGTTGAGTTGTTCATCAATGTCACCTTTCAAACACATTTGTATTTTAGTACATCAGCCTTTTAGTTTGCTTCAACATTTAGACTTTAACGTATTTTGGCAAGCCTTAGGTTTGTAAGCAGGGGAGTTTGAAGGAGGGATTAGATAACCACCATTGAGTTGTTGACCATTTTCACCTTTCAAACACATGTCTTTTAGTACATCAAGTACTTGATGGACTTTAAGAGCTCCTGCTTCATTGGAATATGCTGAAAATAATTGTAGTTGTGCTTAGATACATGTCCATATCTCAACGAATACAATAAATCTCTAACATATATGATTTTACCTGCTATCTAATAGAGATATCCATATGTCCTATAGCACATTGCTCAATAATTTAATCTTTTTGATATATATATATATATATATATATTTGTTTGTTGGAGTTGAATTCAAAGGGAAAATGTGGAGACAAGTAGTGTAGAAGACTATCTATTGTTTGCTTTGCTAGGTTGTTGCATTCATCAATTATGTGCTAAGTGTCTTTCTGGAGCTAATTTTAGGAGTAATTTGTATAGTATATAGTGTTGTTTATAAGAGATTTTGTATAATGGAGAATATATTTCATGCAAATAGGGGTAGGAAAATATTAGGATTTGAATTGAAAAGGAAAATGTGAAGACAAAGTGGCATAGAAGACTATTTATTCAACCTTTTAGTTTTCTTTAGCATTTAGACTTTAACATATTTTGGAAAGATTTAGGTTTGTAATTAGGGGGAGTTTGAAGGAGGGTTTAGATAACTTCCATTGAGTTGTTGATCACTGTCACCTTTCAAACACCTTTGTATTTTAGTACATCAACCTTTTACTTTTCTTCAACATTTAGACTTTAACATATTTTGGAAATATTTAGGTTTGTAAGTAGAGGAGTTTGAAGGAGGGATTAGATAACCACCATTGAGTTGTTGATCACTGTC
The DNA here is from genome assembly GCA_031772625.1 of Pinus tabuliformis. Classification (NCBI taxonomy): domain Eukaryota; kingdom Viridiplantae; phylum Streptophyta; class Pinopsida; order Pinales; family Pinaceae; genus Pinus; species Pinus tabuliformis. The sequence continues at coordinate 666,537,194 of CM062808.1, forward strand.
ACCTTTCAAACACCTATCTTTTAGTACATCAAGTCCTTGACGGAATTTAAGACATTTTGCTTCATTGGAATATGCTGACAATAACTGAAGCTGTGCCATATCTCAATAGTTACAAAAAATCTCTAAAATTTATGATTTTACCTTCTATCTAATAGAGATATACATATGTCCCATAGCACATTTCTCAATAATTCAATCCTATATATCTATATATATATATATATATATATATATATATATATATATATATAGATATATATATATATATATATATATATATTGTTATGGAACCAGCTCAAGAAAAGATAGAAAAGATAGATCAATGCTTTAGAATTTAGCCTCTTCGAGGGGGCAACCTCCTTTACATCACATAAATGAACAATTCTTTGACGATTCAAATGACAAAACCTACTTTCTATATATAGGAGTCTAAGGAGTCACAATATAATCCAGCCAACCTAACAATAATAATATAAAGCCACAAAAATAACAATAGAGGGATTCTATGGGGCACAGGAATAACAATATGGGGGAAATAGGGGCACAACAATATTAATAAGGGGTATAACTACAATAGTAATGGGGTAATCACTAGTATTATAGGGACCCAACATGCCCCTCTCCTTCAAAAAAGTGTTGTCCTCAACGCTTGAGTAGTTCTGGATACTTCTGCATAAAATTCTCATCCTCCCATGTGGAATCTTCAGCGGATAAGTTCTTCCACTTGATAAGATACTCTGAAATTGATCGATTTCATAGCTATCGAGTTCTTGTTTCTGTGACTGCTTCCAGTTCCAATATAATTTTTCCTTCATCGTCAAGTTCTGGCAATATTGTTTGAACTGGGAGCTTGTCGCCTATAACCTTCTTTAAACAGGAAACATGGAAAACAGGGTGCAATCGAGAAGCTGCAGGAAGCTCCAATTTGTATGCTATAGTACCAATCTTTTGCAACACCTTGTACAGACCATAATACTTTGGTGATAATTTATTATCCTTCTTAGCTTTCTTGAGGGACATTTGCTTATATGGTTGTAGCCGTAGGAATACCCAATCACCTACATCAAAACTTTTTTCACTGCGATGTTGATCTGCCTGTTGTTTCATTCTATTCTGTGCCAACACGAGGTTATCCTTTAAGAGTTGGAGGACTTGTTGTTGATGTTCGATGTGATGTTCCACTGCCTGAACCTTAGAATTTTCTCTTAAATATGATGTTATGGATGGTGGTTGATACCCAAAAAGTTCCGTAAATGGGGTCATTTTTGTTGCTCTATGGAAGGAAATGTTATACCACCATTCAGCCAGAGGTAACCATTTGACCCATTGTGTCTGTTTATCAGATACAAAGCAACGCAGATATCCTTCCAAAAATTTGTTTACTATCTCAGTTTTCCCATCAGATTGAGGATGATAAGATGAGCTAAGAGCTAACTGAGTACCAAGACAAGAAAATAATTCTGTCCAAAAATTTCCCGTGAAAATGTTATCTCTGTCACTTACAATAATCTTTGGGTTTTCATGTAGCTTTTGAATTGTTTCCATAAATGCAGTAGAAACTGTACTGGCTTTAAATGGATGTGATAATTCACAAAAGTGTGCATACTTGGTAAGTCTGTCAACTACCACCATGATGACACTCTTTCCCTCAGACTTGGGTAAACCTGCTATAAAATCCATTGAAACCTCCTCCCAACGTTGGCTTGGAATGGATAAAGGTTGTAATAGACCCGGTGTCTTAATTGTTTCAACTTTATTTTGTTGACAAACCAAACATTCCTCCACAAACTTTTGAATATTTGATTTAAGGCCATCCCAAAAAAATTCCTTCTTAACCCTGTCGTAAGTTTTTAAAAATCCTGAGTGCCCTCCTAAGGGAGAAGTGTGAAATTCCATAAGAATCTTTTGTTTTAGCTGGGAATTCTTACAGAGGTATAAGCAATCATTGTAACATAACGAATCATTTTTCCAGCTAAATGTATTAGACGTACTGGAATCTTGTTGTAACTTTCGAATAAGTGCCCACACTTCTTCGTCATTCTTCCATTCCTCCCTTGCTTCGTTTATCCAATATGGTTGGATAATAGAAATGGTGCACAACAATGCTTCCACATCCTCATCCTTTCTTAAGAGTGCATCTGCCACCACATTTTGCTTCCCTTTTTTGTAGATGATTTCAAAGTCATAACCCAACATCTTTGTGACCCACTTTTGTTGCTCTTCAAAGGATAATCTTTGCTCTAAAAAGTATTTAAGGCTATCATGATCCGTTTTTACCTTAAAGCGTCTTCCCATTAGGTAGGGTCGCCATTTCTTAAGTGCATGGAGTATTGCCAACATTTCCTTCTCATAAATAGCTTTGCTTAAAAACTTTCCCTTGATTGGACGACTTTCAAAAGAAATGGGTCTTTCATCTTGCATTAGAACAACACCAATTCCATTTCCTGAAGCATCACATTCCACAATAAAGGTTTTTGTTAAGTCCGGTGTAGCTAAGGCCGGTGCTTAGCACATTGCCTCTTTAAGATGTTCAAAGGCCTTTGTTGCTTCCAAAGTCCATGAAAATGCATCTTTCTTCAATAATGTTGTTAGAGGTGCTGCTATTCTCCCATAATTCTTAACAAACTTGCGATAATACCCTGTCAACCTGAGAAATCCTCGCAGATGCTTTATGGATGTGGGGATTTTCCATTCCTTAATGGCTTTAATTTTGCTAAGGTCTACCTTAAATCCTTCATGAGATACAGTATGACCCAGATATTCCACCTCGTGGACTCCAAAGAAACATTTGGATCTTTTTGCATATAATTGTTTCTCCTCCAATAGTTGTAGCACCCTGTCAACATGTTCAACATGATCCTTCCAAGACTTTCCGTAGATTAGTATATCATCAAAAAATACTAACACAAATTTTCTAAGGAATGGTTTGAAAATTGAATTCATCAAACCTTGAAATGTTGAAGGTGCATTGGTAAGGCCAAAAGGCATGACCAAAAATTCATAATGACCCTCATGAGTTCTAAATGTTGTTTTCGGAATGTCTTCAGTCTTCATTCTGATTTGATGATATCCTGAATGAAGATCCAACTTGGTGAAGTAAATTGATCCATGCAATTCATCAATGACAGGAATGGGGAAATTATCTTTAATAGTGAGCTTGTTGAGCTCCCTATAATCCAGACACATGCGCCATGATCCATCCTTCTTGTGCACCAATACTACTGGAGCAGAGAAAGAACTTTGAATCAGTTGAATTATGCCAGCCTCTAGCATTTATGCAACCATACGTTCAATTTCACTCTTTTGGACATAAGGATATCTGTACGGCCTGATGTTTGGAGGAACACTTCCTGGAATCAGATGAATAGCATGATCATGATCACGCATAGGTGGGAGACCTTTGGGAGTCTCAAATATCTTGGAATGATTGTCTAGGACTTTTTGGAGATCTGGAGAAATAGATGATTCCGATGTGGAAACATCTAGCGAACATAATTGTGCAATTACACCTCTTTGCTCCTTTTTTAGAAGCTTTGTCATACTATTATAGCTGATTATCTTTCCTGGTTTCCCTGCAACACCCCTTAATTCAACTTCCTTTCCTTCCGTAGAAAATTTGATGAAAAGTTCTTGAAAATTGAAAGCTATCGTACCCAAGGATTGTAGCCATTGGACTCCGAGTACAACATCAGCACCTCCCATTGGAATGGAAAGAATTGGGCTAGTCAATACATATTCTGCCATGGATAGCTTGATATTATGGCACTTTCCAGAGCAATTTATTGTTCCTCCATTTGCAATCATCACTTGACACTCTAGTGTTGGATATAGGAAGCAATTCAATTCTTTCGCTACCTTACAATGAATAAAATTGTGGGTGCTTCCTGAATCAATCAACACTATTACCTTTTTCTTCTTGATTTGTCCTTCTATCTTGATGGTTTCAGGAGTGGCAATTCTGCCCAATGCATTACAAGATATGGTCGGATTTATTTGTTCTTCATCTAGGCTTAGTTCTTGGAGTATATCCTCTTCTTTTGACCTTTCTTACTCCTTTTCTTCTTCCTCTTCACAATCTATGTAGAATAATTTCTTCTCAGCACACTTATGACCTTTAGTGTATTTGCTTTCACAACCGTAACAAAGCCCTTTTTCTCTTTTTTCTTCCAATTGTTGTGGTTTCAACCTTATAGGTTGTGGAAGACTAGGGGCAACAACACTTCCATCTTTATAGTTGTGAGTGGTATGCTTCCTGGTTGCCATAATTTTGCTTTCCATTTTTCTTGCTAACCTGAATGCCTTCTCTAATGAATCAGGTTCCCAAAGGCAAACATCATGTTGGATGTTATCCTTTAAATACCTTATGAACACATCAATCTTATGCTCCTCTGGAATATCTTTTACCCGTATGTTCAATTTTTGGAATTCCTCAATGTGCTCCATTATTGAACCCTTTTGTTTGAGACTTATCAATTGGCTAAAAAAAGTGTTGCTTTTTGTATCCTCATAATGTGCTATCAATTCTTCCTTAAAAATTGCCCAAGTGATAAATTGTTTACGAGATCAAAGCCATTGATACCATACAAACTAATTTGGTTCAAAATATAAAGTTGCCATACGTACCTTTTGTGTGTTTTGCACATTATTGAGATCGAAGAATTGATCCATCTGTAATATCCATGTGGCAGGATCCTTACCATCAAACTTCCTCATATCGATTTTTGGAAGATGATGTGTCTTCAATCGAAAATTAGAGTCTATGGAATCATGATTAACATTTCTTTTGTTCAAATCATGAGTTTTCTTTACAACCTTTTCACCATTAGTAAGTATTTCTTGTAGAAAATTTGTCAAATCTGTCTTCAAATCTGCCATGTCTGTCTTCAAATCTGTCTTCAAATCTGCCATGTCTCTCTTCAAATACGTCTTCGAATCATCCATCTTAGATTCCATGCCCTTTATCTTAGATTCCACGCCATTTATCTTAGATTCCACACCATTTATCTTAGCTTCTGTTAGCTTTTGTGAGCGTGACATTTTTTGCACTTGTTCTTGTAATTTTGATATATCATGTAGCATTTCTTCCTCTTCTTCATGAGTCATGCTAGAGCTTTCAGGTTCCTTACTAGGTGTTTGGATTTTCTTTCCTCGGGGCATCAGTTACTGATAATAATGCTTTACTATGCCCTTTGAATTCCTTCAAACCAAGCTTACGCAAAAATTAAAAAAAAACTACACACCTTTTTTCACTTTGTAGAAGCCTGATATTGAATCTGATGTATCTCTGTAAATTCAGATCCTCCCATTCTGAAATTTCGACCTATGGTAGCCTTCTGCGTCCTCTTTCCAATGCCATAAGTCTGACCCAAATTGGTGTTAGAAAATTATATTTTACGGAGCAATGGAACACATAAAATATTGCAGAAATATAAACACAGAAAACGCACAAAACAAGAGAGACACAGATATATGTGGTTCACCCAGTTTGGGCTACGTCCACCCCGAATAGCCAGTCCTTCCTTTCTATTATCTAGCAAAATGAAGAGACACAACCTACAACAAATCCGCTGTAATATCCTCTGTTTTCTCTCACAGTCTCACCACTTTGTTTCTCGCTCACAGAATACACATCTATCACACAGCCTCAAATACAATACCCTCATACAAAGAGAGGGGTTGCCTTCTAAGGAAAAAAACCCTAAACTAAACATAAGTTCTACCGTCAGATCATCCGCCTAATGAACGGCCCAGATTGACTAGAAATTACTATACTTTTACAAGGCAATTTTACAGTTGTTTTTAGCTTCGGGGGCGCTGCCCCCGAAACCCCCCGCCAGGGGGGGGCTCCCAAAGGTCGTAGCCGCCCCCCCTAGACCCCCCCTGTAGCGAATATTTTACGGGAAGTGTTGCCGCCCCCATTTCGAACTGGGGTCCTATGTGGCAATACCTTTGAATATAGAAGATAATCAGGCTCCACACCCAACAATCTCCCACTTGGAGACTGATTGTATTAACTCCACCGCTCCTCCATTTGCTGGACAATGACTCCTCTTTGGACCTAGCTATTTCTCATCTTCATCGTCATCCTTGAAGACCAACTGAAACTAAGCATATTCTCAGTTTCTCCCTGGTTACAACTTTTATTAGCATATCTGCAGGATTCTGGCTAGTGTGTATCTTTTCCAGCTTCAACTCTCCATCTTCCGACACTGATCTTATGAAATGGTACTTGAGCTGTATGTGTTTAGTCCTGGAATGAAATGCTGATTTCTTTGCAAGATGAATGGCACTTTGGCTATCATTGTATAACGTGCCCCTATCATGCTCCTTACCCAATTCACCCATAAACCTTTGTAACCAAATCATTTCTTTACTAGCCTCTGTAGCATCAACATACTCTGCTTCTGTTGTTGAAAGTGCAACAACACTTTGGATTTTTGAAATCCAACTGACAGATGTTCCACCAACAGTAAATACATATCCTGTAGTGCTCCTCCTGTTATCCCTGTCACCTGCCATATCTGCATCAACATATCCCCGTAGAGAAATGTTTGCACCACCAAAGCATAATGCTTGATTTGTGGTACCTTTCAAATATCTGAGAATCCATTTCACTGCCATCCAATGTTATTTTCCTGGATTGTTCATGTACCTGCTTACAACTCCCACTACATGTGCAATATCAGGCCTTGTGCAGACCATTGCATACATTAAGCTTCCAACTGCTGATGCATATGGAACTTTAGACATATAATCCATGTCTTCTTGGGTCTTTGGGCACATTTCCTTACTAAGTTTGAAATGGCTAGCAAAAGGTGTACTAACTGGTTTTGCATTCTGCATATTAAATCTTTTCAACACCTTTTGTATGTACTCATTCTGAGACAATGTTAATTTGCGATTTTTCCTGTCTCTAGTGATTCTCATACCAAGGATTTGTTTTGCAGCTCCCAAATCCTTCATTGCAAATGAATTTGCCAATTTTCTTTTGAGTACATTTATTTCCTGCATGTTAGATCCTGCGACAAGCATGTCATCCACATACAATAACAATATAATATAGCTACCATCATTTTGCTTTTTCAGATAAACACAATGATCAGAGTGACATCTAGTATAACCTTGTTCAGACATAAACTTGTCAAATTTTAGATACCACTGCTTTGGAGCCTGTTTTAAGCCATACAAGATCTTCTTCAACCTGCACACTAGTTTCTCCTTCCCTTTCACCTCATATCCTTGTGGCTGCTGCATATGTATCTCTTCCTCCAAATCCCCATGGAGAAATGTTGTCATTACATCTAACTACTCAAGATGCAAATCTTCAGCTGCTACAAGACTTAAAATAGTTCTGATTGAAGTCATTTTAACAAAAAGAGAAAATATTTCATCAAAATCAATACCTTTCTTCTGTGCAAACCCCTTCACCACAAGTCTAGCTTTGTACCTCTGTTTTCCTCCATCTTCTTCCTTCAGCCTGTAAATCCATTTATTCTTCAATGTAGTTTTTCCTGCAGGCAACCTGACTAAATCCCAAGTCTGGTTATGCATTAAGGAGTCCATATCTTCTTCCATGGCTACCTCCCACTTCTTCCTTCTTTCGACCTGCATTGCTTCTTCATAACATTCGGGTTCACCAGAATCAGTCAACAATAAATAATATAACGAAGGAGAGTATCGTTCAGGGGGTCTACTTATCCTGGTAGATCTTCTAACACCACTTTCAGGTATTTGGGGTGCCTGTTGTTGTTGTGGTGGTTGATGTTGTTGTGGTTGTTGATTATTATTATTTTCAGGCACCTTTCTTTTTTCAGTGATTTCATCAAGAACTGCGTATTCCTTGTTTTCCTTTTCCTGTTTCTTTTCCTGCAACTGATTCTTATACAAGACCTTTTCATTGAATATTACATCTCTACTCCTAATGATTTTGTGATTTTCGTAATCATATAAACGATAACCAAAATCATTAACTCCATATCCAATAAAGGTACATTTCTTTGACTTTGCCTCAAGCTTTGTTCTATTTTCTTTATCAATATGGACAAAGGCCTCACAACCAAAAGGCTTTAAAAAGGAGTAGTTTACCTTTTTACCTGTCCATGCTTCCTCCGGAACACCACCATCCAAGGAACTTGAAGGCCCTCTGTTTATTAGATAAACAATAGTATCTAGAGCATCTACCCAAAACTGTAAAGGCAATCCTGCATGCAATCTCATGCACCTTGCACGCTCCATGATTGTTTTGTTCATCCTTTCTAACACACCATTTTCTTGTGGTGTTCTTGGAACGGTCTTCTCTCTGTGAATTCCATGCTCTGAACAGTACCTATCAAATTCTTTGCTGCAATATTCACCTCCATTGTCTAATCTAAGACACTTCAATTTCTCTCCTGTCTCAATCTCAACCAAAGCTTTCCATTTCTTGAAAGTACCAAATACATCAGATTTATTCTTAATACAATAAATCCAAGTTTTTCTAGTTGCATCATCAATAAAAGTAACATAATAACGAGAGCCACTGAGAGATGATACCTGAGCAGGTCTCCATACATCTGTATGCACAAGCTCTAATTTTTCATTCTTCTTTTCTTTCCCAACTCTGAGAAATCTGACTCTCTTTTGTTTTCCATAAATGCAATTCTCACAGAAGTCCAAATCAACATTCTTCAAACCCGGCAACAAATTCCTTGAGTGAAGAATCTTCATCCCCTTTTCACTCATGTGTCCGAGCCTATGATGCCATAATGCTGCATCTACTCCTTTGGAAGTTAAAGCATTAACAGAGTTAGAAATACCATTGCATAAATATAATGTACCAACCTTTTTGCCTTTTTCTATTACCAGGGCTCCTTTGGTGACCTTCCAAGCTTTATCTGTGAAAGTTGTCACACAACCTTCACCACCTAACTGCCCTGTTGAAATCAGATTTTTCTTTAGATCTGGAACATGCCTTACCTCCTTTAATAGCCATTGGTTTCCATTCTGCTGTTTTACAAGAACCTTACCCATTCCAACGATTTTACAGGGTTTATCATCACCCAGACGAACTTGTCCAAAATCTCCTTGAACATAGTCATGAAAGTATTTCTTATTAGGTGTGGCATGGAATGAAGCCCCTGAATCTACCACCCAGGAATCAATAATATTTTCGAAAGAAAGAATCAAAGCATCTTGTAACACCTCACGTGTCACATTTGCTTCATGATTGTTTCCTTGTTGTGCATCTCCTTCTTTTCCCTTCCGAGATCTACAGTCTTTCTTTAGGTGTCGTTTTTTTCCACATTTCCAGCACACTATCCCTGATCTGGACTTGGATCTGCCTTTCCTTGATTTACTGCGATATCCTGAGCTCTTTCCTCTTTCCATTTTTCTTCCTCTAGACTCTGCACTCAAAGCATTTCCCGATGTCTCACCGGAGCGTTTCCGTTGCATTTCCTCGCTAAGGATAGCACCGACAACATCATCAAACTTTAAAGTACTAGATCCAGAAACAGAGTTACTAATGGCCATTACCAAACCATTCCAACTTTCTGGTAATGAGCACAAGAATAACAGAGCTCTAACTTCATTGTCAAAGTTTAACCCTACAGAACTTAACTGACTTGTAACTGTATTAAAATCATTTAAATGGTTTGCAACAGATCCACCTTCCGACATATTCATATTAAATAACCGTTTCATAAGAAATACCTTGTTTGAGGCCAAGGGTTTTTCATATAGTTTCGACAACGTTTGATCTCTCATGGTTTCCTTCGAAATGTTGAAGGCGACTGATGCAGCAAGGCACAACCGTATTGTTCCGAGTGCCTTTCTATCGAGAAGGTTCCATTCTTCGTCTTTCATACCCGTCGGCATCTTTTTTTTTCCGCCCAATGGTAGGTATAGATCTTTATGATACAGATAATATTCCATCTGCATCTTCCACAGCGAGAAGTTTTGGCCGTTAAATTTCTCGACCCTAAACTTACCATCTTCCGCCATTGCTCCCACTCGAACCAGGAACCCTTCTTTCCTGCGAGTTTATCAGCCAAATAGACCTTCGGCTCTGATACCAGTTGTTAGAAAATTATATATTAAGGAGCAATGGAACACATAAAATATTGCAGAAATATAAACACAGAAAACGCACAAAACAAGAGAGACACAGATATACGTGGTTCACCCAGTTTGGGCTACGTCCACCTCGAATAGCCAGTCCTTCCTTTCTATTATCCAGCAAAATGAAGAGACACAACCTACAGAAAATCCACTGTAATATCCTTTGTTTTCTCTCACAATCTCACCACTCTGTTTCTCGCTCACAGAATACACATCTATCACACAGCCTCAAATACAATACCCTCATACAAAGAGAGGGGTTGCCTTCTAGGGCAAAAAACCCTAAACTAAACATAAGTTCTACCGTCAGATCATCTGCCTAATGAACGGCCTAGATTGACTAGAAATTACTATACTTTTACAAGGCAATTTTACAGTTGTTTTTAGCTTCGGGGGAACTGCCCCCGCGGGGGGGCCTCCCAAAGGTCGCAGCCGCCCCCCCTCGACCCCCCCTGCAGCGAATATTTTACGGGCAGTTTTGCTGCCCCCATTTCGAACTGGGGTCCTATGTGGCGATACCTTTGAATATAGAAGATAATCAGGCTCCACACCCAATAATTGGATTCTCCAAGGAAGAGTTATACGAAATCTTCCACAGTGACTTGATTATAGACTAGTTCAGCAGAGCGAACTTGTACGACGTGCCACGAGTCACTGTTTTGACCTCTAGATCTGAAAAATGCATACAAGAAACTACAATCCATCCTCTTTCTATACCTTCTTACGAAATTTCAATCCGATCCCCAGAGAGAAAGTTATGACGATTTTCCCCAGGTCACCTGTTTGGAATGTAATTCAGGAGTCTGCAAAAAGACCAACTTCCTCAGATCATATCTCCGCAAATATAGCGCGAAAAGCTCTGAAATTCAGACCTAAGGTTCAGCACAATTTCTTCTAAAATGGGTTTTTTTTGCAACTTCTGAAATGTCACAGAAAAAAATTATAGCGAAAATGCCACGATGACCTGTTTGGAGCAATGAAACCCTAGAATCCAAAGCTTTGATACCAAATGTTATGGAACCAGCTCAAGAAAAGATAGAAAAGATACATCAACGCCTTATAATTCAGCCTCTTCGAGGGGGAAACCTCCTTTACATTACATAAATGAACTATTCTTTGATGATTCAAATGACAAAACCTCCTTTCTATATACAGGAGTCTAAGGAGTCACAATATAATCCAGCCGACCTAACAATAATAATATAAAGCCACAAAAATAACAATAGAGGGATTCTATGGGGCACAAAAATAACAATATGGGGGCAATAGGGGCACAAAAATATTAATAAGGGGTATAACTACAATAGTAATGGGGTAAATACTAGTATTATAGGGACCCAACATATATATATATATATATATATATATATATATATATATATATATATATATATATATATATATATATATATTTGTTGGAGTTGAATTCAAAGGGAAAATGTGGAGACAGGTAGTGTAAAAGACTATTTATTGCCTGCTTTGCTAGGTTGTTGCATTCATCAATTATGTACTAAGTCTCTTTCTAGAGCTAATTTTAGGAGTAATTTGTAGAGTATATGGTATTTTTTATCAGATATTTTGTATAATGGAGAATATATTTCAGGCAAAGAGGGGCATGAAAATATTAGGTTTTTAATTGAAAAGTAAAATGTGAAGACAGAGTGGCATAGAAGACTATTCATTTCCCACATTTCTATGTTCGTGAATTAAAAAATTATGTGCCACAATTTGTTGGAGATTTCAACTCTTTTTATTTGTTACAGAAGGGAAAAATTCTATTAGAATAGGGAACCAAGTTGCAATAGTGTGCTTCAACCTTCAAATGTTAGGGTAATACCGAGCAAGTGAATCATCACTGGATCTAAGTGGCACATATGAATTTGGACTATAGTGAAAGATAATAAAGGTGAGGTTGTGTAGCTCCTCACAAGATCATCCTTACATATTTTCATGCATCATGTCATGGGACAAAACTTATACTTGCAGGTCACCACTTTAAGGCAAACTAAGTTTTTTTATCTCAACCACATAGTGGCTTTTCAAATAAAACTATTATGGGTATGAAAAAATCATTTAAAACTTTGTTTTCTTTTGTGTCTTTTGTGTTTGTATGTCCATGGATGTGAATTCGCTTTCTAGGCTATTTATCCAAAAGGTTAGTTGAAAATATGAAACTACAACGTGTTTTCACCCATGGAGTGAGAGTCCCTGCATCTTATCATAAGTTATTTGCTTTCTAGGTATATTTTTTCCACGTCTTGATTGCACTGTTGACTGTGATTCAATCATCTAACCAAATTTCCTATAGAAATATTTTAACCTTTTTTGACCAAGATCAACTATAGATTGGGGAAAATTTGAGTTGGGTGCTTAAGGCATGTTTTTCCCTATTTTTGCAAGAGTTCACAATGTAAACTAATTGTTCATAATCATGTTTCACTATTGATGTGACGGGTGTTTTTCTAGTGCCAAACATTTCATTATTGATGTCATTTGGGGTGTTATTTTGATGCTAATTAGTTGTAGCATTTCAAGAAGTTGATAATGTTTGATTTATTTAGAACTTGGTATAAACAACCTAATATTTATTTTCACAAGTAAGTAAAGGGTTGATTTGAAATCAATTCTGTGTTCGATTGATAGAATACATATGGTTTTTAATGAGCCACATATAAGTGGCCAAATACGTGGTTTATGGAAGGTCTGGTCTTTAAAAAACATGGATCGAATTGTTCGCTTTTATGCAAGGTATGAATTTGTAGAGGACAGTAACAAGTATTCTTGGGAGGAGAAAATTGAACATTCGCTTCCTTCATTTATCTTAGAATTTCAAATGGCTCGCTTATATTCACTTTATGTGACTAGGGCAGCTTCACTAGATAGTGTAGAATGGGTAAAAAGTAAGATGTTGGTATCAGAACAAGATGATTTTGATGATGATAAAAATGTAGATAGGCATGCTATAAGTGGTCGGCCAGCTGAGGAAGGTTCAGTGATTAGAATGACTAGAAGAAGTAGTGCATTGGGTACTGAAATAAAAGAATCTCGCCATGAATCTGCGAATGTTATCTAGATAAGCGGTGGATTTCCAGTTACCTATGCCTTAAGTTGGCTTATTTTTGAATGCATAAATTTTTTGGATAACTCGCTTGGAGTACATATAATAAAAAACAAACAAAAACCAAAGCCTACATCTTCAGAGTCTTATGATAGTTCTTTGATAAGAAATCCAGTGCATTGGAATGGCAAAGGTGGAGGAGGTTTAAACAAAATTATACATTCACTGACTTTAGTTGATCTTGCTCCAAGAATTGATACAGACACAAATGTGGGGAGAGGAGGCCCAATGTTTAGAGAAATTTTGTGTTACATGTGTCGAATTGTGTCATATTCTGAGCCTGAGTCTGAAGGATAGAACATGAAGAACACTACTAATGGAAAGAGATAATTCTCATGTTGTTAGTGAGATAGAAAGTTGTATGACTGGTAATGAAAATCTAGGAGAGCCATGGACCTGGTTAGATGTAGAAGTACAAAGTTCAGGTGTACTTAGATTAGATGAATGACCCATGATCAATTATGATGTTAGCCAATAAGATATATCATTCCACATTCCTTTGCATTGAATGCTTTCTTTATCTTTACATAAATCCATGGAGTTGTACACAACTGAACTTGATCGATTAGAGCTAAAAGACAAGAATTTGGTAGCATCTTGCTCTGGAAGATGTCATGGTTTTTTTTAGGAAACTATTGAGGGAATGCCATCCCTATGGCTTTTTTGCATTTGTAATGGAGCACCCATTGTAGCTGCAGGTGTTTTGTGCACAGGTGCATTCAGGTACGTGGAAAAAAAATGGTCACTCATTCTTTTTGAATACTACTGTTACATTTGTTGTTGAGTCATAGGGTTTTCTTTTTCATTTAGGGAGATATATCCTTCACATGGTAAATTTTGACATTTAAGGGTGCAAAGAGCCATTATGAGCCACCTTTAACAAATTTACAAATTCTATTTGGAATTTATTTGTAGGTGTGATGACAATTACGAGCTTGATTTGTTTCTCTTACAATGTTGTGCTGCAATGGCTCCACTAGAACAATTTGTTCTCAAAATTTTAGAATGGTTTGGTTTGGTGGTGGGTGTTGTGATTGTGGAGATGAAACAACATGGAAATTAGAAGGGCTTTTCTCCATGCATAGAGGTCCAGGCCACATTCAACCCCTACCACCAAAATATGCAAAGATTGCATAGCCTATATTAGGGGCCCTTATAGTTGAATGGAAAGAGCAGTTACTTGCTGCAGAAAGAGTTGTTGAAGGTAAGCTGAAGAAGTGGGATGCACAAAAAGCAGAGGAAAAGGTTGCCAACATGACAACTTCTATAACTGTAGAAATGCTTCTTATTTTTTGTGAGTGCAACAAGAGTCTACTAAATTTTATTGCAACATTGATATATTCTCGTCAGTATATCTTGTTGGATATTCTACTAAGGAGTGAACAAATTTTGCATAAGAAAGTAGCGGCGAAGCTTTGCAAGTTTCTTTTCAAGTTATGGAGAGTGTCAAATTTGAAGTATGAATTTGCAAAGGCTTTTGTTAGACTATATACGATGCTTATGTCTGAGGCCATACTAAAGAGTACTAATTAGTCTAAGGGTTATCCCATGTTAAGCAATTTTTCTGTTCATATTTTCACTTTTCCAAGTCTAATACAAAAGCTTGTAATGAAAGTAAATCTTTTGGACATGTTACTTGGTAATTTGAAAAAAAAAATCATCTCTTGCATTGGAGGAGATGACTATCTCATGGTGATGTGATCTTTGCATATCTAATGTTATTTTCACTTTCTCCTTAGTTTAGCCTTTCTTGTGCCTTGAGTAGTTAACTAGTTAACTTTTTCAAGTGTAGTTCAAGGAAATGAAGGGGATATTGAGCTTACTGCAGTAGTGGAGCATTGTTTTAACTTTCTGGGTGCATGTGTCTTGGAAAGAGGCCTTATTATTGGGTTATGGGTATGTTAATGATACATCCCTGGCATAAAATTCTCTAAGAACATTACCTTGCCAACATTTTTAAATGTAATAATGTAAGAGCCGTGTGATGCACAGACTCATTTGAAATAGTGTTAATGAGAAAATGATGTAGTTGAGAACATGGGATGTACTTTTTAGTTTCCATGTTAGGATTAGGTTTTTTAAATTCTTACAATTATTTTGAATTTTCCATTTGAAAAATTTGGCCCTCAATTTCAAACATTAACATAAAGGCATCTATGGACAATATCATGCCACTTCCTTGATATTTCTATTGCACAATTCTCCACATCCTTCAAACATTAACATAAAGACATCTATGGACAATATCATGCCACTTCCCTGATATTTCTATTGCACAATTCTCCACATCCTTTGGACGTCCACTTGGCACTGCTTTATAAGTTCTTAATCACATTTAGTAGCCTGTTATGTTCCTTTTGTGGAGATATATTATCATGTAGACTATTTGTACAAAGTAGATGTGGAGTAGGAGTTTCATTTGGTTCATATGCTTCTATTTGTTGTTTTCCTTCTTTGAAGTTGATCCAAAGATCCTTGTCTTCTAACCCTTCTTTGAAGTTGATCCAAAGATTTTTGTCTTCTATCTTTTACAGGGGCTCTTTTCTATGGTGCTAGATTCCTTGTCCCACCAAAAACGCAACTAACATAGGTCCACTTGCAGTGTATGTTGTTGGTACCTTGCTATTGTTGTTTTGAACAATCATCTACATTCTCTATTATGGACACGACCCTCCTTTCAAATCATTCTTATACATTGTTTTCATCTATTTCTCTTAGAGTAGCTCCTCACAAGATCATCCTTACATATTGTTAGGCATCATGTCATGGGACAAGAATTACACATGCAGGTCACCACTCTAAGGCAAACTAGCTTTTTTATCTTAAACACCAAGTGGATTTTCAAATAAAATTATTATGGGTATGGAAAATTCATTTAAAACTTTGTTTTTCTTTTGTGTTTGTTTGTCCATGGATGTGAATGCACCTTCCAGACTATTTATCTAAAAGGTCAGCTGGAAATATGAAAATACATCTTTCTTTCGCCTGTGGAGTGAGAGCCTTACATCTTATCACATGTCCTTTTAGGTATATTTTTGTCCATGTATTGATTGTATTGCTGGATTTGATTCAATCATCTAACCAAATTTCCTAAATAAATCTTTTAATCTTTTTGACCAAAATTAGCCGTAGATTAGGGAAACTTTGAGTTGGGTTCTTAAGGCATGCTTTTCCCTATTTTTGCAAGAGTTCACAATGTAAACTTATTATTAACAAGCAAGTTGCACTATTGACATGACATTGGGGTGTTGTTTCGATGCTAAATGTTTCATTATTCATGTCATCTGGAGGTGTTATTCTGATGCTAATAAATTGTTCTTGAAATTGATATTGTCTGATTTATTTGGAACTTGGTATAAACAACTTAATACTTGTTTTCACAGGTAAGTAAAGGGCCGATTTCAAATCAAGTATATGTTCAATTGATACAACACATATGGTTTTTAATGAGCCACATATAAGAGGCAAAATACATGTCTTACGAAAGGATTGATCATTCAAAAACACAGATCGAATTCTTGGCTTTTATGCAAGGTATGAATCTGTAGATGAGAGTAACAAGTATTCACAGGAGGAGGAAATTGAACATTGGCTTCCTTCATTTATCTCAGAATTTCAAATGGGTCATGTATATTAACTTTATGTCATGAAGGGGACTAGGAAAACTGGAGGGGAGCTCGCTCTGGCATCTGCGGCTAGGGTTTGACTGCGTGCTCAGACGGCACAGACTGCTCTCTGCAGAGAACCAGCAAGGACCTGACGACCTGCGCAGGCTTTTCAACACAAAGGAGGAAGGCGCAGGACACATGGTAGACCCCCAGGGGGGGGCTTCTGCAACCTCCCCCAGCGCACAAAAAGAACAGCAACACGATGAAAGATCTATCCCATTCGGATCAATCAATGAAAACGTGATCAATCCCGAAATCTTGCGCCAGAATGAATGCAAAGGAAAAGAGAACTTGAAAGATAAGGTAAATGGAGAAACTGTACGGCCATCCTCATCAGAGGGAACTCAGAAAGTCTCTTCAGCCACATGCAAACCAATAGCCACAGATAGACCCAGAATAGAACTGCCAGGGGAAATAATAGAAGCACGAATCCAATACATGACTGACCATGCACTCATAGGGAAGTTCATAGGGTTTTGGCCGACGGAGAAAGCCCTGTACAGTTGGATTGCCGCGAAGTGGAAACCTAAGGGAGATGTGACACTGCAGTTAGGCCCAAAAGGGTTCTTCACTGCAATTTTTTTCTGTCTGGAAGATAAACATAGAATACTGGTTGAAGGTCCTTATTTCTTCAACTCGGCAGGCCTTTACCTAAGGGAATGGGGTCCCAGATTTAACCCAGATCAGGAGGATCTCACTTGGGCACCAGTCTGGATAAGACTCTATGGACTACCAGATGAATATTGGCATGAGAATATTCTGAAAAATATAGGAAATGGTTTAGGGGAATATATCAGGACGGCTGAGGAAACGAAACTCCATAGATTCACATCCTACGCCCGTGTATGCGTCTTCATGCGCCTGGACAAAGCCCTGCCGGAATCGGTAAGTCTCTCTCCCCATGATCATGAGTGGATTCAGCCTTTAGACTATGAACATGTTCCGTTTCGCTGCCGTAAATGCCATGCCATAGGGCATCTATTCAGAGACTACCCCCTGAATGTTCAAGAAAAATCCCCTTCACCCTCTGAGTCTCAGCCCAATGATGGCTTTACCAAAGCCCCAACTCGAAAGAGAGCGCACAAAAAACCACCCTCTGGGAAGAAACCCAAATCGAATACTGGTCCTGAACATTCAGTCAGGAACAGCTTTGGCATCTTGGCTAATTTCTCGGATGATCACAACACCTCCCCCCCTCCAAGTTCGGACCACCCCTCCTCCTCTTCACAGCCTCCTCCCGAAGCCCACCTTTCCAAATCCCACCCCTCCAAGGTACCCCCTATCCTCATTGTGGAGAGCAAAGAAAAACAATAGGACAAAGGCATCGAAATGGAGGTTGATGGATCCTCAGGTCCCGTCCAGGATTCAAGTATTCCCGTGGAAGAGGACAATCAGGTGCAACATATGGAGGAAGAGCCGGAAAGTATAGATCTATATGGTCTAGACATACTTGAACTAGAAGCAGCATGCAAGAGAAAAGCATATGAAAGTATCCCAGAAATACAGCTGGATAAACTTGAAATGGTCATTTCCAGGGCCTACTATCAGAATCAGCTAGGCATTCAGCCAGACAGTCACTGGGATCTCAGTCAAACCCCAAAAGACTCCAAAAAGAGAGGAAGAAGAATAGACCTCCAAAGAACAATAGCGCTTGGAAAGATTCTGGTAGACTCTGGTAAGTATGCTAAGCTTACAAAGTACTACAAGCCATCCCCCATTAGTGAATCATGAAGCTCATCTCATGGAACCTCAGGGGGCTCAACGGCTCAGGAAAGCTCAGAATGCTCAAAAATATGATTAAAATAGAAAAGCCACAAATTTGTTTTTTCCAGGAAACAAAATGTAATAGCACTACTTTAGAAAAAATCTTCACCAAAGCATGGTCAGGATGTCAATCAGTGGCTGTAGATGCTTCGGGTGCTTCAGGGGGATTAGCCATTGCATGGAACCCTCAGGCCCTTACTCTGTCAGAATTCCATGCCTCACATAATCTCATTCAGGCTATCTTCCACATAGTAGGCACTAATATTCATGGGCACCTCTCGAATGTCTACTTCCCCCAGGAAGCAAAGGAAAAGATGGCTCTCCTCGACACATTAGAAATCCTCAACGCCAATCGCAAGCACCCTCTGTGGATTGCGGGAGGGGACTATAATATGATCACAAATTTAGAGGAGAAGCTTGGAGGTAGAAACAAGCTGGAGCAGGAAAACATCCACTTCAAAAACTTCATTCAGAATGCATCCTTGATTGATTTACAGTTTTGCAATGGCACTTTTACGTGGAGTAATCGCAGAACAGGCACTCATCAAATTGCTACCAAGCTGGATCGCTTTCTCATATCTGATAACTCGATCCACTTAGGGGGAGATTTCTCGGCGGCCATCTTACCCCACGCTGGCTCTGATCACTGGCCGATTGCCCTTCAATGGCAATGCCCAGGCAATAAAACGCGAAGGCCTTTCCGTTTTGAGGAGTTTTGGTTCACTCATCCCTCTCTCAGAGACTTCATCAATACTACATGGACCTCCTTCCATCCGCAAGACGGCTCCAAAATGTTTCAGTTTCAACAAAAACTCAAACATTTAAAGCTCTGCCTCAAGCGATGGAATCGAGAGACATTTGGAAACATATTTAAGGAACAAAATGTTCTTCAAAAAGAAATGGAGGAACTGCAAAGAGAAATAAGCACATGCGGGCATACCGAGCGAACACTCGCACAGGAACAGCGCATCCACACTTAGCTAGAAGAAAGAAGAAGGCAGGAGGAGATATACTGGAAGCAGAAATCAAGAATCAGATGGCTCAAAGAGGGAGAAAGAAATACAAAATTTTTTCATAGAACAACAGTGCAACGCAGAATGGGCAACAATATTCCTTTCATTCAAAAACCAGGCGGAGAAAAGGTGGAGCAACATGAGGAAATCGAAAATACTCTCCTCGATCACTTCAAGCAGGTTCACCAAGAACCCAACATCGACAGAAATCCAGCAATTGAAAGAATCACCCGCAATATACCAAAACTTATCACCAAAGAGCATAATAAGATCCTCCTCAGCCCAATTCAAATGCAGGAAGTAGACAATGCAATGACTTAGTTCAAAGATGGAAAAGCTCCCGGCCCGGATGGGTTTACCACTTCTTTCTTTCACAGGTTCTGGGATTTGATTAAGATGGAAGTCTGGGAGGTGGTGGAGGAGTCGAGAGTTGCTCATTGGTTACTTCCCTCGCTCAATACCACCTTCATTGCCCTAATTCCAAAAGAAGAGGATGCGCTCAAACCGGACAAATTTCGGCCCATAGCTCTTTGCAATGTCATATACAAGGTCATATCGAAAGTCATTGCGAACAGGCTAAAGCCCCTCCTGCTAATTCTCATCTCGCCAGAACAATCCGGGTACGTGGAAGGCCGACAGATTCTAGACGGAATCATCCACACTCATGAGATTGCTCATTCTCTCAAGCACTCCAAGCAGGCAGGTATGCTCCTTAAACTGGATCTTTCCAAGGCCTTTGACAAACTCAGTTGGAATTATATTCAGCAAGTGTTAACAGCTTTTGGTTTCAGCCCCACCTGGGTTCGCTGGGTTATGAGCCTTATCTCCTCCTCTAGCTTCTCCATCCTAATTAATGGGATCCCCTCTCGCCCTTTCTATCCCTCTCGTGGTATTAGGCAAGGTGACCCCCTCTCCCCCTTCCTCTTTGTTTTGATGGCTGAAGGATTGGGGCGTCACATTAAGAATAGCCTCCACATGCACCATCTTAAAGGTATCTCCATTCATCACCTGCCTGCTACCTCCCATCAGCAATTTGTTAATGACACGATGCTGTATGGATACCCTTCTGCTCAAGAAGCATCAGTTTTCAAAGCTATCCTTTCTGACTTCTCAGAAGCCTCTGGAACCAATATTAATTGCTCCAAATCGCAGATTTTCTTTTTTAATACTCCCCCAGTAGTCAAGTCTGCCATAGTCCGTATCCTGGGATTCCCTGGGGCCTCTCTCCCTTCAAAGTACCTTGGAGCTCCCCTCACTACCTCAGCTATCACTCACTCTTCTTGGTGAAATCTAATTGAAAAGCTTGAATCTAGGCTCAATCAATGGACTCACAGAACCCTTAACCTTGTCAGCGGAGCGGTTCTCATCAAAGCTGTCCTTCAAGCTATGTCGTTGTACCTTTTCTCCATCTTGGCAGCACCTAAATGGGTCCTAAAAAGATTAAGGAAAATTTAGAGAAATTTCCTATGGGGTAGCAACGCTACCAATCGCAAGTGGGCACTGGTAAAATGGAGCTCTGTTTGCAAGCCAAAGGCAAAAGGAGGAATTGGATTAAGAGATCCGGAGCACAGCAATGCCATCATGGGAGCCAAGATCTGGTGGCAATGGCTCACCAATGCAGGAAAGCCGTGGGTCACTCTATGGTCAGCAAAATATGCAAACCAGCGACCCCAGGAAGAGATTATCAGGATGGAACCCAGTAAGAAGGGCTCATTAATTTGGAATGCAGCCAAGGAACATTATAAAATGATCCAGAAGCACAGCTTCTGGGAGGTGAGAAATGGTAAGAATGCTAGATTCTGGACGGATGCATGGAATCAAATGCCCACCCTCAGCAATGTCCTGAACCAGCCTTTGCAACATATGGAGGAGGAAACACAGACTACCAAGATCAGGCACTTTTGGACCCAGGACTTGGAGAAAGGATTCAGAATCTGGAAGCCAGGCAATCAAATCCTCTCTAACGTAAATCGCCAGTCATCCACAGCTCTGGAAATTGAGCTCAGCAAAAGAAAAATCAGATACGATGAAAGGGAGGATATCATAAGATGGGGATATCTACCTAAGGGAGCGTTCACCACATCTGAAGCTTATAAATTTATGTGCAATGATGCTGTTCCTCAAGACCCAATCTGGGGCCAAATTTGGAACTCAGGCTCATGGCCAAAGATATGTCACTTTCTCTGGTTGGTAGGGCATCAGAGAATCCTAACTTGGGACAAGCTTCGTAGAAGAAATTTCCATGGACCCTCCATATGCGTTAATTGCTGCGCCCATGAGGAAACGCTCCAACACTTGTTGGACTCGTGTCCTCTAGCCAACCAACTATGGGAGAAATCTAGCTTTCGCTGCCAAAAAAGATGCAGACTTGAAGTAGAAATCCCGAACTCCATACATCAATGGCAAAAGGACCCGTATAAGAGTAACATCCTCAATCATCTTTGGCGATTGATTCCTGGGCTAATCCTATGGAGTATCTGGAAGGAGCGAAACAAACGCATCTTCAAAAATCAACGCTCCTCCATGGACATAATCTGGCATATGCTCTGCAAAAACATCCAAGAAACTCTGATGACAAGATCATGGAAGAAGGAGGATTGGCCTACCCTAGACAATGAGAAAGCCATCATGGAGAATTGGCAGATTAGAGGCATCAATGGCATGGACCAGCAGAACTCCCCTATGAATGGCAAGGATGAACAAGCTGAATGGAAGCCTTCGCCAAAGCACACTTTCAAACTTAACTTTGATGGTGCCTCAAAAGGAAATCCTGGATTAGCAGGATTTGGGGGAGTAATAAGAAATCATGAAGGAACTCCCATAACTCTCTTTTATGGAAGCTTTGGCTGGGACACCAACAACTCAGCAGAACTGGAAGGATTGTGGCAGGGTATTTAGCTCGCTAGCGAGTTAAACCTCTATCCTCTGGAGGTTGAAGGAGATTCCCAAATCCTCATCATTATGGCAAAAAAAATACTAAATGGATCTCAAGCCAAAAAAGTAGCAACCATCTGGAGGCTGGAAGCGCGTCTGGAAGCTATAGAACATAAGCTTCAAAGCAACAGAGCTATCACCTTCATTCACACAAAGAGGGAGGGCAATAAGATAGCGGACTACATGGCCAATGTTGGAGTGGGAACTAATCACTCTCTACTTACTGGACAGCTGAAGGACATATTATCAAATGAGGAAGCCCAAGAATGTTCGCAACTAGTCCAAATGGAGGAAACGCCCCCGGATGCGGGTGGTTAACGCGATGGGACGAGAGATGGAAGCCAGCCACATGCCGCTCCATGGGCATCATGTGGCCTTCCATGTGAGAGGACGGGGGACGGCACACTCCTGGTTTAAATTGAAGGGACGGGGGATTGCAGATATGAATGCCTAGAGCACTGATGCAGTTATGGCAGATGGGATTTCAAGGCGGGTTGGTGACGATGGCGAGCTTATATCTGGCTGGGAGCAAGGAATTATGGTTATGCAGCACTTGGCTGGCCTCTCTGGTGTTGAAACAGCCCCCTCTCAGGAGGTGGAGTATATTACTGTGCTGGTTCTGGTTTGCGACGGTTTGGCTCATCTGGCAGTTGGCAGGGAGGCTCAAATCACCATGGAGAGACCCAGACAAAGGTTGCTGAGCCGTCGTGGTTCCTCCAGAGGCGGGGGCTCGAGCAGACCTGTGAGAAATGTAATGAGGCACTGCTGCCACTGTAATCTGGTAAGCTCCATTGGAGCCGCTCCCCTGCTTTCCGGCCATCATCTGGATGCAGAGGCTTCCAGCTCGGCCTCCTTGCCAGCCTTCGGCTCCACGATTTTCAACTTCACCAGCTCCACGGCAAATCTGAGAATTAGTGCTCATGTCTCCATTCTATTCATCGAGAGCCCTCCGGAGGTGGATGACCCCATGGATGCTCAGGAGCAGGGGACGCAAGACCACCAGAAGGATGCAGAGCAAGTTCCGACTGCTGAGATGGAGCAGGATGACAAGAGCCAGGGCATCATTGAAGATACTTCCAAGTAATCTCAGAATGCTCCAACAGCCACCGCAGGGGAAGTGGAAGCGACCCCGCCTACCCATGCTGAGCAGGATTATTACGGCTGGTACCCAATTGTGGAGGAGAAAATGGATGAGCCGAGCGAATAATCTCGCTGACACCCCTGCTCCACTTGGGCGCAAGCACGCTGCCGTCTCCTGGTTTGTTGTTGTGTCAGTCTATGGTTTTTGTTTTAGAATTTCAAAGCTGATAGGTTTTTGTGTCTCCCCTGCGCGGGACGACCTGAACAGTCCTTTTTGTGTCAATGGTGTTAGTTCTTTCTGTATCCCCTGCGCGGGCTTGTGTGTCTATGGACAGTCTTAGTTTTGTCTCAGTTTTGTCTATGTCTGGGCAAGAGCAAACGGGTCTAACCTGATGTATTTTGTACTCTGTAAATATTTAATAGAATAGTTTTGTTACCGAGAAAAAAAAAACTTTATGTCATTGGGGAAAGTTCACTAGATAATGTAGAATGGGTAAAAAAATAAGATGTTGGTATCCAAACAAGATGATTTTGATGATGATAAAAATGTAGATAGGAATGCTATAATTGGTCGGTTAGCTTAGGAAGGTTCAATGATTAGAATGACTAGAAGAAGAAGTGCATTAGATACTAAAATAAAAGAAGATTTCCATGAATCTATGAATGTTTCCCAAATAAGTAGTGGATTTCCAGTTTCATATGCCTTAAGCTAGCTTATTTTTGATTGCGTAAAAGTTTTGGATAACTCACTTGGAGTACATATAACAAAAAAAAACAAAGCCTACATTTTCAAAGTCTTTTAATAGTTCTTTGATACAAAGGCAGTACATTAGAATGGTAGAGGTGGAGGTTTAAACAAAACTATACATTCACTGACTTCAGTTGAGCCTGCTCCAAGAACTGATATAGACACAAATGTTGGAAGAGGAGGCCCAATGTTCAGAGAAATTTTGGGTCACATGTGTTGGATTGTGTCATATTTTGAGCCTAAGTCTAATGAGGATAGAACAAGAAGAACATTACTAATGGAAAGAGATAATTCTCATGTTGTCAGTGAGATAGAAAGTTGTATGGCTGATAATGAAGATCTAGGAGAGCCATGGACCTAGTTAGATGTAGAAGTACAAAGTTCAAGTGTACATAGATTACATGAATGGGTCATGACCAATTATGATGTTAGTGAGCAAGATATACCATTCCACATTCCTTTGCATCAAATGAGTTCTTTATCTTTACATAAAACCATGGAGCTGTACATAGTTGAACTTGATCAATCACAGCTAAATGATAAGAATTTGGTAGCAACTTTCTCTGGAAGATGTCATGATTTTTTCAGGAAAATATTGAGTGAATGCCACCCTTGTGGCTTTTATGCATTTGTAATGGAACACCCATTGCAACTATAAGCGTGTTGCTCAAAGGTGCACTCAGGTACATGGCAACAAAATGGTCACTCATTCTTTTTTAATACTACCATTACATTTGTTGGTGATACAAAGGGTTTTATTTTTCATTTACAGAGATATATTCTTCACATGGTAAATTTTGACATTTAAGGTTGCAAAGAGCTATTATGAGCCATGTTTACCAAATTTACAAATTCTATTTGGCATTTATTTGCAGGTGTGATGACAATTGTGAGCTTGATTTGTTTCTCTTACACTGTTGTGTTGATCTCATTGTCTTTCACTTCATCTAGTATGATGCAATGAGTATGTATTCAAATTTCTTATGGTCTTATTATATTAGGAAATAATATGTATTTTTGATATAATTTTATCTCAACATTAGGCTAGAATTTATAATAAGAATTATTTGTTACCTTCACTAGTTTTGTCATAACATTGTGCTGATACAAATTTGTATTCCTGAATAACATCTTGTTGATGAGTCCTACAAGGTGATTGAACACTAGGGTTTAACTTATTTGAAAATAATAATAATTATATAGTTACACTCCTATCTTCATTCATGTGATCTTGGTGGATGGATGAGAATGTATATGATTGATGCATGTGGCAAAGATACAATGGCATGTTGTCAGCTAGTGGTGGTTGTCAGGCATTGCATGGTTGGCTGGTTGGATGTGAAGAATGAGAGAAATTTTTTCTCCTATAGAATCACCCACTTCGATGGGTAATAGTCTGCACAATGCACTTTCTTTTATCTTTGTCTCTCTCGTTGCATCTAGTTTTGTGTAACTACTGAAATGACTCATGGTAGATTTCCTTCTTTCCTCTATAACTACTTTGTGCCTAGTTACTCAACTTCTTAACTATCTGGTATGTTTGTTCACAGTCCTAGTCTTCTCCTTGAGTAGTTTTTTCCTTCTGTTGGCAAGGTCTGCTACCAGTCCTTTTGAACTTTTCCACTTATACAACTCCTACATGGACCATCCATGTAGCTTTCATTTGATTTTTACTTGACTTTGGTGTGGGCAGGTTACAGGAAATGGGATTGGAAAAAGGATGGGGAGACAATGTAGAGCATGTTTTGGATATGATTCATTTGTTGTTCAAGATCCTTTAGGAACATGAGCCATCGACTTTGGGTAGGGATACTTATGGTCTTTAATGTTGTGATTATTTCACCTCATGGTCATTTTGGGCAAGAAAATGTTTTAGGAATGCTAGACATGACATTGGTGGATAGGTAAACAAATTTTTTGTAATTGTAATGTTCATTCCATGATGTCCTCTCTTTATTATTTGAATGTATTTTGAACGTTTCTTTTGATTTTTGTTTGTCTTTTAACTATGAAATTGAAAATACTTGGTATCATGTCCATTTAAAAAGCATCCAAACCTTGAATATGAGTTTAGTATTACACAATATTAATTGTAATCCTTTTAGTTATTTTGTGGCTAAATCATGGCTATTAAAGAAGTTTACTTTCATGTTGTTATTTGAGCAGCCACAAGTTGTCTATATACTTGAGCAAGTTCATGCGTTAGAGAATGAAATGTTGTTGTGAATAAAGCGACAAGGATTAGACATCACACTTAGTATTATTTGTTTTAAAAAGTTATCTATAGCTTGAGCTTTTTAGCACGTAACTTAGTTGGCATGTTTGTGCCTATGTTTTCTCTGAAGGTTAAATACTAAGTTACTAAGGTGTTCTTTCCTATGATGACATTTTATTTGTTTTGTTTATACATGTCATCTGGCCACATAGTGGCCACTATTTCCCAATTGAAGAAAACTTGCTTGAGTTTCTTTCTTTATGGGGGAAATGGCATTGACATTGCCGATGTTGAGGTATATTTTGTATAAATATTTTACAGTCTAATTTAGTTTATATTCAAGTGTTCATTGTCTTTCATTTCTTATACTTCATATTTTATCTTGTTTCATTTTCAGGAGAGGAACTCAGTATTGATAGTAAGATGCACAAATTGAAGGAAGAGGAGAACAATTACACTGGAGTGATAAATGAAAAGAGATAGGGAGAAGAGAACCAATCTAGTGATACTCTTAGAGCCAATATCTTGCATAAGATACACATATAGAGATTGATGGTCAAGTCTTAGAGTTGGTGAATTCACTTGCAATGCCTTGGCAAGACAATGATAATGTTTTTAAGTGATAAAACATTATCTCATGAGTAAATTGTAGTCCACCCAATATTAAGTTGGAAGCTCATATTGTAATAGTTGAAATTTTACATAATAAAAATTATCTGGTTGAAATTATTTATATTTGCACTTGATATTATTTAGTATTGTAATTAATATATGTAACTTTGTGTTTTCATATTAGATGAACATGCACATTATATGAATTTATTTTAATGTAGTCGCAAAATCATACTCATTAATTTATGTTGATTAATAATGAAGATAAAATCAATTTAAAACTACTAAATTAGTAGTTTATATGGATTAATGATGAACACAAATAAAATGAATATATGATTAAATTAGTCATTTATAATGATTATTAATGAAATTAAATGAAATGAATAGAAACTACTAAATTAGTCGTTTATATAATGAATATGAAATTACCAAAAAAAAGTAAATGACTATTGCAAATAATAAATTTGTGATTACAAATGACAATTAAATTTTGGATACATACGACTATTAGTAGCTAATTAACAATATCTTATAACACAACCGAAATTTAGTCATATTTCTTTGGTCATTAATTGGTTTCCAACAATGACTAAAATTTGCACATATATGATTATTAGTAGCTAATTTATAGTATCTTACAACACGACCAACATTTTGGTCATTAATTAGTTTTCTCGAGTAATCATATAGTAATATAATTTTTTGTATATTTGGTTATTAATTGTGGAAATTAATGACCAAATTTATGACTAAATATACTACTAGACAATAAAATTGAGATAACAAATTAATGACTAAGCTAAAAACGACTAAAATTCGGTTGCATTATAAGATACTGTAAATTAGCCAGTATTGGTCACCGACTGAAAAGTGGTCATATATATGCAAATTTTAGTCATTTTTTTAGTAACTAAGTAGCCATTTTTTACTAGTGAAATGTCGCAAATGTCTATCTAACACATGATTAGCTAGTTTATCTGTCAATGTGTTTAGATTTCTAGAAATATGTTGATATAGGATGAAATCAAAGTGTCTTTTCAAAAGGTGAACCCTCAAGAACATGTGAAGAATAGTTGTACTTATAACCAAATAGACATTAGTCAATTGTAGTACTACAATCTGTGAGTCAATTATGATAACTAAATAGTGAATTCCATGTGAAATAGCATCAAACATAAGCTCGATCACTGTGCTATATGCATCGATGTTGTTGGTGGAGAAACTGATATAGATCCCTCGTAGACTAACTAGCTCACCATTTCGAGCAAATATATCTCATGTTATGGAAGATAGGTTTTGAGTACTACGACTAGCGCCATCAGCATAACCAACATATAGTTCATAGGATGGAAACATCTAAAAACCAAACATAAATTTGATCAACATAAACCATAGTGAACTCTAAAGAGACACACAACAAACACACTCAACACACCTATATATAGTATGTACATAGTGCGCTATGAAAAAATCAAGCATAGTATTTTTAAATGTACAATGCATTTCTAGGTTATGCTAGTGGAACTCCATCAAAATCAACTAGCTCATAGGCCCCTTTAGCAAGAACATGCTTGACAATATACAAACCTAACCACATGGGTTGGAACTTTCCTCACCCTAATCTATCAGATTCTTGGTCGTATAAAAGGACAATGCTTCCTTCTGAGAAGACAGGAGACTTGACATTTTTATAATACTGAACCTTGACATATTTCCTATAGACTTCATTAGCCATAGTTACATCTGGCTGAGTCTCATCTAAGCACGTCATATGTAAGATATGTTCCTACTCTATGAAAGTAGTAGGAATAAGTTATATAGCAACTTTTAGTGATGGAGTCTCACATTCAATCGGGAGGATAGCTTCTAGAACATAAATCAATTGAAATGGTAGCATTCCTAATGGAGGTTTAGTGTGCCCATAAGACAACATAAAGAAGCAGATTCTAGTCTGATTTATGGACCACTATCATATGTTGAAGCATTTTTTGATAACTTTATTAATAGCCTCAACGTTTCCGTTAGCTTGAGTGTAGTAGGGAGTGAAACTTTCATGAGAGAGTACCAACTTGGCAGTCTGTTTGGACATCATGTGATTGTGAAATTATTTCCCATGGTCCATAACTATGGCTTGAGGAACACCAAACGATGCAATGACATGGTTAAAGAAAAAATATACAGTTGTTTTGCTAATATTGTTAAATGTAAGCATCGCCTCAACCCATTTAATAAAGTGAGCAACTATTACAATGATATATTCATGCACCCCGCCCAAGTGAGGGTTACATGTCATGAAATCGATAAGCCATTTTGAAAAAGGACCTATGATGATAATAGGATGCATAGGAATGGGTGGAGCACGAGTTTTATGATCATAAATCTGGCATGTGTGACACTTCTGGATAGCGAGAATGCAATTTCAAAATATGGCTGGCCAAAAGTAACGAACACATAGGATAATTTGTGTGGTGGCATAACCAAAAAAATGACCACCACATGCCCTTGAGTGGCATTCATTGAGGACTTTATTGGCCTTCTCATGAGTGAGGCACCTAAAAAAAACTATATCGATACCACGATAATAAATGGTGTCACCAATGATGATGTACTACTTGGCTTGGTATCGAATACATAATTTTTCATAGTGAGAGGTATTAGACCAGAAAGTATGGGTCTGGGGATATATCAAAATGTCTCCATACAATGGGTCAAATGAAAAAATCATAAACAACAACTTGTCTAGGATGGGATTTTTAGAGATCGATTCAGAATTGATAGAGGGAACATTGCAAATAAGGTCAGCAAAAACTAAGGATTTCTTGGACTTTGACTTGATATATTCCAAATCAAAATCTTGCAGGATGATGATCCATTTGGAGTATTTCCCCCCAACAGTTGACATGACAAAATATAGGTCATGGGGTTGCAATTTGATACAACCATAATTTTTCGAAGTAATATATAATGGTGAAACCTTTGGATGGCTTGGACAAGTGCTAAATATAGCTTTTCTACATGAGTGTACTTGATTTCAGTATTGTTAAGATTTCAAATCAAATAATATATCGGATGTTCAGTCCCTACATCGTCTTCTTGTACCAATACCATGTATATGGTAGTAACTACAACAACAAGATATAGGAAATAAGCATGCTAGTAATCAGGGGGATATAATAGAGATGCCTGGATTGGTAAATCTTTCAAGACATCGAACACCTATTGAGAAGCATTATCAAAATGGAAGTGAACCCCTTTCTTAAGAAGGAGAGCGATCCTTTGGTCAACTCAATGTAATTATGGACAAACCTTTGAAGAAAGTTAGCCTTCCCCTGGAGTCATTGAAGTTAACCAAAGGAAGAAGGAGCAAGAAAATTGATGATTTCCTAAACTTTCAAGGGATTGATACAAATTCCATGTTTTGAAATAAAAAAACCAATAAGTCAACCAAAATTAACACATAATACACATTTCCAAGGATTAAGTCGAATATTATAATTTATACATCATAAAAATATTGCTCGAATATTTATTGAGTGATCATTCTCATGTTTAGAAGGAGAAGGTAGATCATCCAAATAAGGTTGCATGATATGTTTGATATTATGGAATGCATAATCCATCACCCTCTAAAATGTATCCCCATCATTATTGAAGCCAAAAGGAAGTTTTTGGTATATAAATGTACCCCAGGGACAAATGATTGTAGTCTTTGGTTGATCAGTTGGGACAATGTTGATTTGATTATAACCAGCTAAACCATCCATCAATGAATATATCTCACAGCTAACACAATCATCAACAATCTGGTCGATGAATGGGGTCGGGTAATTTTACTTTGGACAAGAATGATTTATATCCTGATAATTGAAAATACATGGATTATTCACTATTTCTTCATGACAAGAACAATATTTGACACCAAATAGGTCAAAGAAACTGGGTATATGAAATAATCACGTAGAAGATTTTCAACTTCAGCTTTAATCACGACATCCTTCTTGGGATGGACTACACCATGGTGTTGTCGGAATATTTTTGCGTCAGGGTAAGTTTTAATTTCATGGACCAATATATTTGGATCGATACTTGGAATTTCCTCATACGACCATGAAAAGACATCTCTAAATTTCTGGAATAGGGCCTTATAGGTCTTAATCTAATTTGGAGAACAAGATGCACTAATATGAATATTCTTGACAATACCTAGTTTAGTTGAGATATCAAGAGGTATCATATCTTCGATATTCGTCTAATTCTTTTCAGAATCGAATTCATGAATTGAAACAAAATCATTAGGAAACTTAACGAGATTATGTTGATACAGGTCACTGAGATTATCCTCAATGGAATTTGGTAAGAAGGAGCAATGTTGAAGGTAATCCCATTGTTAGTCACCTAGCATCATGATCACCGTGATGCTCATATCGGTAGGGAATGTGCGAGATAAAATATCAAAAGACATGTCATAATCCAATGAATGATCAATCCAATTGATCAAAGAGGTAAAATCAACATGAGCTACAAATGAAGAATAAATGGCTTCGTAATCAAGCTCAATAGGGTTCAACTACATTGGTCACCGAAATTGTTGATGTTAGCTTCATCTGGTGCAATCCAAGGATGAGTTGGAGTAGTAGAAGATGATATCACATTGATATAGGAAACCGAAGGAGATCTATCGGTAAGTGAGGTCAGAGGAAGAGAAAAAGTTCCCATGAGAGAGGAATCCTTAAGCAATCCAACCCTAACATGATGATATGGGTGTAGAGTTTCCCATACAAGAGGGACACTTCCTATATCTTGAGAACTAGAGGCAAAGAAGGTGAGTTGATCAGTGTCTACAATCTCACATTTATGGGGAAAGGAAATCATGTAGAAATAAGTCAAAAGGACAACAACCATGGCGTGAACTCACGTGCGACCCAATAGAAGGTTATAATTGAGTGGTGCATCAACAAATTTTACTTCTATGGATATAAATTTACCTCCTAATTTTACTTGCAAGGAATTCAAAATATCGCACGGTTTATATGTTCATCTATAAAAAGTCTTCAAGGTGGTGGGTGATTGACTCAATTGAGGAGAACGAATCACCATCCAACAGGATAAATACATAATGTAGGTTTAGGCACCTTTTTCTACAATTGAATGATGGATTTTGTTACCGCAGATGACAACTTGGATCATAAAATTCAATTGATCTGGAATTCAAGGTGAATAGTTCTCATGATTAAAAAAGATTAGGTTAGAATATGAAGGATCAATACATATGATAAAAAAAAGCAAAGCCTTATTTTGGGTGGGACAATATTGTAACACCTCCATCATGGACATAGTTGATGGTGACTGAGCTAAGTCCTCAACTACGTTATAATTTTAGGTAGATCGCATGTGATGGTTGAACGAAGATTTATGAATGATACCCTTCAGAGGCTTAATTGTTAATTTTGTAGGAATCGTAGGCATATTAGGATCTCATGGAGATGGATTCGAACCGGTAGGTTGATCATTAGCCTGACTATTTATAGGATTCACATTACCATAGTATTTACTTCGAGTGGCCACCATAACATTAGATTTTCTCTTTTTTGAGGAAAGCATTAAAGTTTATTTAGAGAAAGTAGGGTCTCGGGTGACCATGTAAGTCTCCTGATTGGGAAACAAATCATACAACACAAAGAGAGAAGTAGAAGATTTTAGAAATTAGTTCACTTCCACCCTGCGAGGAAAGTAGCAAGTGAAGTTCTCCTCATTACAGATCAAAAATGGATAGTGAGGCTTTCATTTCTTATCAGAGGACTTACTCTTTTGTTTATCCTCTAGAGGAGAATCCTTCTTCTTCTTTCCTTTATCGTTCTTCTTACTTCCTGGCTGTTGTTGAGATTTACATTATTGGAGTTAATGGTATTAACCTCGGAAGTAGAAGTCACATGAGGAATGGATGTATAGTCTTTGGTAGACGTGAGAGAAGTACCAGATGGTTTACTCTTAGTCTATGAACTGACAGAACCAATCATACCATCAAAAATATGTTATTATTTACTAGGAGGTTGAGGAATTGTGTTTGAGGGTCTCATAGCATTTGGTATTTTCTCATAAAGCATGCCATATTGGGTATAAATGAGATCCAAATATTGGGCACGATCAATCACTTTCTCTTCAGTCACAACTCCACCCTTAGCTACATCTTCTATGATTGATGGAAATAGAGATTTAATGAACCATTATGCTAACAATTGATCAAGAACATAAGTCTTAACCAACCGACGATGACATCACCACTCATGAATATGATCAGAAATGTGAGTAGCATTATTCTATTTAAAGTTGGTCAAAAGTTTCGTTCCAGTCTCATATCATATGGGAAACTAGAAATGTGTTAGGAATGTAGTGGCTAAGGAACTAAAATTATTGAATGAAGCTCTAGGTAATTCAATATACCATTTAGTTGTGGAACCTGTAAGTGTATACTGGAAAAGACATAATCGAATGGAATCATCATTCAGGGAGTTTGAAGAACACCACAGATGATAAGTCATCACATGCATGGATGGGTCTTCTCTAGGATTCCCATTGAATTTTGGGATATCATAAGGCAATTTAGTAGGAATTATTGGCCAGAAAGGAGAATGAGAAATAGGATGATTCATGAGCTAAGTCAAGTCTAGTAGGTCAAGAGTTGCCACAAAAGGTAACTACGTACTAAAATATGGAGGAGGATATAAGTGGTTGAATAACCAGGGAAACAAGAATATGGATTCCATAATAAGGAGGATTTTGATAAAGAGGAACTTGGGTACTGGGATAGGGAGGATTCTGATAACCAGTATACACATATCCTTGTTTTCCAGGTCAAGGATAACCTTGCATATGTTGGAGTGGTTGGGTTAGGACTTATTGGCTTTGATAAGGTACTTTAGGGATACCTTAATTAGATTGATACTATTGTCCCATGGGACTTTTGCATCATTCCAAAATAAGGCTGAGTCGGTGGAGGTTGTGCTACACCATATGCAATCTGTCCTACTATAATTTGAGGAATACCCTATCCAAGTGATTGAGATTGTGAGGCACCTTGTATAGGTTGAGTATACGGGATCTCAGAGGTGCGAGATACCATTGGAATATATTGATCGTAATGATAGCCCATAAAGGTTGGGCCGCATTGATTTTAGCTTGTTGAGGTATAGATTGATAGGTAGGAATTTGGGGTATAGATGGCATAGATTGAGAATGCACAGATGTACTCATAAAAAAACTAGGTTGGACTCGAAAAGTAGGTTTCCAAACATTAGCAATCACACTAGAATAAGAAGTACTCAAATAAGGTGGAGCACTAATCTGTGGCATATCGATGATATGTTTCCCCACTGCCAAAGGAGGAGGGGATGTTGGAAGCAACTGTCCATTAGGTGAAGGGTACCCAATATAACGATAATTGGGTTGTTAAAGGTATCCACTAACATAATAACTAACCTCTTGTTTGATTAGAGGTGTAGGTGGAGGCGAAGGAGTAGATTGGATAGTGCTCATTAGAGAAGTTCTAGAGAGAATTCGAGAAAAGATGTCATGGGAGAGGTCCAGGGACTGGATGTCGCACCAGAGTAGGTAGAAAACAATGATTGATAACTAGGTGGGATGGATGGGCCACCATAGAGATATGACTATGGTGATGTTGCAAACATGGATGAGGAAGCAATAATGGTTGTCTCAACTAAAGTAGTAGGTTGGGAAACCACAATGGAATCAGTCATGGTTAACAATACCAAAGATGATTGCTATGAAAACCTCAAAGGTGAACTTAAAGGGATGGAATATAATAAAGGAGGCTAAGATGGAATCTAAAGAGGAGGAAGAGGATAATTTGGATAAGTATGAAGCCCTTTAAAATGAATAGGAGAAAAGGGAAAAGGTTCTTCATGTGCAATCTCTTCAATACTCACAAAACCAGGTTGAATAGGTTCACCGTCAGGTCCAAGATATATAGTTAGTGGTTGTGTCTAAGACAAAGGAAGAGAAGGGGAAGGTCCCGATGTAAGGGGTAAATATGGATAACGTACCTAAGGTAATAAGATATCTGATTTAGTAAAGTTAGACTCAATAAACTTAGGGAATAAGGATTCAGGTAATTTTGTTTTGATTGTATCAAATTCACTAGGAAGAGAAGATGTAATCTTGGTCTCAGAGCTAAAAGGGAAAGATGATTCTAGTGGATCAATTTCAGGAGGCGAACCAAAATTAGTTCTCGAAGTCCCTGATTCAGTAGTTTGTGTCTTCTTATGCTTCTTACGATGGCCAGGAGTTTCCTCTGGTGTAAGAGGAGCCTTATTGTGCATTCTACGCAAACGATGGGGGAAAGTGTTTGTTCTTCCACATTGGATTAATAAATTTTAAAAATTAACAAAAACATAAATCAAATAAGGGGTAAATTAGGCATAAAGTTTTACCAAGCAACTGTGAACTACAATATACACCTTGTACTTAATGTACGTGCAAGAAATCTCTCCAAATTCTTTGTTCGGTGTATCACGATATACAAGGAAATCAATTTAGTTACCTATGGAGGAGATAGTAACCTATGGTTGACTTCCAAAATACAATCGACGATACGTGGAAGTGTAGTTTGTAGTAGTGTTTTCTAATGCTTAATCATTTAATGAAAGCATTCCCTTATACTTATCATGCATGGAGTGCCATCCAATATAGCGAAAGGTACATAGAGTATGATTTGATACACTTGCATACATGGAACAAGATATCACCCCCAAGATACAATGCTAGAAAACAACAACAAATCCTATGTTTAATGATGCCAAGACACATCTCTAGCCTAGACCTCCAAGGGTTTTGTTATTGTTACAAATGCTCCTTAGACCGATTCAATTAATTTTAATGTTTATCTTCAATTAAGTTCTAGTTTTGGTGTTCACTGTGAGTTTCACCCGAATTCCCAAAGATGCAAGCTAGCATGAAGAAATGAAATATTTCGCTTTCAATGAAAATATATCTAAAGGATGGAAGAGACAAAGAGTATGTAGCATACAAAATGAAGCAAACAATATGCTAACTAAAATTCCCTTTTAATGCAAATGTTCCAATATTGATGCACACACAAAACCCTAGATGCAAAGATATTTTTATTTTCAATTCCACTTAATTATCACTGTGAGTTTCACCCAAATTCCCAAAGATGCAAGCTAGCATTAAGAAATGGAATATTTCCCTTTCAATGAAAATCTATTCAAATGAGGGAAGAGACAAAGATCATGTAGCATACAAAATGAAGCAAACAATATGCTAACTGCAGTTTCCTTTTAATGCAAATGTTCCAATATTGATCCACACACAAAACCCTATATTCAAAGATATTTTTATTTTCAATTCCACTTAATTCTCAAATATGATGAAAACTAAGATGCACATCTAATCACTGATAAAAGAAAACTTTTCACAATGATGACTAAAACACTTATTCATTCAATCACTCAATGATCAAATAAATACGTATGATAATGGCCAAATGATAAGACGGAAGGGAAATATAAACAAATCCTTAATAGAGGTACTTAAAACCAAAATAAAACCAAATGGAGGGTTCTAAGAGACCACAGGAAACTTAAGAACTCAAGGAAGAGAAACTGGAACAAAGTTTGATAGAGGGAAATTCAAACAAAAAAATTGTGCATGAATAGGGACTAACGTAGGAAATAAAGGGACACCGATGCTCTACAACACAAGCACAAAGAAGGCTGAGGAGCATTGCAACACCCTATCACTGGACTAGAGGGAGCCCTAATCAGGGGATGCAAGGATTCGATACAGATATTGCAATTGAAACTCAATGAAAGGTATTCCTAGGTCTATTCTTGATTGAGTAAGACAATGAAGTTTTGAAGAAGAGATAAAATAAGAAATAAGGAGAAGGAAATCCCCAAGGGAATACATCGGTACCTAGTATAGTCTCCAATTTGTTATACGGAATCTATGATTGTGGATAGAAGTATCATCCTTAGACTAGGTAACCTAGTATAGAAAAAGGAAAAGAAAAAAACTAATGTTTCCATTAAAGTAAATGGACAACAAGATGAAGCCTACCCGGAATTTGTCATAAGCCTCATTCCTCTCTTAGCTTGTATTCTCCAATCCTACCTTTAATCACTATAATTAGAACCTGCAAAATTAGACAACATAAGCCAAAGATCTACAACATCCATGTGGCATCATCCAATCACTTCATTCAATAGATCAACATGGTATTTAAATACATGAAATCATAACATCACATATAGGAAGCCAATGAACTATTTGTATTAATATAAATGGAGAGAGTTACAACCAAATATAGAGTCGATCTTGTAGAAGAGATCCTAAAAGTTGAATTTTCCTTCCTTGTCACAAAGTGTATCTCTATTTCACCCTAATGCATGGACTAATGACTCTTGCAACAACAACATGAGGGTAGAATATATCTCCAAAAGCCAACCCCTTGCTTGTTGATGGCAGTAAATATATAGCAGAGGATGGCAAGTTAGTAATTCTTATCCATTTACCAATCTAGGGTTGAGATCCACCTTTGGTGGGACGATGAACTCAAGGGATATGGGGTCAAACCTGCAAGGTAGGATATGATAGGATTTGATACTTTCATATAAGGAAAATGATTTTAACAACTCCTGGAAGCTTTTGTAATAGGAAGCTTCGGGATTACTTTTATTTTTCCCAATTTTCTAGAATCAGCGCACCCCTAACAAGGGGCAACGTTTTGGTGATTAGTGCGGGTCACAGGGGGTCAAACTACTAGTGAACGTAGTCTCCTAAGGGATTAAGGTGCATTGGGCCTCAAAATAATTGAAATGAAGTAATTAAATCCAGAAACTTTCGGATTAGGGAGAGTCATGGTTATGGATTTATAAAAAGGTGATGACAGGGGGTGAAAGGATGTTGATTGATCCAGTTAATAGGCCTATTAACTAGATGTGACAAAATGGACTATAACACTTACCATTGTGGAGAATGAAGGACAAGAAAGTTGGGAGAGATTCCTAAAGTCAAGGCCTAAAAGGGTTGTAATCATTTTGTACCATCATTAATACAAAAGTGCAATGTTTCTCCTATACTTTATGTCTTGATTATACATATGTAGACTAGTAGAAAATGATGAAATTAATGACTAGGTGACTAGAAAAGTTAGTCGCCATAGCTTTTCCCAATGAAATACTACCAAATATGAGCAACCTTAAGTGACTAAACTAAAAACGACTAACATAAATGATTAATTTTGTCCCGAGTTAAAATATATGACTAACAAATAATTAATATAATTAAAAATGACTAACAATAATGACTAATTTATTCTAGGAACAAAAATACAACTACATAACAAGTACTCCAACAATAAAAAATAGTCATTTATGTTAGTCATTTTAATTGTCACTTCGACAATCTAAACTTACAAGTGATAGGGGATTCAAAGATTGTTGTAGATTGATTGAAATATTATACTTCCTTAAACACTTATTTATTGGATTAGTCGATGATTAGAGTTGTAGAGTTAATTAAAATATTAAACGTTATAAACTTTGATCACATACATAGGGAATTCAATTCAAAGTCTTAAAAATTATCCAAAATGGGAGTGGGCTTACAACTAGGTCAAATAAATTATGGAAAAATAACTATAAGGAGAAGTGTTAGTTAATTAGAAGAGGATGCATTTCATTTAGTTAAATACTTAACTTTTCATGCATATCATTACACATGTATTTCATATTTATTTTTCATCTTGCAAAGTGGTAGCACCAAGGAGAGGGTATCAACTTCAATCAATGAATGTTCACTTAGTACCACTACCAAGTTTCCTTCATGTAGCTTGTCAAATGTATTAATTTTTCTTCACAACTTGTCATGGTGATTAACTTACTTTTCTACACCTCTAAGTGACACTACAACCCCCAAACCTCTCTAACTATTTGACCTCTTCAACCCTTCTTAGAGTCTCCTTAGATGTGCACTCATTCCTGAAGAAGAACATAACACTAGCATCCCAAATGTGCATGTTCATTCCCTCTTTTAATTCCTCTTTGAAACCACATTATCACATTGCTTAAAATGAAATGTTCACATCTTAAGGCAAAGCATGTACTTTGCTTATGACAACCTAAACTATGCAAGTGACTAGGACAAGACTCCATTTTTTCAAGATGAAAACATAGGGTCTTACAACCCCATTCATGCAAAAATTTGAATATATTTAACCTAAATAAGGATACATACCATACTCCTTCCAAATTTGACATATGATTTTTAAGAAACTAACACTTGATTTTAACTATTAAATCTACTTACTATATACTATATTTTGTTTGCACCCACTTAATATGCAAGAACACTTAAATGTTTTCAATGCAACCAAGTTAAGAACACTTGTTTCCTTCCCACATCTCAAACTCTACCTTCATAAAATTTAACAACAAAATTATTGCATAGAAACCATAACCTTAAAATTAAATTATTATTATTATGATGATAAATGAAAACCATAAATGTTTTTAAACACCACTAAAAACATATAAGATCCCATTAATTTCTCAAATACAACTATAATAGGATGTAACTGAAAATAAAATATTGTATATTGTTTTTCACCATGAAAATTTGAAATATTGTATACTGTTTTTTACCATCAAAAATTTAACATTTTGAAAAAGTTAAGTTTTAATTTTGTTTACAAAATCTCTCTGAACCAAAATTTCATATGTATTTTCTTTTCATAGGGCATGATAAAAAACAAGATTTCAAAGACTTAAAAATTATGGTTTTACCGTAGTAGTATACCCGATATTGAATTCCGACATTACATCTTCAGTCCATTAACGGTGCTATGTTCCATTTTTAACTTCAATGCATTTTGGCCACACATTTAGTGTTCCACATAGACAAGAGTACATGCATTTCTAGTCTCTCGTTCAAAATCCATTGTTTTTATGTAGCCACATTTGTATGCTTAGGTGTTAATATCTTTGTTACATTTTGTTACTATTTACAGTGCATTGGCATTTGGTGAGTTTGGGAGGCCATTTATCATAATAAATGAGCAAGAGCATTTAAAACCTAATTAGATGGTCTAAATGGCAACATTATGGCTGGTAGGGCTATTGCAAGAAGCCTCTCCACGTCACTTGGCCCCAAGGGAATGGACAACATGATGTGGAGCCCTAACCATTGCAAAACAGATGTTAAAAAATCGAGAAGCGAGATGGATGTATGTTAAACATTTGAATTTTGGAGGGTTATCATTTAGAAGCAAAGTTGAGCCATAAGCGTAGGGAAACTTGTACATTAAAAATCATAGAGCCTATGGTTTATGGATATTTGAGAGCTTTCGCTATTAATTTTTTTTGCTCAAACATGCTTTGACAGATTTTTTACATTGATAGCTTATGTGACCTTTTAAATGAGACAGAATTGAGGGATTCTAGATCATCGTAAGTGCAACATTAGGCATTCTATGACGCTTTTTCATATTCTAAAAGCCAATTATCAAAGAGTTTTTTCAATGGTTGCTACCTTCGACACCATTAGTACTACCACAAGTCCTCACAATCCCAACAAATCCTTCCAAGTATGCATTTATTTTGTCAGTATTTTCTTCCTATAAATACGGAGTATGTCATAGCGTCCAAAAACATCCCTAATGTACAATTCCATGGTTTTTAGCCTATTACTAACTATCCCTTTTACATTGAAATTATGCACCATGTTTCAGTGTAGTCGACTTAGGTTGGCTTCGCTTTCTTAAGTTCAATTGTTCCGTGCTAATAAATAATTTACAACACAAGACTTTAATCAAGATCACAATTTGGTTGTAAGTCTTTCAAAGATGTTTTCTAAGAGATGATTTAATCACGATTGAGGTAATATATAATTTCTCAATCATCTTCTGGTAGGTGTTTGTAAAAATGTTTCCTTTATGCCACCATTTGGTTGATATAGAATTATACAAATGGAACTTTATCAAGGGAGGGGGCTTTGTTTCTTACCTACACAAAACACTGTCTCTGCCCGATACATATGACAATATAGCACAACAATTGGTTGTGTTAAAATGTTTTTTAAAATAATTGAAATAAGGTGTTATAAAATATAATTGAATTACCATTTCATGAAAAACCACAACACGAAGGTGGGCTTGAATTTTTAATATAAGCACATGGCCCTTATATCTAGTTTCCATGATTTTATTCCTTACCTCAAGGTTCCATAAGGCTACACTAAGGTGTTGGGTAAAGCCCTTGGGAATGGAACCTAAGTATTTCTTGTCAAGCTCCCACTCCACAGGCCTTAAGGGGAACATTGGGGTGGGCTAGGGTATGTAATATGAAATAAGTGCCCTAATTTTAACTCCTACATCCATGCGCCTTCATTATTTTCTGGTAAACCATTTGAGAATGAAATTTTGGCCAATGGTGCTAAGCTCCTTGCTTCCCAAGCTTCAAGGATAAGTTATAATGAAGGAGTGGGCTTTGGCTTGTAACACATTCACTTGGTATTCATCTCCATGTGCCAGAAGTTCAACACCCACCTCCAAGATCCCCTACATATTCCTAGTAAAGCCCTTCGGAATGGAACCTTTGCCAATGGTTTAAAATCACTGCTTCCTAGGCCTTAAAGAGAATATGGGTTTAGTTTGGTTTGTAATATGAGCACTAAATATTCATATTTGGGAGCCACACATCCAACCCCTACCTCCATGTGCCCCATGGCTATTTTAGGATGTCTAGTAAGGATGATCAACCTCAATCCTATTGAGTTTATTGGAATTCATATTTTATATATTAACCAATTTCATTATGTTCATGTAGATTTATTATAGGTAAGCATGAGAAAATGTCTTTAATCTCCTAAAGTCTAGACATTGTATTTATTTTTGTTGTTATTTATGGGTATTTTATGCATGGGTTATATTATACTATTTTACTGGTATTCTAATTCATAATAGTGTTACATCATCTTCATGAATCAAGTAACACAATAAGATAATTATCTTCACAAATTATTTGTTTTTCAAATCCTGCAAACCCCAAATGGTAGTATCTCAAGCCTCTATTTTAGTCCAGAATCTAACTATTTGGTGGTCACTTCTTGGTATAATCATGTTTATTCTCAACTTCCTCCATTTACCATTTACTAGAACGAGGCTAAGTTAGTACAAATGTAATGATAAATTGTGGGACCAATAACAAGATCGGATTTATATTTACCTAATGGTGAATATTTTAGATTGTGTCACTATGGGGTCTTGGATAGATGGTAATTAAGGGGTGTTTCACAATCCTCACCAAGGTTCAAATCCCCTAGGGAGACATTTTTCTCTTCTAGGGCCTTCTTACCTATGAAATTTGGTTTGTTTAAGTGGTTGGTGCTCTGTTCAAGTCTTAGTTGACTTTGGAAGAAAAAATAATCCTTAGTTGTGACTTCTCTACTAAACGGATATTTTTTGAGTGATGTAATCCAATTACATTGCATTGTGATATGCTCATATTGGGAAAGGGCATGTTTGTTGCATAGTGATAATGGGAAGTATATTTCCAAAATAATTTATTTGACAAACATTCTAGCTTGCTTTGGTGTTGTCATAGTCATAAATTCACCTACAAACTAAAATAAGCTTTTATATGAAATGAATTAGGCCCTTTATATTCTATATTAGTGGCCCTTATCAAATATTTTCGGCGAATGGACCAACACATGGGTAATATTGGATGTCCAACCTTTCTTCAGAAACCCAAATGATATTATATTTGTTAAGCCATTTTGAAATTTGGCCCTTTTCAATGTTATAAGCCCCCCTAGTATTGAAATTGAACAAAACTCACAGTAATTTAGGACAATATCTTAGTAACATGAAAACATTATTTTTGAAATGCACTGGTAGGAGAATGGCTACAACACCCTTTTCTTCATTGGTTCTAGTTCATTTGACTCCAAGCATTGTTGTTGTGTTAAAATTGTGTTTAACTTCTCACAAGCTTAGGATATGTAAAGAGTGATTATCTGTTGAGTCATTTTGACCATTAGTCAGGATTGTGGTAATTTTCTAACCTTGTACATATATGATTTGTTCACACTTTATTCCTTTCTTCCCATTATGGAAGACAGAGACGTTGAGTGGGTTATTAAATTATTTCCAATGTTTGAAAAATAGTGTACAACAATAACTCAACAAGAATTTGAAAAGTAAGTGAGGAAAAAAAGTGGTAAAAATGGAAAATTTTGCAAAAACTAAGAAATGATGTTTTCCTAAATCACCCATTTGGATAACACTTGTTATTATTAGGACTTACTTTTTTTTTTTATTGAGGGTAAACATCCTTTTGTATTTAGGGTACAATGTTTATGTTTTTTCACCCACTTGATGCACTTAAATAGTAATTTAAGGTATTGAGATTCAAAATCATTGATATTACTACCTATGCCTTGGCTTTAGAATGTTCCTTTCATAGCTATGCATATAGAAGTGTGTTGGTGTAGGTTTATTCCTTCTACAACATTGTTGTGATTGTACTTTGTTTCCCAAATTCTAGATATGTTCAAATAAATATTTAATTCCTAAAAGTGACAATTTTTATGTCTTGAATTCTTAAAGGTAGATTTTTTTTTGTTTTTTTACCCACTTGATGGGTTAAATAGTCCTTTATCCTTTTCGGATTCAAAATCACTTATATTACTACCTCTATCTTGGTTTTAGAATGTGTCTCTTAGAGAAATGAATACAGATGTGTGTTTCTGTGGCTTTATTCCTTTTTGTTATTTAGGGTAAAAATCCTTTGTTATTTAGGGTACAATTTTATGTTTCTGCACCCACTTGATGGATTTAAATAGTCGTTTAATCTATTGGGATTCATAATCATTGATATTACTACCTCTTCCTTGGCTTTAGAATGTTCCTTGCATAGCTATGAATATAGAAGTGTGTTGGTGTGAT
Organism: Pinus tabuliformis; assembly: GCA_031772625.1. Lineage (NCBI taxonomy): Eukaryota > Viridiplantae > Streptophyta > Pinopsida > Pinales > Pinaceae > Pinus > Pinus tabuliformis. The sequence goes on from CM062808.1 coordinate 666,581,431, forward strand.
TTTATTACTTCTACAACATTCTTGTGACTTGTATTCTATTTCCCAAATTCCGGATCTGTTCAAATAAATATTAAATTACTAGAAGTGACAATTCTTATGTTTTGAATTCTTAAAGGTAAAAAAATTTATGTTTTTTCACCCAGTTGATGGGGTTAAATATTCCTTTAACCTATTGGGATTCAATCACTGATATTACTACCTCTACCTTGGTTTTAGAATGTGTCTCTTAATGCTATGAATACAAAAGTGTGTTATTGTGGGTTTATTCCTTCTGCAACTTTGTTGTGATTTGTACTTTCTTGTCCATGAATATAAACATGAGTTGGGGAATAATTTTTCTGACCATAGCATACCTGTGGGACCTCTACAATTTGTGGGTTCTTATCATGCTTCATGAAAAAGTTCCTAGAAAATACTACAATAAATATGTGGATCTTACACAAGTTGCATGTGGTAAAAACAATAGATACCTTCCGTAATTGCAATATTAACATCTAGGTTGTTCTATTAGTAAGCTTAAGATACATGTCTCTTTTAGTTGGATATCAAAATGTGGATTTCTATCTCTATTGTTGAGTCCATACAATCTTCAGTTTTAGGTATAAACATATGAGTTTAGATATATTTGTTGTAGACCTAATAGCTTCAAGTATATATTAATGTTGGATATAATAATCCTAGATGAAAGGAATGTATGGATGCCAATTTTTCTTTAAACATTGTAGGGGAGAGGCTTGGTGTATGGTTGAATGTATTTTCAACTACTTGTCTATCAGTCGAGATTGCAACTACCCTGATATTAATTGGTGGAGAGATAATGAAGCTTTTTTTTAAATAGTTTGTGTCCCAACTTGTGGATCCAATCCAACTACTACAGTGGAATGATATTTGGTTTTCATGTCCACTTACTATAGAGGAATGATATTTGGTTTGGTATCCCTTTACATTATTTTTTCCTAGTTGCCTAATCTTAACTCCATTGCAAGACTCTACCTTATAGGTGTTATAACTACAGTTACCTAATACATTTTTGTCTGGGGTTTTTCCACAAGAAAACCTAGACACTTGGGCATATCGTATGAAATCCTAAAGTCCAAGATGGATACTACAACAACAAAATTATTGCTTTTCCTTCAAGGGTCACAATGTTTCTCTGCAAATACAAGTATTGTGCTTTTTTAGCAGCATATGTTGAAAAATGTGCAACAGGAAATGTTAAATTTAGAATGTGCTAAAAATAGACCGGCTAAAAATAGCATGTCTAAAATAGTAGTTTGGCTAGTGAGGTCATTGACCACATTGGGTGAGAGGTGAAACTGCTAAAAATAGAAAGCTCTAAAAATAGCATTTATGGGTCCCTTCCTATTTTTAGCAGTCCCTAGTCTAACTATAGGAAGTAAAAACAAATTTGGTCTTAACAGCAATTTAAAATATTAATTAATTAATCTCCATTAGTTAATTAGTTATGGAAAATTAAACTAGAAGTCTTTGTGAGATCATGCAATTATTTTCTCTCTTGATTTAGGAATTTATCCCTTGATTAAAGGAGATAAGGTTGAGTTCTATAATGAGAGAATCAGTTGACTTAGCTTAACTTAGTCAAGTCCAGTTAGATTATTTTAACAAGTTCTTAAAATAATGAAATATAGTTTGTTAATGCTTTCATGCATGTGAAAACTATTATTTCAGATAACTGAGCATTCCCTCATGGATAACTGATGCATGTCAGTTCAGACAAAGACCCAGTTGAGATCAGATAAGGGACATTGTACTATCAGATGCTTGGATATTTCTAGTAAGTATTCCTTGCATGGAGAAGGATCTATTTCCAAGAGAAATACGTATTATAGGAGATTAGAGGACGTGTGGCCTATATATTGAGGCCTAAGTAGTCTATGATCTTCATCTTCTGATTACAGAGAGAGCAAGATAGCTATTGGGCTGATTCTTTTTGTATTTTGTTGAGGATCTCCACTTGATTGATAATAAAAAATTGGGGTTTTATGTTGGTGCTTTCCCCTAGATATATCTTGTGTTATGTGTGATTTTTTCTCTTGATTAGTTATGCATGTTTCTACTTGATGTTGCTCATGAATTCGATTATGCTTCCGCTTAATGTTTTGTAGAAGTAGAACAAGTATTATGCTTTAGGACATTGCATATATTGGTTTGTTCTACAAGTGAAATTTCTACAGCATAGACTTGTGTTTCCTTATGATTGTTTATCTTTTTCTATATTGTCTAGAGAAGGTTACATGTCGATAGCTTACCTTCTCAATGATCTTTCTTTCATGTGAGATTGACTAGGAAGTTGTATCTAAGCATGCAAGATACTATGCCATCTAGTCTCAAGCTTCCCACCTCTATACCAATGCGGAGAGAAACAAAGGTTTCTTATTTAGTTATGTCCATGTGCATGTTCCCCATTACAATTAGAGGTTATTGGGCTTATGGAGATCTTGTATGTATAAATCACTTGCCTTCTCAAACTTGTATTTGAGTAAAATCATAAATGATTTGACTTTCTATATCTTATTTGCAGTAAATCTCAAGTTTCTAACAATATATTTTCCTTTAGTGCCTTAGAAACTTGCATCATTCAAATTTTTTTGTTAATTGGTTAGTCTCATAATATTCTCGTTCATATCATTTCTCACAAACAACAAATTATTTCACCATTATGAAGTATCATGAACTTACTTTAACTAGTATCATTTTAGAATTATAAATTTGTTACTTACTGGATCCTCTTCTATAACCATATTTAACTTGTATGTAGTTTGCACTTCTTGTGAGATGAAGAACAAAAATACAACCATGTTCAAGAAAATGATGTTTGAAGTTGTTTCCTTGGTAATTGAAGAATTTGGTTTGTTTAACATAGGTGCAGTTAAGTTTGAGGTTTATTGCATTGATATTGTGGTCAATAGTTGATGAATACACCTGATTTATCAAACTAGACACATAATATTCCTATGGTCTAACTACATTCTATGTGAAGATCGTCTACCTGACAATGTTACTTCTCTAGTTTTGTTGAGAATATTATTGTCATAGGCCTCTATGTCATGTGAAAAATATATTTTTTTATTGTAAGAGTGTCCTAAAGAATTGTATCCCAATGCCTCCCTTATTTTGTTTTAGTTATAACATTGTCTTCTTCACTTTTATCAGTGGTTAGGTTGTTCTAATATTTATGAGTTTTCCATTTAACTTAGACCAGCAAACGTAGGTTGTTCTAATATTTATGAGTTTTCTATTTAACTTAGAATAGCTTTGAAGCAAGTTACACCAACTAGACCAATAAGACATGCCCTTGTTGGGTTCGTGATAGATTTCATGTCTTTTATGGCTTCACTTCTCTCTTCATTGTGGTTGCACTTCCCTTTCTATCTAGCCTTGCAGGTATGTTAGGAGGTTTGAATATGCCAATGACTTTTGCATACCTTTGTTTTTATGTCAGTTCATATTAAGAAATTTTTAAAAGATATAACAAAAGTTTTAAAAATGGGTTTCTTGGGGTTCTTTATGATACTATGTAGGGAAAAATTAAATATTACAAGTTAGGTGAGGGCAATTTAAATATAAAACCATCACAAAAAAATTCACTGATGGGCGGGGGGGACGGCGTTGAATTTAACCCCCGACCTAGTGCATTGTGAAAAAAACATGTTCATAGAACATTTTCCAACTGTCAGAATGTTCCTTGAAATAATTATTCCAACTCATGATGTCCTATTAGACTGCATTCCAACCTTTGATACTTTGTCCTACGACTGCAGTTTTTATGACTATGATCAAAACTATTGCAAAACCCTGTAATATGTTTCATGTAGAACGATTTTCACTTTTTCACCTATATAAATACAGAATAATTTTCCTTTTTCATTAGCGCTATACTTGTCAAAATGGTACGTCAAATGAGATGTTTCCTAGAATCTTCTGAACTTGATTGAATTGTGTCCTCTTTATTTCCATCGTTATCTTTATCTTCAGTCTCTTCTCTGGCAAAATTAGCATTTCAAATTTTGGTTTTGACATCATTTTCTTCTTGATTGGTTGCATTATATGAATGATTCTTGATCATATTTTCAATATCAGTAGAAGAAGCTCTAGCAAGATTAAACATCTTAATAACAACATCTAGATGCTCTTTCCATGTTGGATCTTCTAAACTAAACTCCACTTGTGAGCATTCAAAAAACATATTCCCCAAAGTAGATGGATTTGAGATCTCATTACACTAGCTTGTTTTGTTACTTTGGTAGTGAATGCTACCATCTCCTTAGTAGAATATCCATCAACCCCACCTAGGTTGTTTTTACTTTTTAGGATCTCATCCTTTTTGGTTGCAGATGGATATTTTAACTCATTTTGGCACTACTCTTCTAGCTTCTCCCACATTTTAGTTTCACACCACATCTTCTCCTCTACACTATTGAAAAACTACATATTTTTTTAAGAATCCCATGTATCAATATAAACCTTGCTAACCAAAGCTAGAGACCATCGATTTTTTTCACTTTCAAAATATTGTTGATCTAGTGCAAGAAATCCCTCAAAGAAGTTAGGATTTATCCTCAAATCTTCCTCATACTTTTGTCAAGCTTGGGAGTATTGATCATGGACCCAATCATATGTAGTTTGAAATTGTTTTGTAACTATTTCCTTTGAAGGATTTTCATCCAAAGGAATCTGCTTCCTAGTTGAACACATATGGACATTTCCCCAATTGAAAAATGAAAAAGCTGCCACCTCCTGGAACTTGCATGCTTCCATCTCAAAGAGGTGTTGGGCTTCTTCATCGGTCATTGTTTCATCCAATTCCTTGGAGCATAACTCCATTCCTAGATCATGCATATCCAAGTGAGAATTTGGATCAATGCCTACATGTGTGCAAAATAACTGAGAAAATTCAAATAGTCATTCATCAATTTCAACTTCTTTTCCTTCAAGCTCATCCCCATTTTTGTCTTTACAAGTTTCCTCCAAGGATACCTGCTTATTAGGTTCTTTGCTCAGGTCTTCTACTATGCTACCGTTTCTTTCTCCTAATGAACTAGAAGCATTCTCCTCTTCTTTAACATCCTCTTCTTGAACTCCATCTACTAGAGGTTCCTCCTCTTCTTCAATCAATGGCTCCTGCTCAAGATTCACCTCGACCACATACAACCTGAAAGGATCATTTGAAAATATTTGATTAGAAATTTCTTTGTCGTTCAAGCCCCCGTTTGCAGAGGAGTTTGTGTTTGAGTTCCATATCCTTTTCTTCTCAGCAAGCTGAGCTGCAGCAGTTTCTGCCAATCTAAGCTCTTCTATAGTTGTAATAGTCACAATATCCCCTTCCAATTCCTCGTATTTTATTAAAACTACCTTGGACGAGGAAAATCATTTCATCAATATTTATCTCAACTACTTAAATTTGTGTTTGTATGGCATTTGACTAAGACTTATATCATGCTCAATTGTAAGTTTCAATGGTCTCCATTGAATTTCTGCTTGTGATTTCTTCATAGGTTGAGGGGCATGTTTAACCTCGTGATCTTCAGAACCATTAGATTTTGTGGATATTACACTAGACAATGCCCTGGAAGATTCTAAGACTGAGGTATTTTGTGGTGAAGAAGACCTTTGGAATACATTGGAAGAGGAGGTTCCTACAAAGGGGGGCCATTGGATTGATTACTCAATTTATCACTAGGAAGCCTCTCCTATTGATTTTTCTTCTTTGGCATAGGTCTAGCAGGTAAACAAGGCCCCATACCACCAACAAGAGTTCCTTGAACTACTACTTCCCCCATGGCTACAGGAGAAGTCCCTGAATAGGTAGGCACTATGGGCCTATTTTTCAGGTCTTGGTGAGCATATTGACTTTTCCCAAGAGCAACACATAACCTTTTTACAAGTTCCAAGCCATCCTGGTGATTCACATCAACCTGTAAAATTTCATGCACATCTTGCATGTGTAATTCTAGACTACCCATAGCCTCATATGCTCGTTCCCTTCTAAAAGGAGCCCTATTAAAATGAGGGTGTACTTCAAGAGCGAGTGTACATTCGCTAACAACACTTTCATATTGAACATGCTTCATCTACATCATGAATGCTACTTGATTTCTATAGAAGATGGCATGGTCTAGGTGATTCCTAGAGATACGATTGAAAGCCTTTTCATAATGTTCTCAAGCATCCACATAGTCTTTGTTTTGGAATGTCTTGTTGCCTTCCTCTTTGAGCTCGTGTATCCTTTTGAGGAAGAGTCATGGATCAAGTTCCACTTTACTTCCAGTGACTACTCTCGATTGCTCAGTAGTAGAAACTTCCCTTCTACCCTTTCTTTTCCTCCCCCCATACCTTCCCATGACATCTTCCCAGCAAAGAGAAAGATACCCCAACCAATAATATGAACTAGTCTTAGATTATATTTTCTCTCTATACTAGATAATGCCTCACAAAGTTTTCTTTCTATGCTCAATAAAAACTTTTGGGCCAAACCCAACTAATCTAAATTCCTCGACACTTCACAATCTCCCAAGATATGGATCTATACTTTCATTCCATCACTAGATACTTCTATGAACTACTATTTCCTCCACAAACTAGTTTCAAATCGGCATAGATCAGGGTATACAATCCCGACAATGGAGATCCTGTCTAGACTTCTAACTAGTTTCAACCATCAATTTCCTCTCTAACCTATCCACTATTGAGTGAAATCCAATCTTGGCGAACTTAAAAATCTTAATGCTAATGTGCATGCCATTCTAAATTATAGATACAAACTATACATAAAAGCTGCAACTAATCAAGTTTGAATTTTGATCACGACCCATGATTGAATGCAAATGAATCCAATATGTTTAAGCTATAAGTAATCCTAAACTAAGATGTAATGCCATTGAATAATGCATACTGAAATACGATTTTTCAGAGAAGAGTACCATTCATTTTTGTTAAAAATCTTCTACATTTCATTATAACGATGAAAACATTATTAGGAATTTTCAACTTATTTCCAAGTATAATATTATATTGAAACTGGTAATATCATCTCTTGCAAAATTTACCATGATAAATGCTAAACATAACCATTTTAAGGTCATCTCAATATCAAGTGGTATACGAAGGCTTGTACAATTATGCCAAAGAAAGATTTCAGCAAAAACCCATCCCATTCAATGTCCATTTGCACCCAAAATTTAAACATGTGGAGATGAGCCTCATTAAACTTACAAAATTAGTTAGCACAACCAATATTCTAAAATTATCTCATGTGGGTTGTGGTTGAGTGCTACATCACTTTGTATCTTTTTCTTAGTTAGTGCACATAATTGGAGTTGCAGACTTTCAAGAGATGGTGAGGTGCTTGGATTCAAAACATCTAGTTAGTTGACTCCTAACAATATAAAAAATTCCTTCAAGACATTTTCTATATGTGAAAGGTCTCTCAACTCAGACCTTTCAAGAAATTTGAAAACATGCCAAAAATTGATATTGTCATTCATTATAGAATGTTCATTACAATCCAGATTGTTTAGCTCTCAATAAGAAGACGTTCCAATTCAGAACTAGAGATAGGAAAAAGTCAAATAGGAGCTTAGAAATGAGAGAGGTGATATTTGGAAACATAATTCCTTCCCTTGTTAATTTGATTGTTCCTCAAGAGGCCTGGAATTGCTGCTAAGAGAGTTGAAGCTCTGTACTTTGTATATTTATCCTGTAATAATTTGTCATTTCAGTTTCTTTGTTTTTCTATATATAATGTTGATTGACACAAGCATAGAATCAATGAAAGGTCAAATTCACACATTATAAATGAATTCAATTATTGAATATTTAGCAATAGGAATTTGGAACTATATGCTATCAATGAAGTGGTTATTATGAAGAAAATTATTATAGTAGAGGAGAGGTATATTGTGGATGTGTGTAAATGATGCATGTATTAAGTGTTCAGAAATGTAGGATGACAAATAACATCTCACATAGGTTTCAGTGTGAACTTGTGGGAAATGGTTTGAGACACTTCACTCATTCCCACCTTAGAAAAGTGGTCATTTATTCCATCATGTAATTTCACTTGAAAAATAAAAGAAAAGTGAAAGTCTAATATTTTCAAGATTTATGGATTTAAATGAAATGTCAAACCAACTCCAAGGATGCAAGGAAATGTTGAACTTCCTAATTACACAACAATTGATGCCTTTTGAAGGTAGCATGAGGTTTCAACCCAGGTATCCCTTTAATTTATAAGATGATTTCACAGCTCTGAAAGTTGTTCGAGTTTCAAGATATCTACTTTTGTACATTTGTTTGGGAAGGTAGCTTTGAATAATTTTATCAAATAGAATACATGATTTTTTTCTTGTAAGAATTTCCAATGGTTTGGGTGATGATTTGGATATTTTCTCAAAGCATTTATCACTACTCAAGTCTGTTTTCACATTCAGTTTTCAAATTCTCTTCTAGATTTTCTAAAATTGTTGTGGTTGTACTAATAGTGGGAATGTAGACTAGAATGTTAGAGGAGGGTTTATCACTATGTATTGTATTATGACATTACTATATGGATTTTGTTGCAAGCATATATCATTTGAATTTTTATAAATTAGTATGTTTTGCTAAGGGAAATAATATTCCTACTCCTTTTATGACATTTAACCAAACTAGATTTCCATCAGAGATTCTTCAAGAGGTAAGATTGTCTACTTTCTCATGCTTTCGATTACATCTAAGAATTTTGTAAGGTAATTGTGTCTCTTCTCTCTTATACTTGAGTTACAGTATTATTTATCCTTGTTTCTACAATTATTATTAGAAACTCTGTTGTTATGTGAGAAACATCCCAGTTACTTGTTAACTATTGGGTTGTGTTATATTCTTTACATGACTAGCTCCCATAGTTAATCGGGGTGTTAGAGGGGGGGCAGAGCCCCCCCTCCATTGTGTTGATTGCACAGCAGGGGGGGTGGGGAGGTCACAGGGGGTTTGAGGGGGGCGGTTAGTCCCCCTCTACAGGGTCCGAGGCAATGCCACAGGGAAATTTTTTAGGACCCTGTATTAGGTGGGCGGACCTACCTATGGTTTTGTGCATGGTTTTCGCACATAGTTTTGTGAACGATGGTTTTATTTCCATGGTATTAGATGCTTCAGCATGTATATATATGTATTGTAACATTGAAAGGAACATAATGAAGAATCAATCTAGTAGTCCCGGTTTTGGGATCTAGGAGAAATTCTTTGTGTATTTGTTTTATGTGTTATGCTCTCGCTATTGTTTATTTTCCATGTTTTAGAATTTGTATGTAGGTAATTTATGTACGGGGTTAAAACCTACATTAACTCAGATAACAAGCTACAATCCATGATGTGTTTAGTGCCAAAATCACTTGTTTTTTATCCCTTGTACTTCTTACAGGTACGATATTTTATCTAGAGAGGATCATATGTTGTATGTTGTACTGCTATACAACAAAAGCATTGCTCCCTGCTCTCCTACTTGGCCTTCATGTAGTTGGGGCCTATATGTTGGGGATCATTGTTTGAGGGTGGATTTCAAGTCACAGTGTGATTCATGACTACCTATATTTTGGGCTAGCCATATATCTTGTGAAGCATCCCAATACTTTTGTCACATGTTGCTTGAACAAGCAACCATGCAAATTGGAAATGTTTCTTCTTTGTTATTGATGTGTTAAGTTTTGTGATGTTTTTAGATAGACTAATTGATGGGATTACTTTTAGAGTATGCAAGCTAATTTGTGATACAAACTTTTTTCATATTGTCTCAAATGTTGGGTTTATGAGCTACGAAATGCATTATTATCCTCCCCCACTCCAATAGAGACATAATCATGGCCTATTTCTATGCAAAATCAGGACATAGTAGACATTGCCAAAACAAGTTCTAGGAAAATATCAAGTTATCTTTTACCTTCGTTTATTCATCTTGGACACCATTGTAGCAACATTCAGATGGGCCACAGTACTTGTTTTTGCACCAATGTGAGAGCTTGCAACTCAAATACAAGAGGAAGTGATGCCATTGTGATGACATCCAAAATGTTGGTAATATTTTCAGACTGCTAGCATTCAATCATTTATACATATTTACCTTTCTTGAAATTCCACTTTGGACTTTGTTCCCTCCAATACACTCAGAATTGGTATTTTCACATCTCACACAGATATGCTCTTTCACACAATCCTAATGCAACCATGCTACCATAGTTTTCTTCCTTTTTTGTGGTGTATTTATCTAGAAGACCACGTTATGGGCACATCATGAAGTCCATGTCTTCATACAAACCAACGTATTCTAGTTTGAAATAAGGAAATAAAATATTAATTCATCTTACCTCAAAAATCTTTATATCCAGAGGTAATTCCCATACCATACCCATTTCCAAAAGGGAATTATGCCCTCTCCTTTGGAACTCAATGAAAACCTTGCAAAATTAAAAAAAAATGAGGTTAAATGTCTTTCCACACATTTCTTTATTTCAGAATTACAACAATATTTAGAGTTATCAATGCCATCAATTGAAATGTCTAGCGAGAGCTCAAGACACCACACTTTTCAGAAAACCAATTTAATACTGGAATTACAAAATTCCAATGCATTCCTATACATATTTTTCAATGGATCTCAACCCATTCAACACATTTTCAACATCAATCTCCTTCCTGGCATTAAATTATATACAAGGCAATTTTCCCTCCAACGCACATCTATTGGATGATCATTTTTTCATATCCATTTCTATGATCAACAAGCATCAAAAGAAAAATATCTTCAATGATCAAACCATAGCTTCTCCAACACAACTCATAGTGACATTATACTTCATGAAATTCAAGTTCTATACTTAAAACTTTATCGCAAAGATCATAAATTGAATATCCTCTTTGAGTCCATCTCACATTTCCAAGACTCATATGTCTAACTGGGACACTAGGAATCCTTTGATGGTTTTCCTCTTCGCCTTCTAATATAGAGGTTTCCCTTATGTCTGCTAGTATTTTATCTCATAATTCCTAGCTATGAAATCATGTCGTTCACCTCATTAAGTCTTCACTTCAGGCTCTTGTTCAAATTTCATGTACATGAATATTTCAATTTATTCACAATTGTTATGAGATTCACCTAATACCTTTCATTACCTCTTTCTCTACAATACCAACACCATAAATTTATGATTTATACTCTCATTATACCAAGGCAATTCTATACGTAAAACCCCTTTCTTGAATTCATAAATGAATATGTCTACTATCTCTATTTGTAATAGAGTTTCCTCATGCCTGCAACTTACTGTAGTTCTTACTATGAACTACAAGATGACAATCATAACCCATTTCTACTTGACTATCATCCTTGTAGATGAGGACATACAAACTAAAGGTAGAGCCTTATACAAAGTCCAAGCATTTTTTAAGATAGAAAACAACTTAGATGTCAGAAATCACTAGCTTATTGGTTTGTATAATGATTAGAAATCATGATTTCTTAGTTGGTGGATTTTCCATATGCTACATACTCTGCTCTCTCCACTATTTGAGGGGTTATCATGGCCCTCTTTGATCTCACTAATCTGGTCTATCATGGATTGGCTTAACTTCTCAATAGCTCAATTTCTCCTTTTTTGCAACTATCCTATTTTTATACTACTCACTTTGTGAATGGATGTTGATGTTCTGCACGATTTCTACTTCCCTCGCCTTCTCCTTCAAGTACCCCATTGACTTGGATAACATTGTATTAGTTTTCTCCAATTTTTTAGTATTCTCTTTGTGTTATGAGATGTCAAATTGCACCCACCCAACTTCTATGTCTGTAGCTGAGAAATTGGGGCAGTTGTTTCTCATTCTAGGGTACTTGGGAGACTCTAAGATAGTCTTGAGGCTAATAATATTTGAGGAACTTTCTATTGACCTTGCTACTTCTACGATTTTTTTGGTTGGGAATCTCAAGAATATCGCTAAAGGATATTAAGTGATTTCCTTCTTTCCCATGACTGTTTATCTTATCTTTTTCAGTTTGTACCTTGTTGTTTAGGTCATGTGCCAGACATGTGTTTGGTAGGTGTCCTATGAATAGGACATGTGGAAAATGTGTCAAACATGTATCCTCATGTATTGGTGTCCAACACTAGGATACAAGACATGAGGCAGGTTTGGAGGTGTCTTATTACTTAGTCACTAAGTAAAACACACAACCTTATTTTTCAAAGTAAATTTCACCTCCTTCTAGCTTGAGCACTCCTCGATAAAGTTCATTTATTTCTTCCATTGTAACCATAATTCCAGTGAAGAGGGTTTTGACCATGTCAAGTGGTTTTCAAGCTCATGTCAACAAGGATGTTCTCCAATTCTATTTTTCAAAAGCTTCAAATGATAACATTCCTTTATTGTTATGTTTTCTCATGGCATTCCTTTACTGAACTTAACTTCAAAAGTTCAATTTTTTTGTCTCATAATCACTAAAATTTAGAATACACGGTTTATGTACATTGTGTAATGGGGTAAATGACAAGTAGTTTTTCACTTTGAATGACTTCAATGCTTGAGTGATCATGGTTCTCCTTCACCATTTCTTCAAGTTCTATTAAACACTTTTGATTACACTCTTCATAGGTTATAGAAGCTTTCTTCAAGGGATCCTTCCATGTAGGTTTCCCATAAATCCAAAAATTCATCAATGAGGGGGAATAATATATTGATATTCAATGGATCTCATTTTTCCACTAGGCTTTTGTGGTTGAATGGAACAACATAAAATGGTTGCAACTCTTTTAATATTTCTTAGAATAACTACAATGAACCTAAATTAGAAATGGAATTAATGCTTTTCTTCAAGTGGCATTAGCGTGACCTCAATTTGGTTCACAAGTAGAGAGAAAATCAAGCCACGAGAAAAGTTTCTAGTTTTGATAACCATAACTTGTAGAGTTGGAAAGTTGACTTTTTAAGGGTATATCTTCCTCAATATTACTTAAATTTTCTATTATGACCCCAATCTGGAAATGGTATCAAAAATTTTCTTTGGATGACACTGGTGTGATTGCAATTAGGCTCTTAAACAAAAACAAAGACTAAAGTCATGCCACGATATAATAGTTAATTGATCTCATTTTTTTGGCTATGGTTTTGAGGTTGCAACTTAAAATTCTTGTAACTTCTTCAGTATGGCTCAAAATTGTAATTATAACCCTTTTCAGAAATGGTGACACAACTACACTTTTGATAGCATTTGGTACGGCTGTAGTATGGCTTCTAAGAAAGGAGAAATGTCACTGTAAGATAATCTACAAAAAAAAACAACATGATTTCACATGACCAAAATTGTTGCTTTGATACTAATTGTTAAGATCGATAGTGCATAATAATATCAAAAATAGAAGTAACACACAATTGGACATCAAAGGATTTCTATTATCTACACTAATCAAGTGAGGGAAATATCTCCCAACCACTTCAAAGGCGATGATCCCCAATACAAGTGCCAAAGCATTATAGGTAAAAATTCCTTGATTACATGAGGATTACTCCATCCCTAGTTACAACCACTCTAGTTATCAATGCACTAATCCACCATTAGTGGACCTTACGTAATGAACATAGTTATTTTTATTTATTAACCATCATAGTAGGCTTTTATTAATGACTAGGCCACTTTACATTAATTAACCACACTACATCTATAAACTTAACTCTAATGGACATTTAGGCCAATATTACATTACTGGAGAGGGTCATGATGATAATTGCACCTTGGAGTGAAGTTGATATAGGGGATTTTGGGCACTATAGCAGATATTGTGTTTCACATGATAGTTGTGGATTATTTGGATTTACGCAACTTACTAATATTATAATACGGAAATTTAGATCATCATAATGACATTGTAATGATGTTATTAGAATGTGCCTCAGTGTGGGTTTTGTCACTAAAATGTAATTTGTGTGGTTAGTTGAAGTTTAATGTGGCCATCTAACCAAGCTTGTGCTTACCTGATACATTACTTTTATTCTTTTGGGCATGATTTCTAGGCCCTTTCTCTTAGTGATCCCTCTAATCCTGCATCCTTCTCTTCCCTCTTTTTTTAGAAGTTGATGTGACATTTGGGTGTGTGCAATCTATCCATCATGATTCCTTCCCTCTGCTTCTATTTCTCTATTGATCTTATTATAGAATCCTTGGACTAGTATTGGCATGAGGGCGGCATCTATCTTATCCTTTCTCTATTGTTTCTTACTTATTTTAATAAGGACATGTGATGCTTTCTCTCCACTACCTTGAAATGACGTTATTTTTGTTTTCTGAATTATTACTGAATTTCACTGATAATAACCTAGATTTGTATATTTATTTTAACATCAAATTTACATCATGGTAAACATATGAATATCCCATTAAGTATTACCTAAATATGGTTCAAAGAATCTTAGATTTAGCCTAAACATGTGGTACAGTAATTTTTGAGGTGTGGAGTTTTATTAGAGGCACTATTTGTTTGTTTTTTTTGGTTAGAAAAAGGGTTTTCTCTTGGTTTTATGTGACTTTAACTTTATCATGTGTATGGTGTTTAGAAATGGGGAAGAATAGTGTATGCCATTTATCTTGTAGAAATTGATGCTGAATGAAAGGATACAAAGTTTACCTAAGCTACAGTCTTCTTTGGTAAAGACAGAGGAACATTTTAAAAAGTTGCCTAAGAATACACCATAAATAGAGTTTGAACACAAGTAATATATGGATTTTTCTTTTGCAAATATGTTGTTTTTCTACCCAAGATATCACAACATGAAAAATATTGATATTGTAGGAATTGTTTGAGGACCTCATTAAGGTCAATTTTTATGATGTCCTACTTGATTGATATAATTTCATGACAGGAATTCTTTAAATATGAACTAACATGTTCCTGAAACAAATCATATTCAAAATTTATAGGGATAAAAGATAAAGAAAAAATGGCAATGCCTTCATTTGATTGTTACTTGACTCTGATGTGGGCAGGTTGCAGTGAATGGGATTGGAAAATGGATGGGGAGATAATGCTGAACATGCTTTGGATATGATTCATTTTTTGTTCGAGAGCCTTGAGGTACCTACGCCATTTACTTAGGAAATGTTTCTAGTAGGGATTCCTATGGCTTTTAATGTTGTGATTCTTTCACCTCATGGTTATTTTGGGCAAGAAAATGTTTTAGGAATTCTAGACAAGACACTGGTGGATACACAAACAATTTTTTTATAATTGTAATATTCATTCCATAATATCCTCTCTTTATTGTTTGATTGTAGTTTTAAGGTTTCTTTTGATTTTGGTTTGTCTTTTAACAATGAAATTGAAAATACGTAGTATCATGTCCATTTAAAAACATCCAAAGCTTGAGGATGAGTTTAGTATTACATGATATTAATTGAAATATTTTTAGTTGCTTTGGGTTAAAATATTTTCATGACTGCTAAAAAAGTTTACTTTGATGTTTTTATTTGAGCACAAGTTATCTATATACTTGACCAAGTTCATGCATTAGAGAATGAAATGTTGTTGCGAATAAAATGACAAGGATTAGACATCACACCTAAGATTATTTATTTTAACAAGTTATATACACCCTGAGCTTTTTAGCATGTAACTTGTGATGAGGCTCATCAATAAGTAAACTATATGGGTCACAATGCCACTCTCTAGCTTATTAAGATTGACTTTTCTCACATTTGTTTACATGTTTTGTTATATTTTCTTTAGTGAGAAGGGTAAATGTGAGTTGTTGTGTCATGTGGCCTAATATGTATTAAAAGCAGGAACTAGAGAAGTTTTGGGCTAATTTAAGTGCTGGAACTCGAGGTGGGAAAGAAAGAGAGATTTTAGGAGACTAGTCTCCCTCCTTTAATCCTCAAATCATTCGAAGATTCCTCCACCATATCTTATAAGTTGAGAGTTACTAGCAGCCAAGAAAGTTGATTTCATGGATAGCCAAGAAAGTCGATTTTAGTCAAAGACAAGTTATTCTTGAGTCAGGGACCCAAGTATCTCTATTTGTTGGGAAGTTGTTGGTAGCTTCAATTTGTAAAAATAAGAGAGCTAAGGGACTTATTAGTATTTCAATTTTTTGATGTAGCCTATAGGCAATTTGAGTTGAAACATTGTGACTGTTGTTTTCCATGTTGTATTTGATATTTTGATTATAATGGGAAATTTGACCTTGATCTAGCACTAAGTTGGCTCAGAGGGCTGAAGCTCTTGGGTTAGGTCCCAATCCTAGCAGTAGAAGTTCCTCTTTTTGTATATGTATTTTGAGATTAATATGATAGTTAGATGCTAAAATTATCTATGTTTTGTTTAGCTTAACAAGTATTTGAATGACTTATTAATCTTGTTTCCATTCATTTGAATAAGTAGGTCAGTGGTGTAGTAGTGAAGAAAATTACTTCAGAAAATCTTGTGACAATGGGCTCTTCCTCATCTCCTTTGTGGGATCATGCTTAGAGGGCCCCACTCTAACAACCCAAAAAGTAGGGTTTTTATTTTGGTAATTTCATAGATTAGGTTCCATGCTTAAATAAATCATTGATTATGATTATTTGAAGCACCTGCAATTGTTATCTTTTTCTTAAGTTTTCCATAGCTTAGAAGGCATTCCATTCCATAGGTTTAGCCATTGTAAATAGATAGATCATCTTTCTCAAAACTCAACTCATATTTTCCATGTTGGTATATAGTGATGCATAGATGAAGAGGATAACAAGTTTTGTTGTAGGGATTGTTGATCTACAGGGAGGAATGTAGCCAACCAGATTCAGCTAAGTCTTCTCCACCTTTTGCTAAGGCATACTAGCCTGTTGGCATTTTGGCACAGATGTGGCGCTTTGATACAGGTCTTGTCCTTGATGGCAACTCTCTTTGATGACAGATCTCCGTTCAGACTACAGAATAAAGAGAAATCTAATATACGCCGGTTAATCAATTCCAAGTTGCGTATACACGCTGGTGATATGCATGCTAAGTCGCGTATACGCAGGAGAGCTATATACGAAGGCGCGTATACACGCAGATGCATGAACAGAAAAGGGCGTATATGTCGGGAAGTTTCCTTTTGGTCCATGGTAGTTAGTCCTCGGTACTTGTGCCCATGTCTTTGGACCAAAGTACCTCGACAGACGTGTAGATCTCTAGTTTTGAAGTTGATGGTTTTGGATTTCTATGGTTTTGGCTCTTGGTATTGAGCTAGGCCTAAGGCTATATAAGGAGGAGAAGATCATTAGGCAAATCATCTTGAAAAGGCTTGAATATCTGCTGAAGAAAGAGATCTGGTATGCAGGTTCTGGGTTGCTTGATCTAAGCTAAGGAGAGATCACTTCGGTTGATGAAAGACTAGATCTAAAGGATAGATCGGGATCTAATGATTTGAAATGCACTATTATGATATGGTTGATTATGCGTATTTCTAGATCTGCATACTGACGCAATGTTATGTTCTGGGTCTAACTGATGTCTGGTACAGCTGCAAGTTGATAGAATTTATTTTTAGATCTGTACGCAGGTTGGATTCGGTAAAAGCGCGTGTATACGCGTGTTTCTCTCATTGAAGTAGCGTATATATTTTGGAGCTTGATTTTTGAGTTACAGTTGGGTCTGACTGTTATTGCAGAGTTCTGTAGTCTGCTCTGTGTTCTGGTAACTGGTGATTGACAGGTTTCAGTGGTTCAGTGATTGATGATGCTAGTATTGGATGTTTTGTGCTTCAATGATTTGTTGTGAAAGTTGAATGAATTGTGGTCTTCAGATTGTAACGTTGTGCTTCAGGAATATCCAGTCTGAAAATGTATGAAAGGTGGTACCTGAAAGAAAGAAGATTGTAGGACAGCACCTACGTACTAGTATCTTGGCTAGTACAAGAGCAAAGGGGGTTGGAGCTCCCTTCCAAGGAAGTTTGGAGAACGAGAGAAGGTTGTAGCCTTCTGCAGGTTGTAGCCTGCGTACTGGTATAAGGCTGCACCAGTACAAAAGGATTGTAAACTGAAGTTTCATATTAAAGATAGAGACGACTTGCAGCAGGTGGTTTTCACCCACATTGGGTTTCCACCTTATATCTTGGTGTTCATGTGTGTGGTTCTGTGTGATCTGTTCTATTGCATCTGTTTACTCTTAATATGGTGAATAATGTCCTCATGCACTTAACTGAAGATAAACTGACTGAATTATAAGATTTCTAGTTATACGTTGTTTTCTTTATTCACAGTTGCGTGTACACGCTGGTTCACTTAACGAAAGTAGCGTATATGTTTCTGAGCATTGAAAAAGTTTTATAGTTCTGATAATACTGATTCACCCCCCCCTCCCCCTCTCAGTATTATTTCCAACAATTGGTATCAGAGCAGGTCCTTCAAAGAAGCTTGATCGCTTGAAGGTAGATCGTTCACCATGAGCAACTACGAGAGAGAAGCATCAATCAGGCCACCGATTTTTGATGGGACAAACTTCAATTATTGGAAGGTAAGAGTTACTGCATATCTTCAATCTCTTGGTACAGAAGTTTGGGACATTGTAGAAACAGGCTATGCTTTTCCTTCAGCTACTCCTACAGATCCAGCTGAGAAAAAGAAGTATGAAACAAATGCAAAAGCAGTCAGTACTCTATTAGGAAGTATATCCCAAACAGAATTCATGAAGGTAATGCACTTCAAATCAGCAAAAGAGATATGGGACAAAATGGTCACGAGCTATGAAGGAGATGAACAGGTAAAACAAGCTAAACTTCAAACTCTCAGGATTCAATATGAGACTCTCAAGATGTATAATGATGAAAGTGTTGCTAATTATTTTCTTCGGGTAGATGAGATTGTTAATTGTATGAAAAATTTGGGTGAAGAAATAAAAGAGGCTATAGTAGTTCAAAAGATTCTAAGATCATTATCCCCCAAGTTTGAATCTAAAGTATCTGCAATAGAAGAAAAGGAAAATCTCCGTGTTCTCACTATGTCTCAGCTACATGGAATTCTAACTGCTTATGAAATGAGAAAGGGAGGTCCATCAGACAGAAGGGAAGCTGCTTTTAAGGCATCAGGCAAAGAAGATTACTATGAAGCAAGCCATGTTCCAGAGGAAGAGGACACCTCGAGGAGAAGAATATCTGATATTATTCATTGATGATTTCTCCAGATTTGTTTGGTTAGGGCTCATGAAGCACAAAGATGAAGCATTCGAAAAATTCAAATCCTTCAAAGCCTTGGCTGAAAATGAATCAGGACACAAAATTAAGTGCCTCAGATCTGACAGAGGTGGGGAATTTACCTCAAACGAATTTTTCGATTTCTGTGAAGAACATGGGATAAGAAGAGAATTCTCTACAGCTAGAACTCCTCAGCAAAATGGGGTTGCGGAAAGAATGAACAGAACAATCCAACAAATGGCTCGTGCTATGCTTGATGAATCAGGTACTCCCGCAACCTTCTGGGGTGAAGCTGCACATGCTGCGGTTATTATTCTTAACAAAACAAATGTCCGAGTAAACAGCACTCAAACACCTCATGAGCTCTGGAGTGGTGAGACTCCTTCGGTGAAGCACTTCAAAATCTTTGGGAGCAAATGTTATATTAAAAATACTGATGAGCAACTTGGCAAACTTGAACCAAGAGCAGGTGAGGGCATTCTTCTTGGTTATTCTCCACATAGCAAAGCATACAAGTGCTACAATAAAAGACTTGGCAAAATTGTTGACAGCATTGATGTAGTGGTTGATGAGAAGGGATATATTCCTAGGCAAGTTCACCATGAAGACATTGAAGAAGATGAAGGCTACCCTCAAAGACGGAATGATGAAGAAAAAGAACCTCAAGAAGAAGAAGAACCTCAAGAAGAACCAGAGGAGCAGACAAGAATAGAAGAGAAGACTCCATCCAGATATGTTCAAAAGAATCATCCGGAATCTCAGATTGTGGGGCAGAAAGAAGCAGGAGTACAAACAAGAAGGACACTTGCAGAAGCTTCAAGCTATTTGGCATTACTCTCCTCCACTGAACCACAAAATGTGAAAGAGGCATGCAAGGATGAATGTTGGGTCAAAGCAATGGATGAAGAACTTGAGCAGATCGAAAAGAACAATACTTGGGAATTAGTTCCTAGACCAAAAGATAAAAATGTAATAGGAACAAAATGGGTCTTCAAGAATAAATTGAATAAAAACGGAGAAGTAATTAGGAACAAGGCCAGACTCGTTTGTAAAGGGTATGCACAGCAAGAAGGAATAGATTTTGAAGAGACCTTTGCTCCTGTGGCAAGACTTGAGGCTATCCGAATGTTCCTTGCTCTCTCAAGCTTTCAAAACTTCAAGGTATTTCAAATGGATGTGAAATCAGCCTTTCTGAATGGAGACTTAGAAGAAGAAGTATATATTGAGCAGCCAGATGGTTTCATTCCTGGGAATGATCCAAACCTTGTATGCAGATTGAAAAAGGCTCTCTATGGACTCAAACAAGCTGCAAGGGCTTGGTACTATCGGTTGGACAAATATCTTCACCAACAAGGCTTTTCAAAAGGATCAGCAGATAGCAATCTCTATATAAAAGTTGAAAATAACAAATTGCTAATTCTTGTTGTTTATGTAGATGATATTATCTTTGGCAGCAATGAAGAGACTATGAGTCAAAACTTTGCCTCGGTTATGCAGAAAGAATTCGAAATGTCACTACTTGGAGAATTGACATATTTTCTTGGATTGCAAATTCAACAAAATGAAGGAGGTATCTTCTTGTCTCAAACCAAATACCTCAAGCAGATCTTGAAGAAGTATGGCATGGAAGAGTCAAAGCCAGTATGTACACCCATGGTTACAGCATGCAGCCTCAGTGCAAATGATGAATCAGCAGCAGTTCACCAACCCACTTATAGATCCATGATTGGGAGTTTGCTCTATTTGACAGGTACCCGACCAGATATTACACATGCAGTAGGAATTGTTGGAAGATTTCAAGCCAACCCAAAGGAAACTCATCTTCAGGCAGTCAAAAGAATCTTCAAGTATCTTCAAGGGACCCAAAACTATGGCTTATGGTATCCTAGAAATACAGATCTCACTCTTCATGCTTACACAGATGCAGATTTGGCTGGAAGTGTGGATGATAGGAAAAGCACAAGTGGTGGTGCTTTCTTCATGGGTTCCAGATTAGTATCTTGGTTCAGCAAGAAACAGAGTTCGATTTCCTTATCTACAGCTGAAGCAGAATATGTGGCTGCGGCATCCTGTTGCACACAACTTCTTTGGATGATGCAGACCTTGCAGGACTTTCAAATCACTTGCACTCCACCAGTTTCTATCTTATGTGATAATACTAGTGCAATCAGCATTTCAAAGAATCCAGTCATGCACTCAAAGACCAAGCACATACCAATCAAGTACCATTTTCTCCGGGAACAAGTGCTTGAGCAGAAGGTCAAGTTGGAGTATGTTCCTTCTAAGGAACAAGTTGCTGATATTCTCACAAAACCACTGCCCAGGGAAACTTTTGAATATCTCAGACAAAAGCTGGGAGTAGTTGATGCTTCATCCTGCTGTTGAAGCTTGTCTGTTCTACAGAAAAGTTGGTATACGCAAGTTACGTAAGGTATATACGCGTATACACGCCGATTTATGCGGGGAAAGTCGCGTGTATGGTGTACGCTTGTTGCAGAGAGTATATCCGCGTGCATACGCTGTTTTGTACAGGATAAATCGCGTATATGGAGTTCTGAGCAGCAAGGGCAAACTCTGGTTTGAAAAGGTCTGAGATGGGTATGTCAGAATCCTTCAGACACAGTTTCAGAAGGTGCAGCAGGCACAGGTTCAGGGGGAGCAGCTTAAAAGTCTCATAAAGCATTGTTGGCATTTAGATGTTTTGGTTATTGGTTTCAGGAGAAGGAGCTCAGAAAGAAATCCTGGTTGCTGATCTAAAAGATGTTTATCAGATGCTGCTGGTGACTTTCATAAGTCTTGGTCTAGACCTGTTGTCTCTATGTCATGTATCTCTTTTGTGATATCTCTTTTATGATGTCAAGGTCATGTAACGGCCTATGTTGGTTTCCCCACTATGCCTGGGATGATTGATGTAATATAATTGGTTGTTTCTGATGTGTCCCCTCTTGGTAGGGAGTATGGATGTATGTATTGAGTCTTTTGGTGATAGGAAGGTTCCTTATGGTGTAGAAGTCTTGGTTCTTGTTGAAGAACATCTTTTACAGATCTGGCCTACAGTCAGGGGGAGCATGATTCAGCACAGCCAAGCAGAGGTATCAGCATGTACTCAGGGGGAGCATAGCCCTTTGCCCTTGATGACAAAGGGGGAGAATGATTCTAAGGATCTTGAGGTTGCCATCAAGTCCAAAGGGGGAGATTGTTGGAATTTTGGCACAGATGTGGCGCTTTGATACAGGTGTTGTCCTTGATGGCAACTCTCTTTGATGACAGATCTCCGTTCAGACTACAAAATAAAGAGAAATCTAATATACGTCGGTTAATCAAGTCCAAGTTGCGTATACACGCTGGTGATATGCATGCTAAGTCGCGTATACGCAGGAGAGCTATATACGAAGGCGCGTATACACGCAGATGCATGAACAGAAAAGGGTGTATATGTCGGGAAGTTTCCTTTTGGTCCATGGTAGTTAGTCCTCGGTACTTGTGCCCATGTCTTTGGACCAAAGTACCTCGACAGACGTGTAGATCTCTAGTTTTGAAGTTGATGGTTTTTGGATTTCTATGGTTTTGGCTCTTGGTATTGAGCTAGGCCTAAGGCTATATAAGGAGGAGAAGATCATTAAGCAAATCATCTTGAAAAGGCTTGAATAGCTGCTGAAGAAAGAGATCTGGTATGCAGGTTGTGGGTTGCTTGATCTAAGCTAAGGAGAGATCACTTCGGTTGATGAAAGACTAGATCTAAAGGATAGATCGGGATCTAATGATTTGAAATGCACTATTATGATATGGTTGATTATGCGTATTTCTAGATCTGCATACTGACGCAATGTTATGTTCTGGGTCTAACTGATGTCTGGTACAGCTGCAAGTTGAAAGAATTTATTTTTAGATCTGTACGCAGGTTGGATTCGGTAAAAGCGCGTGTATACGCGTGTTTCTCTCATTGAAGTAGCGTATATATTTTGGAGCTTTATTTTTGAGTTACAGTTGGGTCTGACTATTATTGCAGAGTTCTGTAGTCTGCTCTGTGTTCTGGTAACTGGTGATTGATAGGTTTCAGTGGTTCAGTGATTGATGATGCTAGTATTGGATGTTTTGTGCTTCAATGATTTGTTGTGAAAGTTGAATGAATTGTGGTCTTCAGATTGTAACGTTGTGCTTCAGGAATATCCAGTCTGAAAATGTATGAAAGGTGGTACCTGAAAGAAAGAAGATTGTAGGACAGCACCTACGTACTAGTATCTTGGCTAGTACAAGAGCAAAGGGGGTTGGAGCTCCCTTCCAAGGAAGTTTGGAGAACGAGAGAAGGTTGTAGCCTTCTGCAGGTTGTAGCCTGCGTACTGGTATAAGGCTGCACCAGTACAAAAGGATTGTAAACTGAAGTTTCATATTAAAGATAGAGACGACTTGCAGCAGGTGGTTTTCACCCACATTGGGTTTCCACCTTATATCTTGGTGTTCATGTGTGTGGTTCTGTGTGATCTGTTCTACTGCATCTGTTTACTCTTAATATGGTGAATAATGTCCTCATGCACTTAACTGAAGATAAACTGACTGAATTATAAGATTTCTAGTTATACGCTGTTTTCTTTATTCACAGTTGCGTGTACACGCTGGTTCACTTAACGAAAGTAGCGTATATGTTTCTGAGCATTGAAAAAGTTTTATAGTTCTGATAATACTGATTCACCCCCCCCTCTCAGTATTATTTCCAACATAGCCCATAGTTTGAATCTCTATTTTGTAGCCATAGTGAATAGCCACCTTGAGAAAATCCAACCTCCCTGGAGTGTTGGGCTTAGCCTTGGGTAATTTACACCTTCCTTACACATTCTCTGACTATCATACATCTTTCCAACACCTTATTCCACTATTCTGACCCTCCTAATTCTTTCAGCTAATTTCCTGTAGAAAACTAGGACATCTTGTAGTAGTTCCTATAGCAGTCTATTTGACCTTATTTTGATCAGAAATGATAGTATAAGTATAGGTTAGGCCCTCATATTATACTCCATGCCTATAAGTGCCACTGAGACTAGCTCTCCCATGCCTTTCCCCCCTCCAAGATCAGATAGTATAACATAGCATTTACATTTCTAAATTTAGAAATTAAAAGACTCTTTTTCTACAAATACAACATGAGATAGTTAGTGCATGCATATATGAATCATAAGATGATAGAACAACTTCCCATGTCCAACTAGTCTAAATATCTACATGGTAAAATGAAAGGTTAGCTTAATTTTTTTCTACAACTAATTTGTGTCATTTCCTAGCTAGATGATTCATAGCGTTTTCCATTTAGTAACTTTCATTTCCTAAATAAACAAGAATTTACTTTCTTGTATTAGAACTAACTTTACATTCACTGTGAGTAGTGAGACTCCTTCTAGTCAATAGAAGACTAGTTTGAAACCCTAGTGGTATATTGCCTCAATTGAGAAGTGACACAAGTAGAATGTTGCATTTGTTGTGCATATAACACTATTACCTCGAAGTTTGTACGAAACCCCGGGTTGATAAAGTAAAGTTGGTAGCCCTAGGAGTTGCAACATCCTTGCTCCAATACTGAGGATCATCAACTTGGTTGGCATTATTGTGCCTGAGCTTTCTTTGAAGGATGAATACTAAGTTACTAAGGTGTCATTTTCTATGGTGATGTTTTATTTGTTTTGCTTATATAGGTCATCTTGCCACATAGTGGCCACCATTTCCCAACTGAAGAAAACTTGTTTGAGTTTCTTTCTTTATGGGGGTAAATTGCATTGACATTGCTAATGTTAAGATATATGTCGTAAAATATTTTATAGTCTATTTTAGTTTATATTCAAGTATTCATCGTCTTTCATGTATTATACTTTGCATTGTATCCTCTTTCGATTTCAGGAGAGGAACTCAGTATTGATGGTAAGAAGAAGGAATTGAAGAAAGAGGAGAACAATTACACTCAAATGACAAATGAAAAAAGAGAGAGAGAATAGAACTAGTCTAGTGATACCCTTATAACCAATATCTTCCATAAGACACACACATAGAGACTGATGGTCAAGTCTTCAGAGTTGGTGAATTCACTTGCAATGCAGATAGTGATAATGTTTTGAAGTGATAAAAAAATACTTCCTGTGTAAATTGTAGTCCAACCAATATTAAGTTGGAAACTCATATTGTAATACTTAACATTTTATATAATAAAACTTATGTGGTTGAAATTATTTATATTTTCACTTGATATTATTTAGTATTGTAATTAACATATATAATTTTTCATTTTCATATTAGATGAACATGCATATTGTATGACATTTCTTTTCTTAATTTAGTCACAAAATCATACTAATTAATTTATGTTGATTAATAATGAACACATAAAATCAATCAAAAACTATTAATTAGTAGTTTATATTGATTAGTGATGAACACAAATAAAATGAATACATGACTAAATTAGTCATTTATAATGATTATTAGTGAAATTAAATGAAATGAATAGAAACTACTAAATTACTCATTTATATAATGAATATGAAACTACCAAAAAAAGATAAATGATTGTTGTAAATGATAAAATTGTGATTAAAAATGACAACTAAATTTTGCATATATACAACTACTAGTATTTAATTTATAGTATCTTATAACATGACCAAAATTTAGTCATATTTCTTTGGTCATTAATTGGTTTCAAACGATGACTAAAATTTGCATATATATGACTATTAGTAGCTAATTTACAGTATCTCATGACACGACCAACATTTTGGTCATATTTATTTGGTCATTAATTGAATTTTTCGGGTAATCATATAGTGATATATTTTGTTGTATATTTTATCATTAATTGCGGGAATTAATGAATAAATTAATGACCAAATTTATGACTGAATATACTATTAGATGATAAAATTGAGACAACTAGTTAATGACTAAGCTAAAAATGACTAAAAGTTGGTCGTGTTATAAGATAGTGTTAATTAGCTACTATTGGTCACTAACTGAAAATGGTCATTTATATGCAAATTTTAGTCTTTTTTTAGTAAATAATTAGCCATTTTGTACTAGTGTTATATCATGAATCCTTGAATTCTTTTTTTACAGTTATTTGTATATATTATCTTGTGCATTTTGTTCTCTTTCTTGCTTTGGATGATTTGCAGGTTTCACTTTTGTTGAGAAATCTATGGCGTCATGAATTAGGTGATTTCTCTTAGTACTTTTGGTTCATTACATTAGGATTTTCTCTTTTCTTAATTTATTAGTGTTATTCTTCATCAAACAACTACTAATTCATGAATATAAATAGACAAGAAACACATAATGTAGGCTATCAGCTAGGGCCAAACTCTCTCACTCTTTGAGAGGAAAATCTATAGAAATTCTTCTTATAGAGATTCCAATTGATGAATACCAAGACCAAGTCCCTTGACCCATTAGCCACTCCTAGACAAAGACACGTGTTCTCTAATAAATCCTCTCCTTGACTCCTCTTCCATCGAGATCTTCATCATTGCCTTGATATGGAGAACTCCATCACCGCCTTGAAAACACTTTTTTCTTCACTGATCCCTTATCACTGACATGATACTTCATCAAAATAGTATCACGAAAAGATTGTGGTTTCCTTTCTGCACCTGATGTGGCACCGACATAGAGAGACTCTTTAGTATAAAGTAGCACCTCCATGTCCCTTCATTCATTTGAATTTCTTAACTATGGTTTGTCTTGCTACCACTATGATCCAAGTTTTAGAGGGATATGATTTCCTTTCAATACATTGTCATCCAAAACTACATTTTTATATGTTATTTCCCATCCAAAATACAGAGAGACATCAAAACTATCTTCTCTATGGAGATCCAAACTATGCATTATAACTTGCATCTGAATTCAGATTGAGATCTGAATTCCTATTGACTAAGATCAACCCTATTGTCCTTTCATCTCTTCATTGTCCCATCCATCGAAATTTTCTCTATAATACCAATCCAAAAAACTCTAAGAGAATATCCAAAATCTAAACTATGGAAATGCATATACCTTACACAACTATGTATAGTAGTCTGCCTATATATATAAGCCATGTATTCAACGAAGGGATGTGTCTCTTAATTGAGAGCTGAAATGAGTTTGTTATTACTTCTAGAAGCTGACATGAAGAGGAGAACTGTGCTTGTATTTGGAGGGTTATTTTACAGTCTTATAGACTAGAATACATTTGACATATCCCATGTAGGGCTTATCCATACATGACATTAAATATTTGACAAATACAAAGGCTTTCAATGGGAGCCATATAAAATAAGCCTCTTGCTCATGAAACCCATGAAGCAAGGCATTACAGTAATAATTTTATTTACTTATTTTCATGATTTACAAAGATCATAATTACATGTCATTATGAAGACCGAACCTAGTTACAATTTTCAACACCCTTTTAGCTAGGGAGGTATTCATAGTGGTACTTGGTCATTCTCAATTTGAATAATTTCTCATAAGAAGAATTAGATTTGTAAACCATATGTCTAGTATCATATCAACCAACATTGTCACATAGCAATGCCTTCACTAACATCTCTATCCATGATTCGATGATGAGATCTAAGACAATAAGGTATTACAGACTCATGTGCATGGATTTGTTATAGACATTTTTGTGCCTTACAGCATTGAGCATGAGATGTCCATAATCCAAGGGATCCAAAGTCCCTAAAAGAGTTTTTCCTACCCCTAAAGGAACAAGGTCAACCAATGACAGCTTCTCCCAGAAGTTCTCCACCAAAAACAACTCAGAAATGGTCAAATCAGGATCAATTCAGTGGCTCCACTAACTGCCTGCGTTGAAATGCAGAGGTTACACTGGCTAGGTGCACTGCAACGTAGGTAGAAGCACTACTAGGGTGCACTGAGCGGGAAATGACAAATGGCAAGTTCATTCAACAAGGTGGAAAGACCCTGGAAGCTTCCAGAATCTTCCTCAATGACACTTGCCTCAATGAATTCGACCAAATGATGAGTAAGAGGTTCTCAACCTCCAAGTGGAAGCAAGAACTGACAGAGAGAAGCCACAAGTCAAAACATAAGCTGACTCATCCTCTTTGCTTACATCTATATATGGATCTTTCACCCAGAGGTTCAGGAGGCTGGAATTTTGTACTTTGCAGAGAATTGTTGTTGGTTTGATATTGAGATTAGTACATTGGGTGATTTATGCTTTGTTGGAGGAGAGGAAGGGATTCCTTTGCTGGGAGGTAGATGTTGGATCGGGACTCATTTGGTTGTATCTCCTCTTGAACCTTGTTATCATATCAATAAAGCTATTTAAGTTTCTCCTATATGCTTGTATTTCAATGATGTTTTGTTATATTTGCATATTTAGTTTACATCTGATCCTAAACTAGTTATGAATGTGAATCTATGTCTTTTGTGTAGTTTTCCTCTCTTGTGATCTTGCAGGAACTGGGTGAAGCTGGACCAGTGAAAGAGCAGGCAGCGGCAAGCGAACAAAAGAGAGAGCGATTGGATCGACAAACTAGCGGAAGACACCGGTTAGTTACATCCTTCTTTCTCTATCTACATCTCATAAAGAAGAATACTCAGATAGTTTTCCTTGTTTGTTGCTAAGGCACTATCACCTCCTAGAGTGGGATAGGGGCATTCCGAATTGGATACTTTTCCCAACAAAAAATTGGCGACTCCGCTGGGGAAAGTATCTTGTTAGTTTACTTGTGTTTCTATTGCTATTCATTTCATAAACTCAAGAGTGCCGAATCGAACTGCATTTGCCATCTACAAATGCAAAGTAGAGAGCAGCTACTCTAGTCCACTCACTGGGCCTGTTTATGATCTGAACAGCTGATCCACAAGTGCTCTAACAGCCCTTTGTGATAGATCTTAGTCCTCCTATAAATCATCCTTCTAATTGTACCTAATTGATAGCTTTTATCCGGCCAAAAACTGTAGATTAAACTGCAAACCGTAACCCAGAACCCAGAAACAACTCTCGTTTCTGCTTCAGCGCAGACCCTGTGAAGAGGTTCTGCATTTCAACGCAGGTCCCGTGAAGGCTACCTGCGCTGAAGTTCAGTTTCTCTGTGTTGAGGGTGCGCTGATCAGTCTTTGCCTTGTGCAGCTGAGGTTCCCTGCTTCCTTTTGCTCAGTTTTATCTCTGTTTTTTGCAGCCTGTTATTATTCAGTGTACCTATCTGAAACCCCTTTTCTTTGCATCAATTACACCTCATTTGTATAAAGAAACTGTATTTGTTCTTTGTGTATTTGTTACATCATTTGCAGTTTCCCATTACAAAAGTAAACTAATCATACTGTCGCCCTTAGATCTAGACCTGTCGTAAGTGTCGTTTTGATCTTAGGAGTGAGTTTGTTTGCTGTTCACAGTTGATTTAGCTTCTACTTTTGTCTTTTGGTTTGAATTTATGCATTTCAAGTGTCGAAACAAGTAAATCATAAAGTGTCGTAATCATCTTTTTGATTTCGAAAAAGGAACTTGTTTGTGTTTTTCACTTGAAATCGAATTCGAATTTGTACAACAGCTTTCTTTTTAGGCATCAATATTAAGAAAGTGAAAACAAATACATGCATATGTGCATTTACATTTTGACAGTTTGTATGTTGATTTACGAAAAAGTGAATTACAGTGTGCTCTATGCTCTTTGAGAAAAGATGGTGTCTTTCTTTTCCCCTTGTAGCTAGGATTTTCATTGTTGAAAAGATATAAAAGCTTGCTTATCATCTTTAGACTGCATTTAGGAATTGTATCATACATCTCGTGGTGATCCAAAAAGGCAAACTTCTAAGAAAGATCAACCTAAAATAAATTGAATGAAATTAACAACGCTTTGTAACATAACGCACAACATAGAGGTCTAGGCTAGAGACGTGTTCGGGTGTCGTAAAACCTGGTCACTGGTCGCCTCACTGATGGTTGGGTGATTCCTCCTGAGAGACGATAAATGCCAGTACGAATTGTGCTCCCACGTACCGTCGCGTATATATTGGGAGACCCCTATAGGAATATAACCTTTATCCATAGGAAGCCGTGTCGGCCGCCCTACTGATCGCAATGCATTGAACACAGCATTCAGGAAGATTGACCGCCCGTACCCTAAAAAGTATTCAGCGGTTTTGCGAAAAGTTTGGCACACCCTCTACCTAGAACTCCAGAGCAGTTCCTTTTGGCCTTTTTCAAACTCTATAACGGAAAAAGTCCATCCGAGCATTTGTCACTTCGGGATCGTTAAAACATCGAAGGAGACTAGAGTCATCTTTAGCTTTTTCTCGACTCTTTAAAATTGAAAAAGCAAGTTGTGTCTAAGCGTCGTTAAAATTTATTTTAAACGGAACAATCACCCCTTTTTTCCTGCGTTGGTCTTTAGGTTGAGAAAATGGAGCCCACCAACCAAGGAATTCCCCTTGGTGGAAATCCTAGTCCTTTCTCCTCTTGGGGAGATGTTGGTGCGCCCCATATGGCCACATTGTCGCTTCCAGGACTGACAATTGGCCTGCCAATTTGGCTCTTCTCAACCAATGTCGTTCAGAACACCACTACTCCTGAACACTCGAATCAACAATTAGACGAGTCCAGAATTTCCCACCAACCTTCTACTTCCTATAATTCTTCCTCTCTTCCTTCCTCTTCGCGTGATGGAACTGGTAAATCTAAAAACCAAGTTCCTAAGAAGAAGAAAGAGAAAAAGAAGAAGGAGCCAAAGGCAAATAAGGGAAAACAAGTGTCGTCTAATGAAAATCCACACACAGCACTGACCAGGCCTAAATCGCCATGTGTCATCTGCAAGGGAGACCACTTTCACAGAGATTGTCCTTGTATCCCTCGGATACTAAGGGACTGGTCTCCCCGTTTGCACAATTCGGTGTCGTCAACCTCTGATAGCCATGTTGAAAGTACACCGTCAACTAGCGAAAGTGAAGTTCCAGGACAGAAAGGGAGGGCTAGACCTCCCTGTAGACTGTGCGAAGGCAACCATGCCCTCCACCATTGTCCCTTCTTAGACGAGGCTAAAAGAGTCTTGGAAGATCGTCCGGTTTCGCCGTTACGACTTCCTCCTGGATATCAAAAACTCTTGCCAAGTCCTTCGTTAGTTGAGAATCTAGCTGGCCCACTCAAGTGGTCAGCTGAAGCATCTATCATTGAGGATAAACCCACTGAATCCATACCAGACGAAAGTCAAAAGGTCGAGGCGGCAGTTGACCCGGTCTTGCCTTCAGAGGATTTATCTTCGAATGATACAGTCACTGAAGAGGATAAGGATGACACCATCCAGATTCTTTTCATCAACACAGACTCCGACGAACACGAGGGCAATGCACCCATTCCTTTATCGCAGGAAGGAAGTTTGTCAGAGTGATATCCGGCCGTCTACTCGGTCCCACCACCAAGCAACCTAGTTGTATCCTTCGACTGGAACCAACTAGGCAGACCCCGGTTGCCATCCAGCATACCATTCAGAATTATCGTTCAAATATACAGAATGGTAATGGCTGGCACCATCATTGATGAGGGGGCATCTGTGAGTGTCCTTTCCTCTATTGCTTGGAAAGCGCTTGGTTCACCAGCGCTTTTGCCTGAAATGAGGAATCTATGAGGCTTCGATAAAGGAACGAGTCGACCTTTAGGGATCCTCCCCAATGTGCTTATCACATAGAAAGGGAAGACCGTTCAAATGAACGTGATGGTCGTTCAAGGACCCTTGGATTATAACCTACTCCTTGGACGAGACTATATATATTGCATGGGAGCCATCGTCTCCTCACTCTTTAGAGTAATGTGTTTTCCGCACGAAGGAAGAGTGGTCAAGCTCGTGGACCAACTTTCATTTCCCGGATCACGCATCGCAAATAGTCATATACCATCCCTAAATGGTCTCTTCACGCAAGAAATGTCTCAACCCACGGTCCGTCCTCCCGATGAGCGCGAGTGATTCGGAAGGATATGACTGGAACCCAGGGGGCATGCGTCCTGGTCTGCTTCGGCAGGAAAACTTTGGGTATAGGGTAGGTTTCCGTGGGAGAATATGACTAGTCTGTACCCTGCCCGTGCTGGAAGAGGGTTATTCTAGAATAAGATTCTTTTGTCAAAGTTATGTGTTTGGCGCTCGTTGTCACTCACCTTTGTCTATCTCGGTAGACATCGCCAAAGAAGTGTTTTGTTTGCTGCGCAAATGAGACAATCTTTGGTAACCTGAAAGAGGTAGGCCTCTCCCGGTTAAACAAATGTTTTTCCTGCAAATTGAGGGGTAACCTTGAAACTCTACTTTATACCTGGGGGCATGCAAACCTTTCGGAGTGCAAGCAAGGGGCGGCTATTTATTTTTTAAATTTTTAGGTCCTCCCTTTAAACCTGTAGGTCTAACCCTTTAAACTCGTAGGATTAGTCGTTTCCGAACTTGCATAACGAAAGGATTCGGGGCAAAGCTTTGTAAGGTGCAAGCTCCATAAAAAATGGCATCTTAAATGAGACTTTCTTATCATATGACTGGAATCGAGCAGTTTTAGCGCATAGTTCATGCTCGTTAAAAAATAAACATAAAATCGAGCAAGGGTTTCAATCCGCGTTTAAGCTCGTTAAAAAATGAACTACCCTCCGGTAAATAACCACCGTGAATGTAACATTATCAGCCATTAAAGCCTTGGTCGTGTTTGCACCGTCACCTCCACTTTTCCATTGGCCGATCATTCACCTCCATTTGATTGTTTACCCATTTTGAGGAACAGCTGCGAAGAGTGATTTCACTTAGCCATCCTTGTAACACTGCCGTGATTGGAAGATTCCGACCCTTACCTGGAATCAGCTGCTACCCGTTTTATCACTCGTTCCTCAAAAGACGAGTCTTCTTTAAGCTCTTTTCATCTGACTCGTAAAAAATGAAAAGATTGCTGAGTTTTGGCCTTCCAGCTCGTTAAAGCGACCGGAAGTGCTATCCCTCCTCTAGATTTTAATCTTTTTGGACCTAAGGGATTATTGCACAAAAAAATCGAGCACTTGTTTTTTTTGGCTCGTTAAAACTATCGAAAACTCATCCCTTCTGTATTGTTTTATACTTTTTCGGACTTAAGGGATTAGATGACGAAAAAGGAACTTTGGAGTTATCTTTACGTACCTTTTCAGACTCTCTAAAAATGAAAAGGACCGAGTTATCTTTGTCGTTAGACTCGTTAAAAAACATTAATAGCGACAAACTTGTCTTTAGACGAGAACGAGTTTCAATATCGCTAGGCTCGTTAAAACATAGCGATGGGTTTGCCCGAAGGGAAAATTATAGAACAAGCATATGTTATCCTCCTCAAGCTTGACAAAAATAAAGAGGTACTGGTCAGCAATGATTGGGGAAAATTGGGAAGAAACTCAAAGAACTTTTATTGGTAGCAAGTCGCTCTTGAACATGACACTTCCACTCTGTGCCTGAGTCGGGTTGGGTTGTTTCATTCATTGGTCACATCACCATGGTCTTGCCATACCATCCACATTTGGGGTAAATGCTACCGATCCATCACACAAGTGTCGCCGATATGTTCAAGAGAAGTCATCTAGAGAAATCAACCGTGTCCCATCCACTACCATACATTATCCTTCATCCTTTCATGACCGCCACCCTGAACCATATATCGTCAGATCGTTTTCACCTCCATCAAAATCATTTGCTCCGTTCTGTGTCACTGATGTGGGATACATTAAGGCCCTCCTTTGACGGATCGCTTCTTGTCGACATCAGCTCATTATCCAAGAAGTTGATCTAGGAACACCCCCTTCAGTATTTTGAAGCTTGCACGCCTCAATGGCAAGTTTCTCACTTTTGGCGACAGGTATACATCAACGACCTTCGAGCGAGAGATTTTTCATGGTGTTCGACACTAAGTCCTTTATTCACACCATGTGAATTGTACTGCAGTACCTTGAAGGTCATTATCATTATCGGTGATTCCTCTCGCGCTTGTTAACGGTTTAAATCATTGACTGGTAATCAAGCGATGTCTTTCCATGTTCGACTTCAAAACATTTCTCACATGGATCGACTTGTACTTAGAGTGAAGATCAAACGAGATTGAAGACCCCGGATCTAGTTTCATCCATCCGGGCTGCGATATATATTCAGGAAAAATAAAGACATTGACATGTACAGCATTACAACAGATAATCATCCTACCAAAAGGATGGTGATTTCATCAAAATCATCAGTCTATCATCAGACGATTGTCTGTTCTATGTACAGAAAAATGAATTTATAAAGCTAAGCATGGGAATGCCCGCCTCAGCTAGATCATGAAAGCAGTATGAAAAATAATGTATTGTATTGTATCTTATTACAGGTCTCCTCCCAGCATTGGAAGAACTTCGGATCCTCCTAATAAAGCATTTCACCCGATAAACGGCCTCATACTTTAGGGGGCAACTGTTATAGACATTTTTGTGCCTTACAGCATTGAGCATGAGATGTCCATAATCCAAGGGATCCAAAGTCCCTAAAAGAGTTGTTCCTACCCCTAAAGGAACAAGGTCAACCAATGACAGCTTCTCCTAGAAGTTCTCCACGAAAAACAACTCAGAAATGGTCAAATCAGGATCAATTCAGTGGCTCCACTAGCTGCCTGTGTTGAAATGCAGAGGTTACACCGGCTAGGTGCACTACAATGTAGGTAGAAGCACTACCAGGGTGCGCTGAGCGGGAAATGACAAATGGCAAGTTCATTCAACGAGGTGGAAAGACCCTGGAAGCTTCCAGAATCTTCCTCAATGACACTTGCCTCAATGAATTCGACCAAATGATGAGTAAGAGGTTCTCAACCTCCAAGTGGAAGCAAGAACTGATAGAGAGAAGCCACAAGTCAAAACATAAGCTGACTCATCCTCTCTGCTTACATCTATATATGGATCTCTCACCCAGAGGTTCAGGAGGCTGGAATTTTGTACTTTGCAGAGAATTGTTGTTGGTTTGAGATTGAGATTAGTACATTGGGTGATTTATACTTTGTTGGAGGAGAGGAAGGGATTCCTTTGCTAGGAGGTAGATGCTGGATCGGGACTCATTTGGTTGTATCTCCTCTTGAACCTTGTTATCATATCAATAAAGCTATTTTAGATTCTCCTATATGCTTGTATTTCAATGATGTTTTGTTATATTTGCATATTTAGTTTACATCTGATCCTAAACTAGCTATGAATGTGAATCTATGTCTTTTGTGTAGTTTTCCTCTCTTGTGATCTTGCAGGAACTGGGTGAAGCTGGACCAGTGAAAGAGCAGGCAGCGGGAAGCAAACAAAAGAGAGAGCGATTGGATCGACAAACTAGCGGAAGACACCGGTTAGTTACATCCTTCTTTCTCTATCTACATCTCATAAAGAGGAATACTCAGATAGTTTTCCTTGTTTGTTGCTAAGGCACTATCACCTCTTAGAGTGGGATAGGGGCATTCCGAATTGGATACTTTTCCCAACAACAGGATTTGTCTATGTTATTTTGTGCAATGGATCGATAAGATTGACAATGAAGTAATAAAGAAGCATAATAGACAACACACATAAACACAAAGTTTAATAAGGAGTTCACCCAATACTCCCGGGCTACATCTGTTGGTCCAGCCTTCAGTTGTGACCTCTCTATTATGTCTTCAAAATAGAGTTTTACAATAGTGAGCTCAATTTGAACTTCACACAACATACACAAAACAATAAGGCTTTACTCGGATTCCCCAAGTCTCTTCTGAGTACATAGACTCTCCTCACTAGACTCTCTATCTCTATTGCTCTATCTCAACACTACCTTGTACTACTACTTGCCTCTGTTTGCTGTCTTTTGTGGCTTTAAAGCCAATCTATGCTGCCTGTTCGTTTCCTCTTCTTGGCTTTCTGTCTAACATCCTTTGTCTACTTGAATCCCTCTTCTAGCATTAAATAATCATTGCATAATGCCCTCAGGGGAGGTGGCCACCTATTCTGCAATGGATTAGTGCATTGGGCCTTCGAAATCCTTGAAACGGCCGCTTTCTGTTAACACAGAGAAATGCATTTAAAACTATGAAAATCCACCAAAAACATTGTTTATCGGACTTCAAAAGTCCTCAAATCCGCTCTTTTCTCCTATCAAGTCTACCTTTTGTATACTGACATCGCATCTCCACCATTGATCTGGGAGATCTGGACCCAACGATTGAGATCCATTTCAAGTGGCCCTTTTGTACAGGAGTTAACTGCTCGATGAGGTTGGTTTTCCCTCTCTTTGGCCTGGACATCTGGTAGCTAATGTATGGGCTCAAGTGGAGCCCGACCTAAACCACTTTCTACCTTTGACCCACCCGAAATCCCGCTTATCGTGATTTCCCGTTGTATTTAAAAATACACTAAAATACTGAAAAATCCCGTGAAAATGGCTTTGTGTGGATGTGAAATATTATACAATTTCATTCACAAACCCCTTCAGGCCTGGGTTTCATCGCATCGGCACTTCCCTTCACATTTCGTTTAATAAACAAAACATGCGAAAATACATTAAAAATGGTATTAAACGGATCTCAAATCTTATTCAATAACGTTTATATATCCATCGGGTCTGGTTAATCACATCACATATATATATATATATATATATATATATATATATATATATATATATATATATATATATATATATATATATATATATATATATATATATATATATATATATATATATATATATAGATAGATAGATAGATATGTATGTATGTATAAGCCCCGCTACATTGAGTTTGCCGATCATGATATTGTGATGATTGATCGCAATCGCATATCGCAATAACCCAGGCCATTTGGGGAGCACTCTATTGTATTTGCTGACTGCGATTCTGAGATGCAACGTGGGCCATTGATCTACGTGCTTGATCGATAGTCCTTTTTGACTCTACCAAATGCCATCGTAAGTTTTATGTGGTGTACTCTGATTTCCTCCACCTGTCGCCACTGATTTGTGATTTGCTGACTAGATCTAGACCATTGATCAGCCAAATCTGACGACTACTGTGCATCACCCCTTTCACCACTGATATGGCTATTTTGCACTATTTTCTTGATGCTTTTGGGCCCGATAGTGGTTTCCATTATTTTATGAAGGTTTTCTCATGCGATAAATTTTGATCTTTTGAATGATTTTTGAAGACTTAGAGAGTTCTTGGATCCATTTTGGATCACGCCTTCCCACTAAAAAAGGCTTTTGGACCTCCAAAAGTTGGTTTTTAAACATCAATCAAGTGAGGATACAGCTTCCTCACTTGTCCAATCTCTATCCATATTTCACTACTTGGCTTTGAACCTTTGAGCCCAATTCTAAGTCACTCAACATCTCCTCTACGTGTAGTTCTCACCTTCCTGTCCAGAACTGTATCTTCCTGCAACTCATTGAGATATTCAGGGAACATATCATCAATAGAAGGCAACTAACCTTTCTCTTCGGGATCTTCAATCAAAGAAGGTTCAAACAGTCTCAAGTTCTCTGCATTAACTACTCAATAGATGTGCGTGCAAGCTGGAAAATCAAGGAAAAAATCATTCTCACCAATTTTCTCAAGTATCTTAAATGGCTCATACCTTATTGGATTCATCTTCTTTCCTTCACCTTGCATTCTGTCTTTGCTAATGTACAGCTAGACCTGATCACCAACTTGGAAGCTATGCTCAATTTGATGCTTATCATGCCTTGCCTTATACTCGGCTTGGCTCTTTTCTAGTTGTTCCTACACTGCTTGGTGAATTTCTTGGATATGTTCAATGAACTTAGTTGCTTTGTCCACATCACTATGTCCATCAACTATTATGTCTTTACTAAAGACAAAATCCAAAGGAGACCTTGTTATGAAACCAAAACAAGTCTCAAAAGGAGATCTTTTTGCATAAGAATGTTTAGCATGGTTGTAAGCATGTTCCACATAACACAAATTTTCATCCCAAAGCTTGGTATGCTTGCTGCAATAGCCCCTAAGCAACTCGATCACTATCTTGTTGACTACCTCTATTTGGCCATCTGTTTGTGGATGAAAGGATGTGCTCTTCTTTAGTCTAGTGTCCATTAACTCCCATAGACTTGACCAAAACTTGCCAACAAACTGGGAATCTCGATCAGAGACAATAGAAGTGGGTAACCCAATTTGCACCTAGATATGCTGAAAGAACAACTTCGTTGTTTGTTCAGCTATAATCTGCTTGTTACAAGGTACTAAAATACACATTTCACTGAACCTGTCCATAATAACATATAAATAGTCATGACCTTTTCTAGATTTTGGCAGTCCCCCAACAAAGTCCATGGAAACACTTTCCCAAGGATGAGAAGGAACTGGAAGTGGAGTGTACAAGCCTAGTTTTCTATTGCTGGGCTTGATTTTAGCACACATGGTACACCCTTTAACATATCTAGAAACTGTTTCATGCATTCTTAGCCAATAACAAAATCTTTGCAGCTGTGCAACTGTTTTACTTACACCAAAGTGACCTGATATTAGAGAAGTGTGTTCTTATAGGATTACGTTAACTCTTTCAGTTTGAGGAATGCATAACTTTCCCAAATGATACAATAGTTGGTCCTTAACATGATAATCCAATTCTTCTACTTGTTTGTCATGACTTAAATTTTCATATACATCTTTAAAATCTACATCTTGAGCATATTGTTCAATGTAGCTTTCATGCAATATTGAATTATGCTTAAGTATAGTAGATGCATTTTTAATTGGTCTGGATAACATATATGTAATTTTATTCTATATGCCTTTCTTATATCTGATGACAAGATGAAACTGTTGTAGAAATCCCATCCACCTATAGTGCCTTGATTGCTGCAACTTAGTTTGTGAGTGTAAATATTGAAGTGGTTGATGATCAGTATGTATAACTGTTTCTTTGCCCAATAAGTAATGTTTCCACTTTTGCACACTCTATACTAATGCATACAATTCTTTATCATATGTGGCATAATTAACTATTGCAGAATTAAATGTCTCAGAATGATAACATATGGGTTTACCGTGTTGCATCAACACTGCTCCCATGGCATAGTCACTGGCATCTATTTCAATCTCAAATCGTATTTGAAGATCTGGCAATTCTAGTACTGGTGTTGCACTAATTTTTTCTTTCAAGGTGTCGAAGGCTTTCTATTGTTTTCCTCCCCACTGAAACACCTTGTTCAATCCTGTTAAAGCATGTAAGGGAGCTGCAATCAAGGAAAAGTTAGCAATAAACTTTCTCCAATATTTTGCTGCTCCTAGGAAGATTCTAACTTCTATAGTAGATTTGGGTTTCAGCCAATTCATAATGACTCCAACCTTAGAGGGATCTATCTTCAATTCACCACCCCCTACAATATGACCCAAATAATTCAAAGATGTTTTTCCAAATTCACATTTAGATAAATTCACATAGAGATTTTCTTTTTTAAAAACATCTAGAGTCTGCTTTACATGCTTCAAATGTTCTTCCCATGTTTTACTGAAAACAAGAATGTCATCTAAATATACAATTACAAAATCACCAATAAAAGGCCTGAGTACATCATTCATTACTCTCATGAAAGTGGAAGGAGCATTAGTTAAGCCAAAAGGCATAACTAGCCATTCATATAGCCCTTGCTTTGTTTTGAAAGTAGTGTTCCATGCATCTTGTTTTGAAACTCTGACCTGATGGTAGCCACTATGCAAGTCCAACTTGGAAAAGGAAACAACTTCTTTCAACTGATCTAATAGATCATCTATGTGACGAAGAGGATAACGATTCTTGAACGTTATTTTATTTAGTTCTTTGTAATCAATGCACATCCTCCACGAACCATCTTTCTTTCTCACCAACATGATTGGAGATCCGCATGGTGATGTGCTTGGTCTTATGAACCCTTTCTCGAGCAGCTCCTGTACTTGCTTCTTGATTTCTGCATTCTCTAAAGTAGATAACCTATACATTCTGATGTTAGGCAATGGAGCATCTTGCTGCAAATGAATATCATGTACAATTTCCCTTTTGGGTGGCAGACCTTTAGGTTCTTGAAATAAGATATCATATTCTGAAACAATATTTTCTAAATCAGCTTTTTGTTTAGCATCACAGCCCTCAAATAATTGGTTTTATCAGGGGTCTTTTCCTTCACAACCATTAGTAAAAATTTCTTGCATGAATTTACAATTCTTTTCATCTTCCCTGAGTTAATGAGAGTGTAGTTATTTTTGAGATAATAAGCTATTACAATATATCCTATTCCATCTTTTGTGAGTTGATACTTATTTTTAGCTCTATAGAAGATGGCTTTTCTATCATACAGGTAAGGACTTCCTAAAACAATACCACATATATCCAAGGGAGCTATATCTAACTCAACCAAATATGCAAATGTTGACCCAAATGAAAACCTAAGTTTACATTGTCTAGTCACTTGTAGCTTTGCTTTATCACATACCCAACCTAATGGATATGGCTTCTTGTGAGGTGTGGTTAGTAGTCACAACTTCTTTACAATTGCTTCAGAAATCAAGTTTACTTGTGAACCACTATCAAATAAAGTATAAATCTTTTGATGCTTGGAAA
The DNA here is from genome assembly GCA_031772625.1 of Pinus tabuliformis. Classification (NCBI taxonomy): domain Eukaryota; kingdom Viridiplantae; phylum Streptophyta; class Pinopsida; order Pinales; family Pinaceae; genus Pinus; species Pinus tabuliformis. Next base: position 666,622,184 of record CM062808.1, read on the forward strand.
TAACTCTAATATGAAAAGCTCATGTCTTTTCCTCTCATTTTCTTCGTTATCAATAGATTGTGCAGAATTACTAGTAGATGCTTCAGAATTTTTACCTTTTATACCTGTAGTTGTGACTATTGTTTCATCACCTGAGTCTGACCCCAAATCATTCTAACTAGCTACAACAGTCTTCTTCTTCTTGCCATCGAACTTCTTGGGTTTCAGCTCTAGATGCAAAGAATAGTAGTGTTCATCATCGTGTCCACCCTTCTTTAGTGAGTGCATGAAGGTTTGCCTTTTTGTACAGCATTTGCCTTCCTCTCTTTCCATTTTTGCTTCCTCTTTTCCTTGTTCTTTCTTGCAGTGGGTTTTGATGATCCCCCAATTTCTGGGTTCACATTCGTGCCTCTAGCCTCTAGATGTGTAGCCTAAACAGATACCTCATCTATGCTAGTAGGGTTAAACATGAGAATGGTGTGCCTCAAATAGCTATGTAGACCACCTATATACTTCAGCAAAGTTTCATGTGAGTCTAGAGAAATGCTTAGAATTAAAGCTCTTTTTCTAAATTCCTGGGTATAGCTTTGTAGACTTTGCCCCTTTAACTGGTGAAGAGTTTTCCAACTCATCATGGCTAGCTACATATAAGCTAGTGGATAGAACTATTTTTTAATGGTAGAAACAAATTCACTCCAGGTAGAAAGAATTTTACTATGTTTCTTCAAATCAGCTTAGGTCCTACCTTCCCACCATACTAGCGCAGTTCCTCCAAGGTGAAGGCTAGCCAACTGAATTTTACTCTTCTCTGAATCAATGTTCTACACCCTACAATACACATCAATCTCTCTAATCCAGTTGTCTAGATTTTTCACATTTAACTCTCCATCATATATTGGCAAATCAAATTTTACATCTAATTTAATCAAAGGGCTAGAAGGAGATGTCAATAGATAAGGCTCTTTTCCTTTCCCTTTGCCTTTAGAATGGTCATCTAGAAGAGGTTTCTCCATTCCTTTGTCTTGTTTTGAGGTTGAAGAATATTTACTTTGACCTTTCTTAAATTCTTAATACATCTATTCTACCATGGCTCTCATGGTCATGAAACTGTCCATGAATTGAATATCTGATTCCAAGGAACTTTCTTCTGCCATTTTCCTCCTAGGATAGACTCTTCCTATTTCTGGGTTAGTCTTAACCAATTCTCCTTCTCCTAATTTTAGCTTTGACCTAGTTATCATTCACCAATCCAGCACAAGCTTGTGTAACCTTTGTAAACCTAAAGCTCTGATACCACTTGATCTGATGATGAGATCTAAGACAATTAATAAGGTATTACAGACTCATGTGCATGGATTTGTCTATGTTATTTTGTGCAATGGATCAATAGGATTGTGAAATACACAGACAATGAAGTAGTAAAGAAGCATAATAGAAAACACACATAAACACAACAAGTTTAATAAGGAGTTCACTCAATACTCCTGGGCTACATCTCCTGGTCCAACCTTCAGTGATGACCTCTCTATTATGTCTTCAAAATAGAGTTTTACAATAGTGAGCTCAATTTGAACTTCACACAACAGATACAAAACAATAAGGCTTTACTTGGATTCCCCAAGTCTCTTCTAAGTACACAAACTCTCCTCACTGAACTCTCTATCTCTGTTTCTCTGTCTCAGCACTACCTTGTACTACTACTTTCCTCTGTCTGCTATCTTTTGTGGCTTTAAAGCCAACTTATGATTCATATTCATTTCCTCTTCTCATCTTTCTATCTCTCGGTCTCTGTCTGCTTGAATCCCTCTTTTAGCATTAAATAATCATTGCATAATGCCTTCAAGGGAGGTGGCCACCTATTCTGCAACGAATGAGTGCATCGGGACTTTGAAATCCTTGAGACGACCGCTTTCTGTTAACACAAAGAAATGCATTCAAAACTATGAAAATTTGCCAAAAAAATTATTTATCAGACTTCAAAAGTGCTCAAATATTCTCTATTCTCCTATCGGGTCCGCCTTTTGTATACTGACATCGCCTCTCCACCATTGATCTGGGAGATCCAGATCCAATGGCTGAGATCCATTTCGGGCAGCCCTTTCATATGGGAGTTAACTACCCAATGAGGGTGGTTTTCTCTCTCTTCGGCCTGGACACGTGGAAGCTAATGTATGGGCTTGGGTAGAGCCCTACCCAAACCACTTTCTGCCTTTGACCCACCCGAAATATCGCTTATCATGATTTCCCGTTGTATTAAAAAATACACCAAAATACTAAAAAATCCCGTGAAAATGGCTTTGGACAAATTTGAAATATTATACAATTGCATTCACAAACCCCTTGGGGTCCGGGTTTCATCGCATCGGCACTTCCCTTCACATTTTGTTTAATAAAAGAAACATGTGAAAATACATTAAAAATGACATTAAACGGATCTCAAATCTTATGCAATAACGTTTATATATCCATCGGGTTCGGCTAATCACATCGCATATATATATATATATATATATATATATATATATATATATATATAATAATAATAATAATATCCATTTTTAAGGTCACAGCCAAGCCAGACACCAAATTGGTGTATGAGACCCTCTTGTTTGTGGGAGAAGGGACCCACCTCCGCGCAGCGATTTGACTGCTAAGTCTACGAAGGCATACATACTCTACCCCCCTCTGGTTTTGAACCTGTGACCTCTTAGGAGGAAACACATGCTCTTAACCATTAGGCCCACTTAATATATATATGTATGTATATATATCTAGATATATATATATATATATATATATATATATATATATATATATATATATATATATGTATATATGTATGTATATATATCTAGATATATATATATATATATATATATATATATATATATATGTATATATATCTAGATATATATATATATATATATATATATACATATATATAGATATATATATATATATATATATATATATATATATAGATATATATATATATATATATAGATATAAGCCTTGCTCCATTGAGTTTGTTGACTGTGATATCACGATGCGATTGATCACAATCACATATCGTGATAGCCCTGGTCCATTTGGGGAGCGCTCTATTGTATATGCCGACTGCAATTTTGTGATGCAACGTGGGCCATCGATCTGTGCACTTGATCGACAGTCCTCATTGACTCTGCCAATCACCATCATATGTTTTATGTGGTGTGCTCCGATTTTCTCCACCTGTCACCGCTGATTTGCGATTTGCTGACCAGATCTGGACCGTTGATCGGCCAGATTTGATGGCTACTGTGTATCACTCCTTTGACAGTCGATAAGCCTATTTTCCACTATTTTCTTGGTGCTTTTAGGTCCCGATAGTGTTTTCCGCTATTTTATGAAGGTTTTATCATGCGATAAATTTTGATCTTTTGAATGATTTTTGAAGACTTAGAGAGTTCTTGGATCCATTTTGGATCAATCCACATGATCAAAGCACAATGTTGGCGAGACCAATGATTCATAGATACCATAATCATTGTCTCTCAAGGTGCATACTCCACTTATATGTTCACAGAGTATGACCTGCTTTGGACTATTCTTATCTTGGATATCCAGTGCTCAAAGAATATCGGTCCACGACTACTCTTATCTTGGATGCCCTATCTCATCTTCAAAGAGTATCAGATACCAAATGATTATCCAATCCTTCTTTATGTCTTCCAAGGTGAAGACAAAAATGATGTGTCTATATCTCCCTCTCAATTAGGGAGGAAATATCAATTCCAATAACAGAATCTACTCATTTCTACGAAAGGAATGTACCTAAGCTCCCTCTTGGCTTAGGAGTTTCCAATTTTATTCCAAGTAAGAAACTTGTTTTTAGACCCCCTCTTAATTAGGGACATACAACAACTCCTCAACTAGATGCTAGAAGATCTCTTTCATTTGATGTCATGAATTTCTTTGTCAATGGGTCTTCACCTTTTATGTCTTCTTCATAGGGTGCACACCATCCATCACTTTCATCCATGAGTCAGTCATGTCATCATTCCTTTCATCAGAAAGTGACCCATGAGTATACATCTCGTCTTGCTTCATGTCATGTATCCTTCTTCATGATGTTTTTTTCGGAAGGATCTTACATCCTTCTACATGGTCCTTTTGGAAGACATTCACAGTTTTTCCCTTTGGTAGTCCTACATAAGCCCATTCATATATTTGTTCAAAAATAAGAAATGAACACTTAAATAAGGCTTACCTTTGTGATGGTCTTTCATCATGACATATCGCTATTTGCATCAGAATCCTACATACATGTTGACACATCTCCCAAAGATATCCATTGTCAAGGGTCTCCATCATTTTCAGAATTCCATCAGAGTCTTCATATCTTTCTAGGAGATTTCATAGTAAAATTTTCTTCGTTTTTAGATGTTGATTTCCTTTACCATGGTTTCATATCTCACAATTTCCTCCTTCCTCTCTTCACACTCATTCCCATGAGCTTCCATTTAAACTTCCTCAATTGTGATCAACCACCTCATACTTCATATGAAGACATATTATGTTGACTTCATCTAGTGTGACCCATGCCTTTCGGAAACCTTTCATAGGAGGAGAGTCATTTCCTTTGATCATGTTTCTCAATATAAAGCAGTGATCTATGTTACCTACGACTATACAACATGACTTTATAGTATTGAATACAAGCATACATACCTCATTTACATTTAGGTCATCTAGGCTTCTTTCAACAACTTCCTTGATAGAAAAGAGCTTCAACCCCTTTATTTGCTTCATATTTGATGTCAACATACCATCATCCCATGAATTCCAAAAGTTTGATTTCTTGATGAAACACTTTCTTCCTTTCTGGATTGGTGAACCTTCTAATGAATATTCCATCAATGAGTCTTGAGGATCTTGCATATCCTTATCCATCAGATCTTACCTTTTGACGTATGATGAGCCTTGTCCTAGATGAATTCTTCCTTTCCTTTAGTTTCCAATGAGGTTCTCAAGAGTTATATCCTTCATAGTTGACTATTAGACATCCTTCATGTTTCCTATGGTGATGTCACAAGCTCTTACTTCTAATGCTTTTCCTCTTCCTTGGACTTCCTTCTTTCAACTTTATCCACTTCTTTGGTGAAATGGACTTCTTTTCTATCTTTCTTATTATTTCCCTACTTGAGCTTAGAAAAATATTTCCTGTAATGCTCATAGAATTAGATATGTTCTTATTTTCCTTTTAGAAAATGTCTAAATATTGTTTTACCTCAACTTATCCTGATCTATCTTTGGTAGATACCACAAATTGTTTAATAGGATAGCCTTCTTGTCCTCATAGACATATGTTACCTTGTTCATTAATTAGTGCACTTAGAACAAAGGAGATTGTTTCCTTATCCAAAATAATCTCTCCCAAATCTTGCAATTGAGATATTTATGAAGATATCCCTTTATCCTTTTATACCTTCAATGATATTTCTTATCACATCTTCAGATAATCTTTCTCCTAGCCTATCATATATCTCTTTGATGTCTCCAATACTGCTATATGAGGGGACCTTTCATAAGAATTTCTTTCCATGTATTCAGAGGAGACCTTTTCATTGATATTTTTAATTACTTCACTTCAAGGACTATTTCTATCCTACTTTTCCATGCAAATAATATCGATGACAGGACCAAAGTATAGATTTCCTTCCAAAATGAAGTCATTTTACCAAATTTGATTATATAATGAAAGATACTTACTTGACAAGTGAAGATGAAATATTCAACCTTATCACTCTGATGGTGGTTTAAGAAGATGTATTAGTGCTCCTTATGGATGATCTACTTCAAAATGAAAATACGTTTTTCAAGAAAAGAGATTACTCCTTTTATGATGTGAACACATTTAGATCTAGCTTCCATTGTTGATGGTGATTTATGAAGATGTTTTGATGTTTCCTCGGATGATATTCTTCAAGGATAAGGAGGGGATATTTTCTGCAATGATACGGAGCTTGCCTTATATATTTTAAGGATGATGATAATGCCTTCTAGCCTTATTTGTATTCAAGATCATACAATGAGTGAAGATTATAAATGCTACTAGAGTCTCCAATATGATGTGATCTTAGTCCTAGAAATGCTTCTTTGTAGATCTCTTCATCTTGATGAAGGCCTTTGCAGTATTTTTCTAAGGACTATAGGATCCAATGCTCTTGCTGGTGTAGACTTCTAGTTTCCTGATTTGTATATCTATTCGCCTTGAGTATAAATAAGGCTTTGGCCTTGATTATTTGATGATCCCAAGACTTCTTTTGAAGTAGAGTTCCTTCTTTGATATAGGGTTTGATTCTGCAATGTATATCCTTCAAATTTCTTTGATATCCTTCAATTTTCACTTTGATGCCTTTCTCAAGATTTGATCCTTGAGTGTCCCTTAATAAGATGCCCTCCTTGACTTTGACACCTTAGCTCTGATACCATGTTGAGAAATCTAGGGCATCATGAATTAGGTGATTTCTCTTAGTTAGTAACTATTTGTGAGTATTTTTACTTCATTAGATTAGGATATTCTCTCTTCTTAAGTTATTGGTGTTCTTCTTCAAAAAACTACCAATGCATGAACATAAATAGACAAGAGACACAAAATCTAGGCTATCATCCAAGGAAAAATCCTCTGACTCTTTGAGAGGAAAACCCACACAAATTCTTCTTATAGAGATTCCAATTGACGAATACCAAGAACAAGAACCTTGACCTATTAACCACTCCTAGACCAAGACACACATTCTCTAGTAAATTTTCTTCTTGACTCCTCTTCCACTAATATCTTCATCATTTCCTTGATACAGAGATCTCCATCACTGCCTTGAAAACACTATTTTCTTCAATGAGCCCTTACCACTGAGATGATACTTCATCTCAATAATATCACCAAAAAACTGTGGTTTCCTTTCTACACCAGATGTGACACCGATACAAAGACACTATTCATTATAAGGTAGCACCTCGTTGTCCCTTCATTCATCTGAATTTCTTAATTGTGATTTGTCTTGCTGCCACTGTGATCTGAGCATTAGAGGGATTTGATTTCCCTTCAATGATTTGTCATCCAGAACCACCTTTCTATATGTTACTTCCCATCTAAAATATAGAGAGACATCTGAATTGTCTTCTCTACGGAGATCTGAACTTTGCACTGTAACTTCCATTCGAATTCAGAGTGAGATCTGAATTCCTATTGACTGACAACAACCCTTACTGTCCCTTCATCTCTTCATTGTCCCATCGATCGAACTTATCTGTATAATACCCAGCCAAAAAACTCAGAGAGATCCAAAATTTGAACCATGGAAATGGAGATACCTTACACACTTGTATATAGTAGTCTGCCCATATATATAATATGACATGTATTCAATGAACGGATGTGTATCTTAATTGTGAGCCGACATGAGTTTCTTATTCCTTCTAGAATCTGACATGAAGACGAGAACTGTGCTTGTCTTTGGAGGGGTATTTTATAGTCTTATATACTAGAATACATTTGACATATCCCAAGTAGGGCTTCTCCATACATGAAATTGACTCTTTGACAAATCCTAAGCCTCTCAATGGGAGCCATCCAAATTAAACCTCTAGCTCATGAAACCCATGAAGAAAGGCATTAGAATAATAATTTTATTTACTTCTTTTCAACATTTATAAAGATCATAATTACATGTCATTATGAAGATCAAAGCTACTTACAATTTTCAACAACTTTTGGAGATTGGAATTGGAGCTGGAGCTAACAAGAAGGGAGAAGAAGAAAAATTGCATTGGATTCAAAGTAAGTTTTCCTTTCATATTCCAAACATATCTAAGAAAAAACGTTGTATTTTTTTTGTTTCTAGATTAAATCAGTAGGTCTAGGGACATTACTTTTGTCCATAGAAGAAATTTATCCACAAAATGACTTGGCAAATCTGTTGGGGACAAATATGTTCTTCTATGGTTTTATTTTCCATGACGTTTTAGGAATTCTTTATTCAACTCATTTTTTCTTGTTTAGACTATATTTTGACTTAAGAAAGCTTGATTTCAATCTTTATTAGAATTTTTCCTTGGTTTTCATGCATATCAGACCTATCACACTTTTACTTTTGTGAAAGTGTGACTCATCTCACCTTTCCTTCTGTGAAAGAGTGACTCATTATAGTTTTCCTTCTTGTAAAATGCGATGAAGTAGCTTGAGTGAGAATCATATCAATTTCTCCGTTCAATAAGTGTTAATCATTTCACTAGTTCCTATAATTTACCTATGACCATTCCTAGAAAATTCAAAATTTAGTGCTTCCTTGTGTGGCATTGATATTTTTTCTTGTTTGTTGTAGTTTTTTGAGTCTTTAGTTTGCTTGTTTCTCTATAAAGGCAACATTTACTTTAAGCATTAAAACTTTATTTCTCTTTTGTAGGAAAATTCTTTTTTCTTGTCAAATACAACTTTTTACATACAACTTGATTATAAATTCATTAGTTGCAGTAGTTATCTGATCAAATTTCCTTTTTTTTAGTAGTCTAGTTTTAGTTTTAGTTTTCTTTACATTGAAGAAAAAAATGAATTTTTTGGTCATTAGGGCTTTGAATTTATGAAATTGGAATAGTGTATTTGAAGTTCTTTTTTGGAATATTTTAATTTTGCATTGATTGAATTGAAACCTCTTCCCTTTCTTTTATTAGATCTTCATCGAATGAAAAATAGTTTTCTCATGCTAGTTTCATTTTAGGAGTCCACGTGAATTCATTTTTACACTTGAAACTGAAACCTTAATTCAAAACCAAATTTGAAATTTACCAATGAATCTAAGGGGCATTTGAAATAGTTAAAACACATTTATATTGTCTAGGATAGAAGATGTGTTACAACATCTCCAAACATAGGAGTTGTCATTAATGGTTTGTGTTACATCCCGGGGAAGGTGGGTTTTCCACATACTTTGTACTATATAGGATTGTTCTTCCACATACCCTTGTATATATAGGAAGGAGCCCCATGCATGATGAGTATATAGGAGTGCTCCCATTATATAGTTATTCATTAGATATAAGTACCACAGACTATGCTTCCATGTACCTTCAAGTATATATCGTAAGTCCAAATTAGGTTGCAAACCCACCATAGATAACCAAATTATCCACCTTTTTATTTTTGTTACACCAAACACAACAATAAGGGAGGTTGCCTACACATATGTTATAGGCCATTTTGTCACATCCGAGCAATATGCCTCCTAATGGGGTCAATGAACATCATATTCCCCCTTATTCACCATCTTGTACAAAGACCTAAGCATGCCTCTTTCATTCCCCAACGTTTCTTCTTGAAAATGCATCATCTGAGCTAGTTTTAGGAGAAATGTTCCCTAGCCTCTTAATTGAAAACATTCAACTATAGGTTTCTCCACTATGGCTTACATTGATCACTTATAGCTTGCTCCCCTTTGCACCTATGTTGACTCTAGAAATTCAGGAAAAAGAGAGAAATTTTGGAAGGTTCCTCTTCCAAAAGCTTTCAGAATTTTTTACCACCATTTACCTCAGATAAAACATTCGGATCCTATCCTACCCTACTTCGGAGTTTCCATCCCTTATTCTTTGATCCCATCCTCCCATCGAAGGTGGATCTAAAACCTTAGATTGGTAATTGGACAAGAACTCCCAACATACCCCACTCGCTTATATATTTACAACCGTCCATATGCAAGAGGTTGGCTTTTGGAGACTGATTCTACCATTTTGTTGTTGTTGTGAGAGGTTTCACTTCATGCATTGAGGGTGATTGGAGGTGCACATTGTGATAAGGAAAGGAAATGTTAGTCTGGAGGATCTCTTCTACAAGATGAACATCTATTTAAGGTTGTGATGTTACTATTTCATGTATTTTAATACCATGTTGATCTATTTAATAAATTATTTAGATGATATTTCATAGATCTCGTAGTTTCTTGGCTTGTGTTATTTGACTGTGCAGGTTCTAATTTTGGCAATCAGAACTAGAATTGGAGCATTCAAGGTAAAGAAGGAGTAAATCATGCAACGGATTCCAGGTAGTCTTCATTTAATCATCTATTTAATTTAAGGAAAGCATTGGGTTCCTTCTCTTTCTATTGTTCTAGGTTAGCCACCAAACCTAGGGGAGATACTTTTGTCTACAGACATAAATATTTCATAACAAATTGGTGACCATACTAGGGAATAATGTATTCACTTGGTGGTTCCTTTGGCTATTGTGTTTGATTATATATTTGAAAGACCATTGGTGCTTTACCCAACCAAGAATATAGTTAGGAAGTGATTTCATTAAGTCTCTTTTGCAATTTTTTTGTTGAAATCTTTTATCCTTAGACCAACGATCCTCCAGTGCCTCTGAAAAAGCATTTCGCCTCACTTGGGCCCACTCTATACTACTGCTGCAAAACCATTGGTGCCTCTTCTACACCAGTGTTTTCCCATGCTTTTGCGCAAAACCTTCCCCTTTTTTTAAGTGTCTCTCTGATCAACCAACTTCCAGCTGACCTTCCCTAAGTCTTGAGTGTCTTGTGGTCTCTCTAATGACTCCATTTCCTTTTCATTTGTGTTTTATTTCCTTTGGTAAGAATTGGGTTTGAATTTTCTTTGTTCTTATCATTTGGTCACACGCAAAGTGATTTCTTTTGGTTATTGACCTCTTGGATGAATTGTTGTTTTTGTCCTCATTCCAAAACATGCATTTGAATTAGTGATTAAAGATTTGCGTGTTAGTTTTCTTCATTTCAAAAATTAAGTGTGTCGAAAAAAAAAAATTGCATTGGCATTTAGGGTTTTGTATGTGCATTGATATAGGAACAGTTACATTAAAATATAAATTACATCTTGCATCATGTTTGTTGCATGTTTTATGCTGCACACTAATTGAGTCTTCCCTTCCTTAGCTAGATTGTCATTGAAAGAGAAAGATTTCCATTTTCTCATGCTAGAATTGCATTTTAGGATATTCAAGTGACATTCATGGTGAGCCCAAGACTGAAACTTAATTGAAGATAAATAGAAAAATTTGTTGAATCAACCCAAGGATCATTTGTAACATTAACACAAAAAGTTAGAGGTCTAGGCTACAAACATGTTCTAGCACCGTTAAATGTAGGAGCTCCCTTTGTTTTCCATCATTGTATCCTAGGGGTGAAATCTTGTTCCAAGTATGTGAGTGTATAGGATGATTCTCCACATACCTTTGGGTATATTAGATGATGCTTGATGCACGTAAAGTATATGGGAATGATCTCATTGAAAGATTACGTATTAGACAACACTACTATGGATTGCACTCCCACATACCGTCGAGTTTATTTTGGGAGTCCCCTATAGGTTTCTATCCATCCATAGGTAAATGAGTCAATCACCTTGTATACCATGATATATCGTACACAACATTTCAGGAGATTGCTTGCATGTATGTTAAGACCTTGGTTCGCCAAGGCGTATATTGCAGTTGACAGTTGCTTGGAAAACTTTTATTCCTAGTTAACCATTTGTTTTGTTTGTTTCTTTAATTTCTAAAATCAATTAATTGACCACAAAAGAACATCCTCCCCATGGAACAACTCCTTATTTGATCTTAGGATGAAACTAATGGCAACAATTCAAGAGTCTACCAATCAAGGGAACCCCTCTGACCCAAATTCTGGTCCTTTTCCTTCTTTTGGAAATATTGGTGCTCCTTGTATGGAAACATTGTCATTTCCTAGATTTACCATTGGTTTTCTAGTTTGGTTATTTTTGACCCCTATGGTTATGAATGTCCATACTACTTCTCAATCAAGTTCTCCTCCACCTAAACAACATCAACTTCATGTTGACCCTAAATTTGACCCTTTGCCTTCTTCACCTATTGTTTCTTCATCCCTTTCCTCCTCTTCACTATTGGAAATATTGGGAGGGGGCTGAATCAATATTCCTTAGCAATTACCACTTTTAAATATTTCTAGAGCATTAGTTAATCTTCAATTATTATTCACGTTTATGCAGTGATAACACTAAATAAAAGAACATAGTAGGCACAATAATTTTAGGTGGAAAACCCCATCCAAGTCAAAAACCACCATACACTCTTCTAATAAATTCTTTAATCTATAGCTCCAACTAAAATGAAAGTAATAATCTCTAGAGTTCTAGAAAAGTGTTCTTCTCTAGCTCTTGCCAGAAGGACACCCGAATGCCCTGTTTCCTTCAGTAATCAACTAAATGGATGCACCAACACCCTAGTGAGCCACAAATCACCCTAGCACCACCTACCACCCTGAAGTGTTCACAAGCCCCAACCTGTAGGCAACTTCATACACCTTCCTAACACCTCCCTGCTACCCTATAATGACTACAATAAGACAAGATTGTGGATTTCCAAACCAAGGACAAAAATCCACAATACAATAAGATGTACAATGATTTTAGTGTACTTAACAAAATACCCAATCACTCTATGATCTGCAAGCCAACCATGACATCATCCCAACAGTGACTCCTACACCTTCCAACACTGCCTCTTCAACACTAGGCATAATGACTCTTTCAAAAATGATTCTTTTATAATCTTTCCAATGATGACTCTTTTACGACTTTTAAAATCATGAATATTTTACAAATGAATCTTTTACAACTTTACAATGATGATTATTTTACAACGATGACTATTTTACAACTTTACAATGAAGAGTCTTGGCCTTGATACTTCTTCACAATATACGGATGGCTATCACGTCTTCAAAGGATGTCCTGTTGCAATGCTTCCTTTGATTCGATACTTATACTCTTAAATTCTTTCATTAAGTTGTACTTGAATCTTATTCTACCTGCATGTAAAATTTTCTCGACAAAACCAATCCCAAAACAAAACAAAATACCCTTCAACTTACCTCTTCCGACAAAACACATGTAAGTGCATAACAATGAATAAATACAAATTAAAATTACAATGCATACATGAAGTGTGCTTGTCACATTCGTTGTTGAATTTTTGCAGTAGTAGACAAACACTCCCACTCTTGATATAGGCCTGGACTCTATGCAAGGCTATATCCAAAACAGACCTAAAGATATATACAATAGAAATTGATGAGAAACCCTAGACTTGTGATGAACCAAGTTCTACGTACAAAAAAAAAGACTATTATATCAACTATGAAAAGACAAGTAACATGAAATTACAACATCATATAGATTTAGCAGACTTGGTGTAGCATCAAATGTGTAGTATCAAGAATAGGGCATCCAAAATGTTGTGTCAAAACTAATTGTCACATAGAGACATAGAGATATAACCGAGACCCTGTATATACTTATGTTGTCCTGCAAAAACATATGTTAGAGATGATACTCATATTTCAAATGTAAACACTAATCATACATACCTTGTTGTAGGAGACTTACCCTTGATTGCTGATGTGTGATCCTTACTACAGTGATCCTTGAATGCATGCTTTTTCTTTAGGAGTTCGATATTGAATCTATTATATCTATGTAATTTCGAAACTCCACGGTGTGAAATTTCTTCACGTGGTATCCCTTTGAGTATTCTTTCCAACTCCATGGGTCTGATCAAGATTTCCTTCTTCAAGAAAGAGTTATGCCCAATCTCCCATGATTACCTGATTATAGATTGGTTTAGTAGATCAAACTTGTATGAAGTGCCACGTGTCATTGTTGTGACCTTCCACCCTAAAAATGATACTCAACGAACTAAAGTATGTCCTCTTTCTCTGACTATTTACGAAATTTGAATCCAATTCTTAGAGAGAAAGTCATTACGATTTTCCCAACATCACCTGTTTCACATGAAATTCAGGAGCCTGCAAAAACCCTAACTTCCTCAGATCATATCTTCGAAAATATAGAGAGCCAAGATTTGAAATTCAGTCATGCAGTTCATCAAGATTTAGGAGTTTTAATTTCCACTTCTGAAGCTTCACAAAACAAAATTTATAGCAAAAATTCCATGATGACCTATTATTAAGTCACATAATCCATGCTAGAGGATATGAGGATCATTATTTATATGAATGTCTTGAGTTGAGAAGGTCCTCAACAAGTGAATGTTGAAGGGATTTTAGGATAAAAGAAAACATTATTAATTATTGACTATTCAATGACCACAACAAATTATGAGTACCATGCCGCAACCCCAAAGGGTTTTAGCCCACTAACTGGGGTTACTAACTTTAAACATGAATATCTCTCAAACCGTGAAGAATTAAGTGGTGTGCCATATATCCACAGAAACATCTCGACTAGTAGAATCCATCTACATGATCGTTGACTCTAAATAGAGTAAGTTGTCAAGTCAAAATTCCAATGCAATATCAGGGCAACCCCTGGTGCTGCTTGGGTTGACATCAATGACAACCATTGATCAATAATCTCCCCCTTTATCATTGATGGAAACATAATTATTGCCCCTGCGATCATGACACCTCTTCCTATTGCCTTCTCTCCCCCTTTGTAATCAATGGCAAAGGGTAAATCCCCCTAACAAAATGTCATCCTACAGACCTGTACACACCTCCACCCTCCCTTTATACTTAGTTAGATAAGAGAAAGATTCTTTTGGTGCAGCTTGGAATTGTCTACTTGTCAAACTTCCCACATCACATCTAGAAGGGAGACTGTCACATATAGGATACTACCAATCATGGATCTATACAACCTTTGGTCTACAATCCATTGAAGAATCTTCTTGTAACTTGTTGCAACGGGGGTAAGGATAGGCTTGCAATCTTCCATATTGAATATCTTGAGCATTTCCTTGATGTACTTGATTTGAAATATGAATATTCATTTATCCTACTAAGATATCATGATAATCGTTAGATTGTCTCGATTTGCTTTCACATAGAGATTCCTTGTCAGCACTTCCTTTCTTGAAACTGTAATACTTCAACTATTCTTCTCCTGTAATGAAACTGCCATCATGTTCAAACTACCTCTCTATAAATTGTAGACTTGTGTCATATACTGTTGTGTAGACTCCTCATATTAAAATTTCAAGGAGTTGATAAGCTGAATTGTTCATAATAGTATGTCATTTAACATACCATCTTGACTCAAGTCATTTAACGGACCGTCTTGATTCCTCACAATCCATTATGAGTCATGAAAGAATAATTGTTGGGACCTTATTTCCTTCTTGATTTTCTTTCTCATCTTGTACTCTTCATCGTGTACATGTTTTCCTATCCAAACATTCTTATTCTCTTCATCAAGCGTTTCACTCATGGTTGATTCCCTCTTGTACCTGCAGTTACGAGCTATGTGTCCATAGTTAAGACATTTGTAACATTCGATGTTATTCATAAAATATTTCGTTTGGTGTCTATCTCATGATCCTGCAAATTTTATTCTAGGGTTTTGTCGATAATAGTTGTACCTGTCTCGAACTTCACAATCCCTA
This sequence comes from Pinus tabuliformis, assembly GCA_031772625.1. Taxonomy (NCBI): domain Eukaryota; kingdom Viridiplantae; phylum Streptophyta; class Pinopsida; order Pinales; family Pinaceae; genus Pinus; species Pinus tabuliformis. The sequence continues at coordinate 666,637,614 of CM062808.1, forward strand.
GCCTTATGTCCAAAATTGTTACATTTGTAACATTTGACATCATCTCTCAAATGATCAAATTTGTTGATATTATGCTGAGTTATGGAATATCCATTTCTAAAGGATCTCCTAGAATTATATTCATTCCAAACATACATGCGACATTCTACAACTCTACTCCAAACCTTCCACATGAATAATAATGCCCATAAAAGATAGGTTGGTACTGGGGAGGAAATCTTAGAGGAATTGTCTTCCAAGGTTCCTCCTGTGAGTATTGATCTCTTGATTTAGTTGAGAGATCTATCTTCTTGGTAGATTTTGCATATCCATCTTCTTTAATTGCCATAGAAGGACTTGACTTCTTTTCAAAATTTTCTTTGTAACCAAGACAAATCTTGTTGCTATATTCATTGGTTTCTGATGAGTTGATCCAAAGTCTTTGAACTGTTGGCATAGTTTTGAAAAGTTTTTCCATTTTTTACTTCCTTTCGTAGAGAAACTATTTCAGCTTCCAATGCTTCTTTTCCTTGTTGTTTTCCTTTAGTTTTTTCCTAAGAGATTCTTCAATTCACTTGTATTATTCAACCTTGATTTTATGGTTGAGGACATGTTATCCTTTTGTCTTCAATTCAACTTCAAGGGTGTTGACATGCTTCTTCTCGACTTTGAGCTCTTTGATAACTCTGATCACTTCGTTTTGAAATTCAACCTCAGTCATTTCTTCTTCTTGCTCTGCTTCTTCGTCAGGTGCCTCGTGCTTATTGTGTTTGGCCATAAACAATACTCTTTCACTGAATTATTATTTGTTATCACTATCTTCTTTGGATGAGGAACTATCTTCTTTGGTGAAGAAATTTTTCTTAAACCATTTCTTCTTGCCTTGCTTGCTGAACTTCCTAGGAACTTTCTTTCCATTCGTAACAACCTCATTTTTGTGAGGACATTTGGCTACAAAATGACCAACCTCACCACAATCAAAAAATATTAATGGAAGTTTACCTTTGAATTTTCTCATACCTATTCTCATTTTCTACTTGAAGTAGGTGAATTCTTTATCTGAGAGTTCTTCTTCCTTTGCTTCCTTTTCTTCATCCTTACAACTGCAAGCTTTTGCTTTCTCAGTCTGTTTGTCCTTACTATTATTCTTGGATGTGGAAAATGTTGTTTCTAAGTGAGATGTGACATCTTCTTCTTCAATCTTCATTTCATATGTCGTAATAATTCCATGTTATTCAATTATGCTGATATTGGTCAGATTCGATCTATCTTCCAAAACATATACCTTAGGGCTAAATCTTGCTGGAAAGGTTCTGAGGATCTTTAGAACAATAATTTTCATTTCAACAGGTTCTCCCAAAATTCCAATGTATTTTTTGTTTCATAAAGAAGCTAAACGTATGCAGAAATATCTTCATCCTCCCTCATTTTTAGTTACTCAGTATTTTCCCTAAAAAAATGAAGCTTTGCTTCTTTCACCTTTGAGTCACCTGCATATATATTTTCCAGCTTGCCCCATACCTCTTTAGAAGTTTTGAAACTCAATACCTTAAGATAAACAAATTTTATAAGACCATTGATAAAATATCTTTAGCCTATTCATCATATACCATATTTTTCTTACCATGTTCACCGTAGGTTGGTCTGAAGCCTTTGTCAATGATTTCACACACTTTGTATCCTTGCATGAGCAAATGAACCTACATTCTTCCACTCCAAAGTGCATAGTTATTTCTATTGAACAAAGGAACCCTATTCTTACTATACTCCATGATCTCCTTCCAATTTCTAGACTATTATTGAAGGAACCAAGCTCTGATACCAATTGTTGGAAATACTGAGAGGGGGGTGAATCAATATTCCTTACCAATCAGCACATTTAAATATTTTCAGAGCATTAGTTAATCTTAAATTATTATTATTTTTTATGTAGTGATAATAGAAAATAAAAGAACACAGTAGGCACAGGCATTTTAGGTGGAAAACCCCCTCTAGGTAAAAAACGACCGAATGCTTTTTTAATAAATTCTTTAATCTTTAGCCCCAACTAAAACAAAAGCAACAACTCTCTAGAGTTATAGAGAAGAATTCTTCTCTAGCTCCCACTAGAAGGACACCCCAATGCCCTGATTTATTCAATAATCAACTGAATGGATGACTCAACACCCTAGTGAGCCACAACTCGCCCTAGCACCACCCGACCACCGTGAAGTGTTCACAGGCCCCAACATGTAGGCGACGTCATACACCTTCCTAGAACCTCGCTGCCACCCTATAATTATTGAAATAAGACAAGACTGTGGATTCCTAAACCAGGGACAACAATCCACGATACAATAAGATGTACAATGATTTTTGTGTACTTGACCAAATACCCAATCGCTCTATTACCTGTAACCCAACCATGACATCATCCCAACAATTACTCCTATACCTCCCAACACTGCCTGTTCGACTCTAGGCAGGATGACTCATTCACAAATGACTCTTTTACAATCTTTACAATGATGACTCTTGGCCTTGATACTTCTTCACAATATACAAATGGCTATCATGTCTTGAAAGGATGTACCAATACAATGCTTCCTTTCATTTGATACTTCTGACCTTGAATTATTTCTTGAAGTTGTACGTGAATTTTCTTCTACTTGCATGCAAAATTTTCCCAACAAAACCAATCCCAAAACAAAACAAAATACTCTTCAACTTACCTGTGCCTGAAAAACACGTGTAAGTGCATAATAATGAATAAATTAAAATTAAAATTACAATGTGTACCTAAAGTTTTCTTGTCACATTTTTTGTTTAGTTGTTGCAGGAGTAGACAAGGACACCCACTATTTATATAGCCCTACACTCTATGCAAGACTATATCCAAAATTGACCTAAAGATATGTACATTAGAAACTAATGACAGACCCTAGACTTGTGATTAACCAAGTTCTAAGTACAACAACAGAGCCCATTCTATAAACTATAACAAGACAAGTAACATGAACTTACAACATCATATAGATTTAGCAAACTTGGTGTAGCATCAAATGTGTAGTATCAAGAATATGACATTTGAAATGTGGTATCAAAACTCACTGACATATAGAGACATATAGATATAACCGATACCCTGTATATACTTACATTGTCCTACAAAAACATATGTCAGAGATGATACTCATATTTCAAATGTAAACCCTCATCATACATACCTTTTTGTAGGATATTTACCCTTGATTGTTGATGTGTGGTCCTTATTGCAGTGATCCTTGAATACATGCTTTTTCTTGCCTTCTAGGAGCTCGATATTGAATCTATTGTATCTATGCAATTTCAGACCTCCAAGGTCTGAAATTTCATCCTACGGTATCCCTTTGAGTCATCTGTCCAACTCCACAGGTTTGATCAAGATTGTATTCTTCAAGAAAGCATTATGCCCAATCTCCCATGATGACCTGATTATAGACTAGTTCAGTAGAGCGAACTTGTACGAAGTGCCACGTGTCACTGTTGCGACCTTCAGCCCATAAAAGGCTACCCAAAAAACAACATTCTGTCCTATTTCTGTGACTATTTATGAAATTTGAATCCAATGGTCAGGGAGAATGTTACGATGATTTTCCCAATGTCACATGTTTGACATGGAATTCGGGAGCCTGCAAAAAACCTCATTTACTCAGATCATATCTCCAAAAATATAATGAACCAAGATCATAAATTTGGTCACAAGGTTCATCAAGATTTCATCTCAAATCGGTTTTAATTTCCGCTTCTAAATCTTCACATAAACAAGGTTATAGCTAAAAATCCATGATGACCTATTTTAGGCCACAAAATCCATACTATAGTAGGATATGAGGGTCATTATTTATATGAAAGTCTTGAGTTGAGAGGGTCCTCCACAAGAGAACGTTGGAGGGATTTTAGGAGAAGAAAACCATTATTAGTTATTGGCTATTTAATGACCGAAATCAATTATGTGTGCCATGCCACAACCTCACAAGGTTTTAGCCCACTAACTAGGGTTACTAACTTCAAACACGAATATCTCACAAACCATAAAGAATTACATGGTGTGCCATATATCAACGAAAACATCTTGATGAGCAGAATCCATATAGAATATCCTTGACTCGTAATAGAGTAAGCTGCCAACTCAAAATTCCCATGCAAGATTGGGGTAGCCCCTAGTGCTGCTGAGGTTGACATCAATGACAACCATTGATCAACATTCACCATGTTTTAAGATTCTATAAAAATGAAACCATTCCCATATTACCCCTCATGATTTCCATTTTTATCATGCTATTTTTTCCTGATGAGCCTTAGTTTTTTCATTACATCATCACCATCTTCTTGGTCGATCATACACTTTCTCTTGGTTTTTATCCTTTCTTGAGGAACCGTTGTGATGAGTGGGATTATTACTCATCCTCTTTACCATTACACATTTTAAGTAGTTCCATCATGACCAGAACAAGTTTCTACCCTTCATACCACTCAATCCTCCAGGAGGAGTTCTCTTTCACCTCTCCTTAGACTCCCAAAATATGAAAATATCGCTGAGCACTTGTCTTTTTGAAATCATAAAAGTAAATGAAAATATGTCTACTCAATATAAGTTTAACCCTTTTCTGGATTGAGATAGACTATATATGAAAAATGAATACCTTATTAAAACATGGCTAAGAGGTTCTCTTGAGTATTATTTTCTACCTTTTCAGACTTGAGAGTCTATATATGAAAAGGGACATCTCGAGTTTTCTTTTGCGCCTCTTTTTCAAACTCTGTAAAAATGAAAAAGATGTTGCATTTTACCTTCACTGGACTTTCTAAAACATCAAACAATGATGGAATTGTCAAACATGAAAAGGTCAAACCTCTCCTTCTCAGGGTTCATTAAATATACTCATAAGGATTCATCTATAGGGTGAACTTACACATCAAGCATATGTTGTCCTCCTCAACCTTCTTAAAAAAAAAGAGGTACTGACCAATATGGTTGGGGAAATTGGGAAACTATGGTATTTTATTTTCTAATGGCAGTGAGTTGCTCTTGAGCACAACACTCTTCCACTTCATCTTCGTGGTTTTTGGGTTGGGTAATCTACTTGTATTTTGGTTATCATACCATTTTCATAACCTCCATTTCGGTTTTGGGTCAATGATAACAACTCCATTTAGTCTCGTCAGCGTGTTCAAGAGAATTCATTTAATTAATATCCATCACAATACTCTTAAGACTTCATTCCATGTTTTCTTTTCCTGATCTAGTTCTGTATCAACATCATTTTGTCTCAATCATGATACATGTTTTCTTTCGTAGATGGGGAATACATCAAGGGCCTCCTGTGACAGGCCACTTCATGTTGACATTAGCACATTACCCAGGAAGTTGAATTAGAAATAACCCCTTGGTACCTTGGTTCTTGTACACATCAATGAAAATTTTCCTCTCTCTCGGTGACAGATTTACATCCTTGGCCTTCAACCAAAAGACTCTATGTGGTGTTCGACATCAACTCATTTATTCACACCATACAGATTGTATTGTGGTACCTCTAGAACCATTAACATCATTGGTGGTTTCTCTCATGTATATTAACAAATTACATCATTGGTCAATAATCAAATCTTTCCTACCATATTCGACCTCAACTCATTGATTCAAATGGTTAGAATCATACATTGGTTGGTCACATGAAGGAGATAGAAGACCCTGAATTTGGTTGTTTTCAATCCCCTTGGTCCCGAATGTCCTAACTAATTCACAGCCAAGCTCTCCTCAACAACATCAACCTCAAGTTGATCCTTTTCCTTCTTTGCCCATCATCTCTTCTTGAATTTCTCCTTATCCTCCTGATGAAAATATTGGTTTTAATTACTAGGAAGCTAAGAAGAAGAAGAAAAACAAGAATATCAAGAAGTAGAATAAGAAAGGGAGAAACCAAACAACCATTTCCATGAATGTGGATAATATCAAAAAATCATCCAACATGTCTCATAAAATTAAATTCCCTTGCAATTTTTTTAATGGTGACCACCTTCTTAGAGATTTCCCTTGTATTCCTTAGCTATTAGAAGTGTGTTCCACAGCCTCACATCAACCCTTCGCGTTAGCCCCTGGAGATCATGTTAGTGACAAACCATCAACTAGTGATAATAAGGTTCCTAAGAAAAAGGTTAAATTTAGGCTTCCTTGTAGGCTATGTGAAGGGAGTCATCAAACTCAACTTTCCCATCATATGGATGAAGCCTCAAAATTGTTGGAAAACCTTATTGTTTCTCAGCAGCAACTTCGAACTAGCCACCATATGTTTTCCCCAAATCCTCCATTAGTTGATGAAGTGGTTAATCTAATTCCATATTCAGTCAATCCAACTCTCTCTAAGCGTGAATGCCATGATTCCTTTTCCAAACCAACCATTGGTTGAGAAAGTTTTTGAATTGATTCCATGTTCTTTTGACCATACTCTCCCCTCTGAAACTAAAATTCATACTTCTCAAGTTTTTCTTGTTACTTCAGATCCTACTGAACAAGGGGACTTTCTCCCATTCTTGCGGAACGTGCTTCAAGTAATGACATCATTTCCTTTGATTGGTCCCAACTGATAGAACCTCATATTCCTTATTACATTCCTTTACAAATCATGGTCAATTCTTGTGATAATAACATATACCACAATGATATAGATGAAGGTGCTTATATTAGCATTTTATCCTCAACTGCTTGGAAATATTTAGGTTCCCTTCATGTTTTATTTATTACTTATAATCTATTGGATTCTATGAGAAGGACCATTGAACATTTAGGGATCCTTCCTCAACTTCCTATTACCTTAGAAGGAAAACCATTATGTATTGATGTTATGGTAGTCCAAGGCCCGTTGGATTCAATTTACTCCTTTGGTTAGACTATGTTTATGCCATGACCATTGTCTTGTCCATACTCTTTCGAGTGATGTATTTGCTACATGATAGGAAAATTGGGATTATTGACTAGCTTTCATTTGTTTGTATTGATTTAACTAACAACCGTTCAACTTTCGTAAAATTTTATAATATGCAAGTGGTATCCCCCTCACCATAAATTAATTATGTGGCAACTTGTTGCATGACTACACCTACCAAGAAAGAAGAGCCTCTCACTATTTTCTCGACTTCTACCCCTATTGGATCACTTGCTATGTATTCCTTCTAGATCATTGTTCCTCCATCTAATGAAAACCTCTCGGAAGCCATGATCCATCCCTTCATATGTATTCCTTCTAGAGCCTTGGCCTCTTGGGATTCATGATCAAGGTAAATATTTCCATGAGCATGTTTTCTTACTATGTCAAGCTCAAGTGAAACAAACCTTTGATCATGGTTCTTTTACTATGTCAAGCTCATTAAAAAATGAAATATCACCCTATAATTGATTTGATTATTTGAATAGATCTCATAAATGTAGAGTCTATTATTTCACTTGATTTGGTAAATGAACCTTCATTTCATCTGCCCATTAGTAAATGTACTTATCTCAAACATAGTTTTTCTCTGTTTCAAACTTGTGTAAAATGAAACCACTCTCAAGCATAGTTTTTCTCTATTTCAAGCTCGTCTAAAAGAAGGAAACTTATTCCAAGATTAGTCTTTGTTCCTTCTCGTGCTTGTAAAATAATGAGAATATGTTATTGAATTTATTTCCTTTTTTCCTTATCGTGCTTGTAAATACATGAGAATATATTATACAACTTAGTCTTTGTTCCTTCTGATGCTCGTACATACATGAGAATAAGTTACCAAGCATACTTTTATCACTTTTCGGTTCCGTTAATACTAAAAGAAAAAGGAACCTCATAAAGTCCTCTTTAATCTCTTTCCAAACTCCTAAAATATGAAAATATTGTCGATCAATTGTCTCTTCTGCACTCGTTAAAGTAAAATAAAGGACATCTTCCCAGTATAAGTTTAACCCTTTCCTTGACTGGATTGACTGTTTACGAAAAAGAAAGGAATACTTTAGTCAAACATGACTAAAATGTTCTCTTGGGTATTATTTTACGCCTTTTCAAGCCTAGTGAACTAATACAAAAATGAACCTCACGGAGTTTTCTTTTTTCCTCTTTTTCAAACTCTCTAAATAGGAAAAATAAGTTGAGTTACCCCTTTGTTGGACTCATAAAAGCATAAAAAACATAGGACTCATCAAACATGATGAGACTGAAGCACTCCTTCATAGGTTTGTTAAAAATAATTATAAATATTCATCTAAAGGATGAAATTATGGGTAAAGCATATGTTATCCTTCTCAAGCTTGTAAAAAAAAAAAGAGGTACTTACCAAAAATGGTGTTGAAATTAGGGAAACAATACATGAAATTTGTTTATGGAAATGAGTCACTCTTGAACATGACACTCTTTCACCTTTATGATTTTTTGAGGTTGGTAAATCTTCTTGCCTTCCTCTTGACCACACATTATTGAAAGCCTTCATGATGGCTCATTAATTCAAATCCTACCAATTCCATAAAGTGTCATTGGTATGTTCAATAGAAGTCCACCCTCAGTTGGAATCTACTACAATACCCTTAGTCTTCCTTCATGTTTTTCTCCCCTAAATCATATCTGAGTCAACAAATTTTGTTTCAAAGCTTGATACCCATTTCATGCCATTGATGGGGGATACATTAAGGTCGTCTTAAGACATGTCACTTTCTTTTGAATTCAACACATTATCTAGGAAATTGACTTAGAAAATCCTTTAAGTGCCTTGGGACTTGCATGCCTCAAAGGCAAGTTTCCTCACCTTTTGCACTGGGTTATATTCATTGGCCTTTGACAAGGAGATTATGTGGGGTGTTTGAATTCAACCCGTATATTCACACCTAATAGATTGATCTTAGTACCCCGAGGGCCATTTTCATTAATGGTAGTTGTCATCACCCCAAGAAACTCTCCTAGGTTGTATATCAGAGATGCTCAGGAACATTACGAACTCAACAAAGTGTTGGATAAATTGGTGGATGAATGAAACAAATGTTGCATATTTAAGCCAGATAACCACTTCTACTATGTTTAACCCCAGACATGGGTGAACACCCCCAGACTACAAGGATTTCAACCACCAATTACTCACAGTTTAAAGAAAATGTGATGATGGAGAAGACTGACCACACCAGCAAATGCACAGGACCCAGTGATGGCCGGCTGCAACCAGTTAAAAGGTTTGTAAATCTATTTTTTAATACACAGACAAGATGACAGGTCTATGGCATTAAAATAACAGAAGCCTGCAAACAAATTCAATGATACATGCTAAATCCTAACACAGAGGTGGGATGACAGCCCCTCTAATGCTAAACATTAACAGCACATGCATAAACGCAAAACAGGCACAACCTGGAACAAGAAGAAGAAGTGGACTGAGAAATTAACAACAAAAGAAGCTTGCATTAGTTGAAAATGAAGACCAGATGCTGCAGGTATCGCAGTAGTTACAGTCTCCAGAAGTTGAACCTTACAGCAAAATATCACTCATCATCCTAATTGCATCGTTTTTCTAGGTATATATGGAGGTTGAATACAAAACTCCTCTACATAACTCATGCGTGGAGGGGTCATAACTGACCACCAACCACATTTACAATTTGATATGGGCTTCTGATACAGTTTGATTTTTTTTAATGAACAAAATGGCTCTTTCTGTACTTTGATGTCCTTCCTGAACAGGTGAAGTATCATCTGCATGACTTTCAATAACTGCTGTAGTCATTGAACTGCTCGAGGATCATTCTTCTTGTCCTTGGCCGTGCTATTTTTAAATGTAGTGGTTTCAGAATGAATGCGCTGAGTATTGAACCATGAGCTCCTTTCTTCTTTGGGTGCACAAGACTACTACAAACACGAAAATTACATCAGAAACTAGTGGGAGGCGATGGATGACACAGAGGCAGATTAAATAGTGGAATGAAACCCAGCCGTTGGATCATAAAAATTAACGGCAGAGATTATATTACGCGGGTTATCAAAGGTCAACGGGATCGAGATGAAGAGGGCCATCGGATCTAGACGCGGTAGATCCAACGGTGATCACAAGCAAAAGCTATGCACATGTTAAAGGGCGGGTGGTTGGCAATTTCGTGGGCGGGCAGTTCCCCCGCATCGCTTTTTGATAGAGGGTGGTATTCATACAGGGCGGTGCGATGCAGTAATATTACGCCACGTATCAGATAGGTCTGGCGGGAAACCACCTTCCCCGCTGCCTAACAGACATGCAAGATTCAGCGATGGGAGAAGCGTATGGCATTGGATCTGCGGGAAATGATCGGATGGTACAGGATTCATGCACATGTTTCCGATGATGTGACAAGTATGGGCCCGCCGAGTTATAATAATTTTATTATATGCACCTGGTCAAATGGATTAAGACTTTAGCACCTGGGAATAAATGTAGCATGGGTTATATGGGTTTTAAATGGGTTACGGGGGCTTTATAAAGGTTAAGATGGGGTTTACGAAAGGTTAAAGGGGATTTATAGGTTTTGAAGAAAAAGAAGCCCGGGAGCCTGAAAAAGAGTTTATGAGGGGTTTTGAGGCTAAAACAGGGATAAAGGGGTTTAGAGGGAAATAAGGGAAAATGAAAGGGAAGGATGAAATGGAAGTAGCGGGGAAAATAAGGAGAGACCATGATAACTAGTATAAACCATCTTTGAGCCAATAACCAAGGACCAAACCTATTCCTTCTCTTGGAAAATCATCAGCATGTAGCAGAGCTAAAATTGGCTCCTTCTGGGGATGAGAGCCTCCCTGTGAGGTCTCAAGAACCTGCAGATCAATGCCTTTCCAGCTGAAAACAAATTAGCCAAAATTCCTAGTGTTCCATTGGGCATGGAGTCTACTGCATCTATACTAAAACTGATAAAAACACAATATTTACAACCTTTAAGGCCAAAGGACCTTAAACAACATAATTTTTCAAAAACTGCCCATTAACTGGGCCATCAAAAACTTCTTCTCCCCCCATACTTTTCAGTATGAAGGTGTTGTTCCGTTGAACCTGTGAAATGATGAACGACCCTGTCCAAAAAGCATCAAATTTCCCATGATTTCCTTTCTTTTCCTTTAGTGCATCCCATTTCAAAACCAAGTCACCAATCCGAAAATTATTTGTTTTTGCCTTCTTGTCAAAGGCTTCCTTGACCTTTCTCTGATGTGATGCAGCGTTTTCAACCAGTTGTTCTCTAATCTGATGTAACTCTGCTAAATTAGTGATCCTTTTTTCCATACATTCTTCATCATCCTGCTCTTCTTGAAGAAATTTTTCCACAGGGAGAGTTAGCTAAATTGGGAATACATCTTTAGTACCATACACCAGCTTGAAAGGAGAATTCCCTGTGGATATTTTAATGGTCACTCTGTCAGCCCATAGTGCATACTTGAGATTTGAATCCCAATTCTTTTTATTGTCCTCCAACAGCTTTTTAATTATCCTTATCAAACTTTTGTTAGAGGATTCTACTAGACCATTTCCTTGAAGATAATATGAGGTGGAATGAATCAGTTTAATGCCCATTGAATCACACATATCCATCAACTCTTTGGCCCATAAGGCTTTTGTATTATTTGTGACTAATTTCTGTGGACAACCAAATCTGGTAAAGATGTTCTCTGTCAAAAACTTCATGACCACACTATGATCAGCCTTCTTTGTAGGAATTTCTTCAATCCACTTTGTGAAATAATCAGTGGCTACTAATATCCATCTATGCTGGCCACTGGAATGTGGATTGATTTCTCCAAAAAAATCCAAGCCCCACTGCTGAAAAGGTCCTTTTACCTGAATTGGTTTTAGGGCCAGCAATTTCAACTGTTGTTTTCCTTCAAATCTTTTGCACCTGTCACAAGATTTAACAAAAGAAAATACATCAGAAAATAAAGTGGGCCAATAGTACCCAGCTCTAAGAATTTTATGGGCTGTAGTTTTCCAATAATGGTGGCCTCCACACATGCTGTTATGAAACTTGCAGCATAACTTCTTTTGATTGTTCTTTGTCCAGACACCTTAAAAACACCCCATATGGATCCCTCCAATAGAGAAAATTTTCATTGATACAATATTTTGCTGCCCTAAGCTTTAAAGTTCTAGCTTGACTTTGAGTAAATCCTGAAGGGATTTCTAGCTTCAGAAACAAATTAATTATTTCAGCATACCAATTACATGAAGCTAGATTCTCGGCCAATGACTGCTTTCTCTCTATTTTAGTTGTTTCCTCTTATTCTTCCTGACTATTTTCTACCATTGCGCATAGGAAATCAATATCTAAAGATCTGCAATTTCATTCAGCTAATAATTTGGCAAGCCCCTGACCTCTAACCAGCTTAGTGGGCTTCAGCTCTATATTAAGTTCTATCATTTTTGCAATCCATTTCACACTTCTTCCATCCGCATCAATTTGAGTCAAGACATCTTTTATTGCAGCAGAAGGCACATATGCAATTATTTTTGAATGCAAGATATAAACTCTGAAAGCCTTTAATGATTTAATAAGAGCATATGCCTACTTTTCTATAATATCATACCTTAGTTCAGCATCCCTCAAGTTCTTGCTGAAAAATGCTACTGGATGTTCTGAACCTTCTTCATCTTGCTGCAATAAAACTGCTGCAATAGTATCTTCAGAGGCAAAAGAAAATATGTGGAACTCCTTGCTATAATTAGAGTTGCTTAGTGTGGGAGCCTCCATAATAGCTTTCTTAATTGACTCAAATGATTTCCTTGTTGTCTTAGTCCATCTTACCTCTGCTCCTTTCTTCAACATGGAGGTAATATGCTTCACATATTCAGCAAAACTTGGAATAAACCTCCTAACAGAATTAATTTTGCCCCATAAAGGACTGGATATCCTTCTTTGATCTCGGGACAAACAAAGTATGTATTGCCTTTACTCTTTCTGGGTCAATCTGAACACCTGCAGCAAACACCACATGTCGTAATAGCTTGCCTTCTTCCAAAGCAAATTGTGATTTTTTGGGATTGACTGAGAATCCAAACCTCCTGCACTTCAAAAACACTTTTTTCAAATGTTGTAAATGATTTTGATGGCTGTTGGAGTAAACTGTTATATCATCAAGGTAGATGAGGACAAATTTGTCCTTCTCTCCCACAAATGCTATATCCATAGCTCTCTGAAAGGTGGCTCCAGCATTCATCAATCTAAAAGGCATTTTGGCATACATAAAAGTGCCCCAAGGAGTGGTAAATGCAGTCTTTTCTTGATCATCCGGGTGCATAACAATCTGATTAAAGCCTAAAAAACCATCCAAGAAAGACATTACTTTGGGTCTTGAGACCTTCTACAACAAATGCTCCATTTTAGGTAAGGGATAATTATCTTTCTTCGAGCATTTGTTCAAGTTTCTAAAATCAACACACAGTCTGATTTCTCCACTCTTGTTCCTCACCACCACTAGATTGACTACCCATTTTGAATACCTGAGAGGTTCTATGATCTTGGCAGCCAACAAATTTTTAATTTCTTTTTCAATCAGTGCAAGTAGCTTAGGATTTATCAGTCTCATCTTCTGTTTGAAAGGAATGGTGTATTTCTCCAAAGGGATTTTATGCTGAATTATGTTCTTATCATACGTTTTCAGGTCACTATACTCCCAGGAAAACACATCAACAAATTGCCTCATTAAATTGCAGTACTCAGTACTATGATCAGCAAACAAATGAGTGGACAGATTTACATATTTAGGGTGACCTGGACTTCCTATATCATGCTTACAGACTACAGTTTGGTCTTCTTTTTGGGCAACCTTGTAAGGCACATCATTCTGGTCAAATAGTCTTTCAAGAGGAATTAGACCCTTAGGAATATGGTTACTAGGAAGCTGGACAATGTTGTCTTTACCAATTTTATTTCTAAGTTGGAACTGGTGATTTTCTAAGGCATAATTCTCTTGGTCAATTTGCATTTTTGAAAATTCATCAATGACTTGCAAGAACCTATTTAACTCATCATCATCATCAAAACCTTTCCAATGGTGGACATTATTAGGCAAGGAAGGTTTGTACTTTATTTGGACTTCATAAACTAATCTGGGAGGCATGGGAGGTATAAATAGACTAGCAGAAACAGTAAGGGAATCAACAAGCTGATTTTGGGCTCTAGGAATGTATGAAATACAGAAAAAATCAAAAGAATATCTGATTCTCCATACCTCATCTCTGTATGCTTTTAGCCTTGGGTGCTTTGCCTAAATTGTTTTATTTACTTGCTGTATAATTACATCAGCATCTCCATACACCTCCAAATTCTTGATTCCCCTATCTTTTGCTACACTAAGGCCCAACAACAGTGCTTCATACTCTGCTATATTGTTTGTGACTTGGAAAACCAGCTTAAAAGACAGCTGAATGCTTTCTTTCTCTGTAGAAACTAGCACCACCCCTACTCCTGCAGTTTCCCTAGAACATGCTCCATCAAGGAACATCTTCCAAATCTGACTTCCTTGCTCTTCCTCGGCCTGAACTGTTGGTTTCCTGATCTGCATTACGACCTTATGAGATTCTTCTATTTGGAGAATACATGCTCCAAAATCAGTGTCCACCGCATAAATGGGATGATTTGTAGGATTATTCTCATCACTAATGATGTATGCCAACTGTGCTTCTTTGTACAATCTCCTACTTTCCCCTCCAAAAACTGGGACAGTTGCATAAGATAGATCATTCTGTAGTGTCCCACCTAGTCTCTTAATCCACTCTCTGGACAGCAACATGGCAAACTTACGAGGGACATCTGCTACCACAATATCCATCATCATACTTTTCATGGGCAGTTGAGTTAAGGTAATGGTGAGATCTTTAATCAATCCAAGACATTTCACCTTCCTTGAATCAAAAGAAAATAGATCATGAAGGGTCTAGTGATATCAAGGCCTAACTCTTACATGACAGCTTTAGGCATTAAATTGTGGCTGGCCCCTGTGTCTAGCAGGAAATTGTGGAGGATTTTATCATGAATGGTCAATGAGACATAAAAATATGGAGAATTATTATCAGTAGGTTCAATCAAAGGGTTGAGCACGATGGCAGGCTTTTCATCTTGCAAATTAACAGAGTCAATGGAGGTTTGTTTGGTTTTTAGCTCAAGGGCTTCAAGGATAGGCTTTCTAAATACTTCATTCTTCACCAACTCAACTAGAGGCACAACTATTTTCAATTTCTGAACTTCTGACTCAAAGCTGAAAGAAGAAGATGATTTATCAGAACTTTTTACCTCTTGAACTGAAGCTTTGACGATGATTGGATCAGCTACTGGTCTTCTTTGTTTTACATTCTATGATTCTGCTTGGACAATAGCTCTTTAGGCAGGATTCTCCTTGACATTTTTTGCATTGGATCTCAAATTATATCTATGCTACTTTTCAGCTTGTAGGAGAGCTTCTCTATCCCATTCTTGACTTTCTTGTTCCTACAACAATGATTTTTCATACTCAGCCAATGTCAAAAATGCAGCACTACCTTTATCTTCCATGCAGTGAATTTCATCCTCATCTTCTTCAAAATGTTCCTCCTCCATGACTACATTTTGGAAGGGAGCTTCAACTTTCTGATCTTCTTTTGATTCTTCACCCCTCTGCATAATTTGTAACTACTCATTTTCTCTTCTGAATGGATTGGGGTTTCTTGGAGAAAATGTATTCTGTCTTGTTTTCCCCTAGTTTTGCTCAACCTTTAGCTTAGAGATTTCAGCAGCCAATGACTCTATCGTCTTAGTCATTTTGTCTAATTTAGGCTCTGAAGATGATGTAGAAGAAGTATATGCCTGATTTCTTTGTCTTCTCTTATCAGCTTGACCTTTAGCTTCTCTGCAGCTATGATATTAGATTCTACTTCTAGGGCTACATCCTGCATATCTGCCAGCGTAGCACATCTTCTTTCTCTCAATAACAGGCAGAAATTAGAGTCAAAATCATTGGCATATGTGAGTTTGGCAGAGGTAGGAGTATGCTTTACCTCGGTTGGTATCTTACTATACATTCGATTGAATCTTTTATTAAAATCAGGCAAAGACTCGCCATTTTCCCTCTTCAGATTACCAAACTGAGTATGATAATATAGAAAGTATTTTTTATCTTCCCATTGCTTCAAAAATGCATCATCTAATGCTTCAATATATGTTATTGATGTCTGGGGTAATTCTCTAAACCACTTCGTAGCCTCTCCATCAAGGCTCCAGACAAAAACTCTCATCCACACATCATTTTCACTTATATCTAAATTATCAGCATAACTATAAAAAGCTTCAAGGTGTTCTTCTGTTGTTACTCCCTCTGTTCTAGTCAATTTAGGCATATATTTTTTATATTCTCCCACAGGCATAGGGTTTAAAGGCACAGGCAATACCAATGGTCCATATCTAGCCGCTACAATTCTTTCTATCCTCATAGGTGCTTGCTGTCCTGCCATGATTGGAATATTTGGGAGAATACTAGTAGCTTGGATGGTAGGGAGTAATGTGATGGATGGTAGAGACAAAGGGATGTTTTTGACTAAATGGGAAGCTTTCTTTGGACTGAGATTCAAAGGGGAACTAATTGCACAAGGGGATGAATTGATCTCTGAGGGTTTTTCCTTATTAATAATGTTGTGCTCTAAATCTTCAAACTGTAAGTCTTCAACAACAACTTTATCTTTCAGAGATACATGAGACTTCTTAGGCTTACCTGATCTTGATGCCCCTCTCTGTGATGCTTTCTTCGATTTAACAATCCTCTCAGGTTCAGGCACTGGTTCAGCTATAGATTTCTGAGGATTTCTTCAAGTATGTCTCACAAACTGAGCTAAAACTTCAATGTGGAGTCGCCAAAGGATGGTCTTCCTCCAATGGAGTCGCCAGATAGATGATTACAACCAAAAATTGTGTTCAAACCTTGTCTATCATCAAAGCTTGAAGCTGTGTCATTTTCCCAGGGAAGCTGAGCTTCGATTCTCCTCTCCCCGACAATGACGCCAATTAATGTTATCACCCCAAGAAACTCTCCTGGGTTGTATACCAGAGATGCTCGGGAACATTACAAACTCAACAAAATGTTGGATAAATTGGTGGATGAATAAAATAAATGCTACATATTCAAGTCAAATAACCACTTCTACTATGCTTAACCCCAGACATGGGTGAACACCCCCAGACTACAAGGCTTTTAACCACCAATTTCACAGTTTAAAGAAAATGTGATAATGGAGAAGACTAACCACACCATCAGATACACAGGACCCTGTGATAGCTGACTGCAACTAGTTAAAAGGTCTGTAAATCTATTTTTTAATACACAGACAGGATGACAGCTCTCTGGCATTAAAATAATAGAAACCTGCAAACAAATTCAATGATACAAGTTTCAGCGGCGGGAGAAGCGTATGGCATTGGATATGCGGGAAATGATCAGATGGTACAGGATTCATGTGCATGTTTCAGACGATGTGACAGGTATGGGCCCGCCGAGTTATAATAATTTTATTATATGCACATGGTCAAATGGATTAAGAGATTAGCATCTGGGAATAAATGCAGCATGGGTTATATGGGTTTTAAATCGGTTATGGGGGGTTTATAAAGGTTAAGATGGGGTTTATAAAAGGTTAACGAGGATTTCTAGGTTTTGAACAAAAAGAAGCCCGGGAGCCCGAAAAAGAGTTTATGAGGGGTTTTGAGGCCAAAACAGGGATAAAGGGGTTTAGAGGGAAATATGGGAAAATTAAAGGGAAGGATGAAATGGAAGTAGCGGGGAAAATAGGGAGAGACCATGATAACCAGTATAAACCATCTTTGAACCAGCAACCAAGGACCAAACCTATTCCTTCTCCTGGAAAATCAGCATCATGTAGCGGAGCTAATAGTAGTTCCTCTTGGATATGTTAGAAACTTTCATCATTGGTTGATAATCAGATGGTGTCTACCATGTTTGACTCTTGCACATTTATTCACATGGTTAAAATCATACTATCGAGTGATGAGGTAGAAGACCCCAGATTTAGTTTCATCCATTTATGCTATGATTTCAAGATGAATACAATATCTATAAAGTATGATGGCTATGATTTTAGAAAATGTCATCCAAGCGTGGATCCACAATGTGTAATTTCTGGATGTGACTTTGATCATTGTACATGTAAAATGGCTTATATGTTGAGTATGGGTATGTCTACCTCAACATTGATGTCATGATGATAATGTATTATAACATTCATTTGGTGATCTCAACCAGTCGATTCTTGATCCAAAATTTTCACATGGTAAAGAACTTCAATCATCAACCACAACTTTTGACTTTGTACTTTAGGGGGAAATCTATTATAGGTCATTTTTTCACATTCAAATAAATGGCCCTGAACCCAGATCTATCATCATCCATTTACACCTTGCAATCATCCCTACAAAGCCAAAAGCATTCTCTCTCCAGAAGTTATAAGAATCTTGGATTACATTGGCTGAAAACCCTAATTTAAGACCTTATCACACTCACCCTCTTGACAAACTATGATGGTGCAATCTAAACACATGCAAACTTGATTATTGCAGATTTCTCTTATAGAAAGTGTGATGACACCTAGAAATGAGTTAAAATAAAAAATCATTTCAATGTTTCTCTCTAGAAGCTTCAAGAGTGGATTTAACCATTTACTATTGGATTTGATATCAAACTCCTACTAACGAGGCCTTATCTCTTATCTCAGTGATTACATCCTTCTAAAGTGGATCTAAGTGCTAGTATGGTAAATCCAAAACTACCACATTTACCCTATAAATGTAGTATTTTGCATAGGCTCTGGGTTGACTTTTGGAGACTATGAGTACATAATTATGTTTTCCATTTGTGTCTAGAGGTCCATGATCCATCCATGTGCTTTAAGCATGATTTAATTCTTACCATTGTGGAAAAGGAAGGACCAAAAGGTTGGGATAGATTCACAAAGTCAGGCCTACTAGGGTTGTAATATTTTCCTACCAACATTAATACAAAAGTGCATGGTTTTTCCTATACATTATGTCTTGATTATGCATACATAGAACTTGACTCCTTGAATTATTGATTAGAGTTGTTTGTATATATTATCATGTATATTTTTTTCTCTTACTTGTTTTGGATGATATGTAGGTTCCACGTTTAGAAATTGGAGTTGAAATTGGAGCTAACAAGTAGGGAGAAGAAGGAACCTTATAGTGGATTCTAAGAAGGATCCCCTTTCATATGCCAAACATCGCTAAAAAAAAACATTGTAGTTTTTTCTTCATTTTTTATAGTCTTAGGAACTAGGTCTAGGGAGATTACTTCTGTCTGTAGGCTCTAGGTTGACTTTTGGAGACTATGTTTACATCTTTATGTTGTCCATTTGTGTCTAGAGGTCCATGATCCATCCATGTACTTTAGGTGTGATTGAATGCTTACCATTGTGGAAAAGGAAGGACAAAAAAGTTGGGATAGATTCACAAAGTCGTGGCCTACAAGGGTTGTAATATTTTCCTACCAACATTAATACAAAAGTGCATGGTTTCTCTTATACATTATGTCTTGATTATGCATACATAGAACTTGACTCCTTGAATTCTTGATTAGAGTTGTTTGTATATATTATCATGCATATTTTTTTCTCTTACTTGTTTTGGATGATATGTAGGTTCCACGTTTAGAAATTGGAGTTGAAATTGGAGCTAACAAGTAGGGAGTAGAAGGAATCTTACATTGGATTCTAAGAAGGATCCCCTTTCATATGCCAAACATCGCTAAAAAAAAACATTGTAGTTTTGTCTTGATTTTTTATATTCTTAGGAACTAGGTCTAGGGAGATTACTTCTATCCGTAGAGGAATTCACCTACAAAATAATTCCCAAATTAATTTAGAGAAGCTACCAGCCCCTGTGGTAGAATTTAATTTATCCCAAAGCTCACCCAAGCATATTGAAGAATTCTAACATGTTCATGCAAACCAACATTTCATCCTAAACCCTATTTAATCACACCAAAAGGCTTGATAATGTCTTTATAAACTACCAAAACATTTTTCTTATGTTTGTTAGGCGACCCAATCAAATTTTCAATGCAAAAGTGGAATATGTACTTTTCGTGGATGACATCTGTCCATAAAATTTATGTTGATATCAATCTCCATCCTACCTTTGTGGCCACTACTTTGGAGAAATATTGTTGGACAAATGACACTGTCTGATTGATTGGTGGCACTTGGTATGTTGGCATTGATATCAATCAAACTAACATTGAGGTGCATAGAATGGAAGATAGTTTGCAACCATGTTTCAAGTAAAAAAAGAGCTCAAGGACTGCATCAGACCTTCTCCAGTAGAAATTTCTATGAAAATAATTTCCAATAGTATGTGGAAGTCCATAAATGGATCTCGGGATCAAAATCTATTAATAATCAAAGTAAAGACCTTGAGGTCATTAGAAGCAGGCCAAATTTTGAAACCAATGGAACGAGGGAAGCAGGCCAAATTTTGGACCCCTCGGAACTTCAGAACCTTGAAACCTCGTAAATTCTTATCTAGGTACATCGGAAGTTCGGAATATCAAAAATTAAAAGGTTTAGAACATCGGAAACTCAAAACGCCATAACTTCTTATCTCGAGACGTTGGAAGGTCAACATATCAGAACCTTGGGGGATTGGAACTTTGGAAGTTTTAAATTTTAGCGTTTAGTAACTCCTTATTAATCAATCATTTTTAAAAAATATCTGAGGTTGAAAGGAGTAAGGATTTATAAAGGAATTTGTTTGCAAAACCCAAAAGTCAAGAGAAACTTTCTCTCTCCTTGGAAAGGACACATGGTAACAGTTGAGTTTCCCTCAACAACTTACATGGCAGATGACATCAGCATGAAATGGTTGTATGAAGGACACATGGAAGTTAGATTCATCATTATTGAGTGTCCTAATGCGGAAAATCCCGGTGACATGTGTGACCACTAAGGAGATGCCACATAGGGATGATGACACAAGCATGATGTCATCCTAGGAGTATATCAGAGGTCGGAGATTTCATAACTCCTTCGTAATTGCATTTTGAGAAAGTTACAATAAAAGGAGCTTCCAATGTTTATTTTAACTTGGTCATGAAGCCGAAATAATTAAGGGTGTAGTGAAGGGCTTAGCACCTAAGGGTTATGGAGATGCCACGTGGGAAATATATTTCGGAGGTCAGAGTTTTTGTAATTCCTCTATAATTGCAATTGGAAGAAATCTTTGATACATGGAGCTCTGATGTTGTTGGATTTTGGTTGTCGAGCACAAAGAAACAAGGGAATAGAGAAATAAGACAAGGAGATAGGTCCCTGGCAAGATCATGAAGGGCTTAGCACCTAATTGATATGCCACTGGTCAAAACACGCAGTCCTATGGTGGAAAAGAAATAAGAAGCGAAGCAAAAGGGGATAAAGGCCAATATTGGAATCTTATGATTCTGTAATATCGCAAGTTAATAAAGTTACAATATGTGGGGCTCCTAGATTGTGGCATAGATGTGTACGAAGCTGCCAGTCACAACACCTGGTCCTATGGTGGAAAAAAAATAAGAGGTGAAGAAAAAGGGGCTAAAGGCTAGGATCGTAATTTGAAAACCTCACGTTTTTGTAACATAACCTTAATAAATTTACGATATGTGGGGATCTCGAATTGTAAGACAAAGGTGTATGAAGGATGAATGAGTTAAAAAATAATAGTAAATGCACACAGAAGAGTTTGTCATTGGAATAATGGAAATTGAAAAAACTCCTAGCTCAAAGAATAGATAGGACCATGGTTGCACAGGATGAAATAATGAAGTTTGTTTTGAGTTGAAATAAGCTACCCCTGATCTCCCATGCATGCTTCATTGAGTTAAATGAAGAAAAAACCCTTACGGATTGGATGTGTGATCATAATCTAAAGAAGCCATGCTAAAATTCATTTCAAGCTCTATGAGCAATTAATAAGAATGGAAGAAACCCATGGGAGTATAGACTGAGTGAGATTTAATTCTCATAAAGGAGAATCACACAGTGACCCATTCTCCAAATAGATTATGTTGTAGCCACAGTTGGTGAAGAAAAAAATCCCATTATTTGATATAATTTTGTAGTGACATAATTCAGGCAATGAGATGCAATAATATGATGGAGAAGACATGTAGAGTTACACTCTAATAGTGCAAAGGGAAGAGTGATAACTGAAAGAGACTGAATAGTTGACTATGCTTCAGTGAAACAAAACCCAGGATTACAGTTGAGTAATGTGGGGAAGTTGTATTATTTCCAATGAGAACTGTGGAGAGTTGTGTGTATAAGTGCATTGTGAGGAGAGGCAAAGTGTGCCTATGCTACAGAAAGAGGTTGTGTGTGTGCCTATGTTGCAGAGAAAAATAGTTGAATGGGTCAGTGATGTTGTCTGAGGCCGAGAGAGCCTACAGAATAGTAAAGGGCTGAGAGAGAAATTATGATACTATAGTGAATCATATTTGTATTTCTCTGTGTATGTATTTGCCCCTATTTTCAGTTTGAAAATTATATGAAAGGTAGAACATTGGCTATGGAAGGTGGTGGCTTACATTCATAAGAGGTTGGTTCCTCTTGGAGAGTAGGGGCTTTCTATCTTAAGTGGGTTGGTGCCGCCTATGAGTGGGTGCTCACAAAAAAATTGATGTAATTATCTAGGTGCTTAATTTACATCATAACAACAAACAGTTTGGTAGTTTTCTCCCTTTAATTTTTCACTTAAAAAATACCTGTGTCAATATGTGTATGTTGCTCATGTAATAGATTGTATGTACATGTGAATGACTTATCTTCCTATTCATTTGTATTGTGTATGAATGTTCCCACAAATAACTATAAATAGAGGAAATAATTAAACACATATTCATAAAACGTTTTTAGGACTTCATTATTATTGATTCACCCCCCCTCTTAGTAATTCCTTATTCCAACAATTGGTATCAGAGGCAAGTTCCTTCAGAAAACTTCTAACCATAAGAAGGTAGTTCCATAAGGAATTATTTCTAGGTAAGAGAGTCAAGATGCTTACTCAAGCAAGATATAAGTCTTTGATGGGAAAAATTATGCCTTCTAGAAAGTTAGGATGGAAGACTATCATATGTCTCTAGGAGTAGATATTTGGAGCTTTGTATGAGTAGATTATGATGTACCTAATTTCCCTCC
Source organism: Pinus tabuliformis (assembly GCA_031772625.1). Taxonomy (NCBI): domain Eukaryota; kingdom Viridiplantae; phylum Streptophyta; class Pinopsida; order Pinales; family Pinaceae; genus Pinus; species Pinus tabuliformis. The sequence goes on from CM062808.1 coordinate 666,660,786, forward strand.
CACTGATGTAGATGGTAAAAAATTGTATGGAAATAATGCTAACACCAAGAATGTCATTCTCTTTGGCCTTATTCAATATAAAATCGTAAATATTATGCACTATAACTCTACCAAGGAAGTGTGGATGAAGTTCAATCATAGTCATTTAGGAGATGAAAAAGTTAAGTAGGTCAAACTTTAAACCATTAGAATTATGTTTGAAAGCTTAAAAATGAGTGCAGAAGAGAGAACAAAATAATACTTTCTCTGAGTTAATGAAGTAACCAATATGATTAGAGGACTTGGTGAAGATGTTAAGGAAGATATTATTGTTCAAAAGGTCTTAATATCTCTATCGATGAGATTTAATGTGAAAGTATCTACTATTGAAGAAATTGATGATTTAAATAATCTCAAGATGGATCAGTTTCTTGGTACTCTCATAGCCTACAAGATGAGAGTAGGAGGACATAAGTCTGAACCCAAGGATGCAATGTTCAATGTGTCCAAGAAGGCTAAGGAGCACAAAGATCATCAAGATTGCTCTAGTTGTGAATCTGATCAAGAAATGGCTCAATTTTCTAGGAAATTGAAGCATGGCCCAAGAAAATGTAAAGGGAAGTTATCCTTTAAATGCCTTAACTATGGAAGAGTTGGAAATTTTCCATCCAAGTGCCCTTACAAATAAAGGACAAGAAAATAAGATGATAAAAAATTTAGAAACAAATCCTCAAAAACAACAGAAGAAGAAGTTATATAAGAAAATGGGGCTCCACTCCAAAAATGATAGTTCAACACTAGAGTGAGACAGGGAAAGCTCTTCAGAAGATTATTTAGATAAGTATTTACTTATGGAATTTGGAGCAGACTCGAAGAAATAAAATGTTATTGACTCTGAAGAGGAAGAATAAGAAGTAGGAGTAGTGGACTTTGAAGGGGAACTCATCAGTGCTCTTGATGAGTTAAAGAAGGTGTTTCCTTTAAGAAACCAATTTCTTGGTTGTGTAGAAATTGTGCTTAAGACATTATTTTTATTTGTTCATGTCACTTATTTGTATGAGGTATCCTCAAATGAAGAGCCTAAAGGACCTGACTTTTAACCCTTAATATTTAGCTAATATGAAAGTCTTAGAATGCCATAGGATGTTGAATATAAATGTTGAGTGAAGAATGCTTTGAGAAGTTAGAGATAATATGTTATTTTTCACAGAAATTATTATCTGTCACTTAGAAGAAATGTAGAAGTAGGGGCTTCAAATATAGGAGCTCTCCTTTAAGGAATTTTAACTTCACTGACATAAGTAAACAAAGACCTGCAGCTTCATTGCCATACTTAAAGAAAGGAAGACACATGATGACACATAACAGAGAAATTACAAAATCATACCCAACAATGTATGGAAAAATATTGATTCTTTCAATAATCATCAGTTTATCAAAAATACAATAGCATAGTCTCCAGGCTCTTCAAAATTCAAACCTTTTTTCTATAATTTTACCTCTTCTTATACATCATGGGACAGTTGGTAACTACCAAAACTATCAAAACTACTTAACTATCTTCTAACTATCTAAAGTAAAAGTCATTACAGAATATTACATTGGAGGGTAGAAGACACCTCATTCTTCTCAAGAAAATAAGATAACAAGAAGTAATAGAAATCAAAGTATGATTGGTGATTGCTGCTCATTGTTCGAATTTGTGGCCTTTGAAACTACTTCCTTCATCTCATTTATCTTCTTCTTAGCAATATTCCTGTAGATGTTTTGATGACAACTAAACTGCTTTAACACAGCAAAGTTGCATCTTTACAAAATTCCATGCGTGGACCTGTGGGTTATGGGCCCACGTATATATTGGAAGCATTCTAATTGGCTGAATCACAAAGAAACCTGACCAATCACCATCAGTCCTTCCTTAAACATTTATGGCCGTAACCTAAAAGGAAATAAACCCTAGTTCAAAACATATCGATTCTACCAGAAATGTTATCCCATGCACACATTCAAACACAATATGCTTCTGATCACCCATTCAACAGATGGTCTGATCCTTTAGAACTCAATGAGGTTTTAAGCACGTCGTATAAAACCTTATCACGTCCATTTTTTGAATTAGCATCCATGCTTGTTAGCACACGATATATGTCCAATCACCCTTTCAACGGACGGTCCAATCTTTTGAAACCTTAAACTCCTTTAAATGATTTTCTCGAGTCCGCTAGCCGAGGTAACTTGCTTGCAAGTTTCCACGCGATCACCATGGATCTTCTTCCATCAGATGACTATGATGTTTCCTCTGCCATTCCTCTTCCATCGTTATTATCCGTCGATCTGGCTGATCCGATGGTTCCCGTTCTTTTTCGTTTTAATTCTTTCTACGTCGTCAATCTTCCATTTTCAACGATGCAACTTAATCTCCACCGTTCTTTCACCCTCACTATCTCTTTTAATTTTGTTAGAACATAATATTTGTTTTTTTTATTTTTTTGCGATAAAATTGAAAATGAAATTTAAATGAAAATGGATGCTACAACATAAGGCAAGGAGAAAGAAAAGGAAGCTAAAATGATAGCTACAACGTGTTGAATAAGGTATGTACAACTCCAACAATGAGGATTTATTTTATTAAAAATAAAAAATTGAAAAATAAATCAAAAGAAAGGATAGTTTACCCTTTCTACTAGAATAAAAAAAAGGAACATGTGAGAAACTAGAAGAAGAGAACAAGCATTTAAAATAGGAGTTATTCAAGGTAAAGAAAGAAACAATCTCAAAAACATGCAAAGGTGAAATTCTATACTTAAAAGTAAAATTATAAGAAGTTAAACTAAAGTAAGAAGTTATTCAAGATTTGTTCCATGAATGGGAAGGCAATTGTCAAAGTCTCAAGGCAGAGGTCATCACTATGAGAACAGATCTTGAGAAAATGAAGATAGAGAAAGCTATAAATGATTTTTTTTTCAAAAGGAACAAGAAAGCTAGATCATATTATAAATATTCAAAGGTCTTCAGGAAACAAAACAGGCCTGAGATACTCCAAACCACAAGAATCTTCTATGGGAAAGATGAACTTCATGTCCACAAGATTTGAGAAACCTGAGAGCTATTCAAAGACGTTTCAAGAAATAATCAATGAATACAAAAAGGTAGAAATCCATAGAGGAGCCCATCACTAGAATAATAACACCATTCACCCCAAGGAACGAATCAATCATCCAGACAATAGAGGTACCTTCATGGAAAAAATCATGAACTTTCGAACTTCAGGCAGTCTCATTTAGTTTATGGTCATCGTCATAAATGTCACATATTTGGACATAAGCATGTTGATTGTAGTACGATAAAATATGAAAAAGATGAAAATTCAAGATACAATAAGTATCAAAATATTAGATCTCAAAACTCTACTCTTAGAAATCGAAATTATTTCTCTCCCCCAGTGAGTGATGTTGAATGTCTCAAATGAAATAACCTTTTGCACAAGCCAAGTGAGTGTAGAAGTAGGTTTGAGTACCTATCTAAGTCTCATAACACTTGGTAGCGAACTTTTCAAAATCATAAGGAGAATTGGAAACAAAAATCTGGAAAGAGCATTGAATGTGGAGTAGTACATAATCAAGAAAATATATGGTATGTGTATAGTGGTTTCTTGAAGAATATGAGTGGGTATAAGAGAAAATTTATCTTGCTAAAAGAAAATAACAAAGGGAACAATGTCACTTTCAGAAACAGCTCCCCAGTGAGAATTATGGGTAAGGGCATAGTTAGTCTTGATGAAAGGACTAAAGCCCAAAATGCATTGTATGTAGAAGGTCTCAAGAAAAACTTTTTTAGTGTAATTCAAATGTGTGATAATGGATTTAATGTGATATTTGAATCAAATGACTGTGAGATATGAAATGAAGAAAATGGAAATCTTGTGGAAAAAGAAGTCAAAAGTCACAATAACGTATATGTGTTTGATGACTTGAGAATAGGCTACTATTTGAACAAGTCAAATGAAGCCCAAATATGGCATAGGAGACTTGGTAATATGAATTTTGACATTCTAATAAAAGTCAACAAGATGGGAGTTGGGAGAGGTTTTCCAAGATTGTCAAGATTTGATAATTCAATCTGCATGTCATGTCAATTTGGTAAGTAGACTAGGACTTATTCCAAGAAAAAAGAGTTTTCTTCTTCTAGATCCCTGGACCTTATTCAAATAGATATTTTCAGCCTAATTAGAGAAAAGATCCCAAGAGGAGAAATTTATTTTATGCTTCTTATTCATGATTTTACCAGGGCCACTTGGATTGTAATCTTAAAGGAAAAATCAGAAGCATTTAAACCCTTAAAAAAAATTAAAGCTCAAGTATAAGATGAGAAATATCTAAAGATCTAAGGCATATGATCAAATAAATTAGAAGAATACACTTGAAGGGAGTTTGAAGAATTATGTGAATTGCATGGCATAAGGAGGAAATATTCCATGGCTAGAACTCCACAACAAAATGGAGTAGTTGAGAGAAACAATAGAATAATCGAGGAAATGGCTAGATCTATGATGGATGAAGCATATGTACCTCACATATTCTGGGAGAAGAAACAAAAACAACAATGTACCTATCAAATCAAACATAACTCAAGCTTAATAGTGATAAAAATACCTAAGAGTTGTGGAAGGGAACACCTGCCTCAGTTAAACACTAGAAGGTTTTTAGGAGAAGATTATTTATCAAAAGAAATGATAAAAATCCTAGAAGATTTTATTCATGTGTTGGTTATCGTATATTACTTGGGTACTCTACTCGAATTAAAGGATACAAGTGTTACAAAAAATGGGAGAAGAGGGTTGAGGATTTCATAGATGTAGTAGTCGATGAAATAACTTGACAACTTGGGTCCTCTAAAGGAAACATGAACTTATATGGAGAACAATGTTTTGGCATCAAGATATCAGATCAAGATGAAACATATTTAAATAATGAATACATGGAAATGAGCCAAAACCAAGGCCGAAAACACCTTCCAGGTATGTATAGAAAGAACATCGTGAGTAGCAAATTCTTGGAGATCAAAGACTTGGTGTTCAAACCAAGAGGAAATTTCTTGGTAGTTCCAGCTGTACAAATCTTGCTATGCTATCTGAGGTTGAGCTTAAAAATCTCAACCAAGCAAGCAAGGACAAGTTATGGGTGAGAGTTATGAATAAGAACTTGACCAAATTAAGAAGAATGACACTTGGGAGCTTGTTCCAAGACCTAAAGAGAAAAATTTCATGGGTACAAAATGGGTCTTCAAAAATAAACTAAATGAGAAGTGTTGAGTAATTAGGAACAAGGCTCAATTAGTTTGCAAAGGGTATGCCCAAATAGAGGGGATACATTTTTAGGAGACCTTTGCACCAGTATCTAGACTGGAAGCTATCAAAAATTTTCTTTCCTTTTCCAGTCACAAAAACATCAGGGTATATCATATGGATTTGAATTCAACATTTCTCAATGTATATTTGGAGGAATAAGTTTATATTGAGTAGCGAAAAGAATTCACGCTCACCAAAAATGAAGGGTTTATGTGCAAACTAAAAAATGCCTTATATGAACTCAAATAGGCTCCTAGAACTTGGTATGTAATGCTGGATTGATACCTTTAGCAACAATGCTTTAAGAAAGGTATTGTAGACAACAATATATACATAATGTCTGAATATTATCATCTACTAATTGTAGTAGTGCATGTGGATGACATAATCTTTGGCAGAGACTAGGAACAATTGGGACATCAATTCGTAAACTATATGCAGACAGAGTTCGAGATGTTCATGATTGAAGAATGGTCCTTCTTCTTAAGATTACAAATTTCTCAGTCAAAAAAATGGGTTATTTATCTCCTAATCCAAGTACCTATGAGAAATTCTGAAGAAGTTTTGGCTGGAAGATTGTAACCTAGATAGCACTCCTATGGTTACAGACTGCAAATTATGTCAACAAGATGAGACACCAGTGGTAAATCAGACTGAGTACAAATCAATGATAGAATATTGTTATGTCTCACTTCTTCAAGGCCAAACATCATTCAAGAAGTGGGTCTTGTGGCCAGATTTCAAGCTTTCCCCCATGAAATTCATGTCTTTGTTGGCAAAAGGATTTTCAAATATCTTTAAGGAACAACTAATTATGGAATGCGGTATTCAAAAAACATAGAATTTAAGTTGAAGGCCTATATTAATGTTAATTGGGAAGGAAATAGTGATGATAGGAGGAGCACCTTTAGTTTAGCATTCTTTCTAGGAAACTTCTTAGTCTCATGGGCCAGCAAGAAACAAAACTCCATTTCTTTATCAACCATTAAAGGAGAGTACATTGTAGTTGCAAATTTTTTCTAAAAAACTATATGGATAAAGCAAACCATGAAGGACATTAAGGTACATTTGACTGATCCCATTCCAATAATGTGTGATAATACTAGTGCCATGAGTATCTCTAAGAATCTTACCATGCACTCAAACACCAAGCACATCCCTATCAAGTTCCATTTCTTAATAGAGTGGTTGCAACTAGTGTTGTTTGACTTGAATATGTGACCACTAAAGACAACCTTGTATATATATTTACTAAGACACTAGAAAGAGTACCCTTTGAATATCTCAAGTAGCAGGTAGGGGTTGTGACTCCTCCTCTCAAATGACTCAATTATAATGTGTGTTGGTGTTGATGGTGCTCAAAATCCGTCAACCAAGGGGATCTCCCTGATGTGAAGTCCCAACTAGACCTTACACCATTTGGTCTAGGATTCCCATCTAGTATGAAGATTCAGTTGCCATATACTTAGATATTTTTCTTAGCTCTAGTTGTAAGCACATGAGAGTGTTATGGTGGTATCTTCAAATAGCAAGGCATGTGTGTCTAATGAGTGTGTAATGTAACTGTGTCAAGATTTTCTTACTACAAATGGGGAGAGTAAAGTGAGCCTCTATATTAGAGGTAATAGTACAACCCAGGAAAAGATGCATGCAAACCAGAATGTTTCATCTAGAACCCAGAGGAATAGTCCATAGTAGATGTGGCAGTCATTAAAATCGAGGTGAAGGGGATAAGACGTACACCACCAGTGGAGTAATCCACATGGATGTGACGGTATTTATAACCAAGAAACAAATATGGTTTATCATGTATCTGATAGAGTAGTCCATAAGTATGTGAAAATGGTGATAACCAATACACAAAGGTGATCTATCTAGAATCCTGCGGAGTAGTCCATAGGGATGAAATAGTGATGATAAGAAATACAACAAATCTTCAACAATTTAAGTACTAAAACAATGAAAGTAGTTGAAATATCTTAGTATAGGTTAAGAAAAATGCAGCACAAATGTTTAAAGAGTAGCCTTACAAACATCTACAAAACATGTGAGAAAACGTGTTGGCCTTAACAGGCTTCTAAATTATGGAAAAGTCCCAAGACACGTTTGTACAACATACACCACTAGTCCCAGTAGTGAGAGATTGGAGCCACTCCTCACTCCTCAAAGAACATACTACAGACTCTCAAGGCTATATGGGAGGAGCCAAGGTGAAAATTCCTTGTTCATACAATGGGAGGGGTATATATAGGCAAGGTTGATGCTTAACCCTTGTGGCTCTCAAACTACCCTCATGACCATTCAACTTCCTAAGAATTTTCTATTGACATGATATTTGAACTTCAAGTGTGTCCAATGCACTTCCACATTACATTACATTCAATTACAACATATATGGCCCGTAGTGGTGATGTACCCAAGACAACTCTTAACAAAACTTGACATGACACTACTGACATGTACTAGTTGATTGTGGTGTTCATGTCAAGTTGTTGCACTGCTAAGTGATGGATTTACTCTTGGTGTGCTTTGTCTTCTCCTCCACATGGCTTAGTGCTGCGGGGTCTTCCATGGTCTTGGTCTAGCAAGATGGTTCAATGCATGTGTTCCTTTTTCTTGCTGCTTGATGTGCTTTGTTTGTTCGTCCAACTGCAAGTAAGTCTTTTAGCATGTGCACTCCTTCTTCATCTTGTTCTTTCATCTCGTCATGATCCATCTATGTACATGTACCTACAATTCACTCATGACAGGACGACATCAAATCCAAAACCTCCTAGTCTACCATGATGCATTATTTTCATGTTTTGGGCCCAAGACAGATGACGAGATGGGAAGAGGGCACACAAAATGTGCAATGCACAGTTCTAGGTGACAGGGAGGGAGGATAATTCACTTAGATAGTGTAGAGTACAACTTAGGTTGGGATGAGGAACTCTGAGGCATAATCTTCACTATCGGGGAAAACTACAGAGTGAACATTGGCAGAATTACGTAGTGAAGGACACGAGTGGCAATTGTAAGGTGGGACCCTCAGGGGAACTTCTGTGCATTTCTTGGAGGGAAGAGAAGACAAGGCTACAGAGGTCCAGCTGGGTAGTTCTACATAGTTTTCAAGAGGAAGACAGGGTAAGGAAGTGGAGGACCAACTAGGTATTTATACGTAGTTTTTAGGAGGAAGTCATGATAGCTCAATAGGGGACCATCTGGTCATTTCTACATAGTTTATAAGGGGAAGATAGGTCAAGGAAACAAAGGACACACTGGGAATTTATGCAAAATTTCTGAGAGTAGTGCAGGCTTAGTTTTATGTGCAATGTGGGGTTCCACTAGGTAGGAAGGGGGCTCGATGACTTTTCTTGCCGAATGCATTGTTCATATCGAGCATGGAGGCAGTTTCTACATATTTCTTGGAAGAAGGATAGACTTCTCACCTTCAGGATTTTGAAGTGCAATTGACCTAGAGGACAACCTCAAGAACTAATTAGTTATGGGCAGCATATCAAGGTCACTGAGGGCTAAGACTGCACAATGCAGCTCAGTCAGGGTTCAATGGAAGAGGGTTGTCTAGTTGGATCGATTTTCCAGAAAATGGCTAAGTGTGGGAGGAAAGTGAACTTCTGCATGCTTGAAATTGTGATCACACACTTAGAATGCTGGCATTATGACACAGGTGTTGTCCTTGATGGTAACCTTGAGTTAGATGACAAATCACAATACAGAAGGTTAACATGTTAGAGTTACAGATCAGACTTCACATAATGAAGAAAGAGAGGTATATGGAAGTTCATCATTGGCCAAGCTGTGTATACACGTGGGTTCACTGTATGCAAGCCGCGTATACGTAGACACACTCTCTCACAAAAGGAAAAACACGTATACATTTGAAAACTAAGTTTTTGGTCGAAAGTATTTGGTCCATGGTATTTTGATCCATTGTATTGGTCCAAGGTATCAGGTCTAAGGTATTTGATCCAAGGTATTGGTCCTAAGTGGTTTTGGTCCATGGAATTGAGAAAGGCCTAAAACTATAAAAGGAAGAGAAGATCATTAGGCCAAGGCACTCAAGCATTGAATATCTAATGAAGTGTGAGATGTAGTTTGCAGGTTATTGGGTTATGGTGCATTGTTGGATCTGAACCAAGGAGGAACCTTAGCAGTTGATGGAGGATAAGAGCTAATGATGGATCAGGATCTTAAGACATAAAATGAACTATATCATTATGTGTTTTTACTCATGAATATTTTATATCTGATGACTAAGGCATATATTATTCTGTAAATGATATGATCTGGGCATAACTAAAGTTTGGTATAGCTGCAGAATTATGAATTAATGTTTGAAGATGTATATGCTGGTTGGCTTTGAGGAAAGCGTGTATGCACGCAGGTTTGGCACATGAAAGTATTGTATACCTTATTATCTATGTTCTAGTTGCTATTGTCTGTTGTTGCATTGTTCTGGGTTCTGGTTTGGATTTTGGTTCTGTATTCTGGTGACAGCATTCTGAAAGATCAGATTGATGGGTTGTCAAAGTGATTGATTGATTTGGTTGTGGTTGGTTCAATAGGAGATTGGTTGATGTTAGGTCCCTATAATACTAGTGATGCCCCCATTACTATTGTAGTTGTATCCCTTATTAATATTGTTGTGCCCCTATTGTCCCCATATTGTTATTACTGTGCCCCATAGAATCCCTCTATTGTTTTTGTGCCTTTATATTATTATTGTTAGGTCGGCTTAGTTATATTGTGATCCCTTAGACTCCAATATATAGAAAGGAGGTTTTGTCATTTGTATAAGCCAAGAATTGCTCATTTGTGTAATGTAAAGGAGGTTTCACCCTCAAAGAGGCTGAATTCTAACGCATTCAACTATCTTTTCTATCTTTTTGTGAGCTGGTTTCATAACATTTGGTATTAGAGCTTTGGATTCTAGGGTTTCGCTGCTCCAAATAGGTCATCGTGGAATTTTTTCTATAACTTTTTTCTGCAACGTTTCAAAAATGAAAAAAAAAAACCCATTTGAGACGAAATCGTGCTGAACCTCGGGCCTGAATTTCAGAGCTTTTCACACTATATTTGCATAGATATTATCTGAGGAAGTTGACTTTTTTGGAGACTACATAATTACACTCCAAATAGCTGACCTTGGGAAAATCGTCATAACTTTTGTTTCGAGCATCAGATTGAAATTTCGTAAGAAGTTACAAAAAGAGGATAGATTGTAATTTCTTTTGTATATTTTTCAGATACTAAGGTCAAAACAGTGACATGTGGCACTTCATACAAATTCGCTCTTCTGGAAAGGTCTATAATCAGGTCATCTTGGGCGATTGTGCATATCTCTGCCTTGGAGAATCTAAATTTGATCAGACTAGTGGGATTGGAAAGAGGACATAGAGGGCTACTACAGATCACAATTTCAGAACTAGATGATCTGAAATTATAGAGATACGTCAGATTCAATATTGAGCTCCTACAAAGTGAAAAAAGGTGTGTAGCTTTTTTTTTTAAATTTTTGCATAAGCTTGGTTTGAAAAATTAGTTTGAAGGAATTCAAAGGGCATAGTAAAGAATTATTATTGGTAATTGATGCCCCGAGGAAAGAAAATGCAAACACCTAGTAAGAAACCTGAAAGTTCTATCATGACTCATGAAGAAGAGGAAGAAATGCAACATGATATATCAAAATTACGAGACCAAGTGCAACAAATGTCACTTGAACAAAAAGTAACAGAATCTAAAATGGATGGTTTAAAGAAAGATGTAGAAGCTAAGATGGATGGTTTAAAGAAAGGCGTAGAAGCTAAGGTGGATTGTTTAAAGAAAGGCGTAGAAGCTAAGATGGATAGCATGGAAGCTAAGATGAATGGCATGGATGCTAAAATGGATGGCATGGATGATAAAATGGAAGAATTGAAGATAAATTTGAATAAGTTGCTACAAGAAATGGTCACTAATGGTGAAAGGGTAGTAAACGAAACTCATGATGAGAACAAAATAAATGTTGATAATGATTTCATAGACTCTAATGTTGGATCGAAGACCCACCATATTCCAAAAATCGATATGAGGAAGTTTGATGGCAAGGATCCCGCAACATGGATACTATAGATGTAGCAATATTTCAATCTCAATAATGTGCAAAACACACAAAAGGTACGTATTGAAATTTTATATTTGGAACCAAATTAGTTTGTATGGTATCAATGGCTTTGCTCTCGTAAACAAATTATCACTTGGGCAATTTTTACAGAAGAAATGATAGCACATTATGAGTATACAAAAAGCAACACTTTTTTCATCCAATTGATAAGTCTCAAACAAAAGGTTTCAATGATGAAGCACATTGAGGAGTTCCAAAAATTGAACATAAGGGTAAAAAATATTCCAAAGGAGCATAGGATTGATGTGTTCATAGGGACTTTAAAGGATAATATCCAACATGATGTTCGCCCTTGGGAACCTGATTCATTAGAGAAGGCATTCAGGTTAGCAAGAAAAATGAAAAGAAAAATTATGGCAACCAGGAAGCCTACCACTCACAACTATAAAGATGGAAGTGTTATTACCCCTAGCCTTCCACAACCTATAAGGTTGACACCACAACAATTGGAAGAAAAAAGAGAAAAAGGGCTATGTTATAGTTGTGATAGCAAATACACTAAAGGTCATAAGTGTGCTAAGAAGAAATTATTCTACGTAGATTGTGAAGAGGAACAAGAAAAGGAATAAGAAAAGTCAAAAGAAGAGGATATACTCTAGGAACGAAGCCTAGATAAAGAAGAAATGAATCCAACCATACCTTGTAATGCATTGGCTAGAATTACCACTCCTCAAACCATCAAGATAGAAGGACATATCAAAAAGAAAAAGGTAATAGTGTTGATTGATTCAGGAAGTACCCACAATTTTATTCATTGTAAGATAGAAAAAGAATTGAATTTCTTCCTATATCCAGCACCAGAGTTTGAAGTGGTGGTTGCAAATGGAGGACCGATAAATTGCTCTGGAAAGTGCCATAATATCAAGCTATCCATGGGAGAATATGTACTGAATAGCCCAATGCTTTCCATTCCAATGGGAGGTGTTGAAGTTGTACTAGGAGTCCAATGGCTACAATCCTTGGGTACAATAGCTTTTAACTTTCAACAAAATTTCATGAGATTTTATGCAGAAGGAAAGGAAGTTGAATTAAGGGGTATTGTAGGGAAACCGGGAAAGATAATAAGCTCTAACAGTATGATAAAGCTTCTAAAAAAGGAACACCGAGGTGCAATTGAACAATTATGTTCTCTAGATGTTTCCACATCGAAATCATCTATTTCTCTAGATCTCCAAAAAGTCTTGCACAATTGTTCCAAGGTATTTGAGATTCCCAAAGGTCTCCCACCTATTCGTGATCATGATCATGCTATTCATTTGATTCCAGGAAGTGTTCCTCCAAAAATCAGGCCATAAAAATATCTCTATGCCCAAAAGAGTGAAATTGAACGTATGGTTGCAAAAATTCTTGAGGCTGGTATAATTCAACCTAGCCGAAGTTCTTTCCCTACTCCAATAGTATTGGTGCACAAGAAGGATGGATCATGGCGCATGTGTCCGGATTATAGGGAGCTCAACAAGCTCACTATTAAAGATAAGTTTCCCATTCCTCTCTTTGATGAATTATTGGATGAATTTCATGGATCAATTTACTTCACCAAGTTAGATCTTTGTTCAAGATATCATCAAATCAGAATGAAGACTCAAGACGTTCTGCAAATAGCATTTAGAACTCATGAGGGTCATTATGAGATTTAGGTCATGCCTTTAGGCCTTACCAATGCACCTTCTACATTTCAAGGTTTGATGAATTCCATTTTCAAACCCTTCCTTAGTAAATTTGTGTTAGTACTTTTTGATGATATACTAATCTACAGCAAGTCTTGGAAGGATCATGTTGAACACATTGACAGGGTGCTACAACTATTGGAGGAGAAACAATTATATGCAAAAAGATCCAAATGTTTCATTAGAGTACAAGAGGTGGAATATGTGGTTCATATTGTATCTCATGAAGGAGTTAAGGTAGACCCTAGAAAAATTAATGCCATTAAGGAATGGGAAATCCCCACATCCATAAAGCATTTGTGAGGATTTCTCGGGTAGACAGGGTATTATCGCAAGTTTGTTAAGAATTATGGGAAAATAGCAGCACCTCTAACAACATTGTTGAAGAAAGATGCATTTTCATGGACTCTAGAAGCAACAAAGGCCTTCGAGCATCTTAAAGAGGCAATGTACCAAGCACCAGTCTTAGCGACATCAGACTTCACAAAAACGTTTATTGTGGAATGTGATGCTTCCAGAAATGGAATTGGTGTTGTTTTAATGCAAGATGAAAGACCCACTACTTTTGAAAGTCGTCCAATCAAGGAAAAGTATTTACACAAAGCTATTTATGAGAAGGAAATGTTGTCAATACTACATACAATTAAGAAATGGCGACCTTATGTAATGGGAAGACACTTCAAGGTAAAAACAAATCATGATAGCACTAAATACTTTTTAGAACAAAGATTATCCTCTGAAGAACAACAAAAATGGGTCACAAAGATGTTGGGTTATGACTTTGAAATCATATACAAAAAAGGGAAGAAAAATGTTGTGTCAGATGCACTCCCAAGAAAGGATGAGGATTTGGAAGCATTGTTGTGCACCATTTCTATTATCCAACCAGATTGGGAAACCAAAGCAAGGGAGGAATAGAAGAATGACGAAGAAGTGTGGGAACTTATTCGAAAGTTACAACAAGATTCTAGTACATATGATACATTTAGCTGGAAAAATGATTCGTTATGGTACAAAGATCATTTATACCTCTATAATAATTCCCAACTCAAACAAAAGATTCTTTTGGAATTGCACGCTTCTCCCTTAGGAGGGCACTTAGGATTCGTAAAAACATACCACATGGTTAAGAAGGAATTTTTTGGGATGGCCTTAAATTGGATATTCAAAAGTTTGTGGTGGAATGTTTGGCATTCCAACAAAATAACGCTGAAACAATTAAGACACCAGGTCTATTACAACCTTTATCTATTCCAAGCCAACGTTGGGAGGAGGTTTCAATGGATTTTATCACAGGTTTACCCAAGTCTGAGGGAAAGAGTGTCATCATGGTGGTAGTTGATAGACTTACCAAGTATGCATACTTTTGTGCATTATCACATCCATTTAAAGCAAGTACAGTTTCTACGACATTTATGGAAACAATTCAAAAGCTACATGGAAACCCAAAGATTATTGTAAGTGATAGAAATCCCATTTTTACTAGAAATTTTTGGAAAGAATTATTTTCTTGTCTTGGTACTCATTTAGCTCATAGCTCATCTTATCATCCTCAATCTGATGGGAAAACAGAGATAGTAAACAAATGTTCGGAAGGATATCTTCATTGCTTTCTATCTGATAAATAGACATAATGGGTCAAATGGTTGCCTCTCGCTAAATGGTGGTATAACACTTCCTTCCATACTCCACCAAAAATGACCCCTTTTATGGCACTTTATTGATATCAACCACCATCCATGACATCATATTTAAGAGAAAATTCTAGGGTTCAAGCAGTGGAACAACACATCGAGCATCAACAAAAAGTTCTCCAACTCTTAAAGGATAACCTCATGTTGGTGCAGAATAGAATGAAACAACAAGCAGATCAACATCGCAGCAAAAAAAGTTTTGATGTAGGTGACTAGGTATTCCTATGGCTACAACCATATAAACAAATGTCCCTCGAGCAAGCTAAGAAGGATAATAGATTATCACCAAAGTATTATGGTCTGTACAAGGTGTTGCAAAGGATTGGTACTATTGCATACAAATTGGAGCTTCCTGCAGCTTCTCAAGTGCACCCAGTTTTCCATGTTCCATGTTTAAAGAAGGTTATAGGCGGCAAGCTCCCAATTCAAACAATATTTCCAGAACTTGACGAGGAAGGAAAAATTATATTGGAACCAGAAGCAGTCATAGAAACAAGAACTCGACAGCTACGAAATCGATCCATTTCAGAGTATCTCATCAAGTGGAAGAACTTATCTGCTGAAGATTCCACATGGGAGGATGAGAATTTTATACAGAAGCATCCAGAACTACTCAAGCTTTGAGGACAACACTTTTTGGAAGGACAGGGGTATGCTAGGTCCCTATAATACTAGTGATTCCCCCATTATTATGTAGTCGTATCCCTTATTAATATTGTTCTGCCCCTACTGTCCCCATATTATTATTACTGTGCCCCATAGAATCCCTCTATTGTTATTTTTGTGCCTTTATATTATTATTGTTAGGTCAACTTCGTTATATTGTCACCCCTTAGACTCCTATATATAGAAAGGAGGTTTTGTCATTTGTATCATCCAATAAGTGTTCATTTGTGTAATGTAAAGGAGGTTGCCCCCTCGAAGAGGCTGAATTCTAAGGTGTTCAACTATCTTTCCTATCATTTTGTGAGCTGGTTTCATAATAGTTGATGCAGATATATTTGATGATTGAATGATGTTGTTGATTGATCCAGTTTGAAAATTTATGAAACGTGGTCCCTAGAAGAAAGGAGAAGGTTGTAGCCTTCCGTAGGCCGACACCTACGTACTAGTAAACATATCAGCTATTACAAGAGCTAGGGGGTTGTAGCTCCCTTCTAGTATAAGCTGGAGAATGAGAGAAGGTTGTAGCCTTTTGTAGGTAGAAGCCCGCGTACTAGTATAAGACTGCACCAGTACAAAATTGTAAACAGAATTCTCTTATTATTAAAAGAAGATAGAGATGATTGCAGCAGGTGGTTTTCACCCAAATTGGGTTTCCACCTTATATCTTGGTGTTCATGTGTGTTTCTTATGTGTGATGATCTGTTCTATTTTTACTACACCTAGTTACTATTTATATGGTTCTGATGCACTAATTAAAGATAAATATATGATGAATTAACTAAATCAAATGTTTGTTGGATATACACTAGTTGCACTAAACACAGTTGCGTGTAAACGCAAGTTCCCTTAACTGAAGTAGCGTATATGAATCTGATTTTGGAAATAAAAAATTATTAATTTGATAATACTAATTCACCCCCCGTCTCAGTATTATTTCTAGCAATTGGTATCAGAGCAGGTCCTTCAGAAGAAGCTTGATCGCTTGAAGGAAGATCCATCATCATAAGTAATCAAGAAAGCGGGGAATCCATGAGACTACCAATCTTTGATGGGAGCAACATTGTTTATTGGAAGGTAAGAACCACAACCTATCTTCAATGTCTTGGAACAGATTTTTGGGAAATCGAGGAAGGAGGATATACATTTCCATCAGTAATTCCTACAGATACAGCAGGTAAAAGGCAATATGAAACCAATGCCAAGGCTGTCAATACATTATTTAGAAGTCTGTCACAATCAGAGTTTGTCAAAGTTATGTAGCTCAAATCAGCTAAAGAAATATGGGACAAAATCGGTCTAAGCTACGAAGGAGACTCTCAGGTAAAACGTGCTAAACTTCAAAATCTCAAAATTCAATATGAAACTCTCAAGATGCACAATGATGAAAGTATAGCTAGTTACTTCTTATGTATAGATGAGATTGTTAATTGCATGAATAATTTCGGTGAAGAGATAAAGGAAGTTACCTTAGTTGAAAAAGTTTTAAGATCCTTATCTGCTAAATTTGAATCAAAAGTATTTGCCATAGAAGAAAAGCAGGATCCACAGACTATTACTATGACACAGCTTCATGAAATCTTAACTGCCTTTGAGATGGGAAAAGGAGGCCCATCAGATCTAAGAGAAGCCGCATTTAAAGCTTCAGTAAAAGGAAAATAAGAACTCAATGAATCAAGACATGTTTCAGAATAAGAAGAGGAAGTGAACTTTTTCAAGAATCTTCAATGGGGTTCCGGTAGATTCATAGGTAAACTACCTTTCAAATGTTTTGCCTGTGGTAGAGTCGGTCATTATGCTGCCAAATGTACTCATAAAGATAAATATGATAAAGGGAAGGAAACTACAAAATGCAATAGAAAACAAAGTGTAAGTAAAAAGACCTACTACACTCATGAAGATAGCGATGGTTTATCAAATAGTGATGAAGATGAAAATAGTAATGACTATAGACTTCTGATGGCTTATGATGATGATGACTGTTTGGATGCTTTAGATCAAGATGGCCTTTATGAAGAAATATCTAAACTGAAAATCTGTTTAGAAGAAAAGAATATCATTATAGATACCTTGACATACCAGCTTACTGAATGAGAAAAACACAATGAAAAGCTAGAATGTGAAATTGTGGGTCTAAGAAAGGATCTTGAGTAAACAAAAGCTCTCAATCTTAGATTTACTAAAGGATCAGAAACCTTAAATGAAATTATCAAAGTTCAATGCTCTCCTCTGATAAAGACAGGTCTTGGATATACTGAAGAAACATCTCAATCACAAAAGTCATCAACCTCCACTAAAAGCTATCTTGATGCAGCAAAGAGCAGTGAACAATTCGACAATCGTCAACAAAGGCATAAAGCAGATCACCAGGTGGATCAGGCTCAATTTACTTCAAGGATGAACAGAAGCCACACTCAACCTCAGGTAAATCATACTCAATTTGCTTCAAAGAATATCAATAGAAACTACAATCAATAGGTCATTAGGAGGAACTTCAACTACAATCAATAGGTCAGTAGTTTCGATAATCGCAAGAACTTCTTTAATGATCAATGTTTCTCATGTCATAATTTTGGACACAAAGTTGCTCAATGTGTTCCTTACAAAACTATCATAACTAGAGAATAATGAAATCAAAGGAATGTGATAGGGATCAAGAAAAGTTCCTATAATAACTTTTCTCTTCTTGAAAATGAAGTAGAATGCTCAATCTGTAACAACTTTGGCAATGAAGAATTTGAATGTAGGAGTAAATTTCAGCAAATAGCTCAAAAGGAGCAAACTCCATTAAATCCCAAAATATGGAGAAAGAAAGAACCGCAAACAGAAAGATGTGGTATAGCCTTATATGCAAAAGCATAAGAAAACTAGTGGTACATCGACAGTGGATGCTCAAAACACATGATAGGTAACAGAGAAAAACTACACTCATATAATGCCTTAGAAAAGGAAAAGAATGTCTCATTTGGAAACAACACTCCTACTATCATAAAAGGTAAATGCTATGTTTTCTTGAAAGAAAAGGTTAAAGCTTGAAATGTTATGTATGTTGATGTCTTAAAGCATAATCTGTTGAGTGTGAGTCAAAAGTGTGATCAAGGAAATGAAGTAGTGTTTCGATCAAATGGATGTGTTTTTAGTGAGCTTGATATAGGATAAACCATGATTAAAGGGACAAGAACTCCAAACAACCTATACATACTCAAGGGAGGATGACAACAGTGCTATCTAGGAAAAAATTATGAAAACTGGCTATGGCACATAAGATTAGGACATCTAAGCTTTTCTCAAATAAGATAAGCATGCACATTCCAGGCTATTCGTGATCTTATAAATATCAACATTCCTAAAAATCTTATATGAAAATCATGTCAATTTGGTAAGCAAACCAGATCTCAATTCATCAAAAAGGAAGGGTCAGCTAGTAAGCCTCTTGAACTTGTTCATACTGATTTATGTGGTCCATCAAGGAAAAAGTCACCTCGTGGAGAAGAATAATTTATATTATTCATTGATAATTTTTCCAGAATGTGTTGGATAGGTCTTCTAAAGCATAAAGATGAAGCATTTGAAAAGTTCAAAGCATTCAAAGCTTTGGTTGAAAATGAATCAGATCGAAAAATCAAATGCCTCAGATCTAATCGAGGAGGGGAATTTACCTCAGACGAATTCTTTGACTTTTGTGAACAACATGGAATAAAAAGGCAGTTCTCCACCACAAGGACTCCTCAATAAAATGGAGTGGTAGAAACGATGAATAGAACTGTTCAACAAATGGCTTGTGCTATGCTAGATGAATCTAGAACTCCAACAACCTTCTGGGGTGAAGCTGCACTCATCGCCATCACTACTCTCAACCAAAAAAATGTTCGGGTAAATAAAACTCAAACTCCACATGAAATTTGGTATGGTAAGACTCCTACTATAAAATAATTCAAAGTTTTTGGAAGCAAATGTTACATCAAAAGGACTGATGAAAAACTTGGTAAGTTTGAACCTAGAGCAGATGAAGGTATTCTACTTGGCTACTCTTCCCGAAGTAAATGGTATAAATGTTACAATAAAAGACTTGGGAAAATTATTGAAAGTATTGATGTTGTGGTTGATGAAGCATGCAAAAATCCAAAACAGATAAATGCCGAAGATTATGACAATGAAGAAGATGAGGATCATTTTCCCACATCAAATCACACTGATTCTAAGGAAGAAACCAATGAAGCACCAAAAGAAGAGATAACAATAGGAGAAAAGAATCCATCCAGGTATGTTCAGAAAAATCATCCAGAAACTCAAATTTTAGGATAAAAAGGAGCAGGTGTGCATACTAGAAGAACCATTGCCGAAGCTTCAAGCTATCTAGCATTACTATCTTCCACTGAACCTTAAAATGTAAACGAAGCATGTAGAGATGAATGTTGGGTGAAGGCCATGAATGAATAACTTGAGCAAATTGAAAAGAATAATACTTGGGAATCAGTTCCCAGACCTCGTGATAAGAATATCATAGGAACTAAATGGATATTCAAAAACAAGCAGAAAGAAAATGGAGAAGTTATTAGAAACAACACTAGACTTGTTTGTAAAGGATATGCTCAACAAGAAGGTATAGATTTTGAAGAAACTTTTTCACTTATTGCTAGAATTGAAGCCATCAGAATGTTTCTTTCTCTTTCTAGTTTTTAGAAATTCAAAGTATACCAAATGGATGTAACATCTGCCTTTCTTAATGGAGACTTAGAAGAAGAAGTCTATATTGAACAACTAGAAGGATTCATTCTTCAAAATGTTGCAAAACTTGTATGCAAACTCAGAAAAGCTCTCTATGGTCTAAAATGGGCTCCAAGGGCATGGTATTACAATCTTGAAAAATATCTCCGCCAACAAGGATTTTCAAAGGGGTCAGTAGATATAAATATATATACAAAGATGGACACTAATAAATTGCTAAGAATTGTTGTGAATGTTGACGATATTATTTTTGGTAGCAATGAAGAATCCATGAGTTAGAATTTTTCTTCAGTAATGCATCAAGAATTTGAAATGTCCTTGCTTGGCGAGCTTACCTACTTTCTTTGTCTACAAGTGGAGCAAAATAAATATGGTATTTTTCTCTCACAAACCAAATATCTCAAATAGATCCTGAAAAATTACGACATGGAAGATTCTAAACCAGTATGTACTCCAATGGTAACAGGATGTAGTCTCAGCTCAAATGATGAATCAACAATGGTACATCAACCAACTTACAGATCCATGATTGGCAGTCTGCTTTATCTAACAGGTACCTGACCGAACATCGTGCATGCAATGGGAATAGTTGGAAGATTCCAAGCAAATCCAAAGGAATCACATCTTTAGGCAGTCAAAAGAATTTTCAAATATCTTCAAGGAACAAAGAACTTTGGCTTATGGTATCCTAGAGATACAGATCTTACATTTCATGCATATATGGATGCAGATTGGGTAGGAAGTGTTGATGACAGAAAAAGCACTAGTGGTGGTGCATTCTATATGGGTTCCAGGTTAGTGGCTTGGTTCAGCAAGAAACAATGTTCAATTGCATTATCTACAAGTGAAGTAGAATATGTGGCTGCTTCATCTTGCTACACACAACTACTTTGGATGATGCAAAAGTTGCAAGACATTCAGATCACATGTACTCCACTTATCTCCATTCTATGTGATAACACAAGTGCCATCAGTATTTCAAAGAATCCTGTCATGCACTCAGGGACCAAGCACATACCCATCAAATATCATTTTCTACATGAACAAGTGCTTTGACAAACGGTTAAACTGGAATATGTTCCCTCCAAAGAACAGGTTGCTAATATATTCACTAAACCACTGCCTAGAGAGACATTTGAATATCTCAGACAAAAGCTGGGAGTAGTTGCTGCATCATCCTGTTGTTAAATCCTATCTTCTTTAGAGAAAAGATGGTTATACGTGAGTTTCATGAAGCGTAGTCATGTATATACACTGGTTTCTATGGGTACAGTCGTTTATAAGTTGGTTTTAAGAAAAGTAGTGGGCCAGACTCAGGAGAAAGGGGTCTGATATGGTTCAGTGAATTATCTGCTCTACTTGATGATGGTTACAGTCTATTGATGACATGTGGAAATATGTTGGCTGTCATAAGTTGTTGATAACTTGATATATATCTTATTGATGATGATGCCCTGATAACTCTTCTGATATATGCAATGATCAGATCTAACAGTGAAAATCTGACACAGGTTCAGGGGGAGAATTTGCTTCTAATAATGCATTGTTGGCATTATCTTAGAAGATCTCGATGAAGATTTTGTTTCCGGTGGAACAGGTTCACGGGGAGAACATGGTTGCTGGTCTGGATGCTGATTGATAGATGTTGTTGATGCTAGTTGTTGATGACTATCATTGTCTTGTTTCAAATATTTGGTCTCTGTTATATATGTGATGTATATCTTTTAATGTAACAGTCATGAAAAGACATAATTTGTAACCCCACTATGCATGGGATGGACGATGTAATGTTTCTTGTTTTTTTGACATGTATAAACAATTGATATATCCCCACTTGGGTGGATGAGTCAAATTTGGTATATCCCCACATGGTTGGGAGATGGATGTATGTATGAGTCCTTGGTGATAGGAAGGTCATTTGTGATGCATGTATAGAATCACATTCTTCTTTTAGAACATCTTTTTGCAGACCTCTCTTGTGCTCAAGGGGAGCATGGACTCGATCATGGGAGCTCAATCAGCACACTTCAACATATCAGAGAATTTAGCATGCACTCAGGGGGAGCATGACCCTTTGCCCTTGATGTCAAAGGGGGAGAGTGACTTGGTGTGGTTGTTGCCATGAAGTCCAAAGGGGGAGATTGTTGGCATTATGACACAGGTGTTGTCCTTGATGGCAACCCTCTCAGATGACAAATCATAATACAGCTGGTTAACATCTCAGAGTTATAGATCAGACTTCAAAGAATGAAGAAAGAGAGGTATCCATAGGTTCAACATTGGCCAAGCCGTGTATACATGTGGGTTCACTGTATACAAGTCGTGTATATGTACACACGCACTTTCACAAAAGGAAAAGCATGTATACCTTGGAAAAATAAGTTTTTGGTTTGAAGTATTTGGTCCATGGTATTTTGATCCATGGTATTGGCCCAAGGTATCGAGTATGAGGTATTGACCCTAGGTATTTGATCCAAGGTATTGGTCCTAAGTGGTTTTGGTCCATGGTATTCAGAAAAGCCTAAAACTATAAGAGGAGAAGATCATTAGGCCAAGGCACTCAAGCATTGAATATCTGATGAAGTGTGAGATCTAGTTTGCAAGTTATTGGGTTATGGTGCATTGCTGGATCTGAACCAGGGAGGAACCTTAGCAGTTGATGGAGGATAAGATCTAATGATGGATCGGGATATTAAGGCTTAAAATGAACTATCATTATGTGTTTTTGCTCATGAATATTCTAGATCTGAATACTGATGCAGATATTATTCTGTAAATGATATGATCTGGGCATAACTAAAGTCTGGTGTAACTATAGAATTATGAATTAATATTTACAGATGTATATGTTGGTTGGCTTTGAGGAAAGCGCGTATACATGTAGGTTCGGCACATGGAAGTACCGTATACCTTATTATCTATGCTTTAGTTGCTACTATTTGTTGTTGCAGTGTTCTGGGTTCTGGCTTGGATTCTGGTTCTATATTCTGGTGATAGCATTCTGAAAGATTAGATTGATGTGTTGTCAAAGTGATTGACTGATTTGGTTGTGGTTGGTTCAATAGGAGATTGGTTGATGCAGATATATTTGATGATTGAATGATGTTGTTGATGGATCCAGTCTGAAAGTTTATGAAACGTGGTCCCTGGAATAAAGGAGAAGGTTGTAGCCTTCTATAGGCCAGCACCTACGTACTAGTAAATGTATCAGCTAGTACAAGAGCTAGGGGGTTGTAACTCCCTTCCAGTAGAAGATGGAGAACGAGAGAAGATTGTAGCCTTCTACAGGTAGAAGCCTGCGTACTAGTATAAGACTGCACCCGTACAAAATTGTAAAAAGAAATCTCTTATTATTAAAAGAAGACATAGATGATTGCAGCAGGTGGTTTTCACCCACATTGGGTTTCCACCTTATATCTTGGTGTTCATGTGTGTTTCTTATGTGTGATGATCTGTTCTATTTTTACTACACCTGGTTACTATTTATATGGTTCTGATGCACTAATTAAATATCAATAGATGATGAATTAACTGAATCATAAGTTTGTTGGATATATGCTAGTTGCACTAAACACAGTTGCATGTACACGTGAGTTCCCTTAAATGAAGTAGCATATATGAATCTGATTATGGAAATGAAAAATTATTAATTCGATAATACTGATTCAAACCCCTCTCAGTATTATTTCCAACATAGAATACTTCACCAACGAGACAACATAAACCACCAGGAAAATGGGACAAAACATTCCCTTAGTGAGACTATCATAGCTAAGAGCGACACTTGAGATAGACCTTCGGATGATAGTGACGACACTTGTCCGAAAGTTCTTAGAAATTTTTGTGTGAATATGATGGATGTTCACTTAGCAAAGACAACCCAAAAATGTAAAGACAAACCTTCAAAATCACCAGAACAAGATTGTAAGCATCGCAAAGCAATTAATATGCAAAAATATGACTGCTGGTCAAACAAGTGAAAAGGGGTGAAAGACTCTACAAGATCTCATGGGATGAGCTCGAGTGTTTGCAAATATCAACAGAATAACCAAGGAAGGCTCCAAAATTTGAGTGCAAGCCAAAATTTTGGAGGGTGTTGTAGCCAGTACAACACTTGGTGACACACTAGTTGAATACCAACTTCTATGTTTTGGTTCATTTTTAGCGCATGGCCTTAGCCTTTCGGGGAGTATTGATTCCTTGTGCACATAATTTTAGCTTCCCCACTTACCCCATGGACATACATGATTCACATTATACACACTCAGTTTAACACAACATAAGATTCAGCTAGATCACAGTGTTTCAAATCGGGCAGGGTAGTTTAGCTTACGCGCTTAATATTTTCAAAGTATAATTTTTCATCTTTGGTGTTGCTCCACTACCAGCATGCCTAAACAGTACCCTAGTGGAGTCACGTAGGAACACAAGAATTTCTCCACTTCCATCGAGCCTAGACATTACCCTGGTGGAGTTTCCTTCTTCACCTCTCTGTGTACAAAGTCTCTCTCTTCTTTCGCCTTTATTATTTTTGAAAGAGAACAGTGCATAGTAACTAATTCATTTTTGGGGAGGAAGATGGATCCTGACTTATTGAGTGTAGGAGCATTTTTTCCTTTAGAGAAGCATGTAAAGACATCTAATTCAAGTTTTCTCATTTATATTTTCCCTTTCTCCATTTCTAGTAGTTGGATAAGCTTTCACACCAAACAAGAAAACTAAGTACCAGCATGAGGTTTCCCAGACTGGACACATATTCATGGTTGGACCAAAGATCTCCTTACAGTCGGATCATATTTTTCATCAAGACTTCATCAACCAAAATTTATAACCAATCAAAAGTAAGACGGACGTAAGACTGGCCAAGGGCTAAAGTGTCACAAGACTCTTTGAACATCAACCACATACGCATTCAGAAACCAGGATGCAGGTCACGGCACAACACTTATTCACATAGTGCAAACAAACAGGAAACTCAACACAAAAGGAGAAACCAGATGAGATAAAATGCTTACACAACAAGGAAACAAAAGTAGAAGAAAAGAAATCAAAATGACTAAAGCAAATACGATGTAAAGCCAGAATAAGAAAACCATGATGGACTACGAGTGCAAGATGAGTGCAAGGAAGGGATAGCTAAGATACAATTAATTCTATTCCTCTCATAACAGCTAAACATTGGGGTTATGTGAAATGAAATTTCTAGTGAAGCTGCCTTAGTTGTTCCCGACCTACATGAACAAAGACACAAATGATTAAAATAGATAAAAATTAATGTGCAACATAAGATATAAAACATGAACAACTTTCACAAGGAAAATAAGCTCTTTCCTATTAGTAGAAAGACATGTCACAACCACTACTTTTACCCAATACACACCTTGGAAACCTCTTGCGAGGATGTCCTAATCTGCACCAAGCTTCTTAGCAAGTGCGAGGACTAATTGAAATTTGTTGTCAACAACATAGCTTTCCATGTAAGATTGTTCCAACCATTTAGTGATTGGATTGTAAAATTCGTAATGGGTTTCTAGAAAGCCTCGTCATCTTTGAAAAGATGGATTTTTATTTGAAATATGGGATCATGATGGGAATCTAGTAAGAAAAAATAAATCTGATCATTCTCAACAGTCATGCCAAGACAGTGAGGACTACCATCAGTGCAGGCTGAAGTGCCTCACCTCCTTCATAGAAATATAAGGAGAAAGATGATAAACAATGAATATTAGAGTGCGCGAAGTAGCTATCATCGGACATGCTAATGGGAAAATGATAAGCCAAGTGACAGTCACCCAAGATAGAGAAATGATCAGATGAGCTAGTTGAGACGCCAGATTCCTAATTTTCAATTTTAACAATCTTGCAAACACTCTGCATAATCGAACCAAGTTCATTGTGAGATAGATATGACGGACCAACTTCCTCCAACTGGTTAAAATTTACGCATGCATCATGGTAGTCACAAGAACTTAAAAAGGATGCTAGAACTGTGAATGTGTGAAATCATTTGGGGCATGTTGAATGGAGAGTGTTATGAAACCAGCTCAAGAAAAGATAGAAAAGATAGATCAACGCCTTAGAATTCAGCCTCTTCGAGGGGGCAACCTCCTTTACATTACATAAATGAACAATTCTTGGATGATACAAATGAAAAGACCTCCTTTCTATATATAGGAGTCTAAGGGGTCATAACATAATCAGAGCTAACATAACAATAATAATGTAAGGGCACAATAATAACAATCGTGGGCTTCTATGGGGCACAATAGTAACAATATGGGCACTACATGGGTACATAAATATAATAAGTGGGTTATACTAATAACAATAAGGGGTTACACTAGTAGTATAGGGGCCTAACAGAGAGGAACTTAATTCATGTGATAGCTTGTGAACACATCATCAGCTAGGGAGATTTCTGGTGTGATCAACGGATATATTCACAATACAAGGATCATAAGAAGACAAAGGAGATGACCATTAGAGGGGAAATTTGATAACTATGATTGTGGGAAAAGACAGTCTTTGAGATGATTAACTTCACAATTCCATGATTTCATGAGGGGTTGATAGTCTCAACCCAAGTTTCATGTAAGATATGTGCAAGAAGATGGGTGTGATGTAACAAATTTGTGGATTTGGTTGTAAGTGAAATTTTGAAAATTTGAAAGATCACACCCGAATACCAATTTTTTTACATGGAAATCCATATTAATTGATACCATGCAAACGGAAGGGTTATGCATGAGAAACCAGATCTAGTTGGATTCGCGGGGCTTAGTAGATTCGCGAGGTCCTGACATAACCATCAACGAATGATGAAGTGCCTCGAGTCCCTGGCAAGTCCCAGAACTTTCTAGAATTGTAGAATCATATTTTAAAGCTTGAACCAAATCATGCATGGCTTGAGGATGGTTACTATTGCCCATTTCAAAATTGCTCTCAAGATGGCAGCCATATCTGTCACAGGTTGCATGAAATTTCATAGCTTAAGTAAGATGAATTGAAGAGTTGTCTTCATGGAAGAGAAGAGATGACAAGGAATGGGAAGTACACTCTATGATTATTATGTTTTCAACTTTATCATGGAAAACCTCACCGGCTTGTGCCAATTGAGGAGAAACTCATTAGATGGAGAAACAAAAAGGCACGAGTTATCTCCACCACATGTAGATGCATTGTGAATTATAAGACACATGGGAAAGTGAGGTGAGGAGGAAGTTTCGATATGAATGTCTTCTTTGATCAGAGCACATTCTAGATTTGAGTTAGAGTCTTCATGAGAAAAGGGAAGATCACATGATGTGTCTGGGCATTCATCACGACATATGGAAGAATGGGAGTGGTGAATGCCCAAGACCGAGGTTTGATCAAAAGAATTAATTGTACATGATGTTCCACCCAGATTAGAAAATTAAGAATTGTTCAAGAATGGAAGCTCATCGTCATGATGCAAGAAATTTTGACACAAAGAGTAAAGATTGATAGTGTCCTCACCTTTCTTCTCCTCTTCCTATGTAATGTGGTTGCCTTATGCCTCTTTGTAATTTGAGTTAGTAGCTTGAGAATCAAGAGAATGTGAACCACTAACTGGTGGAGTATACTGATCAAGCGAGCCATTGTAGTAGGATTCATGGCTTGTAGATTATGGAGAATGGTAGAGACATATATATGATTCGAGACTTAAGTTTTGAATGGTGTTGTCCTCTTTCAAAATGGAGGAGTGAGTCTTAACTATAGGCTTCCTAAGGTATTGTATAACTTCCTCCATAGAAGTGGGAGACAGATGAGAAGATGGGATGGGGACGTGTTGTGCAGATTTTTCATCTTTGAAAACATCACAAGGGGAACCCACACGAAGACTGTAAAACGAATATGATAAGGAACAAATGGGGTGTTTGGATCCTCCTCTATAATATGAGGTCCCTCATGGTTCGAAATAGTTGGAGAGGAAGAGAAATTGGAGGGTTCACCGTATTGAGAAAGATGAACCAAGAGTTTAAACTCTTCTCTCAAGAAATCAAAGTTCAAAATTTGTTCATGAATTTCATAATAGGGGTGAAGGAAGTGATCAGCAAATTCCTCGGCTAATTCGTCACACTCCATTCTTAAATGATAGATTTTTGCATGGAAATCTCGATGGCTATAAACATCAAACATTTTAGTCATCATTTCGGTAACATGACCAAATGAATCGACAGAGTCAAATGCTAATGTGTGACATCATTTCTTAACATGAGCTTCGAATGTGACGGTGAGTAATGCAGCCTAGACATCTCTAGACTTTATTCCACGATGCTTGAAAAAAGTCATAAATTGAAGCACATGTGCACGAAAAGATGGTTCACCCTCACCACTAAACTTCAAATTGGAAAGGTCATGGATAACTTCCTCGAGGATGGTGCATTCAAACTTTATAGAAAAACATCCTAGGATCATGATGCCAGGAAGAGCCATTTTTAAAATAATATATTCAAACCATACTCTACCGGTACAACTTGTCATCTGGCCCTTCTTCTAGCGATATTTTATTGATGGTGATGGAGATATGTGAACCAAGTGGATCTCCCTGATGTTAAATCCCAACTAGACCTCACACCATTTTGTGTAGGAGTACCATTCGCTATGAAGGCTTGGTTGCCATATACGTGAGAGTGTTACATTGTTATCTTTAAACAACAAGGTATGTGTGCCAGGTGAGTGCGTCATGTGTCAAAGTTCTCTTACTACAAATGGGGGAGAGGAAAGTGAGCCTGTAGATGATATGTATTTCTACCACCCAAGAAGAGAGACACACAAATTAGGAAGTTTTCTCCAACACCCAGTGGAATAGTCCATAGTAGATGCAGCAGTCGTTAAAACTGAGGCGAAGGGGACAACACATACACCACCCAGTGGAGTAGTCCACGTGGATGTGATGGTCTTTATAACTAGGAAACAAAGATGGCTTGTTAAGTATCCTACAGAGTAGTCCACAAGGATGTGACAACGGTGATAGCCAATACACAAAGGCGGTCTGTCTAGTATCCCGCGGAGTAGTCCATAGGGATGAGACATTGGTGATAAGTAATACATCACATATTCAACAATGTAAGTACTAAAACAACCAAAGTAGCTCAATTATCTTAGTATACGTTAAGAAAACTTGCATTACAAATGTTTAAAGAGTATTCTTACAAACATTGACAAAACATGCAGGAAAACATGTTGGCCTTAACAAGGTTCTAAATTAAGAAAAATTCCAAAGACACATCTATACACCATACATCACTAGTCCCATTAGTGGGACATTAGAGCTACTCCTTACCCCTGAAATAAAAAACTACGAACTCTCAAGGCTATGTGTGAGGAGCCAAGGTGAAAATTCCTTTCTCATACAATGGGAGGGGTATATAGAGCCAAGTGTGATGCTTGACCCTTCTAACTCTTTGACTACCCTCATGACCGTTCAACTTCCTATGACTTTTCAACTGACATGACTCTTCAACTTCTTGTATGCGTCCATTGGAATTCCACATTACATTACATTCAATTACAATATATATGACCCATAGTGGTGATGTCGCCAAGACATTCATGACACAACTTGACATGTACTAGTTGATTGTGGTGTCCATGTCAAGTTGTTGCACTGCTAATTAATGCATGTACTTTTGTTCTACCTCATCCTCTCCTTCGTATGGCTTAGTTCTACCAGATATTCGATGGCCTCGGTCTTGCAATATGGTTCAATGAATTTGTTCCTTTTTGCTTGTTGCTTGATGTGCTTTGTTCGTCTATCAAGCTGCAATTAGGTCTTCTAGCATGTGAACTCCTTCTTCATCGCATTTGTCATCTCTCCATGATCCATTCTTGTACCTATTCCTAGAATTCACTCATGACGAACAACATCAAATCCATAACCTCCTAGTCTAGCATGATGCATTTTTTTCATGTTCCAGGCTCGAGACAAATGATAGGTTGGGAAGAGGGCCCAAGAACTACCGAATTCATAGTTCCAGGTGATAAGGAGGGGGGACAAGGCAATAAGACATCATAGAGCGTAGCTCAGGTTGGGGTGAGGAACTCTGGGGCACAATATACACTGTTGGGGAAAACTTCGTAGTGAATACTGGGAGGCATAATTACATAGTGAAGGACACCAGTGGTAGCTACAAGGTGGGACCTTGAGGGGTAATTTTGCATAGTTCCTGGAGGGAAGACAAGATAGGACTGTAGAGGGCTAACTGGGCAGATCTTCGCATTTTTCAGGAGCTAGATAGGGCAAGGCAACAAAGGACTAGTTGGGCATTTCTACACAGCTTTCAACAGGAAGACATGATAGGGTAGAAGGGGACCAACTAGGCATTTATGTGTAGTTTCCAAGGGGAAGAGAGGACAAGGTAGCAGAGGAAAATCTGAGAATTTATGTGAAATTTCTGGGAGTAGTACAAGCTCAAGTCTCTATGCAATGTGGGGTTCTAGTAGGTAGGAAGGAGGCCTAATGACTATTCTTTCAGAATGTGTTGTTTAGATCGGTTATGGAGGAAATTTTTACGTAGTTCTAGGAGGAAGGAAAGCTTCTCACCTCTCAGATTATGTAGTGCAGCTAACCTGCAGGACAACCTCAAGCACTACATAGTTTTGGGTAGCAAAGAATGGTCACTAAGAGCTGAGACTCTGTAGTACAACTTGTTGGAAATAATACTGAGAGGGGGGGGTGTGAATTAGTATTAGAAACTTAATAAAATTTTCATTTCCATAATCAAATTTATATATGCTACTTCAGTGAAGGTAACTCACGTGTGGATGCAACTGTTCTTAAGGAAACCAATGTATATCTAGTGAAATTATGATTCAGTTAATTCATCATATGTTGATCTATAATCTGTGCATCAGTACTTTATTAAACATTAAATAGTAACCATGTGCAGTTAATAACTGAATGAACCATTACACATAAGCAACACACATGAACACCAAGATATAAGGTGGTAACCCAATGTGGGTGAAAACCACCTACTATTGTTGTCTCTATGTTCTTTTAATAATAAGAAAATATGTTTACAACATTACACTAGTGCAGACTCATACCAATACGTAGGCTTCTACCTACAGAAGGTTACAACCTTATCTCATTGTCCAGCTTCTATTGGAAAGGGGCTACAACCCCCTAGCTCTTGTACTAGCTGATATGTTTACTAGTACGTAAGTGTCGACCTACATAAGGCTACAACCTTCTTTCTTCCTCTAGGGACCACATTTCATAAATTTTCAAACTAGATGCTCCTGGTACACAAAAATACACATGAAGGCCTCATTTCATCCAATTTTCATACTGGACCCATCAACAACATTGAAGCTTAGAATCAATCATCATTGCAATACAACCATCAACTACATCTACATCAACCAATCACCGAAACTCAATCATCACTCTCTGAATCAACCAAACTCAATCAATCACTGAAAACCCCTGAACCTCTAACACAATTGAATCAACCATTCATTCATAATTAATCAATTTCAACAAATTAACTGCAATATATAGATCACTGTAACCAGTACACAGATCTGAACCTAGAACACTGCATCATCATTTAGAACCAGCTATAACCTCAAAAACCATGCATCAGAGTGTATATGCAACTTGGAAGAGCTGAACCAGCACGTATAAGAAACTTTGCCAAAGCAAACCAACTTATAGATCTGCAAATACTTACTTATAACTTCGTTGCACTTCCCGACATCAAACATACCCAAATCATCACATATAAAGGATAAAACATGTGTTAGCAATAAAATCTAGCCCATCCATTATCAGATCACAGAATGATAAGTCATTATGATCTTGATCCATCATTAGATCTCATCCATCGTCACTGAAGCAAATCATAATCAATCAATCTAAACATTCAGAACACTGTCACCAGAATGCAGTCACCAGAACATGAAACAAAAACCTAGAACTCTGCATCAATAACCAGAACCAATCGTAACTTCAAACATCATAGTTCATAAGGTATACGCTACTTCAATGTGTCGAACTAGTGTGTATACACGCTTTTAGCAAAGTGAAATAGCATACATATTTGCAAATACTAACTTAAAACTTCACAAACATTCTAGACTTCTGTCATACCTAGATCATATAATTTACAGAATAAAACATGTGTCAGTATTCAGATCTAGAATATCCATGATCAAACCACATCATGATAATACATTTAGGGCTTTATGATCCCAATCCATCATCCATCATCAACTGCATAGTGGCATCCTTAGATCAGATCAAGCAAAGCATCAGAAGCTCATAACCTACATATATGATCTAACACTTCATAAGATATTCAATCCTTGCACACTGTAGCCTAATGATATTCTCCTCCCTATATAGTTTTAGGCCTTTCTCAATACCTTGGACCAAAACCACTCAGGACTTATACCTTGGACCAAATATCTAGGGTCAATACATTGAACCAAATACCTCGAACCAAATACCTTGGATCAAAATACCTTGGACCAAAAACTTGGTTTTCCAACATGTACGTGCTTTTCCTCTTGTGAAAGTGTGTGTATACGTTATGCTTCTTTTGTTCTGTTAACCTGTGTGTATACGCTTCTTGGACAAAGTGAACCAGCGTATACCTCTCTTTCTTCATTCTTTGGAGTCTGATCTGTAATCCTTTGCTGTTAACATGTTGCACTATGAACTGTCATTTGAGAGAGTTGCCATTGTACATTACTTCTAAATTGATTCCTTTGAACTATCCTACATCTTGTCACATTTGTAAACACAACTGCCAAGAATTTTGTCACATCTGATATCTCTTCTATAGATTCATCTAGTTACCATATACAAGTGAGTTGTTCTACTATAAGTGGGTTGCCATCAAGTACAACAGATGCATCATAATGCCAACAATCTCCCCCTTTGGACTTGATGGCAACCATTTTGTTGTTGATTACTGCAAGCTATAAAAACTGTTAGAGATAACAAGCAACACCAAAATACTCTCCCCCTTTGACACCAAGGGCAAAGGGCAGACCAAGATATTCTCCCCCTCTGATATCAAGGGCAAAGGGCTGACCAAAAAAAAAAACTTTCATGTCCGAACAGCTGAATATAAACATGGTCATGCTCCCCCTAAGCACATGTTTAATTCTTTGATTAAACTCCCCCTTTGTACATGCTGAGATGCACTATATCATCCATGCTCCCCCTGAGTGCATGCAAAGACTACAAATATTTTCCAAAAGAATAACATGACTCTATAACTCAACTAAGTGAGTTTTTCCTTCCTATCACCAATGACTCATACAGACATCAATCTCCCAACTAAGTGGGGATATACAAATTTATACATGACTGAAATGTAGCAATTATTACATCATCCTTCCCATGCATAGTGGGGGTACAAATTACATCATATGACCAAAAAGGACTCATTAGAGACAAAGTATTACATCATGGGTCTTTATATGACCTTTACATCAAATGATATACATGAAATTTATAACAGAGACCAAGTATCTAACAAGACCATGATATTCATTAGTAACTATCATACACCATGTATGATCTACACCATAAGCATCTGTCAACAGCATCCAGACCAGCAACCTATATATGTCCATCATTAGTTCCCAAGATATGACAGTGTATATATCATCAACCTATGACAAAGTATGTCTGCATATAGATATCAACTCATCCTCTTGATCTCATCAAGATAAACTTGCTTCATTTCCTTAGTAGAAAGAGCCTTATCATAACCTTCCATGAATCAACTAAGCATATGTCATATCTCCAAGTGGTATCACAAAATCATTCACATCATATCATATGTGAAAAACACCATAGTCATCATCTACCATCATCAAGAACTACATGATCTTTCCACAAGAACCCTTAATATATCAACCATGTATCATCACTAGGGGACATCCCACATCTGATAAGTGTCAGCATATGTGAATATCAGACCTATCATCATAAAGTAAAAGGTCATCATCATTATGTGAATAAGCCATGTCTCCGAAAATCCATGTCTTCAAATGGCTATGCCTACGATACCATCATTCTCTTGGCCAACCAACAATATTTATCAATATGCAAGTAATCATACATGTATCCAAAATATTGTATCTACATCAAAGAGATAGCAATATGTATCTAGAAAACCATGAGCTCATGGTCATTGGTCAAGCAACAATCCTTAACCATGTAAGAACTATAGGAATCTTGCATCATAACTGCACCATGATGATAGCAACATAAAAGAAATGAGTGGCTCATCATCAAATAATCAAGTTGTGTACTCAATCTTTGTACTTCTTCCTTGTCCTTATGAAGATCAACATGTAAGAAACATACATGTACTGTATGCATCATCAAAAAGTCATCCACAACCATCCATAAATCTGATCTGAATACTAACTATGTGACCCCAAGCAATACAATTATCATCTGAGATTTCATCATGGGAAACTCATAACTATAACATAGCATGACATATCATTAAAACATTTTATCCACATAAGCATAATCCCCATTTATAAGAATCATTAGGTACCAAAGTTTCTAAACATAATGCCAAAAAATGCATTATTAGAAGCATAGCATATTCTCCCCCTGAACCTGTGCCACCTGTTCACTCTCAAATCTGATCATTGCATATATCATTAAGAAATATCAAGGCATCGTCATACATCAACAAATTATGAGGATCAATATCACTTCTAAATAACATCGACATACTGTAGACATCAATCATCAAGACAGAAAAGATAATTGATAATTTTCTGAACCATATCAAATCATTTTTTTGAGTCTACCCCACTACTTCTTCATCAAACCAAGATATACGTGACTGTGTAGCTTCGAGCTCACGTATATATGCGACTTGTCTTCATGGAATTTTCTTATGAGAGTTAGAACACTAAACTTTCACACTCAGCTCCCCCTAAGTTTGTTATGTCTATACGTTGTGCTATGCCACATCTTTCTGACTATACTTCCTTCTTCTTCCATATCTTCGACTGAGATGATGTTTTCTCCTTTTGGTATGGTACCCAAAATTTTCTCCTGCATTCCTTTGCTATATTTCCAAACTTGTTACATGCATAACATATTACATGTTTTATATTCCTTCTATAGCAGTCAATGACTTTGTGACCAAACGTATTGCAAGAAAAACAATATCCCTTAAAGTACCTAGAAGTTGATGATCTTTCTGTGTGACGATCTTGAACCATTTTACCTTTTCATCTCACTGCAATATGTCCAAAATTATGACATATAGAACATTCAACATTATTCATTTGAGGAAATAAACGACTATCACTTCCACAGTTAGGAGTAAAAGATTTTCTTTGAAGAATTTCTTTCCTTGGTTGTTGATGGGGTTGACCTCTCATCTCCTTGTAGAGCATTTCAGATTTTGCATTAGATTTCCTTGCCTCACTTTGTGGGCCAAATTCACCTTCAACAGATTCATGAAAACCAAGACCAGCTTTGATGACAGGAGACCTTTGACTCCTAAGAATATCATCCAAAATCTTAGTACTATGTTGAAATTGTAACAGCTTATCCTTTTCTTCTAATTTACCATTTAGGATATTTACCTCAACCTGATATTGCTCTTCCTTTTCAAGATACTGCTTCTTCATGATTTCTTTAGCTTTTCTTCCTTCTTCCACTTGTTGCCTTAATTCAAGAACTTCCTTTTCTTGTTCTTCAATAGCTTGGAGTAGTTCTTCATTCTGCTTATTTGATTGTTCAAGATCTTCCTTTAGAGAGAGGATCTTAGCTTCAAGACTTTCATAGTAACAGGATCTATCTTTAAGTTTCTTGATTGTTGTGCTCCTTTTATTTACTTCATTTTTATGAGGTCACTTCATCCTACAACTTTTGACATTGATCTTCCTTTTCCTTGTACTACTTCCTAACTTTGTTTCCTTCCTCCAGTTGAGCTTTTAGTCTGGTAGCTTCTTCTTTGAAGGAACACTCCCTTTTGTTCAATGGATCTTGTTGATCTCTAATTTTTTCTGTGAGTATTTTAAATTTTGCCTCTATTTGATATCTTTCTCTTTCATCCATAAGAGAAAATTCAGTTGTTTCACTGTCACTTTCATCATGTTCAAATGGATAGAGAAATGTATCACTAGAGGATAACAAATTCATTCCCGATAGTTCTTTTTCTTGTTCATCTTCATTCTGAGGTGATTTTGAATTTGAAGAGTTTCTTCCACATAAACCCCAATTGACTCTCCCTCTATCATAGTTCCTTTGAGATACCTTCTTCTTTTGAGGTGCTTTCTTCTTTCCCATTGTTTCTATGGATCTCCTTCAAGAGATCAAGCTTCTTCCAAAGGACCTGTTCTGATACCAATTGTTGGAAATAATACTGAGAGGGGCGGGGTTCAATCAGTATTAGCAACTCAATAACTTCTTCAA
The DNA here is from genome assembly GCA_031772625.1 of Pinus tabuliformis. NCBI lineage: Eukaryota > Viridiplantae > Streptophyta > Pinopsida > Pinales > Pinaceae > Pinus > Pinus tabuliformis. The sequence goes on from CM062808.1 coordinate 666,697,468, forward strand.
TTCCATAATAAAATTTATATATGCTACTTCAGTGAAGGGAACTCGCATGTGCATGCAACTGTTCTTAAGGAAACCAACGTATATCTAGTGAACTTATGATTCAGTTAATTCATAATATGTTGATCTTTAATCTGTGCATCAGTACTTTATTAAACATTAAACAGTAACCATGTGCAGTTAATAATAGAATGAACCATCACACATAAGCAAAAAACATGAACACCAAGATATAAGGTGGAAACCCAATGTGGCTGAAAACCACCTACTGTTGTCATCCCTGTCTTCTTTTAATAATAAGAAAATCTATTTACAACATTTTACTAGCGCAGACTCATACCAGTATGCAAGCTTCTACCTGCAGAAGGTTACAACCTTCTCTTTTTCTCCAGCTTCTACTATAAGGGAGCTACAACCCCCTAGCTCTTGTACTAGCCAATATGTTTACTAGTACATAGGCATCGACCTAAAAAAGGCTATGACCTTATTTCTTCCTTCAGGGACCATGTTTCATAAATTTTTAGACTGGATGCTCCTGGTAAAAAACAATACACATGAAGGCCTCGTTTCATCCAATTTTCATACTGGACCCACCAACAACATTGAAGCTTAGAATCAATCATCATTGCAATACAACCATCAAATACATCTGCATCAACCAATCACTGAAACTCAATCATCACTCTTTAAATCAACCAAACTCAATCAATCACTGAAAACCTCTGAACCTTTGACACAATTGAATCAACCATTCATTCATACTTAATCAATTTCAAAAAATCAACTTGAACAGATAGATCATTGTAACCAATACACAGATCTGAACCCAGAACACTACATCATCATTCAGAACCAGTTGTAACCTAAAAAACCATTCATTAGAGTGTATACGAAACTTGGAAGTGCCAAACTAGCATGTCTACGCAACTTCGCCAAAGCAAACCAGCGTATAGATCTGCAAATACTTACTTATAACTTCACTGCACTTCCTGACTTTGGACATACCCAGATCATCACATATAAATGATAAAACATGTGTTAGAAATCAGATCTAGCCCATCCATTATCAGATCACATAATGATAAGTCATTATGATCCTGATCCATCATTAGATCTCATCCATCGTCACTGAAGCAAATCACAATCAATCAATCTGAACATTCAGAACACTGTCACCGAAATGCAGTCACCAGAACATGAAGCTGAAACCCAGAACTCTACATCAATAACTAGAACCAACTGTAACTTCAAACATCATAGTTCATAAGGTATACGCTACTTCAATATGTCGAACTAGAGTGTATACGCGCTTTTACAGAAGTTAAACAACATACATATCTGCAAATACTAACTTAAAACTTCACAGACATTCCAGACTTCTGTCATACCGAGATCATATAGTTTACAAAATAAAACATGTGAGTATTCAGATCTAGAATATCCATGATCAAACCACATCATGATAATACATTTAGGGCTTTATGATCTCGATCCATCATCCATCATCAACCGCATAGTGGCATCCTTAGATCAGATCAAGCAAAGCATCAGAAGCTCATAACCTACATATATGATCTAACACTTCATAAGATATTCAATCCTTGCACACCGTAGCCTAATGATATTCTCCTCCTTATATAGTTTCAGGCCTTTGTCGATACCTTGGACAAAAACCACTCAGGACCTATACCTTGGACCAAATATCTAGGGTCAATACATTGAACCAAATACCTCGAACCAAATACCTTGGATCAAAATACATTGCACCAAAAGCTTGGTTTTCCAACATGTACAGACTTTTCCTCTTGTGAAAGTGCATGTATACATTATACGCTTATTTTTTTCTGTTAACCCGCGTGTATATGCTTCTTGGACAAAGTGAACCAACATATACCTCTCTTTCTTCATTCTTTGGAGTCTGATATGTAATCCGTTGTTGTTAACCTACTGCACTATGAACTGTCATTTGAGAGAGTTTCCATTGTACATTACTTATGAACTGATTCCTTTGAACTACCCTGCATTTTGTCACATTTGTAAACACAACTGCCATGCATTTTGTCACATCTGATATCTCTTTTATAGATTCATATTGTTACCATATACAAGTGAGTTGTTCTGCTATAAGTGGCTTGCCATCTATGCAATGTGGGGTTCTAGCAGGCAGTAAGCAGGCTTGATGACTATTCTCTTGGAATGCATTGTTTAGATCGGTCATGGAGGCAGTTTTTGCGCAGTTCTGTGGAGGAAGGCAGGCTTCTCACCTCTCGAATTACATACTGCAGCTAACCTGTAGGACAACATCAAGCACTGGATAGTTTCAGGTAGCAAGGTAGGGTAACTAAGATCTGAGACTCCTTAGTGTAGCCTAGTTAGGGTCTACTGGAAGATATTTTTCTGGTCAGACATATTTTCAGGAAAATGGCTAAGTGTGGGATGTAAGTGAACTTGTGAAAAATTGACATTGTGATGACACACTTAGCATAATTCACCAATGAGGCAACACAAACCACCAATACAACAAGACAAAACATGCTCTCAGGGAGACTGTCTTAGAGCTGAGAGTGACAAGTGCGGCACTTGAGATAGACCTTCGAACAATGGTGACGACAATTGCGCGACAATGCTTACAACTTTGTATATGAGTACGATGGTTTTTCAGTTTGTGAATAAAACCCAAACACACAAATATAAACATTCAAAATCACTAGAACAAGATCACAAGCATGAAAAATCCATCAATATGCCAAAACATGACCGCTGGTCAAACAAGCGAAAACGGGGGAAAAGTCTCTACGAGAGCTCATGGGATGAACTCAAGTGTTGTAACCATCAACGAAAAAACCAAGGAAGGCTCCAAAATTTGAATGAACGCCGAAATTTTGGAGGGTGTTGCAGTTGCTACAATAGTTGACAACTACTCAGCATGTGGGATCAATTTAAGAGTAGGTTGCAGTGGTTTAGGGGGAGTCTTCAAGAGCATCCTTTACCATTGATACTAAAGGAGGAAAATTTTACTGGTGCATCGAGAAAGAGCAAAAATAAAGAAGACCATGTCTGGTTTCAAGGGGATCTTATGTTGTTGCCATCAATTCCAAACGGGGAGATTGTTGGATAATTGACATTTTTTGATTGATTAGTGGAACTTGGAATGTTGGCATTGATGTCAACTTGAGTAGCACTGAGGTGCGAATTGTTAGCACCTAAATCTGCCTAAGGCTGAAGGAAGGAAAAAATTAGGGTAACCAAAAACCACGCTCAGTCTAGTAGCTAGCCCTACTAGAACAGGAGAGGGCTCTCTCCGAGTCACGCTCAGTGAATATATGATCGAAAACAGTCTGAGATGACTTACAATGCAATATTTACCTTAGGCTAGTAAGTGAACAGGGATTCTGGAAACAGTTTTCATGAATTACCGAGCTTCTGGGATGTTATGGGACCAGCGCTCAGCAAAGAACATATAATTGAATATGAAGGCACAGATTATTCCATGAGGCAAGGTAGGTGGAAAATCTAACAATTCAGTTTGAGGTACCACGGCATGAATAGATTGCTAAAGAAAGTGAAAAGGCATAGTGACATGAATCCTTTTCAACAGAAGAATAACACTGAAACATGAAATTTTCCCACAGGCAGAGCAATAAAAATTGGATTCTACCTAATCTCACTCAAAAAATTTCACTGGAAATGAGCATGAAATGAATTATGAAACATAACTAAATACATATGAACACATAAGAAATACATTTTCTACACTCACAACCACAAGAATCTCATGAAATAGAGCCGCTGCCCTTCATTAATTCTCTGTCAAAAATACACAGTGAAGAAACAGAGTTTCTTTCCCAATGTCTCCCAGAAGTTACAAGCCAAACAAGCCTTTGCAAATAAATTGCATACAATATATAGAATGTGTGAGGAAGAGATGGAATGCCAAGGGGTAGGGAAGTTACTCGAATCATTACAAAATGGAGATGGAGAGCCAACCATCAGCTACAGGTGCAGTGCTGCAAACATGACATTTGGCATTGGGTGACCATTTGCCTTCCTTCGCCACTTGGATAGAAGCCAATATGGAGAAAAAACTCTTTAAATGCCACCTTTGGTGCCAAAAAACAGAAGTGTAGATGACCGGGCCCACTTGGCGAAGTCGTGAACCGAAATTTCGAGAAACGGAAGAAAATTGGCAATTTTTCCTTTGTGCGTCGTGCCATTTTCTCTGTGCATCGCACTACTTTGGGGCCTTTTTTTGGGCACTTGTAGGTGTCCAAAATGTGCCCAAGTGGGCTTCCTGGAAAGCCTATCCTGTCTACTTCCTAACCCAACTAGAATTTTTAAATTTGGTTCTCATTTGCCCCTCCAAATCTTCATTTTCCCAAGACTGCTTTCTGTGTGTCAAAAAAGTGGCAGAGAGGCCATTTTTGGGTGTTTTTTGACCTTTAGGAGACCTAGATCTGGCCCAAATCTCTTGCCCGGACACTAGTAGTCATATTTTTCGATGCTGAATCCAAATCTGCAAGCCGTTTTTCAATTGGAGCCCTAGAATTTTAGCGGGAGAAAATCCCTGTTTTTTGCCCAAAAAATTATCAAGTGACCAAAATTTCACCAATTTTTTTGAAATTTGGTCTGGAAGTTCTCTATGGGGTGCCATGTTGAGCCAAGGAAGCCTCCGCCAGGATTCTAAGCCTATCTTGCTCTTTTTCCCGTTTTTCCCTTCTTGTTGCTTTCCTCAATTTTGCTTTTAAACTCCTTATCCGGGTCTGTGCACTCATGTTTCGCACCCTGTAATGGAAATCCATGTGTCTCAATAGAGCAAGGTCCTGGTCGGCTTTGTCCAGCAGCCTCTCCAAATGCATGTTGACCCTCTCAAGGTTGGCCTCTTGGTCCTCATTGATTGCTTGCTCCAAAGATGTGAGCGCAACCCTTCTTCTTTGAGCAGCTTGGCGATGCTCACGGATGTTCTGCAGCTCTATGATCATTTGTTGGCCCTCAAGCTGTTTGTTTCTCCACTCCAAGTAGTTCATGTTCCACTTGGTCCTTTCTAAATCAATGGACAAGTCTTCAATCTCTGATTGCTGCTCCTAGATGATCTCTATAAGCTCTGCATTTGTTGGTTCTGCATCTGCCTCATCATCCTGGAGGAGAACAAACTCGGTCTCTCGCTCACCTGATGGCCCTTCCTCCTGCACTAGCTCCTTACCCTTACCCTGCTCTTGTGATGCTAATGTCAAAAGCGAGGCCCCTTCCACCTCGGGTGGAGATAACACTCGCTTTGCTGCTGCAAATAAGGGTCTACTACCTTTCTGATAGGTGATGTATACTGGCATAGTGGCAGTCTCATGTCACTCATACTGATGAGATGGGCCCCCTACCTCATGCTCTGCCTCTAAAACCACCTGTGGAGCGCTGAAGAAGTCACGGGTGATGAAGTCGTCCCAAGCAATACCCTGCAATTCCAACTGATGGTCTACCAAAATCTAGATAAGGGAAAAGTGATACACACTGTTGAGCTGCTGTCGAGGGGTCTTGTGCTGCATGAAATTTCTCATCCTCTCTATGTTCTTGCAGATGAAAAATGGGAGGTTCATCATCCGCACCCTGGTAAAATGCATGAGCAACCTGATGTGATAGGCATAAAGGCGAGAAAACCTCCCCTCGTAACTGAAGTACTTCATGATCAATTTCATGAGCGAGGCATACTCATCTTTCATAAATCTGAATGGAAAAACTCTCGTGAGGTGGCTCAAACAGCTGTCTTTGATGTAAGGCTCATAATGATTCCTCTCTACCTTCTTTTTCTTATGCCACTGCTCTCCAATGTTTGGTATGCCTGTTGCCACTGATATGGTCTCGGGTGTCAATGTGACAGTGACCCTAGCCAAGATAGACTATCCTCCATGTAGGTGAAGTGCAAAAAGTTGAGCATACTCATGATGAACTCTGACATTTGCCACCCTCTGACAAAATTAGAAACATGCTAAGTGCTGGAAACAAGACATGGCAAGATGGCATGCCTACAACTTGGTGAGGGTGTTTGGATCGTCTCTAAGATGTCTTCCACTCCAGTGATGTCTCCTTTGGGCCCTTTCTCCCAAAGCAATGTCACTGTGGATCTCCTCCTCATACTCTGATGAAACTTCAGATGCCATTACTGCTATTTGTACCCTGATTTTTATGTTGCCCTTGAATTCCAATGAAGCTGGTAGTTTCCTTGAAAATCTGCCACCAAGGGGACAATAAAACAGGGAGTATTAGGAGGGGAATGATGAAATGGGAATAGGGGTTTAAAGGGAGAGATTTATTAAGGATTTAGGAGTAGTTTTGGCATAGGTTTGATGGAGTAGGTTTTGAACATACAGGCAACACTGCCACTGTAGCATAAACCCTAGGATTATGTCTTCCTTGTGTCTTCTTTTGTTGGCTTTATAAAAATGTTTGCACTTGATTTATACCCCTACCACCATGCTATCGCTTTCAATTTTGACGCAAGAACTAAGGTAGGTGGCCTACCTTTCAAAATTGGTGATCCTCCAACAAATTTTAGGGAGATTGAAGAGTTTTTGGGCTTTAAATTTCTGTGCGTCGTGTGCTCTACCCAGTGCACCACGCGTCGGGTATTCGTCGTGCCAGTGTTATATTCACACTGTGGGTGGGCCCTGTGTGCGCCGCACACAATGAGTGCACCGCGCTCTTCGGTGTATGCGCCGCGTGCTATGAAAACACTCAAATTTTCCCCTAATATTTAACTCTTTGACCCTTTTGACCATGCATCCCTTTCCCAAAGCTTTGCTTGCCCAATAAGTTGGTCCTATGGTGATTTTGCATTAACCAAACAATGGAGGAAATGGGAGAGGCTTTGGTGGTGACTTAGGGAAGGGGTTTAGGAAAAATGATAAGGAAGGATGGGAAAAAATGATAGGTGAGGGGAATAGGTGAATGGGGTGAAGCCTTGACAATACCAACACAAATTTACAATCTCAGTCTTCATTTTATTGTTGATGTTCTCATGGGTGACATTATGTGTTTTGGATGACATTCAACCTCTTCACAAACACCATATCCTTAACAAAACTTGATGAGAAGGTGATGTCATAAGGCTTACCTCTCAATTTAATCGCTTTCCCCAAAGTTTAAAGTGGTTTGGCACCGTTTCTTGGTCGCTGGACTGTGTGCACCGTGCGCAATTCCCAGTGTGCCGCATGCCTTGTATGTGCCGCACCTGTGTAATCTTTCAACGGTGGGTTGGCTGCGTGTGCGTCGCGCCCGGTGAGTGTGCCGCGCCCCTGGTTATATGCGCCGCGTGCTCCCAAAACCTGCCTCCAATCACTCAGACTCTCCAATCTCACCGTCACATCTTTGAAATGCTTTCTCCAAGTCTTGCAAGAGCACAATGCTTTTGATTTGGGTCAAAACATGTATTTATAGCCTTGGAGGAGATGGGTTTGATTTTTGCCTCTTTGAAAACCCCCTTTCTAATGTTGAGTTTTGCACTTTTTCATTAACCTTTCAACACACTGATTTTCGCTTCCTCTTTGACATTTTGGCTCAAATGATGAAATTTTCGGCACCTCTTTGCAGGGACTGTATGACAGTGCATTTCGCCATGTAAATCATAACTGTATCTAAAAAGTCAACTGGTGATTTTTTGGAAAGTTTTGTCATAAATGACCTTGTTTGACTTTTCTTCAAAATAGAGTTTTGAAGAAGAGTCGATGTCTATCCAAGTGACGATGAAGCTCTCTGAACCATAGTTGTATAAGGACCTCCCTCTGGCCTGCATGGCTTGTTCTGGACATGTTTTCAAAGACCAAATTCATGAATTCCTAGACCCAAACATAAACATGACTTTGTCCTGTAAAGGACTAGACCTAGACTGTCATGGGCTTCGGTGATTATGGACAAAGACCTGAGTCAGCAGGGGCCGGACATGAGGGAAAATGATTAGCATAACTTTCTCCGTCAGATCATGGCATGTCCCTAGCAAAATTCAGCTGAGTAAATGGAGCGGGACACCTAAAATTGAAATGCTCAAAGAGTTTTGATCTCAACCGGAGGGCTGACCAGGCCGACTATAACATTGGCCCCAATGGGGGATGGTAGCTCCTTGGAGGTGCCAAGAATAGCAGATTTCTGGAGGAGCTAGATAGTGCCTTTGGTCCATTGGGCTATGGAGTCATCATTTCGATAAATAGCACAGGACTCTGACTTATTTATAAAACTGAAATGACCAAGAAATTATCTCTACTTGACATTGAAATAACTCAAAAACTAACTTTACAGACTGAAAACAAACTGAAATAAAATGGTATTTACAATGACAGTGGAAGCAGTGTTAATAGATCAGCAATGATACCACTTGAGCAACCGACCATTGATCGGCCCTCCAGGACAATCTTCTCCGTTCATTTCCTTCAGAAGAAAGGCATTCTGACCCCTATATGCTGCAATTTTGAAAGGGTATTTCCAAAGATTTTCGAACTTTCCGTGCTTTCCTTTCTCTTCATTCCTTGCATCCCACTTCAGCACCACATCCTCTAACTGAAATTTATCTACTTTTGCTTTTCTGTCATAGATTTTCTTTATCTTCTCCTGTAACTTGGATGTGTTCTTGAAAACTTCTTCTCTGGTTTGCTGCAAGTGGATCATTTGATTCAGCCTTCTCTGCATGGGATCTTCTTCATTGCCAGCCTCCTGAAGAAGTCTGACCACCGAGGCAGCAAGAGAGGCAGGGAATACTATGTCAACTCCACAAACAAGCTTAAATGGTGACATACCAATAGACTTTTTTCTGACTGATCCGATCTGCCCAAAGCGCATGGACCAACCTCTTGTTCCAGCTCTTCTTATTTATTTCCAGCAGCTTCTTGATGATGTTGACCAAAGATTTATTCGAAGATTCCACTGATCCATTGCCTTGCGGATGATAGGCAGTTGAATGACCCAAAATTATGTGATACTTATGACAAAATTCTACCATCCTTCTAGATTTGAAAGCTGCTGCATTATCAGTGATAAATTTGTTCGAGACAAGATGTTATTTTCGAGAAATGAGATGATTACCGTGTCTGTGGCTTGTCTGGTAGGGGCTGCCTCAATCCATTTTGTGAAATAGTTTGTCACTGTAAGGATCCATCTATGCTATCCGGAAGAGGCGGGATGAATTTCCCCAATGAAATCCAACCCCCACTGCTGGAAGGGAGCGCTCACTTCAATAGGCTTAAGTGGCAAACGCTGTAACTTCTATTTTCCTTCAAAAATCTGACATTTATGACAACAGTTGACCATCTTATGCACTTCAGCAAATAAAGTAGTCCAGTAGTATCCTGTTCTCAAAATTTTGTTCGCTGTTGATTTCCAAAAAAGATGACCACCACACTCTCCTCCGTGGAAATCCTCCATGACTTTCTTTGCCTCCTCTTCCACCAAAAAATTTAACAAAATGCCACCGAGATCCTTCCAATACAGTGCAGAATTCAAAATACAGAACTTGGTAGCCTTCAATTTGAGTGTTCTCGCTTTGTTTCTAGTCATGCCGGGCAGTGGTGATAGATTTTTCAACACATATATTATATCTAAATACCATGGGGACAAAGCAAACATTTTAGATACCTGAATTGATGTTCCTTCCTCATTCTCGTCGGACATGCCAGCGATCACATTTATGTCCAATGCATGCAAGTTTGATTCGGTCATTAGCTTCACCAACCCCTGTCCTTTGACCAGCTTTGTAGGCTTTATCTCCACATCATATTCTAGTAAAGCTATAATCCATTTGCCTCTTCTTCCTTCCGGATCGGTCTGTACTAAAACATCCTTTACAGTAGTATTAGGAACATAGGCTGGAATGTGAGAATGTAGGATATATACCCGACAATCCTTCAATGCCTTCACCAATGCCAGGGCCTGATTCTCAATGATGTTGTACTTTAAATCTGCGTCCCTTATAGCCCTACTGAAGAATGCAATGGGTCTTTCATGATCATCTCTCTTCTGTAATAATACCGCTGCCATAGTGTGCTCAGAAGCAAATGAAAACAATATGAAATCCTGAGTGTAGTCCGGGCTTACTAGAACAGGAGCTAAAGAAAGGGCCAATTTGACCGAGTTGAAATATTTTACAGCCTCCTCTGTCCATTTCACCTGGTTGTCCTTCTTAAACATGTTGGTCATTTCTCTCAAGTGTTCTGCAAGATTAGGCACAAAGCGACGCAGAAAATTCATTTTACCGTTGAATTATTATATCTCCTTTTTGTTCCTAGGTAGATCAATTTGCTGAATTTCTTGCACATGTGTTGGGTCTATATGAATTCCATCCTTTGAAATTATGTGCCCATGTAATTTTCCTTCCTCCATGGCGAATAGGCTCTTCTTAGGATTTAGCGATAGACCATATTTCCCGCACTTTTGAAAGACAATTTTTAGGTGATGCATGTGCTCTTCATCAGATTTGGAAAATACCGTCAAATCATCCAAGTACACCACCAAAAACACATCTTTCTCATTTAGAAAAGCCAAGTCCATTGCCTGCTGAAATGTGGCACCTGCATTCTTTAAACCGAAGGGCATTTTGGCATAGTGAAAGGTTCCCCATGGAGTGGTGAATGTTGTTTTGTCTCTATCATCTTCATGGACAGAAATTTGGTTATATCCGGAATAACCATGAAGCAGTGACATACGAGATGCCCCCACTACTCGCTGAAGTATATGGTCCATCTTGGGCAGTGGATAGTTGTCCTTGAATGAGACCTTATTTAGATTTCTGAAATCAATGCATAGGCAGATCTCACCAGTCTTCTTGCGTACAGGCACTAAGTTAGATATCCAATCTAAAAATCTGATGGGCATAATGATACCTGACTTGTACAACCTATTTACCTCCTTTTTTATAGATGGCAGCAACTTTGGATTTATCCTTCTCAGCTTTTGTCTAAATGGTTTTTGGTTGGGCTTGATGGGTATTGTGTGCTGAATAACATTTGTATCATAGGTCTTTAAATCAGAATAATCCCAGGAAAACACATCTGCAAATGAAGCCATCAAACTGATGTATTTGTCCTTGACCTTTGGCAGTAATGCTTTGGACAATTTCACCAACATTGGATTGGCAGTTGTACTGATGTTGACTTCTTCTACACCCTTCTCTGTCGGTTGCAATGTTGGCTTGTGGGCTACATCATCCTGATCAAAAAGTTCCTCTAGAGGTATCAAGCCTTTAGGAATGATGTTATTCTTCAACTGCAATACGTCCATTTGATTGATCTGCACTTCATCTGTACCATTCCCTTTGTCTTCATCGTTTTCTACATCAATTGAGGTTTCTTTGAACTTGCCTTTGTTGAGCAGAAAATCCTTAATCTCCTCATCATCTTGAAACACTTGCCAATATCGCTGATTGTCTGGAATGGTTGGACGATGCTTGACATGGATTTCAAATTTATTGTTGGAGTTCATGGGGATCTTCAAGCTGCTCACTGCCTTGGCAAGAGCATCAGCAATACTATTTTGTATACGTGGCACACATGTCAAGGTGTATTCTGAAAATAACTTCAAGATGTCTAAAACTGCATTACGATAGGCCCGCATCCTAGGATGTTTTGCTTGATACTCACCTCTGACCTGTTTTATTACCAACTCGGAGTTGCCATATACCAAAATCCTCTTTGCATTCAGCTTTCTAAGAATCTTCAGGCCAGCAATCAAAGCTTCATACTCAGCTTCATTATTTGAGCATCCAAAGGCCAGCTTGTAAGAGCAAAATCTCAAGCTACTAGGCACTTTGTTTGGGGTGGAGAAAGGACTGCGTACCCAAATTCCAATTCTAGCACCATCATTCTCTACTGCTCCATCGAAATCCATGGTCCATAACCCTTCTTCCTCCTCTTGTAAGTGCTGGAAATCTATTTATCGTGCCCTGTCTGCTTGCTGTCCATCATTTTCAGCTGATTCCCAACATTTTCCTGGTTTTCTTGTCTTTCCTTTTCCAAAATTTCTTTGAAATTTTCTGTTATTTCGGTATGTCATCTACTTCTACTCTCTAACTATCTATATCATTTAAACTATCTGAAAACAAAACAAAAGATTCTAAATCTGTATGTACATAGTTGATAGGATGATTTATAGGTTTCTCCTTGCTTGTGATCATATATTTCATTTTTTGTTCCCTATATAACTTCCTCATTTGTCCAAACACTAGGATTTTTGCATAGGAGAAATCTAGCTGTAGTGTCCCTTTCAATTTCGCTACCGAAGACCTGGAAAGAAGCATGCCAAACATTGGAGGAATATCTGCTACCACCACATCCATCAATACATTTTTCAAAGGAAGCTGATCCAAACTCACAACTAAGTCTTTGATGAGTCCTATACACCTTACTCTACTGGAATCGAATGAATAGAGATCATGATATTGCTGGGTGATGTCTAGACCAAGCTTATCCATGATAGCCTTGGGCATGAGATTGTGAGAAGCTCCAGAATCGAACATGGCATTGTGTAACAAAAAATCATGCAATCGTAAACTGATATAGAAGGGTGGCACATCGCTATCGGGAGACTCACCATTCGTTGCTGGTCCAAAAATCATTTCAGGCTGATCATCTTCTACATTTACCATGTCAGACATTGGGTCCAAATTCAACATTTTAGAAATCTGTCCTCTATAACTGTTGTTCTTCATTATTTCAATTAAGGGGATGGATACCTTTAACTTAGAAATCTCATTCTATAAGCTAAAAGTGGGAGTTTTTTCTACCTCTTTGACTAGGATCTCTTTCCTTTCCTTTTCTTTTGATTTGGCTGGTTGCTGTGATTGTTCTGCTGATTTTGATTTGTTGCTCTCCTGACCAACTGCCTCCTTTCCCTTTCTTTGTGTAGCTGATGAATCATTTTTTGTTGTTTCACCCTCCTTCTTTTTCTGAATTGGTTTGGCCAGCACATCTCCGTTTCTTTAAAGTGAATATCACTGTTGTTGTGCAGATAGAGCATTCATATACCCCCTTTGATATTCTTCTGATTCTTCTTCCAACATGGTGTCGCTAGCTAGAATAAAATCAGTGTCTTGGTTTGCAGCTGAATTCACTGCACATTCTTCCTCTTCGGTAATGTAAGTAGGCAGCTCATCTGGAGTAAAAAGGTGGTTTTCTTTGCCTATACATTCCCTTCCTCATCTGACTTCGGTCCATGCACAAAATTTTGCTGCAAAGGTGTTTGTACCAGCTATTGTGCTGCCTGCTCTTGAGTTCGCTGATCTCTATGTCGTATTCTATATCATGGCTGCTGTTGGCCACAAAATTTAGGATTCCTAACTTGTGGCTCTAGCTTGCCAAGTTGTACCCTTTCAAGCATCTGCTCTACCTTTTTGAGGCAGTTTCTACACAGTTCTTGGAAGGAGGAGAAACTGCTCACCTTCGGGATTTTGAAGTGCAATTGACCTAGAGGAAAACCTCAAGAACTAGTTAGTTATGGGCAGCATATCAAGGTCACTGAGGGCTAAAACTGCACAATGTAGCTCAGTCAGGGTTCAGTGGAAGAGGGTTTTTCTGGTTGGATAGATTTTCTAGAAAATGGCTAAGTGTGGGAGGCAAGTGAACTTTTGCATGCTTGAAATTCTGATCACACACTTAGAATGTTGGCATTATCACACAGGTGTTGTCCTTGATGGTAGCCCTGAGTTAGATGAAAAATCACAATACAGTAGGTTAACATGTCAGAGTTACAGATCAGACTTCACAGAATGAAGAAAGAGAGGTATATGCAAGTTCATCATTGGCCAAGCTGTGTATACACGCGGGTTCATTGTATGCAAGCCGCGTATACGTACACACACTCTCTCACAAAAGGAAAAGCATGTATACATTGGAAAACTAAGTTTTTGGTCCAAAGTATTTGGTCCATGGTATTTTGATCCATTGTATTGGTCCAAGGTATCAGGTCTGAGGTATTGACCCTAGGTATTTGATCCAAGGTATTGGTCCTAAGTGGTTTTGGTCCATGGTATTGAGAAAGGCCTAAAACTATAAAAGGAGGAGAAGATCATTAGGCCAAGGCACTCAAGCATTGAATATCTAATGAAGTGTGATATGTAGTTTGCAGGTTATTAGGTTATGGTGCATTGTTGGATCTGAACCAAGGAGGAACCTTAGCAGTTGATGGAGGATAAGTGCTAATGATGGATCCGGATCTTAAGGCATAAAATGAACTATCATTATGTGTTTTTACTCATGAATATTTTATATCTGAATACTAAGGCATACATTATTCTGTAAATGATATGATCTGGGCATAACTAAAGTTTGGTATAGCTGCAAAATTATGAATTAATGTTTGAAGATGTATATGCTGGTTGGCTTTGAGGAAAGCGTGTATACACGCAGGTTTGGCACATGAAAGTACTATATACCTTATTATCTATGTTCTATTTGCTACTGTCTGTTGTTGCAGTGTTCTGGGTTCTGGTTTGGATTTTGGTTCTGTATTCTAGTGACAAAATTCTGAAAGATCATATTGATGGGTTGTCAAAGTGATTGATTGATTTGGTTGTGGTTGGTTCAATAGGAGATTGGTTGATGTTAGGTCCCTATAATACTAGTGATGCCCCCATTACTATTGTAGTTGTATCCCTTATTAATATTTTTGTGCCCCTATTGTCCCCATATTGTTATTACTGTGCCCCATAGAATCCCTCTATTGTTTTTGTGCCTTTATATTATTATTGTTAGGTCGGCTTAGTTATATTGTGATCCCTTAGACTCCGATATATAGAAAGGAGGTTTTGTCATTTTTATAAGCCAAGAATTGTTCATTTGTGTAATGTAAAGGAGGTTTCAACCTCAAAGAGGCTGAATTCTAATGCGTTCAACTATCTTTTCTATCTTTTTGTGAGCTGGTTTCATAACATTTGGTATTATAGCTTTGGATTCTAGGGTTTCGCTGCTCCAAATAGGTCATCATGGAAGTTTTGCTATAACATTTTTTCTGCAACGTTTCAGAAGAGAAAAAAAACCCATTTGAGATGAAATTGCGCTGAACCTCGGGTCTGAATTTTAGAGCTTTTCACACTATATTTGCATAGATATTATCTGAGGAAGTTGACTTTTTTTGAGACTCCTGAATTACATTCCAAATAGGTGACCTTGGGAAAATCGTCATAACTTTTGTTTCGAGCATCAGATTGAAATTTCGTAAGAAGTTACAAAAAGAGGATAGACTGTAGTTTCTTTTGTATATTTTTCAGATACTAAGGTCAAAACAATGACATGTGGCACTTCATACAAGTTCGCTCTTCTAGAAAGGTCTATAATCAGGTCATCTTGGGCGATTGTGCATATCTCTGCCTTGGAGAATCTAAATTTGATCAGATTAGTGGCATTGGAAAGAGGACATAGAGGGCTACTACAGATCACAATTTTAGAACTAGATGATCTGAAATTATAGAGATACATCAAATTCAATATCGAGCTCCTACAAAGTGAAAAAGGGTGTGTAGTTCTTTTTTTTTAATTTTTGCATAAGCTTGGTTTGAAAAATTACTTTGAAGGAATTCAAAGGGCATAGTAAAGAATTATTATTGGTAATTGATGCCCCAAGGAAAGAAAATGCAAACACCTACTAAGCAACCTGAAAGTTCTAGCATGACTCATGAAGAAGAGGAAGAAATGCAACATGATATATCAAAATTACGAGACCAAGTGCAACAAATGTCACTTGCACAAAAAGTAACAGAATCTAAAATGGATGGTTTAAAGAAAGATGTTGTTAAGTTATGGTATGTTCTATGCTTATAACAGTTCACTTCTTTTTCTTATTATATTCCACCAATTAGCAATCACATGTACATAAAGTAAAATGCAGATAGAACATTAAATGATCGATAGAAAACAAGCCAAGACAAGAGACACAAGATGTGGCGGCTAGCCAGGGACAAACCCCACAATGTGTGGGGAAACCCTTTGATCAAATCTTCTTTTATCTTCAATAATTCAGAAGAGAGAAATAGTACAGTAAATCTGATTCATATCAGCAGTAGCAAACCCTAGATCAGTAGCATCAGCATTAGCGGCTTCATTATCAAACTAGGGCAGACCATATCTCACAAACCAATAGTCGGATTGACTTCATTCCACCACCAAAAGTTTTGGCTTCCAGAGGAGGTTCAGATGAACCTACAGTGCAGTTTAGATGAGGAGATCTTCTAGGCGACGCAAGTCAATCTTTACTTCTGCAGTTGCAGCTTCAGTTTCAGTAGTTTCCGACTTCAAACTAGGGCAGTCGATATCTTGCAAACCGTTCTTCAGATTGACCTCATTCCACCACCAAAAGTTGTGGCTTTCAAAGGAGGTTCAGATGAACCTATAGCGTAGTTCCAAAGAGGAGATCTTCTAGGCCACGCAAGTTAATCTTTACTTCTGCAGTTGCAGCTTCAAATTCAACAGCTTCCGGCTTCACATGTGTGAGAGACAGAGACCCATTTCAGCGCAGTAGAGAAGGGACTCATATCTGTGCAGTAGAGAGAGAGAGAGATGTGATGAGATGAGTGAGTCCAAATGAGGAAAATTCCTCTTATATTTATACACAACGTTGGTGGGTGAATAGATGCAACTGTTGGGCTTCTGAACCTACGTAAATTGTAGGTCGGCTTGATAATAATTCCATAATCAAAATAAATTCATATCTCCATGAATACTAATCGGAATCGGATGATATTTATATCAATCCTACACCTCTCAACGAGAGAAATCTAATAAAAATATTATTAGCCATGAATAAGATGACCCACATGAAGTTTTTCCCTGGTTGCCAATTTTAACACTCCCTCTCAACCATGGAGAACTTCATCTGCAATCTGTCTATCAGTCGTTACTATTCATCCATCAAATGCACTGCCTTGTACAGCCTGACCCTTGCCCTACTCTGCTCTATTTTTCCTGTTCTGATTTGTCTTGTTCTGCCCTGCATTGATCTGTACTGTTTTGTTCTGTTTTGCTCTGCTCTTGCATTGTTCTGTTCTACTCTTCTTTTGCCCGAATTATGAAGAAGAAGAAATGATCGAGGATGTATCATACTAACTCAAAGTCAGTCTCAGAGTATGTACCGCTGGTCCCAGACCAGTCTCAACCAATCCAAAGTTAGCGTCATAGTGAGTACAACTCCAATGGTCCCAGACCAATATCATCCTCCACTGACTCAAAGTCAGTCTTAGAGTATGTACCACTGATCCCAGACCAGTCTCAACCGACCCGAAGTCAGCATCATAATATGGTACAACTCCTACCATTGGTCCGAGACCAGTATCATTGATCCCAGATCAATGGAGGTCATCCTAGCATAGGGAGTACGATAGTTACAACGATGCGTCCATCGGTACTACTATGGTCCCTAACTTCATTTCCCTGCTCATTGATCAGATGAGAGGTACTTCCCATGAGTCCCAGACTGCATAGGTAGGATGCCTCGACAGGAGAACTAATCAATCCTGTCCTCACAGGAGAACACATCAATCCTGCTACAATTGCCATGGAGAAGACATCAATCCAGGCTGCCATGGAGAACACATCAATCCAGGCCTCACAGGAGAACACATCAATCCTGCTACAATCGCCATGGAGAACACATCAATCCAGGCCCCACAGGAGAACTAATCATCCTGCTACACAGGAGAGCGAATCATCCTGTTCCACAAGAGAGCGAATCATCTTGTCCCACAAGAGAGCGAATCATCTTGTTCCATAAGAGAGCGAATCATCTTGTTCCACAAGAGAGCGAATCATCTTGTTCCAGTGTGCACCACCAGGGGAGGGTGAGTCACCCCGTGGTCGCATGTTGCTCCAGTAAGAACCACAAGCCCTCAGAGCTCCTAGAGCTCAATGTATGCAACATGCAGGACCCTTGTACAAGGGTTTCTTGATGACTCCAAGTCATCTGGGAAAATCACAAATTAGATCTTTCCTCGGGGCTTTGACAAGGTGTATCAACCTGTACGTCATCTTAATGCGATGGAGCCTCCTTGCTCATCAACTTACCATATCCCAGATGATGTCTATCTGCTGGAGCAATCGACGAATACGGGATTCCTCAATAATCAAATCCCACCTCTGGTTGTTATAGAGAATCACAATGGTATCCAATGTAAATCCAAACAGCTCACTGAAGAGATTTCGCAACCAGACTGCCTCACACGAGGTCATGCTAGCAACAATATATCCTGCTTCAGCGGTGCTCAAATTCACCGACTTCTTCTTCCTGCTCATCCAAGATATCGAAGCAGATCCCAAGGTGAAACAGCACTCGGAAGTGCTCTTCCGGTCCACCACACTGCCTGCCCAATCAACATCAGTATATCCAAGTAGTCTCACAACTCCGACAGTGTATCTTAACCCATTGTGCCATGAAGATATCTCAGAATATTCTTGGCATCAATCCAGTGAGGCTCAACCAAATATGAGCTCACAATGCTAGCTGCAAAACATATGTTCGGATGGAGGTTCACCAAGAACATCAATGCGAATGAGTTTATGAAACTCAGAGGCATTTCCCAAATCTGGTCCGACATCACTACCATATAACTTTTAAAAGTTAAGATCCTCGAGGTAGTCATAGGCTTGCAGTCCATTATACCAAATCTTTCCAATATCTTTACCACATATTTTCCTTGAGATAGGAAAATTTCTCCTGGCTTTTGCCACACTTCAAGTCCTAGGAAGTAGTGCATCAGTCCTAGGTCTTTCATTTGAAATTCAGAGGCCAACTCCCTCTTACATTTGTGAATGAGAGGGTCTGCACCTGTTAGAAAGAGGTCATCCACATACAACACCAGTATGAGAGGCTTGTCATCTTCAACCTTAAAGTAAAGGTTAGGATCGGCTTCACTCCTAGTGAATCCCAGCTTCATCAAGTAGCTATCGATCCTCTCATACCATGCTCGGGGTGCTTGCTTCAGCCCATAGAGAGCCTTCTTCAACCTGCATACATGAGATTTTCAATCATAAATCTCAAATCCTTCGGGTTGCTCCACGTAGACCTCTTCTTTGATCAAACCGTGCAAGAACGCAGTCTTGACATCCATATGATGTAGGTTCCATCCTTGTGAAGTCACAAGGGCTATGATCAAGTGGATGGTCGTATATCTGGAAACAGGTGCAAATATCATAGTCTATACCTTCCTTCTGGGATAAACCACGAGCAACAAAATGAACCTTATACTTTTCCATACTTCCATTTGCTGCATGCTTTATCTTGTAAAGCCATTTTGAAGTAACAATTGTCTTGTCCAGGGTCTAGGAACTACTTCCCAGACATCATTCTCCATAATAGACTCATATTCTATGGTCATAGCACCCTTCCATAGTTAATGCTTGACGACATCTGAGAATGATGAAGGCTCCTTTTGTATGATCGTGCTCATGATGGTCAGGTATCCCTGATACCTATTAAGTTTCTTAATTTGATGGAAGGTTCCTCAGGGTGCAGCATGTCCTTCAGAATCATCAAGTATCCCCCTAAGCCATGAAGACCTCTTCCTAGAAGAGGAAGGCTCATGTGGGTGAGAATCAATCAGATCCATGGGTTATTCTACATTAGGCATTGATTCATCATCCTTTTCTTTCGGTTCCCTGGTGTCGGCTTCTTGAGAGCTCCTCAAAGTCAAAAGATTGTTCACCTTGCGGTGAAATTTTCTTCAAGAGTCTTGGAACCCAATGCTTGATGAGGGCATCGATTTTGTACATATACGGTGGTGATTGTAGTTTCAGCCCATAGAAACTTCAGAAGTCTTTGATCATGTAGCATGGCCCGGACAGCTTCCATCATCGTGCGGTTCTTCCTTCCCACCACACCATTTTTCTCAGGAGTATGTGGTGTAGTAGTCTCCCTCTTAATGCCAACCTCAGGTATGCCTGAGTGAACCAACTGTAATATATTGGAGGTCTTGCTTTGGCTTGAGGGGAATGGTCCCCTTTTGAGATTTCCTTTGGCACATCCCGGACATACACCTACTTTCTCTACTTGGAATTCGAGCATCCTTGTTACCATTTGTCTTACATCGAGTAGAGCTTTGTATTGAAGGTGGGAAAACCTCCGATGCCAAAGTTCGGACTAAAGAGTTGTGTCACAGGACATGACACCTAGCGGACTTCCATCAACCTGATATAATGAATCAACACTAAACCCAAGAGTAAAGGAATCTTTAACATTATTTTTCCATATACATACCTTGCCATTGCTGAAGGTTACCTTGTAGCCTCTGTCTTCCATTGCCAAGATGGACACTAGGTTCCTTTTGAGGTCAGGTGCATTTAATACATCCTGGACTTTCTAGCCTTCTTGAATGGTTGTCCTCTTCCTCGATCTCCAGCTCTCCTCTTACCTTTGCTGTTGAATTTGTCATTCCTTTGATTGCCATCAGAGGGATTTCGAGTTGCACCACTGCATACTGTACCATGCTTCTCTAATCATGATTATCATCATGCTGCCCATGTCCATGATTTTATCCATCATAATGCTGCTCAAACTAGTGTGCATCATCATCATGCTATCTTATATGACCATGATCTCATGTTGCCCTTTATGTCCATGATCTCATTCATCATGATTCTCATGATCTCATACATAGTGACTTGCTTTATCGCAAATGTAACATTGTCATTTTCTTCTAGCCTTAGGTCCAGCCTTTCCTTTTGATTTAGTCCCAGAATTATTTCTTTTCTTTGCATGAGAAGAAGAGGCAGCAGGAGGACCTTTAGGCATGGGCATTTCTTGCACTTCTTCCCTTGTTTCTTCTTGAATGCATCTAGCCATTAATTCGTCGAAACCAGAAATTACATTATAGTTCAAAAGAGTAGTCCTAAACACATACCATTCAAATGGCAATCCTCCGAGAGTTGTGAGTGCCATTTCTCTGTCAGTAATAGTTTCCCCAATAGATAGGAGATCATTCTTGATCTTGGTGATTCTTAAGAAGTATGCTTGCATACTTTCATCTTTACCCTTCTTGATTTCCCTCAGCTTATTTCTAAGAAACAAAACTTGATTTGCATCATTAACTTTAAATAAGCTCACCAGTCTATCGTAGATTTCCTTGGAGGTGTCCAGTTCAGAGATGTAGGCCACCAAGTGCTTGTCGATAGAGTCCTGGATGATCTTCTATTGTTTTGACTTCTCCATTTTTTCATTTGTTCCATGCAGCAGTGGATGCTTTTGATGGAGGCTCAACAATATTGCCTCTCACATGATCCAACACTCCTTGATTCTCAAGAGTTAGATCGATAGAAATCTTCCATCCGTGATAGTCATCTTTCTCACGGAGCTTGTCTTCAGCAGGAAAGAGTGTTGAGGACCCCATAGTTCTTTTAGGATAGCCTTGCCAATATTCTCTTCGATGATTTCTCTTGCTCTTGCTCGGGCTTTGTCTTCACCTCAGCTCTGATACCATGCTAAGTTATGGTATGTTCTATGCTTTTAACAGTTTACATCTTTTTCTTATTATATTCCACCGATTAGCAATCACATGTACATAAAGTAAAGTGCAGATAGAACATTAAACGATCGACAGAAAACAAGCCAAGACAAGAGACACAAGATGTGGCGGCTAGCCAGGGACAAACCCCACAATGTGTGGGGAAACCATTTGATCAAATCTTCTTTTATCGTCAATAATTCAGTAGAGAGAAATAGTACAATAAATCTGATTCATATCAACAGTAGCAAACCCTAGATCAGTAGCATCAGCATTAGCGGCTTCATTATCAAACTAGGGCAGACCATATCTCACAAACCGACAGTCGGATTGACTTCATTCCACCACCAAAAGTTTCGGCTTCCAGAGGAGGTTTAGATGAATCTACAGTGCAGTTCAGATGAGGAGATCTTCTAGGCCAGGCAAGTCAATCTTTACTTCTGCAGTTGCAGCTTCAGTTTCAGCAGTTTCCGGCTTCAAACTAGGGCAGTCGATATCTTGCAAACCGTTCGTCGGATTGACTTCATTCCACCACCAAAAGTTGCGGCTTTCAAAGGAGTTTCAGATGAACCTACAGTGTAGTTCCAAAGAGAAGATCTTCTAGGCCACGCAAGTCAATATTTACTTCTGCAGTTGCAGCTTCAAATTCAACATCTTCCGGCTTCACATGTGTGAGAGAGAGAGACCCATTTCAGTGCAGTAGAGAAGAGACATATATCTGTGCAGTAGAGAGAGAGAGATGTGATGAGATGAGTGCGTCCAAATGAGGAAAAGTCCTCTTATATTTATACACAACGTTGGTGGGTGAATAGATGCGACTGTTGGGCTTCTGAGCCTACATAAGTTTTAGGTCGGCTTGATAACAATTCCATAATCAAAATAAATTCATATCTCCATGAATACTTATCGGAATCGGATGATATTTATATCAATCCTACACCTCTCGATGAGAGGAATCTAATAAAAATATTATTAGCCATGAATAAGATGACCCACATGAATTTTTGCCCTGGTTTCCAATTTTGACAAATGTAGAAGCTAAGATGGTTTAAAGAAAGGCGTAGAAGCTAAGATGGATTGTTTAAAGAAAGGCGTAGAAGCTAAGATGGATAGCATGGAAGTTGAGATGAATGGCATGGACGCTAAAATGGATGGCATGGATGATAAAATGGAAGAATTGAAGATAAATTTGAATAAGTTGCTACAAGAAATGGTCACTAATGGTGAAAGGGTAGTAAAAGAAACTCATGACGAGAACAAAATAAATGTTAATAATGATTTCATAGACTCTAATGTTGGATCAAAGACCCACAATATTCCAAAAATCGATATGAGGAAGTTTGATGGAAAGGATCCGGCAACATGGATACTATAGATGTAGCAATTTTTCAATCTCAATAATGTTCAAAACACACCAAAGGTACGTATTGAAATTTTATATTTGGAACCAAATCAGTTTGTATGGTATCAATGGCTTTTCTCTTGTAAACAAGTTATCACTTGGGCAATTTTTACATAAGAAATGATAGCACATTATGAGGATACAAAAAGCAACACTTTTTTTTATCCAATTGATAAGTCTCAAACAAAAGGTTTCAATGATGAAGCACATTGAGGAGTTCCAAAAATTGAACATAAGGGAAAAAAATATTCCAAAGGAGCATAGGATTGATGTGTTCATAGGGACTTTAAAGGATAATATCCAACATGATGTTCTCCCTTGGGAACCTGATTCATTAGAGAAGGCATTCAGGTTAGCAAGAAAAATGGAAAGAAAAATTATGGCAACCAGGAAGCCTACCACTCACAACTATAAAGATGGAAGCGTTATTACCCCTAGCCTTCCACAACCTGTAAGGTTGACACCACAACAATTGGAAGAAAAAAGAGCAAAAGGGCTATGTTACAGTTGTGATAGCAAATACACTAAAGGTCATAAGTGTGCTGAGAAGAAATTATTCTACATAGATTGTGAACAGGAACAAGAAAAGGAACAAGAAAGTCAAAAGAAGAGGATATACTCTGGGAACAAAGCCTAGATAAAGAAGAAATGGATCTAACCATATCTTGTAATGCATTGGCTAGAATTACCACTCCTCAAACCATCAAGATAGAAGGACATATCAAAAAGAAAAAGGTAATAGTGTTGATTGATTTAGGAAGTACCCACAATTTTATTCATTGTAAGATAGCAAAAGAATTGAATTTCTTCCTATATCCAGCACCAGAGTGTCAAGTGATGGTTGCAAATGGAGGACTGATAAATTTCTCTGGAAGGTGCCATAATATCAAGCTATCCATGGGAGAATATGTACTAAATAGCCCAATGCTTTCCATTCCAATGGGAGGTGTTGAAGTTGTACTAGGAGTCCAATGGCTACAATCCTTGGTTACAATAGCTTTTAACTTTCAACAACATTTCATGAAATTTTATGCAGAAGGAAAGGAAGATGAATTAAGGGGTATTGCAGGGAAATCGGGAAATATAATAAGCTCTAACGGTATGACAAAGCTTCTAAAAAAGGAACAACGAGGTGCAATTGAACAATTATGTTCTCTAGATGTTTCCACATCGAAATCATCTATTTCTCTAGATCTCCAAAAAGTCTTGGACAATCATTCCAAGGTATTTGAGACTCCCAAAGGTCTCCCACCTATTCGTGATCATGATCATGCTATTCATTTGATTCCAGGAAGTGTTCCTCCAAACATCAGGCCATTCAAATATCCCTATGCCCAAAAGAGTGAAATTGAATGTATGGTTGCAAAAATTCTTGAGGCTGGTATAATTCAACCTAGCCAAAGTTCTTTCCCTACTCCAATAGTATTGGTGCACAAGAAGGATGGATCATGGTGCATGTGTCTGGATTATAGGGAGCTCAACAAGCTCACTATTAAAGATAAGTTTCCCATTCTTGTCATTGATGAATTATTGGATGAATTGCATGGATCAATTTACTTCACCAAGTTAGATCTTTGTTCAAGATATCATCAAATCAGAATGAAGACTCAAGACATTCTGGAAATAGCATTTAGAACTCATGAGGGTCATTATGAGATTTTGGTCATGCCCTTTGGCCTTACCAACACAGCTTCTACATTCAAGGTTTGATGAATTCCATTTTCAAACCCTTCCTTAGTAAATTTGTGTTAGTACTTTTTGATGATATACTAATCTACAACAAGTCTTGGAAGGATCATGTTGAACACATTGACAGGGTGCTACAACTATTGGAGGAGAAACAATTATATGCAAAAAGATCCAAATGTTTCATTAGAGTACAAGAGGTGGAATATCTGGTTCATATTGTATCTCATGAAGGAGTTAAGGTAGACCCTAGAAAAATTAATTCCATTAAGGAATGGGAAATCCCCACATCCATAAAGCATTTGCGAGGATTTCTCGGGTAGACAGGGTATTATAGCGAGTTTGTTAAGAATTATGGGAAAATAGCAGCACCTCTAACAACATTGTTGAAGAAAGATGCATTTTCATGGACTCAAGAAGCAACAAAGACCTTCGAACATCTTAAAGAGGCAATGTGCCAAGCACCAGTCTTAGTGACACCAGACTTCACAAAAACCTTTATTGTGGAATGTGATGCTTCCAGAAATGGAATTGGTGTTTTTTTAATGCAAGATGAAAGACCCACTGCTTTCGAAAGTCATCCAATCAAGGAAAAGTATTTACACAAAGCTATTTATTAGAAGGAAATGTTGTCAATACTACATGCAATTAAGAAATGGCGACCTTATGTAATGGGAAGACACTTCAAGGTAAAAACAAATCATGATAGCCTTAAATACTTTTTAGAACAAAGATTATCCTCTGAAGAACAACAAAAATGGGTCACAAAGATGTTGGGTTATGACTTTGAAATCATATACAAAAAAGGGAAGAAAAATGTTGTGGCAGATGCACTCCCAAGAAAGGATGAGGATTTGGAAGCATTGTTGTGCACCATTTCTATTATCCAACTAGATTGGATAACCAAAGCAAGGGAGGAATAGAATAATGACGAAGAAGTGTGGGAACTTATTCGAAAGTTACAACAAGATTCTAGTACATATGATACATTTAGCTGGAAAAATGATTCGTTATGCTACAAAGATCATTTATACCTCTATAAGAATTCCCAACTCAAACAAAAGATTCTTCTGGAATTGCACGCTTCTCCCTTAGGAGGGCACTTAGGATTCGTAAAAACATACCACATGGTTAAGAAGGAATTTTTTTGGGATGGCCTTAAATTGGATATTCAAAATTTTGTGGTGGAATGTTTGGTATTCCAACAAAATAACGCTGAAACAATTAAGACACCAGGTCTATTACAACCTTTATCCATTCCAAGCCAATGTTGGGAGGAGGTTTCAATGGATTTTATCACAGGTTTACCCAAGTCTGAGGGAAAGAGTGTCATCATGGTGGTAGTTGACAGACTTACCAAGTATGCACACTTTTGTGGATTATCACATCCATTTAAAGCAAGTACAGTTTCTACGACATTTATGGAAACAATTCAAAAGCTACATGGAAACCCAAAGATTATTGTAAGTGACAGAAATCACATTTTTACTAGATATTTTTCGATAGAATTATTTTCTTGTCTTGGTACTCATTTAGCTCATAGCTCATCTTATCATCCTCAATCTGATGGGAAAATTGAGATAGTAAACAAACGTTTGGAAGGATATCTTCATTGCTTTGTATCTGATAAATAGACATAATGGGTCAAATGGTTGCCTCTGGCTGAATGGTGGTATAACACTTCCTTCCATACTCCACCAAAAATGACCCCATTTATGGCACTTTATGGATATCAACCACCATCCATGACATCATATTTAAGAGAAAATTCTAGGGTTCAAGCAGTGGAACATCACATCGAGCATCAACAAAAATTTCTCCAACTCCTAAAGGATAACCTCGTGTTGGTGTAGAATAGAATGAAATAACAAGCAGATCAACATCACAGCGAAATTTTTTTTGATGTAGGTGACTAGGTATTCCTATGGCTACAACCATATAAACAAATGTCCCTCGAGCAAGCTAAGAAGGATAATAAATTGTCACCAAAGTATTATGGTCTGTAAAAGGTGTTGCAAAAGATTGGTACTATTACATACAAATTGGAGCTTCCTGTAGCTTCTCGAGTGCACCCAGTTTTCCATGTTTCATGTTTAAAGAAGGTTAGAGGCGGCAAGCTCCCAATTCAAAAAATATTGCCAGAACTTGATGAGGAAGGAAAAATTATATTGGAACCAGAAGCAATCATAGAAACAAGAACTCCATAGCTACGAAATCAATCCATTTCAGAGTATCTCATCAAGTGGAAGAACTTATGTGTTGAAGATTCCACATGGGAGGATGAGAATTTTATACAGAAGCATCCAGAACTACTCAAGCTTTGAGGACAACACTTTTTTGAAGGACAGGGGTATGTTAGGTCCCTATAATACTAGTGATGCCCCCATTATTATGTAGTTGTATCCATTATTAATATTGTTGTGCCCCTATTGTCCCCATATTGTTATTACTGTGCCCCATAGAATCCCTCTATTGTTATTTTTGTGCCTTTATATTATTATTTTTAGGTCAATTTCGTTATATTGTCACCCCTTAGACTCCTATATATAGAAAGGAGGTTTTTCTCATTTGTATCATCCAAGAATTGTTCATTTGTGTAATGTAAAGGAGGTTGCCCCTTCGAAGAGGCTGAATTCTAAGGCGTTCAACTATCTTTCCTATCTTTTTGTGAGCTGGTTTCATAATAGTTGATGCAAATATATTTGATGATTGAATGATGTTGTTGATGGATCCAGTTTGAAAATTTATGAAATGTTTTCCCTGGAAGAAAGGAGAAGGTTGTAGCCTTCTGTAGGCCGACACCTACGTACTAGTAAACATATCAGCTAGTACAAGAGCTAGGGGGTTGTAGCTCCCTTCTAGTAGAAGCTAGAGAATGAGAGAAGGTTGTAGCCTTCTGTAGGTAGAAGCCTGCGTACTGGTATAAGATTGCACCAGTACAAAATTGTAAACAGAATTCTCTTATTATTAAAAGAAGACAGAGACGATTGCAACAAGTGGTTTTCAACCAAATTGGGTTTCCACCTTATATCTTGGTGTTCATGTGTGTTTCTTATGTGTGATGATCTGTTATATTTTTACTACACCTGGTTACTATTTATATGGTTCTGATGCACTAATTAAAGATCAATATATGATGAATTAACTAAATCATATGTTTTTTGGATATACACTAGTTGCACTAAACACAGTTGCGTGTAAATGCAAGTTCCCTTAACTGAAGTAGCGTATATGAATCTGATTATGGAAATGAAAAATTATTAATTTGATAATACTAATTCACCCCCCGTCTCAGTATTATTTCTAGCAATTGGTATCAGAGTAGGTCCTTCAGAAGAAGCTTGATCGCTTGAAGGAAGATCCATCATCATAAGTAATCAAGAAAGCGGGGAATCCATCAGACTGCCAATCTTTGATGGGAGCAACTTTGCTTATTGGAAGGTAAGAACCACAACCTATCTTCAATCTCTTGGAACAGATGTTTGGGAAATCGTGGAAGGAGGATATACATTTCCATCAGTAATTCCTACAAATACAGCAGGTAAAAGGCAATATGAAACCAATGCGAAGGCTGTCAATACATTATTTAGAAGTCTGTCATAATCAGAGTTTGTCAAATTTATGTAGCTCAAATCAGATAAAGAAATATGGGACAAAATCGTTCTAAGCTACGAATGAGACTCTCAGGTAAAACGTGCTAAACTGCAAACTCTCAAAATTCAATATGAAACTCTCAAGATGCACAATGATGAAAGTATAGCTAGTTACTTCTTATGTATATATGAGATTGTTAATTGCATGAATAATCTGGGTGAAGAGATAAAGGAAGTTACCTTAGTTGAAAAAGTTTTAAGATCCTTATCTGCTAAATTTGAATCAAAAGTATCTGCCATAGAAGAAAAGCAGGATCCATAGACTATTACTATGACACAACTTCATGAAATCTTAACTGCCTTTGAGATGGGAAAAGGAGGCCCATCAGATCTAAGAGAAGTCGCATTTAAAGCTTCAGTAAAAGGAAAATAAGAACTCAATGAATCAGGACATGTTTCAAAAGAAGAAAAGGAAGTGAACTTTTTCAAGAATCTTCAACGGGGTTCCGGTAGATTCATAGGTAAACTACCTTTCAAATGTTTTTCCTATGGTAGAGTTGGTCATTATGCTACCAAATGTCCTCATAAAGATAAATATGATAAAGGAAAGGAAACTACAAAATGGAATAGAAAACAAAGTGTAAGTAAAAAGAGCTAATATACTCTTGAAGATAGCGATGGTTTATCAAATAGTGATGAAGATGAAAATAGTAATAACTATAGACTTCTGATGGCTTATGATGATGATGACTGTTTGGATGCTTTAGATCAAGATGACCTTTATGAAGAAATCTCTAAACTCAAAATCTATTTAGAAGCAAAGAATATCATTATAGATACCTTGACATACCAGCTTGCTGAATGAGAAAAACACAATGAAAAGCTAGAATGTGAAATTGTGGGTCTAAGAAAGGATCTTGAGAAAACAAAAGCTCTCAATCTTAGATTTACTAAAGGATCAGAAACCTTAAGTGAAATTATCAAAGTTCAATGCTCTCCTCTGATAAAGACAGGTCTTGGATATACTGAAGAAACATCTCAATCACAAAAGTCGTCAACCTCCACTAAAAGCTATCTTGATGCAGCAAAGAGCAGTGAACAATTTGACAATCGTCAACAAAGGCATAAAGTAGATCACCAGGTGGATCAGGCTCAATTTACTTCGAGGATGAACAGAAGCCACACTCAACCTCAGGTAAATCATACTCAATTTGCTTCAAAGAATATCAATAGAAACTACAATCAATAGGTCATTAAGAGGAACTTAAACTACAATCAATAGGTCAGTAGTTTCTATAATCGCAGGAACTTCTTTAATGGTCAATGTTTCTCATGTCATAATTTTGGAAGTGTAAACATGTCGCCGGAAGTGAGAAACTTGCCTTTGAGGCATGCAAGCTTCAAAGTACTGGAAGGGTTGTCCCTAGGTCAACTTCTTGGATAATGAGCTGATGTCGACAAGAAGTGACCCATCATAGGAGGGCATTAATGGATCCCACATCTACGACATGGAACGGAGCAAATGATTTTGTAGAGGTGAAAACGATTTGATGATACAAGGTTTAGGGTGGCGGTCATGAAAGAATGAAGCGTGAAGGTATTGTAGCCAATTAGACACAAGCTGGGTAGGTGAATTCTCTGAGTGACTTCTCTTCAACATATTGGCGACACTGAAATGGATTGGTAGCGTTAACCCCAAAAGTGGATGGTACGGTGGACCAATGGTGATATGACCAGTGAACGGAATAACCCAACCTGACTCAATCATGGTGATGGGTGAAAGTGTCATGTTCAAGAGCGACTTGCTACCAATAAAGTTTCTTCAAGTTTTCTTCCCAATTTTTCCCAGTCATTTTTGACCAGTACCTCTTTATTTTTGTCAAGCTTTAGGAGGATAACATATGCTTGTTCTATAATTTCCCTTCGGGCAAACCCGTCACTATGTTTTAACAAGCCTACCAACAATGAAACTCGCTCTTTTCTGAATGGACAAGTTTGTCGCTATTGTTTTAACGAGTTTAACGACAAGGATAACTCGGTTCTTTTCAATTTTAGAAAGTCTGAAAAGAGACGGAAAGAAGACTCCAATATTCCTTTTTCGTAACATAATCCCTTAAGTCCGAAAAAATATAAAACAATACGAAAGGGATGACTTTTCGATAGTTTTAACGAGCCGAACAAGACAAGCGCTCGATATTTTTGTGTAATAATCCCTCAGGTCTAAAAAAATTAAAATCTAGAGGAGGGGTAGCACTTCCAATCACTTTAACAAGCTGGACAGGCCAATCACTCGGCAATCTATTCATATTTTACGAGTCAGATGAAAAGAGCTTAAAGGAGACTCGTTTTTTGAGGAACAAGTGATGTTTTCAGATAGCAGTTGGTTCCAGGTAAGGTTTGGAACTTTCCAATTACGGCAGTGTAAAAAGGTGGCTAATAGGATCACTCATTGTAGCTGTTCCTCAAAAGGGGTAAATAATCAAATGGAGGCGAATGATCGGCAACAACAGAGTGAAGGTGATGGTAAGAACACAACCAAGGCTCAAAAGCTGATGATAATGCATTTGCAATGGTTATTGACCGGAGGTGGGTTCATTTTTTAATGATCTTAAACTCTGGTGGAACATATGCTCATTACTAGGTTTAATTTTTAACGATCTTGAACTTCGCGTAAAACTGCTCGTGCCAGTCATATAATAAGGATGTCTCATTGATAGGTTCATTTTTTAGGGAGTTTGCACCATTCGAAATTATGTTCTGACTCCTTTTATTTTGTAAGCTAGGAACGACCAATCCTACGAGTTTAAAGGGTTAAGAACCTACAAACTAAGAAAATAAATGGTCGCTTTTCACTTTCACGCAAAAAGTTTGCATGCCCCTAGGTATAGCGAAGTAGAGTTTCCCAAGTTACCCCTCAATTTGCAGACAAAACACTTGTTCTATCGGGAAAGGCCTACCTTTCCAAGTTACCCTTCAATTTACAGACAAAACATTTGTTCTATCGGAAAAGGCCTACCTTCTAACAGAGGTATCTTATTCCGGTCTAGTCCCATTTTCCTAAACGGACGAGTGTGTCAGACCAGTCATATATCCTCTGCAGAAACCTACCCTATACTTGAAGTTTCCCTGCCAAAGCAAACCTGGGTGCATGCCCCTTGGGTTTCAATCTTGACCACTGAATCACTCGCGCTCATCAGGTCGATAGACTGGAGATTGATGAGACATTCCTTGCGCAAAAAGACCTATTAAGGATGGCATTTGACTATTAGCTATGTGTGAACCGGGGAATGAAGGCTGGTCTATGAGCTAGACCACTTTGCCTTCATGTCGAAAACACATTACTCAAAAGAGTGAGGAGACGATGGCTCCCATGCTATAAATGTAGTCGCGCCCAAGGAGTAGATTGTAATCTAAAGGTCCTTGGACTACCATTACGTTCAGATAAACAGTTTTCCTTCTCAAAGTTATAGGAAAACTTGGAAGGATCCCTAACGGCCGACTGGTTCCTTTATCGAAGCCTATCAGATATCGCATCTTAGGCAAAAGTGATGGCGAACCAAGTGCTTTCCAAGCAGTTGAGGAAAGGATACTCACAGAAGCCCCTTCATCTATGATGGTACCAACCATGACCATTTTGTAAGTTTGCACTATAATTCGAAATGGTACATTAGATGGTAAACGGGGTCTACCTAGTAGATTCCAATCAAAGGAAATGACTAGGTTGCTTGGAGGTGGGACCGAATAAACGGCCGGACACAACTCTAATGAATTTCCTTCCTGCAGTAAAGGAATGGGCAGATTTCCCCCATGTTCATCGGAGTCTGTGTTTATGAAAAGAATTTGAACGGTGTCATTCTCATTCTCTTCGGTGACTATATCATCTGAAGGTAAATCTTCTGAATTCAAGATGGGGTCAACTGCCATCTCGATCTGTTGAATTTGGTCTGATGTGGACTCCAGAGGATTTATCTTCAATGATAGGTTCTTCGACCGACTCCAAAGGCAGGTCAGTAAGATTTTCAACTAGCAATGGATTCGGTAAGAGTTTCTTGTACCCAGGAGGGAGTCGCTGCGGTGATACAGGATGATTATCCAAGACTCTTTCAACTTCATCCAGGAAGGGACAACGGTGGAGGGCATGATCGCCTTCACACAGTTTGTAGGTAAATTTAGATTTCCTTTTTGTTCGGTGACTTCGCTTTCACTAGTTGATGGTGTACTTTCAACATGATCGTTAGAGGTTGACGACACCGGATTGTGCAAGCGGGGAGACCAGTCCCTTAGGATCCATGGGATGCAAGGACAATCTCGGTGATAGTGGTCTCCTTTGCAGATGACACATGGATATTTAGGTTTGGACGGTGCAGTGTGTGGATTTCCGCTAGACGATGCATGGTCGCCCCTTTTTGCCATTGGCTCCTTCTTCTTCTTCTCCTTCCCCTTCTTCTTCTTCTTAGTTACTTGGTTTTTAGTTTTATTATCTTTACCAAGCGAAGAGGAAGAAGGAGAGGGAGAGACAAACGAAGTAGAAGGTTGGGGGGGAACTCTGGTATCATCTAATTGTTGATTCGATTGTCGAGGAATCACAGTGTTTTGAATGACAGAGGTCAAGAAAATACACTCATATAATGCCTTAGAAAAGGAAAAGAGTGTCTCATTTGGAAACAACACTCCTACTGTCATAAAAGCTAAATGCTATGTTTTCTTGAAAGAAAAGGTTAAAGATGGAAATGTTATGTATGTTGATGTCTTAAAGCATAATCTATTGAGTGTGAGTCAAATGTGTGATCAAGGAAATGAAGTAGTGTTTCAATCAAATGTATGTGTTGTTAGTGAGCTTGATATAGGATAAACCATGATTAAAGGGACAAGAACTCCAAAAAACCTATACACACTCAAGGGAGGACGACAATAGTGCTATCTAGGCAAAAATGATGAAACTGGCTATGGCACAGAAGATTGGGACATCTAAGCTTTTCTCAAATAAGATAAGCATGCACATTCCAAGCTATTCGCGATCTTTTAAATATCAACATTCCTAAAAATACTATATGAAAATCATGTCAATTCAGTAAGCAAACCAGATCTAAATTCATCAAAAAAGAAGGGTCAGCTAGTAAGCCTCTTGAACTTGTTCATACTAATTTATGTGGTCCATCAAGGAAAAAGTCACCTCGTGGAGAAGAATACTTTATATTGTTCATTGATGATTTTTCCAGAATGTGTTGGATAGGTCTTCTAAAGCATAAAGATGAAGCATTTGAAAAGTTCAAAGCATTCAAAGCTTTGGTTGAAAATGAATCATATCGCAAAATCAAATGCCTCAGATCTAATCGAGGAGGGGAATTTACCTCAGATGAATTCTTTGACTTTTGTGAACAACATGGAATAAAAAGGCAGTTCTCCACCACAAGGACTCCTCAACAAAATGGAGTGGTAGAAATGATGAATAGAACTGTTCAACAAATGGCTTGTGCTATGATAGATGAATCTAGAACTCTAGCAACCTTCTGGGGTGAAGCTGCATTCGTCGCCATCACTATTCTCAACCAAACAAATGTTTGGGTAAATAACACTCAAACTCCACATGAGATTTGGTATGGTAAGACTCCTACTATAAAATAATTCAAAGTTTTTGGAAGCAAATGTTACATCAAAAGGACTGACGAAAAACTTGGTAAGTTTGAACCTAGAGCAGATGAAGGTATTCTACTTGGCTACTCTTCCCGAAGTAAATGGTATAAATGTTACAATAAAAGACTTGGGAAAATTATTGAAAGTATTGATGTTGTGGTTGATGAAGCATGCAAAAATCCAAAACAGATAAAAGCCGAAGATTATGACAATGAAGAAGATGAGGATAATTTTCCCACATCAAATCACACTTATTCTGAAGAAGAAACCAATGAAGCACCAAAAGAAGAGATAACAATAGGAGAAAAGACTCCATCCAGGTATGCTCAGAAAAATCATCCAGAAACTCAAATGTTAGGAGAAAAAGGAGCAGGTGTGCATACTAGAAGAACCATTGCCGAAGCTTCAAGCTATCTAGCATTACTATCTTCCACTGAACCTTAAAATGTAAATGAAGCATGTAGAGATGAATGTTTGGTGAAGGCCATGAATGAATAACTTGAGAAAATTGAAAAGAATAATACTTGGGAATCAGTTCCCAGACCTCGTGATAAGAATATCATAGGAACTAAATGGATATTCAAAAACATGCTGAACGAAAATGGAGAAGTTATTAGAAACAACACTAGACTTGTTTGTAAAGGATCTGCTCAACAAGAAGGTATAGATTTTGAAGAAACTTTTTCACCTATTGCTAGAATTGAAGCCATCAGAATGTTTCTTGCTCTTTCTAGTTTTTAGAAATTCAAATTATACCAAATGGATGTAACATCTGCCTTTCTTAATGGAGACTTAGAAGAAGAAGTCTATATTGAACAACTAGAAGGATTCATTCTTCGAAACGTTGCAAAACTTGTATGCAAACTCAGAAAAGCTCTCTATGGTCTAAAATGGGCTCCAAGGGCATGATATTACCATCTTGAAAAATATCTCCACCAGCAAGGATTTTCAAAGGGGTCAGTAGATAGAAATATATATACAAAGATGGACACTAATAAATTGCTAATAATTGTTGTGAATGTTGACGATATCAGTTTGGTAGCAATGAAGAATCCATGAGTTAGAATTTTTCTTCAGTAATGCATCAAGAATTTGAAATGTCCTTGCTTGGTGAGCTTACCTACTTTCTTTGTCTACAAGTGGAGCAAAATAAATATGGTATTTTTCTCTCACAAACCAAATATCTCAAATAGATCCTGAAAAAGTACGGCATGGAAGATTCTAAACCAGTATGTACTCCAATGGTAATAGGATGTAGTCTCAGCTCGAATGATGAATCAACAATGGTACGTCAACCAACTTACAGATCCATGATTGGCAGTCTGCTTTATCTAATAGGTACCTGACCGAACATCGTGCATGCAATGGGAATAGTTGGAAGATTCCAAGCAAATCCAAAGGAATCACATCTTTAGGCAGTCAAAAGAATTTTCAAATATCTTCAAGGAACACAGAACTTTGGCTTATGTTATCCTAGAGATACATATCTTACACTTCATGCATATATGGATTCAGATTGGGTAGGAAGTGTTGATGACAAAAAAAGCACTAGTGGTGTTGCATTCTATATGGGTTCCAGGTTAGTGGCTTGGTTCAGCAAGAAACAATGTTCAATTGCATTATCTAAAAGTGAAGCAGAATATGTGGCTGCTTCATCTTGCTACACACAACTACTTTGGATGATGCAAAACTTGCAAGACATTCAGATCACATGTACTCCACTTATCTCCATTCTATGTGATAACACAAGTGCCATCAGTATTTCAAAGAGTCCTGTCATGCACTCCAAGACCAAGAACATACCCATCAAATATCATTTTCTACATGAACAAGTGCTTCGACAAAAGGTTAAACTGGAATATGTTCCCTCCAAAGAATAGGTTGCTAATATATTCACTAAACCACTGCCTAGAGAGACATTTGAATATCTTAGACAAAAGCTGGGAGTAGTTGCTACATCATCCTATTGTTAAATCCTATCTTCTTTAGAGAAAATATGGTTATACATGAGTTTCATGAAGCGTAGTCGTGTATATACACTGGTTTCTATGGGTACAGTCGTGTATAAGTTGGTTTGAAGAAAAGTAGTGGGCCAGACTCAGGAGAAAGGGGTCTGATATGGTTCAGTGAATTATCTGCTCTGCTTGATGATGGTTACAGTCTATTGATGACATGTGGAAATATGTTGGCTGTCATAAGTTGTTGATAACTTGATATATATCTTATTGATGATGATGCCCTGATAACTCTTCTGATATATGCAATGATCAGATCTAATAGTGAAAATATGACACGGGTTCAGGGGGAGAATTTGCTTCTAATAATGCATTGTTGGCATTATCTTAGAAGATCTCGATGAAGATTTTCTTTTTGGTGGAACAGGTTCACGGGGAGAACATGGTTGCTGGTCTGGATGCTGATTGACAAATGTTGTTGATGCTAGTTGCTGATGACTATCATTGTCTTGTTTCAAGTATTTGGTCTCTGTTATATATGTCATGTATATCTTTTAATGTAACGGTCATGAAAATACCTAATTTGTAACCCCACTATGCATGGGATGGATGATGTAATGTTTCTTGTTTTTTTCACATGTATAAACAATTGATATATCCCCACTTGGTTGGGTGGATGAGTCAAATTTGGTATATCCCCACATGGTTGGGAGATGGATGTATGTATGAGTCCTTGGTGATAGGAAGGTCATTTTTGATGCATGTATAGAATCATGTTCTTCTTTTAGAACATCTTTTTGCAAACCTTGCTTGTGCTCAAGGGGAGCACGGACTCGATCATGGGAGCTCAATCAGCACGCTTCAGCATATCAGAGAATTTAGCATGCACTCAGGGGGAGCATGACCCTTTTCCCTTAATGTCAAAGGGGCAGAGTGACTTGGTGTGGTTGTTGCCATGAAGTCCAAAGGGGGAGTTTTTTGGCATTATGACACAGGTGTTGTCCTTGATGGCAACCCTCTCAGATGACAAATCATAATATAGCAGGTTAACATCTCAAAGTTATAGATAAGACTTCACAGAATGAAGAAAGAGAGGTATCCATAGGTTCACCATTGGCCAAGCCATGTATACATGTGGGTTCATTGTATACAAGTGGCATATATGTACACACACACTTTCACAAAAGGAAAAGCGTGTATACCTTGGAAAACTATGTTTTTGGTTTGAAGTATTTGGTCCATGGTATTTTGATCCATGGTATTGGTCCAAGGTATCAAGTCTGAGGTATTGACCCTAGGTATTTGATCCAAGGTATTGGTCCTAAGTGGTTTTGGTCCATGGTATTCAGAAAGGCCTAAAACTATAAGAGGAGAAGATCATTAGGCCAAGGCACTCAAGCATTGAATATTTGATGAAGTGTGAGATCTAGTTTGCAGGTTATTTGGTTATGGTGCATTGCTGGATCTGAACCAAGGAGGAACCTTAGTAGTTGATGGAGGATAAGATCTAATGATGGATCGGGATATTAAGGCTTAAAATGAACTATCATTATGTGTTTTTGCTCATGAATATTCTAGATCTGAATACTGATGTAGATATTATTTTGTAAATGATATGATCTGGGCATAACTAAAATCTGGTGTAACTGTAGAATTATGAATTAATATTTACAGATGTATACGGTGGTTGGCTTTGAGGAAAGCGCGTATACACACAGGTTCAGCAGATGGAAGTACCGTATACCTTATTATCTATGTTTTAGTTGCTACTATTTGTTGTTGCAGTGTTCTAGGTTTTGGCTTGGATTTTGGTTCTGTATTCTGGTGATAGCATTCTGAAAGATTATATTGATATGTTGTCAAAGTGATTGACTGATTTGGTTATGGTTGGTTCAATAGGAGATTGGTTGATGCAGATATATTTGATGATTGAATGATGTTGTTGATGGATCCAGTCTAAAAATTTATGAAACGTGGTCCCTGGAAGAAAGGAGAAGGTTGTAGCCTTCTATAAGCCAGCACCTACGTACTATTAAACATATCAGCTAGTACAAGAGCTAGGGGGTTGTAGCTCCCTTCCAGTAGAAGTTGGAGAAAGAGAGAAGGTTGTAGCCTTCTATAGGTAGAAGCCTACGTACTAGTATAAGACTGCACCAGTACAAAATTGTAAAAAGAAATCTCTTATTATTGAAAGATGACATAGATGATTGCAGCAGGTGGTTTTCACCCACATTGGGTTTCCACCTTATATCTTGGTGTTCATGTGTCTTTCTTATGTGTGATGATATGTTCTATTTTTACTACACTTGGTTGCTATTTATATGGTTCTAATGCACTAATTAAAGATCAATAGATGATGAATTAGCTGAATCATAAGTTTGTTGGATATACGCTAGTTGCACTAAACACAGTTGCGTGTACACATGAGTTCCCTTAAATGAAGTAGCGTATATGAATCTGATTATGGAAATGAAAAATTGTTAATTCAATAATACTGATTCAACCTCCCTCTCAGTATTATTTCCAACATAGAATACTTCAGCGACAAGGCAACATAGACCACCAGGAAAATGGGACAAAACATTCCCTTAGTGAGACTATCATAACTAAGAGCGACACTTGAGATAGACCTTCGGATGATAGTGATGAAACTTGTGCGAAAGTTCTTAGAATTTTTTGTGTGAATATGATGGATGTTCACTTAGCAAAGACAACCCAAAAATGTAAAGACAAACCTTCAAAATGACCAGAACAAGATTGTAAGCATCGCAAAGCAATTAATATGCAAAAATATGACTGCTGGTCAAACAAGTGAAAAGGGGTGAAAGACTCTACAAGATCTCATGGGATGAGCTCGAGTGTTTGCAAATATCAATAGAATAACCAAGGAAGGCTCCAAAATTTGAATGCAAGCCAAAATTTTTGAGGGTGTTGTAGGCAATACAACACTTGGTGACACACTGGTTGAATACCAACTTCTATGTTTTGGTTCATTTTTAGCGCATGGCCTTAGCCTTTCGGGGAGTATTGATTCCTTGTGCACATAATTTTAGCCTCCCCACTTACCCCATGGACATACATGATTCACGTTATACACACTCAGTTGAACAAAACATAAGGTTCAACTAGATCACAGTGTTTCAAATTGAGCAGGGTAGTCTAGCTTACGCGCTTAAGATTTTCAAAGTATAATTTTTCATCTCTGGTGTTGCTCCACTACCAGCATCCCTAAACAGTACCCTAGTGGATTCACATAGGAACACAAGAATTTCTCCACTTCCATTGAGCCGAGACATTACCTTGATGGAGTTTCCTTCTTCACCTCTCTGTGTACGAAGTCTCTCTCTTCTTTCGCCTTTATTATTTTTGAAAGAGAACAGTGAATAGTAACTAATTCATTTTTGGGGAGGAAGATGGATCTTGACTTATTGAGAGTAGGAGCATTTTTTCCTTTAGAGAAGCATGTAAATACCTCTAATTCAGGTTTTCTCATTTATATTTTCCCTTTCTCCATTTCTACTAGTTGGATAAGCTTGCACGCCAAACAAGAAAACTAAGTACCAGCATGAGGTTTCCCAGACTGGACACATATTCATGGTTGGAACAAAGATCTCCTTACAGTCGGATCATATTTTTCATCAAGACTTCATCAACCAAAATTTATAACCAATCACAAGTAGGATGGACGTAAGACTGGCCAAGGGCTGAAGTGTCACAAGACGCTTTGAACATCAACCACATACGCATTCAGAAACCAGGATGCATGTCAAGGCACAACACTTATTCACGTAGTGCAAACAAATAGAAAACTCAACACAAAAGGAGAAACCAGATGAGATAAAATGCTTACACAACAAGGAAACGAAACTAGAAGAAAAGAAATCAAAATGACTAAAGAAAATACAATGTAAATCCAGAATAAGAAAACCACGATGGACTACGAGTGCAAGATGAGCGCAAGGAAGGGACAGCTAAGATGCAATCAATTCTATTCCTATTATAACAGCTAAACATTGGGGTTATGTGAAATGAAATTTCTAGTGAAGTTGCTTAGTTGTTCCCGACCTGCATGCACAAAGACACAAATGATTAAAATAGATAAAAATTAATGTGCAACATAAGATATAAAAACTTGAACAACTTGCACAAGGAAAATAAGCTCTTTCCTATTAGTAGAAAGACATGTCACAACCACTACTTTTACCCAATACACACCTTGGAAACCTCTTGCGAGGACGTCCTAATATACACCAAGCTTCTTAGCAAGTGCGAGGACTAATTGAAACTTGTTGTCAACAACATAGCTTTCCATGTAAGATTGTTCCAACCATTTAGTGATTGGATTGTAAAATTCGTAATGGGTTTCTAGAAAGCCATGTCATCTTTGAAAAGATGGATTTTTATTTGAAATATGGGATCATGATGGGAATCTAGTAAGAAAAAATAAATCTGATCATTCTCAATAGTCATGCCAAGACAGTGAGGACTGCCATCAGTGCAGGCTGAAGTGCCTCACCTCCTTCATAGAAATATAAGGAGAAAGATGATAAACAATGAATATTAGAGTGCGCGAAGTAGCTATCATCGTACATGCTAATGGGGAAATGATAAGCCAAGTGACAGTCACCCAAGATAGAGAAATGATCAGATGAGCTGGTTGAGATGCCAGATTCCTAATTTTCAATTTTAACATTGCAAACACTCTGCATAATCGAACCAAGTTCACTATGAGATAGATATGACAGACCAACTTCCTCCAACTAGTGAAAATTTACGCACGCATCATGGTAGTCACAAGAATTTAAAAAGGATGCTAGAACTATGAATATGTGAAATCATTTGGGGCATGGTGAATGGAGAGGAACTTAATTCGTGTGATAGCTTGTGAACACATCATCACCTAGGGAGATTTCTGGTGTGATCAACGGATATATTCACAATACAAGGATCATAAGAAGACAAAGGAGATGACCATTAGAGGGGAAATTTGATAAGTATGATTGTGGGAAAAGATAGTCTTTGAGATGATTAACTTCACAATTCCATGATTTCATGAGGGGTTGATAGTCTCAACCCAAGTTTCATGTAAGATATGTGCAAGAAGATGGGTGTGATGTAACAAATTTGTGGATTTGGTTGTAAGTGAAATTTTGAAAATTTGAAAGATCACACCCGGAATACCAACTTTTTTACATCGAAATCCATATTAATTGATACCATGCAAACAGAAGGGTTATGCATGAGAAACCAGATCTGATTGGATTTGGGGGACTTAGTAGAGTCGCGAGGTCCTGACATAACCATCAATGGACGATGAAGTGCCTCGAGTCCCTGGCAAGTCCCAAAAATTTCTAGAATTGTAGAATCATATTTTAAAGCTTGAACCAAATCATGCATGGCTTGAGGATGGTTACTATTGCTCATTTCAAAATTTCTCTCAAGATGGCAGCCATATCTGTCACAAGTTGCATGAAATTTCATAGCTTCAGTAAGATGAATTGAAGAGTTGTCTTCATGGAAGAGAAGAGATGACAAGGAATGGGAAGTACGCTCTATGATTATTATGTTTTCAACTTTATCATGGAAAACCTCACCGTCTTGTGCCAATTGAGGTAATAACTCATCAGATGGAGAAAAAAAAATGCACGAGTTATCTCCACCATATGTAGATGCATTGTGAATGGTAGGACACATGGGAAAGTGAGGTGAGGAGGAATTTTCGATATGAATGTCTTCTTTGATCAGAGCACATTCTAGATTTGAGTTAGAGTCTTCATGAGAAAAGGGAAGATCACATGATGTGCTTGGGTGTTCATCAAAACATATGGAAGAATGGGAGTGGTGAATGCCCAAGTCCGAGGTTTGATCGAAAGAATTAATTGTACATGATGTTCCACCCAGATTAGCAAATTAAGAGTTGCTCAAGAATGGAAGCTCACCATCATGATGCAAGAAATTTTGACATGAAGAGCAAAGATTGATAGTGTCCTCACCTTTCTGCTCCTCTTCCTATGTAATGTGATTGCTTTATGCCTCATTGTAATTTGAGTTAGTAGCTTGAGAATCAAGAGAATGTGATCCACTGACTGGTGGAGTATATTGATCAAGTGAGCCATGGTAGTAGGAGTCATGGCTTGTAGATGTTGGAGAATGGTAGAGACATATATATGATTCGAGACTTAAGTTTTGAATGGTGATGTCCTCTTTTAGAATGGAGGAGTGAGTCTTCACTATAGGCTTCCTAAGGCATTGTAGAACTTCCTCCATAGAAGTTGGAGATAGATGAGAAGATGGGATGGGGACGCGTTGTGCAGATTTCTCATCTTTGCAAACATCACAAGGGGAACCCACACGAAGACTGGAAAACGAATATGACAAGGAACAAATGGGGTGTTTGGCTCCTCCTCTATAATATGAGGTCCCTCATGGTTCGAAATAGTTGGAGAGGAAGGGAAATTGGAGGATTCACCGTATTGAGAAAGATGAACCAAGAGTTTAAACTCTTCTCTCAAGAAATCAAAGTTCAAAATTTGTTCATGAATTTCATAATAGGGGTGAAGGAAGTGATCAGCAAAGTCCTCGGCTAATTTGTCACACTCCATTCTTAAATGATAGATTTTTTCATGGAAATATCGATGGCTATACTCATCAAACATTTTAGTCATCATTTCGGCAACATGACCAAATGAATCGACAGAGTCAAATGCTAATGTGTGACATCATTTCTTAACATGAGCTTCGAATGTGAGGGTGAGTAATGCAGCCTAGACATCTCTAGACTTTATTCCACGATGCTTGAAAAAAGTCATAAATTGAAGCACATGTGCACGAAAAGATGGTTCACCCTCACCACTGAACTTCAAATTGGAAAGGTCATGGACAACTTACCCGAGGATGGTACATTCAGACTTTATAGAAAAACATCATAGGATCATGATGTCAGGAAGAGCCATTTTTAAAATAATATATTCAAACCATACTCTACCGGTACAACTTGTCATCTGGCCCTTCTTCTAGCGCTATTTTATTGATGGTGATGGAAATATGTGAACTAAGAGGATCTCCCTGATGTTAAGTCCCAACTAGACCTCACACCATTTGGTGTAGGAGTACCATTCGCTATGAAGGCTTGGTTGCCATATACATGAGAGTGTTACATTGTTATCTTCAAACAACAAGGTATGTGTGCCTGGTGAGTGCGTCATGTAACTGTGTCAAAGTTCTCTTACTACAAATGGCGGAGAGGAAAGTGAGCCTCTAAATGAGATGTATTTCTACCACCCATAGAGAGACACACAAATCAGGAAGTTTTCTCCAACACCCAGTGGAATAGTCCATAGTAGATGCAGCAGTCGTTAAAACTGAGGCGAAGGGGACAGCACATACACCACCCAGTGGAGTAGTCCACATGGATGTGATGGTCTTTATAACTAGGAAACAAACATGGCCTCTTAAGTATCCTATAGAGTAGTCCACAAGGATGTGACAACGGTGATAGCCAATACACAAAGGTGGTCTGTCTAGTATCCCATGGAGTAGTCCATAGGGATGAGACATTGGTGATAAGTAATACATCACATATTCAACAATGTAAGTACTAAATAAACCAAAGTAGCTCAATTATCTTAGTATAGGTTAAGAAAACTTGCATTACAAATGTTTAAAGAGTATTCTTACAAACATTGACAAGACATACATGAAAACGTGTTGGCCTTAACAAGGTTCTGAATTAAGAAAAATTCCAAAGACACATCTATACACCATACATCACTAGTCCCATTAGTGGGACATTAGAGCCACTCCTTACCCCTCAAATAAAAAACTACAAACTCTCAAGGCTATGTGTGAGGAGCCAAGGTGAAAAGTCCTTTCTCATATAATGGGAGGGGTATATAGAGCCAAGGGTGATGCTTGACCCTTCTAACTCTTTGACTACCCTCATGACCATTCAACTTCCTATGACTTTTCAACTGACATGACTCTTCAACTTCTTGTATGCGTCCATTGGAATTCCACATTACATTACATTCAATTACAATATATATGACCCATAGTGGTGATGTTGCCAAGAAAATTCATGACACAACTTGACATGTACTAGTTGACTATGGTGTCCATGTCAAGTTGTTACACTGCTAATTAATGCATGTACTTTTGTTCTACTTCATCTTCTCCTTCGTATGGCTTAGTTCTATGGGATATTCGATGGCCTCGGTCTTGCAATATGGTTCAATGCATTTGTTCCTTTTCGCTTGTTGCTTGATGTGCTTTGTTCGTCTATCAAGCTGCAATTAAGTCTTCTAGCATGTGCACTCCTTCTTCATCGCATTTGTCATCTCGCCATGATCCATTTTTGTACCTATTCCTAGAATTCACTCATGACGAACAACATCAAATCCATAACCTCCTAGTCTAGCATGATGCATTTTTTTCATGTTCCAGGCTCGAGACAAATGA
The DNA here is from genome assembly GCA_031772625.1 of Pinus tabuliformis. Lineage (NCBI taxonomy): Eukaryota > Viridiplantae > Streptophyta > Pinopsida > Pinales > Pinaceae > Pinus > Pinus tabuliformis. Next base: position 666,741,640 of record CM062808.1, read on the forward strand.
GAGGTTGGGAAGAGGGCCCAAGAACTATCGAATTCATAGTTCTAGGTGATAAGGAGGGGGGACAAGGCAATAAGACAGCATAGAGCATAGCTTAGGTTGGGGTGAGGAACTCTGGGGCACAATATACACTGTCGGGGAAAACTGCGTAGTGAATACTGGGACGCATAATTGCATAGTGAAGGACACCAGTGGTAGCTACAAGGTGGAACCTTGAGGGGTAATTCTGCATAGTTCCTAGAGGTAGGGCTGTAGAGGGCTAGCTGGGTAGATCTTCGCATTTTTCAGGAGGTAGATAGGGCAAGGCAACAAAGGACTAGTTGGGCATTTCTACACAGCTTTCAACAGGAAGACATGATAGGGTAGAAGGGGAACAACTAGGCATTTATGTTCAGTTTCCAAGGGGAAGAGAGGACAAGGCAGCAGAGGAAAATCTGGGAATTTATGTGAAATTTCTGAGAGTAGTACAAGCTCAAGTCTCTATGCAATGTGGGGTTCTAGTAGGTAGGAAGGAGGCCTAATGACTATTCTTTCAGAATGTGTTGTTTAGATCGGTCATGGAGGAAATTTTTACGTAGTTCTAGGAGGAAGGCAATCTTCTCACCTCTCAGATTGTGTAGTGCAGCTAACCTACAAGACAACCTCAAGCACTGCATAGTTTCGGGTAGCAAAGAATGGTCACTAAGAGCTGAGACTCCATAGTACAGCTTGTTGGAAATAATACTGAGAGGGGGGGGGGTGTGAATCAGTATTAGCAACTTAATAAAATTTTCATTTCCATAATCAAATTTATATATGCTACTTTAGTGAAGGTAACTCACGTGTGCACGCAACTGTTCTTAAGGAAACCAACGTATATCTAGTGAGCTTATGATTCAGTTAATTCATCATATGTTGATCTATAATCTGTGCATCAGTACTTTATTAAACATTAAATAGTAACCATGTGCAGTTAATAACAAAATGAACCATTACACATAAGCAACACACATGAAAACCAAGATATAAGGTGGTAACCCAATGTCGGTGAAAACCACCTGCTATTGTTGTCTCTATGTTCTTTTAATAATAAGAAAATATGTTTACAACATTGCACTGGTGCAGACTCATACCAGTACGCAGGCTTCTACCTACATAAGGTTACAACCTTACCTCATCGTCCAGCTTCTATTGGAAAGGAGCTACAACCCCCTAGCTCTTGTACTAGCTAATATGTTTACTAGTACATAAGTGTCGACCTACATAAGGGTACAACCTTCTTTCTTCCTTTAGGGACCACATTTCATAAATTTTCAAACTAGATGCTCCTGGTACACAAAAATACACATGAAGGCCTCATTTCATCCAATTTTCATATTGGACCCATCAACAACATTGAAGCTTAGAATCAATCATCATTGCAATACAACCATCAACTACATCTGCATCAACCAATCACCAAAACTCAATCATCACTCTCTGAATAAACCAAACTCAATCAATCACTTAAAACCCCTGAACCTCTAACACAATTAAATCAACCATTCATTCATACTTAATCAATTTCAACAAATTAACTGCAATAGATAGATCACTGTAACCAGTACACAGATCTGAACCTAGAACACTGCATCATCAATTAGAACTAGCTGTAACCTCAAAAACCATGCATCAGAGTGTATATGCAACTTGGAAGAGCTGAACTAGCACGTATAAACAACTTTGCCAAAGCGAACCAACTTATAGATCTACAAATACTTACTTATAACTTCGTTGCACTTCTCGACATCAGACATACCCAGATCATCACATATAAAGGATAAAACATGTGTTAGCAATCAAATCTAGCCCATCGATTATCGGATCACATAATGATGAGTCATTACGATCTTGATCCATCATTAGATCTCATCCATCATCACTGAAGCAAATCACAATCAATCAATCTGAACATTCAGAACACTGTCACCAGAATGCAATCACCAAAACATGAAACAAAAACCTAGAACTTTGCATCAATAACCAGAACCAACTGTAACTTCAAACATCATAGTTCATAAGGTATACGCTACTTCAATGTGTCGAACTAGTGTGTATATGCTCTTTTACCAAAGTGAAATAGCGTACATATCTGCAAATACTAACTTAAAACTTCATAGACATTCCAGACTTCTGTCATACCCAGATCATATAATTTACAGAATAAAACATGTGTCAGTATTCAGATCTAGAATATCCATGATCAAACCACATCATGATAATACATCTAGGGCTTTATGATCTCGATCCATCATCCATCATCAACCGCATAGTGGCATCCTTCGATCAGATCAAGTAAAGCATCAAAAGCTCATAACCTACATATATGATCTAACACTTCATAAGTTATTCAATCCTTGCACACTGTGGCCTAATGATATTCTCCTCCTTATATAGTTTTAGGCCTTTCTCAATACCTTGGACCAAAACCACTCAGGACCTATACCTTGGACCAAATATCTAGGGTCAATACATTGAACCAAATACCTCAAACCAAATACCTTGGATCAAAATACCTTGGACCAAAAACTTGGTTTTCCAACATGTACGTGCTTTTCCTCTTGTGAAAGTGTGTGTATACGTTATGCGCTTCTTTTGTTCTGTTAACCTTTGTGTATACGCTTCTTGGACAAAGTGAACCAGCGTATACCTCTCTTTCCTCATTCTTTGGAGTCTGATTTGTAATCCTTTGCTGTTAACCTGCAGCACTATGAACTGTCATCTGAGAGAGTTGCCATTGTACATTACTTCTAAACTGATTCCTTTGAACTGTCCTGCATTTTGTCACATTTGTAAACACAACTGCCATGAATTTTGTCACATCTGATATCTCTTCTATAGATTCATCTAGTTACCATATACAAGTGAGTTGTTCTGCTATAAGTGGGTTGCCATCAAGTACAACAGATGCATCATAATGCCAACAATCTCCCCCTTTGGACTTGATGGCAACCATGTTGTTGTTGATTACTGCAAGCTATAGAAACTGTTAGCGATAACAAGCAACACCAAAATACTCTTCCCATTTGACACCAAGGGCAAAGGGCAGACCAAGATATTCTCCCCCTCTGATATCAAGGGCAAAGGGCTGACAAAAAAAAAAAACTTTCATGTCCGAACAGTTGAATATAAACATGATCATGCTCCCCCTAAGCACGTGTTGAATTCTTTGATTAAACTCCCCCTTCGTACATGCTAAGATGCACTATATCATCCATGCTCCCCCTAAGCGCATGCAAAGACTGCAAATATTTTCCAAAAGAATAACATGACTCTATAACTCAACTAAGTGAGTTTTTCCTTCCTATCACCAATGACTCATACATACATCAGTCTCCCAACCAAGTGGGGATATACCAATTTATACATGACTGAAATATAGCAATTATTACATCATCCTTCCCATGCATAGTGGGGGTACAAATTACATCATATGACCAAAAAGGACTCATTAGAGACAAATTATTACATCATGGGTCTTTATATGACCTTTACATCAAATGATATACATGACATTTATAACAGAGGCCAAGTATCTAACAAGACCATGATATTCGTTAGTAACTATCATACACCATGTATGATCTACACCATAAGCATCTGTCAACAGCATCCAGACCAGCAACCTATATATGTCCATCATTAGTTCCCAAGATATGACAGTGTAAATATCATCAACCTATGACAAAGTATGTCTGCATATAGATATCAACTCATCCTCTTGATCTCATCAAGATAAACTTGCTTCGTTTCCTTAGTAGAAAGAGCCTTATCATAACCTTCCATGAATCAACTAAGCATATGTCATATCTCCAAGTGGTAGCGCAAAATCATTCACATCATATCATATGTGAAAAACACCATAGTCATCATCTATCATCATCAAGAACTACATGATATTTCCACAAGAACCCTTAATATATCAACCATGTATCATCACTAGGGGACATCCCACATCTGATAAGCATCAACATATGTGAATATCAAACCTATCATCATAAAGTAAAAGGTCATCATCATTATGTGAATAAGTAAGCCATGTCTCCGAAAATCCATGTCTTGAAATGGCAATGCCTGCGATACCATCATTCTCTTGGCCAACCAACAATATCTATCAATATGCAAGTAATCATACATGTATCCAAAATATTGTATCTACATCAAAGAGATAGCAATATGTATCTAGAAAACCATTAGCTCATGGTCATTGGTCAAGCAAAAATCCTTAACCATGTAAGAACTATAGGAATCCTACATCATAACTGCACCATGATGATAGCAACATAAAAGAAATGAGTGGCTCATCATCAAATAATGAAGTTGTGTACTCAATATTTGTACTTCTTCCTTGTCCTTATGAAGATCAACATGTAAGAAACATATATGTACTGTATGCATCATCAAAAAGTCATCCACAAGCATCCATAAATCTGATCTGAATACTAACTATGTGACCCCAAGCAATACAAGTATCATCTGAGATTTCATCATGGAAAACTCATAACTATAACATAGGATGACATATCATTAAGACACTTTATCCACATAAGCATCATCCCCATTTATAAGAATCATTAGGTACTAAAGATTTCTAAACATAATGCCAACAATGCATTATTAGAAGCATAGCATATTCTCCCCCTACACCTGTGCCACCTGTTCACTCTCAGATCTGATCATTGCATATATCATTAAGAAATATCAAGGCATCATCATACATCAACAAATTATGAGGATCAATATCACTTATAAATAACATCGACATACTATAGACATCAATCATCAAAACAAAAAAGATAATTGATAATTTTCTGAACCATATCAAATTATTTTTCTGAGTCTGTCCTGTTGGCATTATGGCTAAAGTATTGTCCTTGATGGCAACTCATACAGGTGATGGATCACTGTACAACAGGTCAGTAGCAGAGATTGATGATTAGCTCACAAATAATGAAGAAAATAAGAGGTACACAGGTACACCGTACAAAAGCTGCGGACCTGCAGGAATATCATAGATAAAGTGCGTACATACCCGCAGGTACACCATGTAAAAGGTGCGGACCCCAGTTCACTCACTTCAAGGCAGAGAAGCGCGCTCACGTGGGGTTTCTTATGTTTGGCCCGTGGTATTTAGCCCGCCGTTTTTGATTCTATGGTTTTGGCCCGTGGTATAGGATCTAATTTAGCCCCGATTTGGACCCCTTTGTATTGGTTATCTATGGTATTGATTCATGGTTTTAGCAAGAGCTTGCCTATATAAAGCAAAGGAGATCATTTGGCTAGATACTTGTGAAAGAAGAAGATCTTAAGAGAAGCTAGATCTGAAATTCTAGTGATGGGTTTGTGAGAGATAGCTGAATCTAAATCAAGGAGAAACATGAGGGTTACAAGTCGGATCTACTAATGGGTTGAGATCCCTTCGACGCATGATCAGATCTGTAGATTTGATAGTCTGGGTTATCCTTGAAGTCTGAAAATTGTCTATACCCGCAGGACCGCAAGTGCAGTGAAAGAAAAGTGCGGAGATACGCAGGCGCAGAAGCGTTGCAGGTGCGCAGATACGCAGGCGCAGAAGCGCTGCAGGTGCGCAGATTCGCAGGCCTAGAAGCGCTGTAGATGCAGAGGTGCGCAGGCAGTTCATAAGACACAGTGTGTGGGTACGCAGGCGAGCAGCAGAAGAAGGTGCAGATGCACGCAAGTGTTATACTGGTGAAGCTGCGGACTTTTCATGAAATCTATTTAGCTGCCTCTATTTATTATTGTTGTGTTTTGGGTTTTGAAGTGATGTCTGGTATTATGTTCTGATAACAGCCGTGATTGATTGAATGATTATGATTAGCTTCAGTATTGATAGATGAATGGATCAGGTTCATAATGACTTATCCCTATATGATCAGGTGGACTAGATCTGGTTGATAACTCTCATTGTACAGGTATTGATCTGGTGATTGGGTGATTCAGAAGGTTGTTTGATTATGAGCTTCAATGTTGTTGTTGGGTCCAGTATGAAAATTGGATGAAATGTGGCCTTTCAGATTATGTGTTGTGCTTCAGTGTATCCAGTCAGAAAATTGATGAAACATGGTACCTGGAGGAGAGAAGATTGTAGGTCAGCACCTACATACTAGTATCTAAGCTAGTACAAGAGCTAAGGGAAATCTTTGGAGCATTGTAGCAGGTAGCAGCCTGCGTACTAGTAAATGGATTGGCTAGTATAAGAGCAAAGGGGGTTGTAGCTCCCGTACTGGTATAAGACTACACCAGTACAAATATTGTAAAAGGATTTTCTTATTAAGAAGAAGATTGAGATGACTTGCAGCAGGTGGTTTTCTCCCACATTGGGTTTCCACCTTATATCATGGTGTTCATGTGTGTGGCTTATGTGTGATGATCTGTTCTATTTTACTGCACCAGTTTACTGTTAATATGATTGATAATGCTCTAATACACTCAACTAACTGAATCATAAGAAGTTGTGGAAGTAGCATATATGAATCTGATTATGGAAATGAAAAAGTTTTATTAATGTGATAATACTGATTCACCCCCCCTCTCAGTATTATTTCCAATAATTGGTATCAGAGCAGGTCCTTTGGTAGAAGCTTGATCGCTTGAAGGAGATCCGTGAAACAATGGGAAAGAAGCTTAAGAAGAAAGAACCTAAGAATAAGAAGACATATCAGAGGAACTATGACAGTGGGAGAATCGATTGGGGATTAGGTATAAGAAGCTCTTCAGATTCAGAATCAGATTCAGAATCATTTCAGAATGAAGATGACCATTCAGGTATGAATTGCTATCCTCTGATATTCCAGCTATCTTTCCTTTAGGAAAAGATGAAAGTGATAGTGAGACTACTGAATTTGCTCTTATGGGTGAGCAAGAAAGATATCAAATTGAGGCAGAATTTAAAAGTCTTACAGACAAAATTAGAACTCAGCAAGATCTGTTGGACAAAAGGAACTGTGCTTTTGAAAGGGTAACTGCTGAACTAAAAGCTCATCTAGAGAAAGGAAGCAAGGTAAGGAAGCTATTTAAGGACAAATATCAAAAGTTGTTGGATGAAGTAACATCACTAAGAAATGAAGTCATTGAAAAGAACACAACAATCAAGGAGCCCAGAGATCGATCCAGTTATTATGAAAATCTTGAAGCCACGATCCGCTCACTAAAGGAAGATCTTGAAGAATCAAGGAAGCAGAATGAAGATCTTCACCAAGCAATTGAAAAAAAAGACAACAAAGTCATCAACTTAAAATCTCAGCTGGAATGTGCCTTCCGAGTTTGTCAAATGCAGCAGGATCTGAATGAAGAACAAGAAAAGGAGATTCTCAAACTAAGGGAACAAATAAGGAAAGCTGAAGAAGATTTGAAAAAGCAATCTCTTGAAAAGGAAGAACAACTTCAGGTTGAGGTAAATATCTTGAAAGGTAAATTAGAAGAAAAGGATAAGCTTTTACGATTTCAAGATAGTTCTAAAGTCTTGGATGATATTCTTAGTAGTCAAAGGTCTCCTGCTATAAAGAGTGGTCTTGGTTTCCATGAATCTGTTGAAGGTGAATCTAGTTCAAGGAACTCTAAAGAGAAATCTAAAGTGATCAACGAAGAAATGAAAGATCAATCTCATCATCAACCAAGGAAAGAGATTCCTCAAAGAAAATCCTTTACTCCTCCTATGAATAATGTTGAATGTTATGTATGTCATAATCTTGGACATGTTGCAGCTAGATGTAGAAGAAGAAGGGTTCAAGACCATTATGCAGAAAGATCATCACATTCAAGGTACTTTAATGGATATTGCTTTGCTTGCAATATGTATGGTCATAAAGCTACTGACTGTTACAGGAGGAATATGAAACATGTAAGATGTTATGCATGTAACAAGCTTGGACATATAGCTAAGGAATGCAGGAACAAAGTGCGGGCACCATATCAAAAGGAGAAAATGTCATCATCACGCTTGAAGATATGGAGGAAAAAGGAAGTACAGTAAAAAAAAGGTGGCATAGCACAATGTACAGACATACCAGAATCAGAGGGAGCTGAAAGTACAAAACTTCAGTGTCCTGAATCTCATATGCAAACTCCATAAAGGGAAGTCGCGTATATACGCGAGTTGGATACTGCACAATTGCGTATATGATTGTTTGAAGAAAGGCAGTAGGGAAAGTGAAGTTGGAAGTGAATCTATGAAGTATGATCTCTCGAGCACAAGATCAGATCTGGGAATCTGACTGTCAGTGGCACAGAGGAGGACTATTTAATTGGGTTCTAATCAGAGGTATGCAGACCATTCACTGCGAAAGTGCGGGCATGCGCAGCAGAGCGGAAGTTCTTGTGCAGAGGAACACAGGTGATACACAGAGAAAGTGCGAGGGTACACAGCGAAGCAAAAGTACCAGTGCGGAGGTACGCGGCATAATATTCGTTTAGGTGCGGAAGCACAGTAAAAGAATGCGGTGCTACAGAAGCCGTAGGTGCATAGCTACGCGGCGCGATAGAGGCCGAGGTGTGGGGGCACAGTAGAGGTACGCGCCGCGATTGATGGCACAGGTGCGTGGGTACGCGCTGTAGTAGAAGGCTCTCTGCGGGAATATGCAGAAACACAGAAAGTCAAGTGCGGGGATACGTAGAGGAGCGGAAGGTGAAGTGCGGAGCCACGCAGGCCATATAATGAGAAACTGCGGATCTGCCTTAAGGCATTTATTGGCTGACTTTTCTTGTTGATAAGATCTGACAGATGGCACCGGTTTAGGGGGAGCATATGTTTTTAATGCATTGTTGGCATTATGGTTAATAGTCCTTGGTGATGAAGATTATATGGCTAAATGATATATCTTGCTATGATGTGGTTATGAGTTGTCCATCTCATATGATTCTTGGATTTACATAGTTGATTTTCAGATCAGATTTATGGTTGATTCTCTGATGCTACATATCTGGTGCTTACATGGTGATCTTCATAAGGATAAGAAGAATTATGATGCAAGATTCGTATTGTTAGCTAGATACATGGGTGATTATTCAAAGTTGCATTGTTGGAGACATGATGATGATGAGCTCTTACCTATATGATGATAGGTTGTTTCGTACATATGTTGATTGATGCAGATATTCCCAAATGATGATCTGGATGGCTTTGGTGTTTCTCCTTATGATAAAAGATGTTATGGAGCAGATCATACAGTGTTGTTGCTGATGTTTATCTTAGGTGATTGGTCTCTGTTATAAATGTCATATCACGACTCATGATGTAATAGTGTGTCTCTATCTATTGTAGTCATCTCTTCAGGTCATGTAACGACCTATGTTGGTTTCCCCACTATGCCTGGGATGAAGATGTAATGTATTTAGTTCCTGATGTATCCCCACTTGGTTGGGTGATGGATGTATGTATTGAGTCTTTTGGTGATAGGAAGGTCATTTATGATATATAGAGTCATGTTCTTCTTATAGAACATCTTTTTGCAGACCTTGCCTACAGTCAGGGAAAGCTTGAGCATAAACAACACTATATAGCAGAGCAGACATTTCAGCTTGTTCTCAGAAAGAGCATGATCAGATTGGTGCACCATGGCATATACAAAGGGGGAGCTCATTCAGAGACTTCAGCAGATCTGGTTTATAGTCAAGAGGAGCATGTTCTTAGGGGAAGCAAAACCCTTTGCCCTTGATGTCAAAGGGGGAGAGTGATTTGGTGTTGTTGCCATCAAGTCCAAAGGGGGAGATTGTTGGCATTATGATGCATGTAACCCACTCATAGAAGATCATCTCTCTTATATACAACAAGATGAATCTACAGAAGAGATATCAGATGTGACAGAGCATGGGGTACCAGACAGCTCAAAGGGATCAGATGACAGTTAACAAGTAAGCTTTGCCATCAAGTCCAAAGGGGGAGATTGTTGGCATTATGGCTAAAGTATTGTCCTTGATGGCAACTCATACAGGTGATGGATCACTGTACAACAGGCCAGTAGCAGAGATTGATGATTAGCTCACAAATAATGAAGAAAATAAGAGGTACGCAGGTACACCATACAAAAGCTGCGGACCCGCAGGAATATCATAGATAAAGTGCGTACATACCCGCAAGTACATCATGTAAAAGGTGCGGACCCCCAGTTCACTCACTTCAAGGCAGAGAAGCGCGCTCACGTGGGGTTTCTTATGTTTGGCCCGTGGTATTTAGCCCGCCGTTCTTGATTCTATGGTTTTGGCCCGTGGTATAGGATCTAATTTAGCCTCAGTTTGGACCCCTTTGTATTGGTTATCTATGGTATTGATTCATGGTTTTAGCAAGAGCTTGCCTATATAAAGCAAAGGAGATCATTTGGCTAGATACTTATGAAAGAAGAAGATCTTAAGAGAAGCTAGATCTGAAATTCTAGTGATGGGTTTGTGAGAGATAGCTGAATCTAAATCAAGGAGAAACATGAGGGTTACAAGTCGGATCTACTAATGGGTTGAGATCCCTTCGGCGCATGATCAGATCTGTAGATCTGATAGTCTGGGTTATCCTTGAAGTCTGAAAATTGTCTATACCTACAGGACTGCAAGTGCAGTGAAAGAAAAGTGCGGAGATACGCAGGCGCAGAAGCGTTGCAGGTGTGCAGATACGCAGGCGCAGAAGCGTTGCAGGTGCGCAGATACGCAGGCCCAGAAGCGCTGCAGATGCGGAGGTGCGCAGGCAGTTCATAAGACACAGTGCGTGGGTACGCAGGCAAGCAGCAGAAGAAGGTGCGGATGCACGCAAGTGTTATACTGGTGAAGCTGCAGACTTTTCATGAAATCTATTTAGCTGCCCCTGTTTATTATTGTTGTGTTCTGGGTTTTGAAGTGATGTCTGGTATTATGTTCTGATAACAGCAGTGATTGATTGAATGATTATGATTAGCTTCAGTATTGATAGATGAATGGATCAGGTTCATAATGACTTATCCCTATATGATCAGGTGGACTAGATCTGGTTGATAACTCTCATTGTATATGTATTGATCTGGTGATTGGGTGATTTAGAAGGTTGTTTGATTATGAGCTTCAATGTTGTTGTTGGGTCTAGTATGAAAATTGGATGAAATGTGGCCTTTCAGATTATGTGTTGTGCTTCAGTGTATCCAGTCTGAAAATTGATGAAACATGGTACCTGGAGGAGAGAAGATTGTAGGTCAGCACCTACATACTAGTATCTAAGCTAGTACAAGAGCTAAGGGAAATCTTTGGAGCATTGTAGCAGGTAGCAGCCTGCGTACTAGTAAATGGATCGGCTAGTACAAGAGAAAAGGGGGTTGTAGCTCCCGTACTAGTATAAGACTACACCAGTACAAATATTGTAAAAGGATTTTCTTATTAAGAAGAAGATTGAGATGACTTGCAGCAGGTGGTTTTCTCCCACATTGGGTTTCCACCTTATATCATGGTGTTCATGTGAGTGACTTATGTGTGATGATCTGTTCTATTTTACTGCACCAGTTTACTGTTAATATGATTGATAATGTTCTAATACACTCAACTAACTGAATCATAAGAAGCTGTGGAAGTAGCATATATGAATCTGATTATGGAAATGAAAAAGTTTTATTAATGTGATAATACTGATTCACCCCCCCTCTCAGTATTATTTCCAACATGTCCCACTACTTCTTCATCAAACCAACATATACATGACTGTGTAGCTTCAAGCTCATGTATATATGCGACTTGTCTTCATGGAATTTGCTTATGAGAGTTAGAACACTAAACTTTCACACTCAGCTCCCCCTAAGTTTGTTATGTCTATACGTTGTGCTATGCCACATCTTTCTGATTGTACTTCCTTCTTCTCCATATCTTCGACTAAGATGATGTTTTCTCCTTTTGGTATGGCACCCAAAATTTTCTCCTGCATTCCTTTTCTATATGTCCAAACCTGTTACGTGCATAACATATTACATGTTTTATATTCCTTCTATAGCAGTCAATGACTTTGTGACCAAACATATTGCAAGAAAAACAATATCCCTTAAAGTACCTAGAAGTTGATGATCTTTCTGTGTGATGATCTTGAACCATTTTTCCTTTGCATCTCACTGCAATATGTCCAAAATTATGACATATAAAACATTCAACATTATTCATTTGAGGAAATAAATGACTATGACTTCCACAGTTAGGAGTAAAAGATTTTCTTTGAAGAATTTCTTTGCTTGGTTGTTGATGGGGTTGACCTCTCATCTCCTTGTTGAGAATTTCAGATTTTGCGTTAGAGTTCCTTGCCTCACTTTGTGAGCCAGATTCACCTTCAACAGATTCATGAAAACCAAGACCAGCTTTGTTGACAGGAGACCTTTGACTCCTAAGAATATCATCCAAAATCTTAGTACTATGTTGAAATTGCAACAACTTATCATTTTCTTCTAATTTACCTTTTAGGATATTTACCTCAACCTGATATTGCTCTCCCTTTTCAAGATACTGCTTCTTCATGATTTCTTTAGCTTTTCTTCCTTCTTCCACTTGTTGCCTTAATTCAAGAACTTCCTTTTCTTGTTCTTCAAGAGCTTGGAGTAGTTCTTCATTCTGCTTATTTGATTGTTCAAGATCTTCCTTTAGAGAGAGGATCTTAGCTTCAAGACTTTCATAATAACAGGATCTATCTTTAAGTTTCTTGATTTTTGTGCTCCTTTTATTTACTTCATCCTACAACTTTTGACATTGATCTTCCTTTTCCTTGTACTACTTCCTAACTTTGTTTCCTTCCTCCAGTTGAGCTTTTAGTCTGGTAGCTTCTTCTTTGAAGGCACACTCCCTTTTGTTCAATGGATCTTGTTGATCTCTAATTTTTTCTGTGAGTATTTTAAATTTTGCCTCTATTTGATATCTTTCTTTTTCATCCATAAGAGAAAATTCAATTGTTTCACTATCACTTTTGTCATGTTCAAATGGATAGAGAAATGTATCACTAGAGGATAACAAATTCATGCCTGATAGTTCTTTTTCTTGTTCATCTTCATTCTGAGGTGATTTTGAATTTGAAGAGTTTCTTCCACATAAACCCCAATTGACTCTCCCTCTATCATAGTTCCTTTAAGATACCTTCTTATTTTGAGGTGCTTTCTTCTTTCCCATTGTTTCTATGGATCTCCTTCAAGAGATCAAGCTTCTGCCAAAGGACCTGCTCTGATACCAATTGTTGGAAATAATACTGAGAGGGGCGGGGGTCAATCAATATTAGCAACTCAAAAACTTCTTCAATTCCATAATCAAATTTATATATGCTACTTCAGTGAAGGGAACTCACATGTGCATGCAACTGTTCTTAAGGAAACCAACGTATATCCAGTGAACTTATGATTCAGTTAATTCATCATATGTTGATCTTTAATCTGTGCATCAGTACTTTATTAAACATTAAACAGTAACCATGTGTAGTTAATAATAGAATGAACCAGCACACATAAGCAACACACATGAACACCAAGATATAAGGTGGAAACCCAATGTGGCTGAAAACCACCTGCTGCTGTCATCCCTGTCTTATTTTAATAATAAGAAAATCTATTTTACTAGCACAGACTCATACCAGTGTGCAGGCCTCTACCTGTAGAAGGTTACAACCTTCTCTCGTTCTCCAGCTTCTACTAGAAGGGAGCTACAACCCCCTCAGCAAAGAACAAATAATTGGATATGAAGGCATAGATTATTTCATGAGGCAAGGTAGGCAGAAAATATAACAATTCAGTTTGAGGTACCACGGCATGAATAGATTGCTAAAGAAAGTGAAAAGGGCATAGTGACATGAACCCTTTTCAACATAAGAATAACACTGAAACATGAAATTTTCCCACTGGCAAAGCAATAAAAATTCAATTCTACCTAATCTCACTCAGAAAATTTCACTGGAAATGAGCAGGAAATGAATTATGAAACACAACTAAATACATATGAACACATAAGAAATACATTTGCTACACTCACAACCACAAGAATCTCATGAAACAGAGCTGCTACCTTTCATTAATTCTCTGTCAAAAATACACAGTGAAGAAACAGAGTTTCTTTCCCACAGTCTCCTAGAAGTTACAAGCCAACTAACCCTTTGCAAATAACTTGCATACAATATATAGAATGTTTGAGGAAGAGATGGAACGCCCAGGGGTTGGGATGTTACTCGAATCATTACAAAATGGAGATGGAGAGCCAACCATCAGCTACAGGTGCAGCGCTGCAAACATGACATTTGGCATTGGGTGACCGTTTGCCTTCCTTCGCCACTTGGATAGAAGACAATATGGAGAAAAAAATATTTAAATGCCACCTTTGGTGCCAAAAAATCGAAGTGTATATGACCCGGCCCACTTGGCGAAGTCGCGAACCAAAATTTCGTGAAACGGAAGAAAATTGGCAATTTTTCCTCTGTGCGCCGTGCCATTTTCTCTTTGCATCATGCTACTTTGGGGCCTATCTTGGGGCACTTGTAGGTGTAAAAAATGTGCCCAAATGGGCTTGCTGGAAAGCCTATCCTGTCTACTTCCTAACCCAACTAGAATTATCAAATTTGTTGCTCATTTACCCCTCCAAATCTTCATTCTCCCAAGACTGGTTTCTGTGTGTCAAAAAAGTGGTAGAGACGCCATTTTTGGGTGTTTTTTGACCTTTAGGAGACCCTGATCTTGCCCAAATCTCTTGCCCAGACACCAGTAGTCGTAATTTTCAATGCTGAATCCAAATCTGAAAGCCATTTCTCAACTGGAGCCCTAGAATTTTAGTGGGAGAAGATCCCTGTTTTTTGCCCAAAAAATTATCAAGTGACCAAAATTTCTCCAAATTTTTTGAAATTTGGGCTACAAGTTCTCTATGGGGTGCCATGTTGAGCCAAGGAAGCCTCTGCCAGGATTCTAAGCCTATCTTTCTCTTTTTCCTGTTTTTCCCTTCTTGTTGCTTTCCTCAATTTTGCTTTTAAACTCCTTATCCGGGCCCGTGCACTCATGTTTCGCACCCTGTAACGGAAAGCCATGTGTCTCAATAGAGCAAGGTCTTGGTCAACTTTGTTCAGTAGCCTCTCCAAATCCATGTTGACCCTCTCAAGGTTGGCCTCCCGGTCTTCATTTATTGCTTGCTCCAAAGATGTGATCACAACCCTTCTTCTTTGAGCAGCTTAGCGATGCTCACAGATGTTCTGCAACTCTATGATCATCTGTTGGTCCTCAAGCTGTTTGTTTCTCCACTCCAGGTAGTTCATGTTCCACTTGGCCCTTTCTAAATCAATGGACAAGTCTTCAATCCCTGATTGCTGCTCCTAGATGATCTCTATAAGCTCTGCATTTGTTGGTTCTGCATCTGCCTCATCATCCTGGAGGAGAACAAACTTGGTCTCTCGCTCACCTGATGGCCCTTCCTCCTGCACTGACTCCTTACCCTTACCCTGCTCCTGTGATGCTGATGTCGCGAGGCCCCTTCCACCTCGGGTGGAGATAACAATCGCTTTGCCACTGCAAATAAGGGTCTACTGCCTTTCTGATAGGTGATGTATACTAGCATAGTGGCAGTCTCATGTCACTCATACTGATGAGATGGGCCCCCTACCTCATGCTCTACCTCTGAAACCACCTGTGGAGTGCTGAAGAAGTCATGGGTGATGAAGTCCTCCCAAGGAATACCCTGCAATCCCAACTGATGGTCTACCAAAATCTGGATAAGGGAAAAGTGATACACACTGTTGAGCTGCTATCGAGGGGTCTTGTGTTGCATGAAATTTCTCATCCTCTCTATGTTCCTGCAGATGAAAAATGGGAGGTTCATCATCCGCACCCTGGTAAAATGCATGAGAAACTTGATGTGATAGGCATAAAGGCAAGAAAACCTCCCCTCGTAACTGAAGTACTTCATGATCAATTTCATGAGCGAGGCATACTCATCTTTCAGAAATCTGAATGGAAAAACTCTCGTGAGGTGGCTCAAACAGTTGTCTTTGATGTAAGGCTCATAATGATGCCTCTCTACCTTCTTTTTCTTATGCCACTGCTCTCCAATGTTTGGTATGCCTGTTGCCACTGATATGGTCTCAGGCGTCAATGTGAAAGTGACCCCAGCCAAGATAGACTGTCCTCCATGTAGGTGAAGTGAAAAAATTCAGGCCAACTCATGATGAACTCTAACATTTGCCACCCTCTGACAAAATTCGAAACATGCTAAGTGCTAGAAACAAGACAATGGCAAGAGGGCATGCCTGCAACTCGGTGAGGGTGTTTGGCTCGTCTCTAAGATGTCTGCCACTCCGGTGATGTCTCCTTTGGGCCCTTTCTCCTGAAGCTGTGTCACTGTGGGTCTCCTCCTCATACTCTGATGAAACTTCGGATGCCATTACTGCTGTTTGTACCCTAAGTTTTATGTTGCCCTTGAATTTCAATGAAGCTGGTAGTTGCCTTGAAAATTTACCACCAAGGGGACAATAAAATAGGGAGTATTAGGAGGGGAATGATGAAATGGGAAAAGGGGTTTAAAGGGAGAGATTTATTAGGGATTGAGGAGTAGTTTGGGCATAGGTTTGATTGGGTAGGTTTTGAACATATTGGCAACACTACCACTGTAGCATAAACCCTAGGATTATGTCTTCCTTGTGTCTTCTTTTGTTGGCTTTATAAAAATGTTTGCACTTGATTTATACCCCTACCACCATGCTATCCCTTTCAATTTTGATGCAATAACTGAGGTAGGTGGCCTACCTTTCAAAATTGGTGAGCCTCCAACAAATTTTAGGGAGATTGAATAATTTTTGGGCTTTAAATTTATGTGCGCCGCGCGCCAGGTATGCGCCATGCCAGTGTTATATTCACACAGTGGGCAGGCCCTGTGTGTGCCACGCATAATGAGTGCGCTGCGCTCTTCGGTGTATGCGCCGCGCACTATGAAAACACTCAAATTTTCCCCTAATCTTTAACTCTTCGACCCTTTTCACCATGGATCCCTTTCGTAAAGCTTTGCTTGCCCAATAAGCTGGTCCTATGGTGATTTTGCATTAACCAAATAGTGGAGGAAAAGGGAGAGGGTTTGGTGGTGAATTAGGGCAGGGGTGTAGGAAAAATTACAAGGAAGGAGGGGAAAAAATGATAGGTGAGGGGAATAGGTGAATGGGGTGAAGCCTTGACAATACCAACACAAATTTATAATCTCACTCTTTGTTTTCTTGTTGATTTTCTCATGGGTGACATTATGCGTTTTGGGTGACATTCAACCTCTTCACAAACACCATATCCTTGACAAAACTTGATGAGCAGGTGATGTCATAAGGCTTACCTCTCAATTTGATCGCTTTCCCCAAAGTTTGAAGTGGTTTGGCACCGTTTCTTGGCTGCTAGACTGTGTGCGCCGTGAGCAATTCCCAATGCGCTGTGCATCTTGTATGCAACGCGCACGTGTAATCTTTCAACGGTGGGCTGGTTGTGTGTGCATCGCGCCCAGTGAGTGTGCCGCGCCCCTGGTTATATGCGCTGCGCGCTCCCAAAACCTGCCTCCAATCACTCAAACTTTCCAATCTCACCCTCACACCTTTGAAATGCTTTCTCCAAGTCTTGCAAGAGCACAATGCTTTTGATTTGGGTCAAAACATGTATTTATAGCCTTGGAGGAGATGGGTTTGATTTTTGCCTCTTTGAAAACCCCCTTTCTAATGTTGAGTTTTGGACTTTTTCATTGACCTTTAAACACACTGATTTTCACTTCCTCTTTGACATTTTGGCTCAAATGATGAAATTTTTGGCACCTCTTTGCAGGGACTATATGACATCGCATTTGGCCATGTAAATCATAACTGTATCTGAAAAGTCAACTGGTGATTTTTTGGAAAGTTTTTTCATAAATGACCTTGCTTGACGTTTCTTCAAAACAGAGTTTTGAAGAAGAGTCAATGTCTATCCAAGTGATGATGAAGCTCTCTGAACCATAGTTGTATAAGGGCCTCCCTCTGGACTACATGGCTTGTTCTGGACATGTTTTCAATGACCAAATTGATGAATTCCTAGACCCAGACATAAACATGACTTTGTCCTGTAAAGGACCAGACCTAGATTGTCATGAGATTCGGTGATTATGGACAAAGACCTGAGCCAGCAGGGGCCAGACATGAGGGAAAATGATTAGCATAGCTTTCTCCGTCAGATCATGGCATGTCCCTAGCGAAATGCAGCTGAGTGAATGGAGCGGGACACCTAAAATTGAAATGCACAAAGAGTTTTGATCTCTGACGGAGGGCTCACCAGGCCAACTATAACATGAATAATAGAAGATAGTTTGCAACCATGTTTCAAGTATAAAATGGGCTCTAGGACTACACTAGACATTCTCCTTTGGAAAGTGCTTTGAAAATTATTTCCAATGGTATGTGGAAGTCCATAAATGGATCTCGAGATCAATATTTATTGATAACTAAAGTAAGGATCCTAAATTCCTTAGAAGCAGGACGAATTTTGGAATGAGAAGAGCAAGCTAAATTTCAGAACTGTGGAACTAGGGATGTAGGCCTAATTTCAAAACCAGGGAAGAAGGTTGAATTTCAAACCCCTCAGAACTTCAGAACCTCATAATCTCATAACTTCTTATCTTGAGACATCGAAAGGTCAGAATATCAGAAGCTTGGAGGTTCAAAACTTTAGAATCTCATAACTACTTACCCGAGGATGTCAGAAGTTCTTCATATTGAAACCTCAGAGGTTCGAAACATCAGAACTTCATAATTTTGTAACTACTTATTAAATAATCATTTTTTAAAAAGTGTCGAGGATTGTGGGGAGTAGGGATTTGTAAAGGAATTCGTTTTCAAACACAAAGGATCAAGGGACCCTTTTTCCCTCTTTGGATTGGACACATGGAAGTAGTTGAGTGGCCCTAAGGAGTTGACCGTGGCAAATGACATGAGCATGACATGGTTGTATGAAGTACATGTGGCAGTCAGATTCAAAAGTATTGAGTGTCCTAATGGGGAAAATCCTAGTGACACAGTCACCATTAAGGAGATGCCATGTAGGGATGATGATAGAAGCATGATGCCATCTTGGTAGTATAGCGGAGGTTGAAGATTTGATAACTCCTCCATATTTTCATTTTGTGAAAAGGTTCTGATACTGGGTGCTTTCGATTTTTATTTTCACTTGGTCATAGAGACCAAAGAACCAAGGACATAGTGAAGGTCTTAGTGCCTAAGTGCTATGGAGATTCCACATGGGAAATATATTTTAGAGGTCATATTTTCCTAACTCCTCTATAATTTCCATTTGAATAAATTTGCAATATAGGGAGCTCTGATGTTGTTGGCATTTGGTCATGTAGCCCAAAGAACCAAGGGTGGAGATCAAAAAAAAAAGGAGATAGGCCCCCGTAAGATCCTGAAGGAATTCACACCTAAGTGTTATGCTACTGGCCATATCACCTAGTCCTATGGTGGAAAGAAAATAAGAGGCAAAGCAAAATAGGCTAAAGGCCAATATCAAATACTCGTCACTTCGTAATATCATACCTTAATAAAGTTAATATATGTGGGGCTCTGAGATTGTAGCATAGAGGTGTATGAAGCCATCAGTCATAACACCCAATCCTATGGTGGAAAAAAAATAAGAGGTGAAGCAAAAGGGGCTAAAAGCTAGGATCAAAATTTTGGAATCTCTCCTTTTCATAACATCACCTTAATAAAGTTACGATATGTGGGGCTTCAAAATTGTAGCATAGAGGTGTGTGAAGGATCAATGAGCTAGAATCAAAGAGTAAAAGCACACAGAACAATTGGTAACTAGAATAATGCAGATTAAGGGAACACCTGGTTCGAAGAGAAGATAGGACCACAATTGGAAAGGATAAAACAATGGAGTCTCTCTTGAGTTGAGATAAGCTACCTCTGATCTCCCGTGAATTATTCATTGAATTCAATGAAGAACATAACCTCAAGGAATGGAGATCTAATCACAATTTAGAGAAGCCATGCTGAAATTCATTTCAAGCTCTGTCAGCATTTAATAAGCATAGAAGAACCTTTTGGGAGTACATAATGACTGAGATTTAATTCTCAACATGGAGAATCACACAGTGATCCATTCTCCAAATTGATAATGTTGCAGCCATAGTTGGTGAGTAACCAAAGCCCATTCTTTGATTTAATGTTGCAGTGGCACAATTCAAGAAATGAGAAGAAACAACAAGATGGATAAGCCATGCCAAGGTACACTTCGATAGTGTGAATGGTAGAGTGATCGATGAAAAAAGTTTGCATCTTTCACTGTGTTTCAATGAGACAAAATCCATGATTGTAGTTGAGCAATGTGGGGAAGTTGAATTGTTGTCAGTGAGCAGTGTGGAGAGCTCTGTGCATGAGAATGTTGCTGAGGAGACACGAAGTGTGCATGTGCTACCAAAAGAGGTTGTGTGTGTTCCTATGTTGCAAAGAAAAGGGGATGAGTGGGTTGGTGTTGTTGTGTGAGGCTGAGAGAG
Source organism: Pinus tabuliformis (assembly GCA_031772625.1). Taxonomy (NCBI): domain Eukaryota; kingdom Viridiplantae; phylum Streptophyta; class Pinopsida; order Pinales; family Pinaceae; genus Pinus; species Pinus tabuliformis. The sequence goes on from CM062808.1 coordinate 666,762,109, forward strand.
CCTGTGAAATAGTGTAGGGCCAAGAGTAGAAGTATGATACTAGAGTGGATTAGATTTGTATTTATCTTTATATGCATTTCCCCCTGATTTCAGTTTGAAAATTCTATGAAAGGTAGAATAGTGGCTAGAGCAGGTGGTGGCATGCATTCATAAGAGGTTAGCTCCTCTTGGTAAGTAGGGTCTTGCTATCTTAAGGGGATCAATGCCTCATGTGAGTGGGTTCTCACAAAAAAATTGATGTAATTAAGTAGGTACTTCATTTACATCAAAACAACAAACAAATTGGTTGTTTTCTCCCTTTTGGTTTCCTTGTTAAAAATACTTATTTCAAAATGTGTATGTTGCTCATGCGATGGACTATATGTACATATGAATGCCTTACCTTACTATTCATATGTATTCTGTATGGATGCTCTCACAAGTAACTGATGGTAGAGGAAAAAATTGAATACTTATTCATAGAAAGTTTTAAGAACTTCACTATTATTGATTCACCCCCCCCCCCCCAGTAATTCCTTATTCCAACAAAGACACCAAAATTTTCAGACCCTAGCCATGCCATTCCTTTGGAAGAGAAATCTTCTCCCATTTAGCCTCTGGGAAAGATATGCCATCCTTTAAATATAGCCATAGAAATATATAAAAAGTATTACAAATATAATTTAGGATTCCTTTTGGAATAAAGGATAAAGACATCCAAAAAATTAGTATCGAATCTAAGACAAATTAGATAAGCACCAGCCTTCTCATTGAAGAAAACCACATAAAGTTCCACACCTTGAGCCTTTTTTCAAATTTTGATAAAGTCCAATGCTAGTACACCTTATTATAGTCATTGGGTTTAAGATAAAATCTTGAATATTTGAGCCCCTTGCCAATGATATTTGATTAAAAATGGAAGATATTTTGAGAACTGGTGAGCTCATCTATGGATAGCCCCACCATAGAGAAAGATAATTTCTACAAATTTACCATAATACCTATTTATTTTCCAAATATTGAGGCTAGATCCCTCCTAGATCCATCACTAAACAACAGAATGCCATCAACCAATAGTAAATGTGTAATGCTCAAATATCCTACTTATAAAACACATTTTAGATCTCCCTTCCTCTTCACCTCTACTAACAACCTGCTTATACCTTCCACAAATATAATAAAAAACAATGAATATAGTGGAAAACCTTTACATATACCTCTTTCAGTATGAAAATAATTAGAGGATGATCCGTTGATAAGCACCACAAAGGAGACCAAGGTTATACAACACATGATCTAGTTGATGAACATTACCTCAAAATATAGATTTGTTTGAAGCATTCTAATGTAAACCTAGTTGACACTAGCATATACCATTGACATGCCAATTTAGAGAACCATTCCTTGTATCTTATTAGTTTTAAAATCATGGAGACCCTCCTGTTCTACCCCTATGGTCTTGTGGATCTAACTTCCTTCCAAGAAAGTGAATTGCTCCTTTCAAATTTGTTGGGACAGAATCAACTTCAATCAATTAGAAATGATATTAGAAATAATTTTGTATATATTTTTACATAAAGAAATAGATCAAAAGAGTGGGGGGAAGTTATATTTGGGAAACAAAGCTATAAAAATCGAGTGAAGTACATTATACATCCTCTTAGATAGTTCACAACCCTTAATTACATTGATGAGATCATCCCCAATAATATTTAAAAAATGAGTGAAAATTCAACCAACCACACATCAAGGCATGGGATTTTGTCTGACTGGAATCTATATATTACCTTCGGAAGATCCTCCAAAAATACTGACTCCATGAGAGAGATATCAACAATTTCATTAGTGAACCAAAGAAAATGACTAGCTAATCAATCTCTTTAGCTAGAGAGACATCCTGGGGTGCTTCGAAAATGGCGTCGAAATTATTTATTCCTAATATAACTAAAGCTTCGAAATTACTGGTCTAGCCACCATTCAAATCATTAAGGGTCTAATTAATATTCATATCCCTTCCCCCTTTTGTAAATAATTTTAAAAACTTCAAGTTTTCATCCCCACTCTTAAACCAAATTGCCTTTCTTTTCAACATCCACGTCTCCTCCTCCTTCAAAATTCTATTTTTGGTAGCTTCTAGCTAAATTATTATTTTTTTCGATTCTAAAGTCAAATAACCACCCCTCCAAATCTTCTAACTTCTCCAACCCTTGCTCCACCCTTCTCAAAACCATTGCATCTCTTTTCTTTTTCCCTTTCGCCCATTCAACAGTATCTCTTTTAATTTTTCTGAGATTGTCCGTAAATTGAACCGCGATTTATCCATCCATTTTAGGGCTATAGGGGATCCAATGCTCCACCATTAGATTATGAAAATATTCTCCTTTCATCTAATTCACATTAAATTTGAATAGGGATCTAGGCTTTCTAATTCCTCCTTTGGATTCAAGGAAAATTGGATGGTGATCAAAAATACCCCCCACTATTACCCACTAATGAAAAAGGGAAATTTTGTCCACCAGAGGTTCAACTACAAGAAATTTATGAATCCTTCATGCAATTATTGCATCTCCTGATCTCCTATTACATGAGGTATGGTTTTATTTGATTAAATATACACCACAAAATTTATGCACCTCCAGAAGATGAGAAAAAAGTCAGTAAGGGAATCGGGGTGGGCATGCATACCCAAAATATCCAATATACCTAGATAGAAGTTCAAATCTCCCCCATTGAATAAATTATCTACATTCATATAGGAATGGGCCATCAATATTTCCAGGAAATAAAACCTGTCTTGACAAGGCCCATATATATTCGCCAATTGGATCTCCAATCCTAAATCCTACACAAAGGCATTGACCCCTAGTACCCTTTAAACACCCCACAAACTTTACATTTCAATATACCTTTGATTAATACTGAACACTAAACCACATGAATGACCCATGGCATCCACTGTTACAAAACATGAACCTAAAGCTAGATATTCAAAAATATTTATTATTTCATCTCTAGGGCGAAGGGTTTCTTGAAGAAATATGACGTCAACATAATCAGAGGAAAAAAGGAATTTGAGAGCTATTATTTTGGAGGGGCTAGCTAACCCTGGACAATTGAAAGAAAGAAACATCATGAAAAACTAGGGATGGATGTTTGGGTTGTTCTTAGTGCCCCAACTATATATTTTTTCCTTCCAACAACAATGTCCTAGCTATAGAAATGTGAGATTTTCTACTAGAAGGGTTCCTTTGAGATTTCGGTGGTGAAGGAGGACCCAATGAACCCACAACCTCTAAATACATAGCAGGTTTAGATTTCAACCTTGGGTTGTATCTAGAAAGAATCAAAATATGACAAGAAATTCCTAGACAGTGAGGGAATATGAGAAGGAAAATTTGCAAAGGAAAGGGAGATAGGGAAAGGGACGAGGCCCAAACATAGACCAAACGAGAAAAAAAACTGAATGAAAAGATAAAGAAGGTAGAGTATGTGAATCCATAACCAAACAATAGAAAGAGATTATAATGTTAGATACAAGGAGGGAGGATAAAAGAGTGCCTGATGCCAATGATTAAGACAAAGACAAACCATGTTTTAGAGAAACCCAATCAATAGTAGGCTCCTAATTGCAATGAGGTCACATATCTGTGTCCATCAGAAAGGGTACAACATTGACCCGCTAGAAAGCCCCGAGAGTCTTTTGTGGCTATGTAGCAATGGGAAAATTCTCCTTTTTACTACCAACTAGCACTTCATATTTAAACTTCTGAGTTTTCCTCTCCGTATATGGTAGAGATAAATCCTTCAATACTTGTCCCACCTTGTAACATTGGTGGCATCTGAAAGGGAGCCTTCATAACTAAGGATTTTCATATATCATAGACCTAGATAATTTAATTTGAAACCAACAACCAAACCCTCATGCTTATTAGAATTTACCATTACTCGAGCCACAAACATTATACTAGACTTTTCGCATGAATTGTTTGCTTCCATGAAATTACCCCACTATCTACAATGAGGAGAAATATGTCCTAGGACTAGAACTACATAGAAAGGCCTCATAGCATCACCTAGACTAGGCATACCCCCATTTTCTCTTTGCTAGACTCAAACAGAGGGCTCCATCTCTTTAAGAAAATTAGAGACAAATATATACACCAATTATTTCTCAACACCCATGAAGATGATTTTCCTGAGTTGAATTTGAATGCAAACCAACCTCTAATGAGTGTCCTGACCTCTGACAAAGAAGATGTATCCTTATCCCAAACCACCTTAACTCACTTCCACAACTTTTCCATTGAAATATCCCTACCACAAACTCAGCCTACCAACAACCACTCAGAAGTCTCCATGGCATTCACAAACTTTACTCCTTCTCCTAGAGTAAAACTATCTTCTTCTAATTTAACTATTGTTCATTTGACTTTCTTACATTTCTTATCAGACCTCGGCATGAATTCCAAGTTGGGGCTAGTTAAAAGGGTTTCCACCAATTGTGAGGGCTCCTCACTCCTTTCCTGCAATGTGACATATTGTTGGGTCCCTATAATACTAGTGATTACCCCATTACTATTGTAGTTATACCCCTTATTTATATTGTTGTGCCCCTATTACCCCCATATTGTTATTTATGTGCCCCATAGAATCCCTCTATTGTTATTTTTGTGGCTTTATATTATTATTGTTAGGTCGGCTGGATTATATTGTGACTCCTTAGACTCCTATATATAGAAAGGAGGTTTTGTCATTTGTATCATCCAAGAATTGTTCATTTATGTAATGTAAAGGAGGTTTCCCCCTCGAAGAGGCTGAATTCTAAGGCGTGGATCTCTCTTTTCTATCTTTGTGTGAGCTGGTTTCATAACATTTGGTATCAGAGCTTTGGATTCTAGGGTTTCGCTGCTCCAAACAGGTCATCGTGGCATTTTCGCTATAACTTTTTTTCTGTGACGTTTCAGAAGTCGCAAAAAAAAACCCATTTGAGAAGAATTGGCGCTGAACCTTGGGTCCGAATTTCAGAGCTTTTCTCGTGATATTTTCGGAGATATGATCTGAGGAAGTTGGTCTTTTTGCAGACTCCTGAATTACATTCAAAACAGGTGACCTGGGAAAAATCGTCATAACTTTCTCTCTGAGGATCGGATTGAAATTTCGTAAAAAGGTACAGAAAGAGGACGGACTGTAGTTTCTTGTGCGTGTGTTTCAGATTCAAAGGTTGAAACAGTGACTCGTGGCACGTCGTACAAGTTCGCTCTACTGAACCAGTCTAAAAGCAAGTCACTGTGGGAGATTTCACATAACTCTTCCTTGGAGAATCCAATTTGGCTCAGACTTGTGGCATTGGAAAGAGGACGCAGAAGGCTACTACAGGTAGCAATTTCAGAATTGGATGATCCGAAATTACAGAGATACATCAGATTCAATATCAGGCTTCTATAAAGTGAAAAAAGGTGTGTAGTTTTTTTTTAATTTTTGTGTAAGCTTGGTTTAACGGAATTCAAAGGGCATAGTAAAGCATTATTATCGGTAACTGATGCCCCGAGGAAAGAAAATGCAAACACCTAGTAAGGAACCTGAAAGCTCTAGCATGACTCATGAAGAAGAGGAAGAAATGCTACATGATATATCAAAATTACAAGAACAAGTGCAACAAATGTCACGCTCACAAAAGCTAACAGAAGCTAAGATAAGTGGCGTGGAATCTAAGGTAAATGGCGTGGAATCTAAGATAAAGGGAATGGAAGCTAAGATGGATGGCATGGAAGCTAAGATTGACGCTAAATTTGATGGCATGGATGATAAGATGGATGAATTGAAGAAGTTGCTACAAGAAAGGGTCACTAATGGTGAAAAGGTAGTAAAGGAAACTCATGATGAGAACAAAAGAAATGTTAATCATGATTCCATAGACTCTAATGTTGGATCGAAGACTCACCATGTTCCAAAAATCGATATGAGGAAGTTTGATGGCAAGGATCCCGCCACATGGATATTACAGATGGAGCAATTCTTCGATCTCAATAATGTGCAAAACACACAAAAGGTACGTATGGCAACTTTATATTTGGAACCAAATCAGTTTGTATGGTATCAATGGCTTTGTTCTCGTAAACAATTTATCACTTGGGCAATTTTTACGGAAGAATTGATAGCACATTATGAGGATACAAAAAGCAACACTTTTTTTAGCCAATTGATAAGTCTCAAACAAAAGGGTTCAATAATGGAGCACATTGAGGAGTTCCAAAAATTGAACATAAGGGTAAAAGATATTCCAGAGGAGCATAGGATTGATGTGTTCATAGGGTCTTTAAAGGATAATATCCAACATGATGTGCGCCTTTGGGAACCTGATTCATTAGAGAAGGCATTCAGGTTAGCAAGAAAAATGGAAAGCAAAATTATGGCAACTAGGAAGCATACCACTCACAACTATAAAGACGGAAGTGTTGTTGCCCATAGTCTTCCACAACCTACAAGGTTGACACCACAACAATTGGAAGAAAAAAGAGCAAAAGGGCTTTGTTACAATTGTGATAGCAAATACACAAAAGGTCATAAGTGTGCTGAGAAGAAATTATTCTACATAGATTGTGAAGAGGAAGAAGAAAAGGAGCAAGAAAGGTCAAAAGAAGAGGATATATTCCAGGAACAAAGCCTAGATGAAGAACAAATAAATCCGACCATATCTTGTAATGCATTGGCGGGAATTACCACTCCTCAAACCATCAAGATAGAAGGACAAATCAAGAAGAAAAAGGTAATAGTGTTGATTGATTCAGGAAGCACCCACAATTTTATTCATTGTAGGGTAGCAAAAGAATTGAATTGCTTCCTATATCCAGCACCAGAGTGTCAAGTGATGATTGCAAATGGAGGAACAATAAATTGTTCTGGAAAGTGCCATAATATCAAGCTATCCATGGGAGAATATGTATTGACTAGCCCAATGCTTTCCATTCCAATGGGAGGTGCTGATGTTGTACTAGGAGTCCAATGGCTACAATCCTTGGGTACAATAGCTTTTAATTTTCAAGAACTTTTCATGAAATTTTCTGTGGAAGGAAAGGAAGTTGAATTAAGGGGTATTGCAGGGAAACCAGGAAAGATAATCAGCTCTAATGGCATGACAAAGCTTCTAAAAAAGGAGCAAAGAGGTGTAATTGCACAATTATGTTCGCTAGATGTTTCCACATTGGAATCATCTATTTCTCCAGATCTCCAAAAAGTCCTGGACAATCATTCCAAGGTATTTGAGACTCCCAAAGGTCTCCCACCTATGCGTGATCATGATCATGCTATTCATCTGATTCCAGGAAGTGTTCCTCCAAACATCAGGCCGTACAGATATCCCTATGTCCAAAAAAGTGAAATTGAACGTATGGTTGCAGAAATGCTAGAGGCTGGTATAATTCAACCGAGTCAAAGTTCTTTCTCAGCTCCAGTAGTATTGGTGCACAAGAAGGATGGATCATGGCGCATGTGTCCGGATTATAGGGAGCTCAACAAGCTCACTATTAAAGATAAGTTCCCCATTCCTGTCATTGATGAATTACTGGATGAATTGCATGGATCAATTTACTTCACCAAGTTGGATCTTCGTTCAGGATATCATCAAATCAGAATGAAGATTGAAGACATTCCGAAAACGGCATTTAGAACTCATGAGGGTCATTATGAATTTTTGGTCATGCCTTTTGGCCTTACCAATGCACCTTCAACATTTCAAGGTTTGATGAATTCAATTTTCAAACCATTCCTTAGAAAATTTGTGTTAGTATTTTTTGATGATATACTAATCTACAGCAAGTCTTGGAAGGATCATGTTGAACATGTTGACAGGGTGCTACAACTATTGGAGGAGAAACAATTATATGCAAAAAGATCCAAATGTTTCTTTGGAGTCCAGGAGGTGGAATATTTGGGTCATATTGTATCTCATGAAGGAGTTAAGGTAGACCCTAGCAAAATTAAAGCCATTAAGGAATGGAAAATCCCCACATCCATAAAGCATCTGCGAGGATTTCTTGGGTTGACAGGGTATTATCGCAAGTTTGTTAAGAATTATGGGAGAATAGCAGCACCTCTAACAACATTATTGAAGAAAGATTCATTTTCATGGACTCCGGAAGCAACAAAGGCCTTTGAACATCTTAAAGAGGCAATGTGCCAAGCACCGGTCTTAGCTACACCGGACTTCACAAAAACCTTTATTGTGGAATGTGATGCTTCAGGAAATGGAATTGGTGCTGTTCTAATGCAAGATGAAAGACCCATTGCTTTTGAAAGTCGTCCAATCAAGGGAAAGTTTTTAAGCAAAGCTATTTATGAGAAGGAAATGTTGGCAATACTCCATGCACTTAAGAAATGGCGACCCTACCTAATGGGAAGACACTTCAAGGTAAAAACGGATCATGATAGCCTTAAATACTTTTTAGAACAAAGATTATCCTCTGAAGAGCAACAAAAGTGGGTCACAAAGATGTTGGGTTATGACTTTGAAATCATCTACAAAAAAGGGAAGCAAAATGTGGTGGCAGATGCACTCTCAAGAAAGGATGAGGATGTGGAAGCATTGTTGTGTGCCATTTCTATTATCCAACCAGATTGGATAAACGAAGCAAGGGAGGAATGGAAGAATGACGAAGAAGTGTGGGCACTTATTCGAAAGCTACAACAAGATTCCAGTACTTCTGATACATTTAGCTGGCAAAATGATTCGTTATGGTACAAAGATCGCTTATACCTCTGTAAGAATTCCCAGCTAAAACAAAAGATTCTTATGGAATTGCACACTTCTCCCTTAGGAGGGCACTCAGGATTTTTAAAAACTTACCACAGGGTTAAGAAGGAATTTTTTTGGGATGGCCTTAAATCAGATATTCAAAAGTTTGTGGCGGAATGTTTGGTTTGCCAACAAAATAAAGTTGAAACAATTAAGACACCGGGTCTATTACAACCTTTATCCATTCCAAGCCAACGTTGGGAGGAGGTTTCAATGGATTTTATCACAGGTTTACCCAAGTCTGAGGGAAAGAGTGTCATCATGGTGGTAGTTGACAGACTTACCAAGTATGCACACTTTTGTGCATTATCACATCCATTTAAAGCCAGTACAGTTTCTACTGCATTTATGGAAACAGTTCAAAAGCTACATGGAAACCCAAAGATTATTGTAAGTGACAGAGATCCCATTTTCACTGGAAATTTTTGGACAGAATTATTTTCTTGTCTTGGTACTCAGTTAGCTCATAGCTCATCTTATCATCCTCAATCTGATGGGCAAACTGAGATAGTAAACAAATGTTTGGAAGGATATCTTCGTTGCTTTGTATCTGATAAACAGACACAATGGGTCAAATGGTTGCCTCTGGCTGAATGGTGGTATAACACTTCCTTCCATACAGCAACAAAAATGACCCCATTTATGGCACTTTATGGGTATCAACCACCATCCATCACATCATATTTAAGAGAAAATTCTAAGGTTCAGGCAGTGGAACATCACATCGAACATCAACAACAAGTCCTCCAACTCTTAAAGGATAACCTCGTGTTGGCACAAAATAGAATGAAACAACAGGCAGATCAACATCGCAGTGAAAGAAGTTTTGATGTAGGTGATTGGGTATTCCTACGGCTACAACCATATAAGCAAATGTCCCTAAAGCAAGCTAAGAAGGATAATAAATTATCACCAAAGTATTATGGTCCGTACAAGGTGTTGCAAAAGATTGGTACTATGGCATACAAATTGGAGCTTCCTGCAGCTTCTCGATTGCACCCAGTTTTCCATGTTTCATGTTTAAAGAAGGTTATAGGTGACAAGCTCCCAATTCAAACAATATTGCCAGAACTTGACGAGGAAGGAAAAATTATATTGGAACCGGAAGCAGTCACAGAAACAAGAACTCGACAGCTACGAAATCGATCAATTTCAGAGTATCTTATCAAGTGGAAGAACTTATCCGCTGAAGATTCCACATGGGAGGATGAGAATTTTATGCAGAAGTATCCAGAACTACTCAAGCGTTGAGGACAACACTTTTTTGAAGGAGAGGGGCATGTTGGGTCCCTATAATACTAGTGATTACCCCATTACTATTGTAGTTATACCCCTTATTTATATTGTTGTGCCCCTATTACCCCCATATTGTTATTTCTGTGCCCCATAGAATCCCTCTATTGTTATTTTTGTGGCTTTATATTATTATTGTTAGGTCGGTTGGATTATATTGTGACTCCCTAGACTCCTATATATAGAAAGGAGGTTTTGTCATTTGTATCATCCAAGAATTGTTCATTTATGTAATGTAAAGGAGGTTGCCCCCTCGAAGAGGCTGAATTCTAAGGCGTGGATCTCTCTTTTCTATCTTTGTGTGAGCTGGTTTCATAACACATATTTTCAACCTTGTCACTTCCACTATATGGTGGAATTGAAAATAAACCCTTGCCTACACCCCAAAAAAACCCTACAAATATCCCTTACAAAGGTTTGAGAAAAGATAAACCCTAGCCTATCTTTAATAGTCGTACCCAAAAAGACATGTCCAAATCATCGATCTGAGAGGAGAACGAGAGACGAAAATGAACCCTAGATGCTCAGCCGCAGCATCCTCTCCTTTGGCCGCCGTATGGACACGGCTCGGCCCTATCGATGATGGCGTAGCGTGTTTCAGTCAAGAATTGCAGGTCTACGCTCTCACTGCGGTTCCGCCTGTCTTCAAGATTCTTTCGAAAGCTCCCCGCCCTCTGTGCTTCTCCGCTCTGGACTTTGGGGTCGCCAGCTCTCTGCCCTCTGCTGCTGCTTCTGGCTACAGCTACCCCCATCAGATTGCAGAAACATTGGTCAAGATCGAATTCGCAGAACATGCCCTCAGTTTTCCCTAGGCAGCGGCTCTTGGAAATAAATTCTTTACCCTAGAAGGTTGCTCACTTCTATTAACTTCTTCTCTATCCCCCTAGAACAGCCAATACTCTATATTTGACCTTAAGAAATCTTCATCCATCCTGGATCAGCCCAGATGGAGCATCTGGACGCTCTTTTGGGCGGAACGCAATGTCAGATTCGGCGACCCTAGGACTCCCTCCTCTTCTCCTCACAATCCCCTGCGGCAAATACAGGAAAAGAAGGCCCTTCAAAGTTCCAGCCGCCTGTTGTCTCAGATCTGTAGAGGCAAGCAGAACTCTGGTCTCTCTGCCTCATTCCAGATCCTGATCAAGCTTATATCTGGCAAAACTCTGTTACAATGGGTGAGAGCGTCGGATCAAGTACAAGACCTCAAGTAGGCTCTGGAACTCAAGCTGGGGATTCCCTCTATAGCATGACGACTTCTCCACGAAGGTAAACAACTCAAGGATCTTTGCCCCCTGTCTTTTTACAACATTAAGAGAAATACCTCCATTTCTCTTACCCTTCGTTTGAGAGGGGGAGCTGTAGGAGAGTCATCCTCAGCTGAGGCGTTTTCATACAAGGACGTTGTCCATGCTAAGCTGCCTAAGAGAACAGCTCCACCTGCTCAAACTCCCAAGCCTTTCTTGGTGGATAAACTGGAGGAAACCCCCTCCATAGAAATAAAGCATCCAATGCTGGATGAGCAAACCCAACATTTTGCAGAACATGGCATTATCTGCAGGTTTAATGGGCTATGGCCACGCACAGCAGACCTCTATCAATGGATTCACTCTAACTGGACCAACAACTGCAAGGTTCTGTTATGCTCAAAGGGATTCTTCATTGTAGTGTTTGCCTTTGCTGAGGACTATCAAAAAGCCTTAACTCGTGGCCCATGGTTCTGGGATGTAGCTAGTTTATTCCTCACCCCTTGGTTCCCAGATTTCGATCCCTCTATAGCAGTCATCACCAAACTCCCCATCTGGGTCAGACTTCCAAACCTCCCAGTGCATCTATGGCACTTTGCTATATTCCAAGGGATTGGCAACTCTCTAGGTTGCTTTTTAGACACAGACATCTCTAGAGGGGAAAAGGGCTTATACACTTTTGCTAGGATCTGTGTAGAAATAGACATGAGCAAAGGTCTCCCGGACTAGATCAATCTCAAAATTGGAGACTTCCATTGGACTCAAACTTTGGATTACGAGAACACAGCCTTTCGCCGGCACAACTGCCATCATACAGGTCACCTTCAGAGCTCTTGTCCCATGATGCCAGCCCAAAAGAAGAAAGCTAAGCCTAAGCAGAAATCAAAAAGCTGGAAGCCTCATGATCCTTCCCCCATGGACGATTTTGATTTCAGCTCCGATGAAGAGGAAGAGAATAAGGAAGGTGTGGCAGCAGCGTCGGAACCGGATCCATCCTCGACAGGTCCTGTGGATTCGTCCGTCCTACCAGTCTCACAGAAAAGGAACCATGAATCCTCCACCTCGGACTCAGACAAGGAGACCTCTCCATCAGCTCATCTCAGTTTGCAAATCATGCCAGCTCAGCAAAGTCCTCTTGAGTGGGTCAAAGTTGGTAAAAAGAAAGGGAAAAAATGCCGAATAGTGGATTCTGCACATGTTGGGTAGAATCCTCTGTTCAGTTCTTGCTCCTCTGTTCCTCTTGTTTCTTCTTGCTCAGCTCTGCTCTCTTCTCTTTCTCTCTTAGGAGCCGAGGTGGATAGCCAATCCTTTCCGGCTGCCTATGTTCTTGCTTCTCTTGTTTGTAATCTCGTATTGTACCATATGTTCTCTTAATAGGATTAGTTTTTTACTCAGAAAAAAATAGTCGTACCCAAAAAACCATCGAAAGGGATATATTATATTTCTTTAATTTTATATATTAAAATTATGATTCATATTATGTATATCAATATAAATTATAAATAATTTTTAATATTCAAATGTATCTTCATATTTATGTATTTATATTTTTATGACGGTCTTGAGGGTTAGTTTAATTAGTCAATTTGATCCATTTAGGTGGATCTGTCTAGTATAAATATTATGTCGATAAATGACATAAACAAATAATATCTATACTTTTACCATAATTTTATAGTTTTATAATTAATTTATCGTGACATTGAATTATTTATATTGTTATTCCATATGATATAGTTCAATATGGAGAATATGCTCAGATTTCCCTAAATAAGTGTAAACATTTAATATGACAAAAGGACAATTAAATAAAACCATTTGATCAAAAGATAGTAATAATAAAATATACTACTTTTTTACACAAAAATGTGTATATTTTTCTATTAGATAGAAGTCTGGTAAGGATCGAGAGTTCTAAAAGTTACACTTCTTGGTGAATTCAAAGATCTCAACCTCTTGCAAGAGGTTTTTAGGCATGTATCAGATACATTATATTGTTCCCTACCTAATGTTATATACAATTGTAACCACCTGACCCAATATTTACCCACTTTAACCTCCTCACTAGGGTAAACATGAGATGAGAGTTACTATGTGAGACCCAATTTCCAAGATGCACATATGGAAAATGGAGTCCATGTGTCCAAAAATGACTGAGAACACCCAATGACACGTGATCACATTGTTTCCATCCTAACTTGAACCAACATTATTTATTTTCAGTTTTTTACCTTAAATTTACCAAAACACTCTAGCAGTTATTCGAGTTCCAAACTTATGAGGTCATTTTGAGGGCCTAAACGACATTTTCAGGGAAAATGGAGAGACCAAAAGTGTACTAGGAATACATCTCTCAAATTATTTTCTCGGCATCCTCATGGAGATCCTTGAAATGAGGTATTATGATAGTCAAATAGAGATCATATTCAATGTTACAACCCTGGGAAGTCAGAGGTCCAAATTAATCATTTATACAAACATTTTGTGTACATAGTACATGTAGGTTATAAATACATATCTATTCACTAACTGAATAAGATCAACAAAGAATCATAAAGAATTCTATATGCCCTCTCCATATAGTTGCAACAACACTTATTAGTTCATACATTTATCAACCAATCAAAAAGTAAACAATTCATGACAAAAGACATAGATGATACACATCATATAACTAGAATATATCCATAAAATAATTAACATATGAATCATGGAAACTCCGCTAGAATATCACTAATACAATCAATACAAGTATACATGAACCATAATATGAGAATAAATCTTATTTGTATATGAAAATACCAACCAAGTTAAGGTCTTGCATGTACCACCCGAGCATAGATTGGGCTCAACCAAATCTCTCTTTCAACCAATATCCCCCATGCCAAATTCCAATAATGAATGTGCAATCTCATGGAATAAACTAATACAAAACCAAACAAAGGCTTATAAAGGACAAACCACCTCAACCCTCAACCACAGAGTTTCCATCTCTACGATCAGAAATCACTAGCACTAATCAGACTGGTCGCTACCCAAGCTGTCTAGGGCTCCAAGAACTAGTAACTCAACCCACAACCTTCCAAGGATCTAGCGCATATGTCCAACCTAGATCCAGGGAATAGTAACTCAACCCACCAAGGGCTCCATATAATTTACCCCAACCTAAGATCCAAGACTAGTAACTCAACCCAAGTTGTTCTAGGGCTTCTAGAACATTTATACGAACCCCCATCCATAAGCAACATGCGTACCAACCAACAAACAATCAAGTGGAAAATACCCAAAAAACCATGGATATCTAGGAAATGGAAAAGCAAGGATAAAACCACTATCATTCCAGCAAAATATCCATGCAAATGACAACACATAAGAAAAAAAACAACATGCATATACCATGCATATAGAAATCAGTAAGGAAATCACACATGCAACGTGTTACCTGCAAAGAAATCTAGGTTGATTCAATTGTTCCCTTGCACTTTCCTGATTTCCTTTTCCTTATTTCTCTAATCCAAGTGAATGCTAAAATTCTCCAAGAATGCTCCAAGATTTCTCTACGTGTACAAGCATATGATATAATGAGAGAATAAAATGACATCTCTAAAACTTAACTGACAAAAAGGTTCGAAACTTATATCGTTGAGGCCTCTATTTTCTTCATTTTCCTTCATTTTCCCTTCAATTTCTCTCTCATGCAAATCTTTGACTCTTCATCTCCATTTTCTCTTATTATCCTTTATTTCATGAATAAAATTTAGTTATTGCCACTTTATCTTTGCCAATGCCTTTTCCAATTTCCATAGCCATAAATTAATCACAAGTGATACCAATCACTATGTTTTTTCCCAAAATTTAACTTGGAATACCTGTTCCATGACCTTGGTTTTATTTTATTTACATGGAAAATCAACCAAGGGATGTTACAATAATCTCAAAGGCCTACAAGAGCATATTACATAGAATTTCTTTCCCAAAAGAATAAATAAGCAGTACAATAAGGAATAGCAGAAAGGACACAAAAATGGGATTATTATAGCTTGTTGGGACTACCATATGAGATATGACACAAAAATTATTTATTCTATCTATACCTGTATACACTATCCTATTGTCTATTTTGAAGCCCATCTTGTACATTATTTGATTATATTGATTGACAGGAATTGTAGATGATTTTGGAATCTTTGTGAGTGATAAGTATGGTAGATATATCCCCTAGTCATTGAGAACATGCAAGGCATAATCTCCAGAAGAGGGATCCCACAACATTAAAAAAAACAAGTCTTTCAATATTGTTGTCCAAATTATGTTCTATTTTTCAAGATATATGTTTTGAACAATATTTCCAAACAATGGTCATATGCATCTGGAAAAAGAGACACAGTGATGCCACAAAATTGGGAGACAATCTCATATTCTCTTGCATACATGGAATTTTCATAGAGCCTGATGACTATGGAATATTTCTCTTTGATTGGTTGCTGAATAGATTTTCCAAGGAAAGATAAACAAATATTGTCCAGAATCATTCTTTCATTAATTGTAGCCTCGTCCTTGCTCAATATTGAAGTAATGTGATGAAGTAAAAATGTTTATGTGATCATTGAGAACAATTTAATATGCTTTATAGAGGTCTTTTGGCAATGGAAATAAGGGGAGTTGACCAAAAGGAACTTTTGCATTGATTGAAAAGCATGTTTTTATATATTTCTAAAGGAGACAGGTTATAAG
Source organism: Pinus tabuliformis (assembly GCA_031772625.1). Lineage (NCBI taxonomy): Eukaryota > Viridiplantae > Streptophyta > Pinopsida > Pinales > Pinaceae > Pinus > Pinus tabuliformis. The sequence goes on from CM062808.1 coordinate 666,778,150, forward strand.
GGAGCTAGGAGGAGAAGAATATCAAAGTCGTTAGGTTGTATATTTGTTGCATACCTAATCATTGATTCAAATTACACCCTGACATAATAGTACGCCTTCCATTCAATTTTGACCGCCTTCTTTATTGTTTTCCCTCTGTACTTGGAATCGTCCAATTATTGAGAGAAAGTTCTTAAGAGCCCCAATTCATATCCAAATGAAACTAAGATTTTCATCAATTGTGCCTTTATTAAAATGTTGAATTTCATAATTAGAGTCCCCAATGATGATGACTTACCTGATCCATTTATAAAGAGTAGTTATAGACCCTTTCACAAAGCTAAGGCCTTAGCTACATTATTGGTATAATAGCCTAGACTTCAGGCATATGAAAAAAAGAGACCACCAAAAGGATTTTTGATCTAACCACCTACACCAGAAGGGCTTGGGTTTCCTTTGGAAGCCATCTCGAAGTATAGAATGTAGCTTTCCTTTCTTTCCCAAGTATTTAAATCTACTTGACTTAGTCATAGCTCCTAGCTGGGAGGAATTTTTTTATTTAAAATTCCTATAAATTTCATCCTGTGGAGCCAATTGAGTTCTTTTAAGTTAATCTTCTCCTCCCAGTTGCTTGAAATTTCAATTTCAAAAAAATCATAAAACATTAAAGCTTTGGCCTTTGCAACAGAGAGAGGATATAGAAGAAACATGTTGTTTGATATGGCTTTATTTCTCGGCAGCCATATTCTCCAACAAATATATTCTGGGAGGGCATTGACTGCACTTTTGAGGACATTTTCCCCTATTAGGTTTATATTACAATCTATGTACCAGGACTTAAATACAGATGTCCAATATTAAATTATTTCCATGAATATCTGGAGGTATTCAAAGGCATACTCCCAAACATTTCTTGCATAATTTAATTCCGTAAACAAATGAGGAATGCTCTCTTCCATGCTCAGACACAAAACATATCTGGACTATACATTTATATTTCTATTCTTTAAATGTTCTAAGTTGAGGATTTCCCTAAGCACTAATAGCCAAAAAAAGAAATTTACCTTGGGAATTCCATCTTTGTGCCAAACGAATTTCCAAATTACAGTGTCATGAGCGTTTTCCACTTTTTTCTTTACTAATTTGTACCAATTTTTGATAGAAAAGGTTTTGTTTTCTTCAATCCATCCTCTTCAATCTTGGAAATGTTTTCCTATAGGGGCATGAATTTTAAAACTTCAAGGAAGCAGCCGTAAACAGAGCTTAATTACTATGGAACTGTAATGTTGATCTATTTTTTCCATAAACCATTGTTTTCATCCCACTTAGATATGTCCCATAAATGCACATAGTTTGGATTTTTCATCCATATTTCTAATGCTTTAAATTATTGCCTTGTTTCCAAGAGAAATTTAATGCTTTTGGTATCCTCCCATAAGTTTATTTTTCTTCCATTACTAGGAGACTAGTTTATGTGCTTCATTATTAAATTTATACCCTTTCAGCATAGGTTCCAAGTGTAGGAACCAAGCTCTTTGCAGTTGAAAATTTTAGGCCTTTACATGTTTTTGTTGTGCATTTTTTTTTTACAATGATAGAGCCCACCAATAATTGTTCTATTTTAATAGCCTCCACACTAATTTTTCTCCCAAAAAATGATTCAACAATAGAAAATCCTTGATATTTAATCCTCCCTCACCTTTATCTAGCTTGATTATTTCTCAGTTTACCACATGGTATTTTTTCCCTGTGATTTTTCTTCCTTGCCATATGAATTTCTTGATTCTTTTGTTAGTACTTTATGGAATGAATTTGGGAGCTAGAAGAGATAAATATTGATATATTTAGAGAGTGGACAAAGTTGACTTTACCAAAATTAATATTCCTGTGATATTCAACCAATTTTCACCCCAACAATTAATTTTCTTCTTGATTTTGGAAATGATGTTTATCCAGTCCCTAGGTTTTTACCCTTTGATGGATATGGGGAGACCCATATAGCTAAAAGTTTTCCATTCTTTCTCCCATTTGAAATGAAAATGGCTGTTATTTCCTACATTTTACTTTCATGATTATTCCATCCATAGATACTACCTTTATCTACATTGATTTGTTCTCTTGAAGCGATCATAAAGTCTTGCAAAGTTAGATTGAATATATTGGATATGATTGTTGAAGCACCCATGAGAAAAATTGTTTCATTTGCAAATTGGGCATGATTAAATGATTCAACGCATTTGGCGATATGAAGAAAAATCAAATATCCATTGAGATGGGTTGCTTCTAATCTTCTTATTAAAGAGTCTGCCATTATGATGTAGAGAATTGGAGACAAGGGACAAACTTGTTTATGTCCCCTTGAGGCCTGAAAAGACTGAGAGTGTCTTCCATTTACTAAAGGAGCTATTCATGGAGAATTTATACAAGCCTTAATCCAATCAATCAATTTGGAGAAGAATTCATTTTTTTCTACAATCCTGAGAAGGAATTCATCATCAACTCTATCAAAATTGAATCCATATCTAATTTTACTACCATGCCTTTGATATTGGAGGAAATTCTAGTGTGAATTACTTCTTGGACTAAAATTGCATTCTCAGTGATTTTCCTTCTAGCTAGAAAACCAATCTGGTTTTGTGATATCAATTTATTTATGAATATTTCTAGTCTGGATGCTATGAATTTTGAGAGAATTTTTTAGGATGAGTTGTAGATAATTATTGGTTTGAATCAAGGAAAGGAAACTAGATTGGATTCCTTGGGTATAAATGCCATAAATGTGGAGTTGGTTCCACCCCATACTTTCCTCTCTTATCTTGTCCATTCCAACATTTTTCATAAATCATGTTTTATTAAAAGCTGAAAGGATTTATAGAAGTGTATGGTGAAATTGTTTGGCCAAGGGGCCTTTTCATCTCATAAGTTTCAAATTGTTTCCTTTACCTCATTTTTCTCCATGGGTCTGCACAACTCTTCATTTTCTTCTTCAATTATGCTTGTTGGAAATTTCTGAAGCATCCTATCTAAACTTTGATTTTTATCCCTCTGCTCCTTCTAATACTATTGTTTATAGAATTGGTGAGTTGTGTGTTTTATTTATTCATATCACTTAGTTGTTTTCCCTACAAATATTGTATTTCCTTTATCTTTTTTTTCATTTCCCTTGCTTTAGCTTGCTTATGAAAGTATTTTGTGCTCCTATCTCCAACTTTAAGCCAGATACTTCTAGATTTTAGGCTCCATTTTTCTTCTTCCCTTATATTAGTGCTATGGGTTTGAATTGTAAGATCCTTTTCTAAGACTATATGTTGTTCTCCAATAAAATTGCTTTCCATTTGATGATAAACATTGTCTAGTTGGTGTTTTAGGTTTGTTTTTTCTTGGTTTGGTTCAACGTATGGCCTTTTCCCCAATCTTTGAAGGTTTTTTTACCATTTTTTATTTTGTTTTTAGAACATATGATGGATATCCTTCCACATAGTTACGCCATTTCCTTTGTATTAATTCCACTGCTCCCTCATATTCCATCCATAGAGGGTTGATTCTGAAGGGAATTAGACCCATATGTTATTTCTCAATGATATTGAACCTTATGTCATATTCTTCTACTAGAATGTTTCCTCAAAGTAGAAATATGATAAGTTTTATTTTTATTTTATCTTTTCCTATTCTTCTGTTGGAGTAAGTGTATGCACCTTTCATTGGGACAATATCCATGTGGTCCCATTCAATCATTAAATCTTCCATGTTCTCCTTGAATGGGTCCCTGATTATGTTGCCTCCTTTTCTCTCCTTAGCTAAGTTTGTCATGTTAAAATATCCTCTAATTATAACTTCTTTGTAGATATTTGAAAATTTACGGCTATCTAATGAGCTCTAGAATTGTACCTTCTCTTCATACAAGGATGTGAATATACATTGTAAATGGCATATATCCTTTCTGAGTTCCCCAGGATAGCAAGGCCTTCTGAGGCACCTCTTACACTACCTATTGCACTTTTATTACTGGCCCAAAAATATTTCTTTACTTTTTCAAATTGATTTGCATGTATTTTTGTTTCTTATAGGAATAAAATGTCTACTTTCTCACTCTTGATTATGTCCTTTACTAATAGGGTTTTGATGGGGTTCCCCAAACCCCTTATATTCTAAGAAATTATTTTCAATGAGAAGTTTGCATAGATGACTCCTCCCCCTCACTTATATTTATCAATTAAATTTGGTATATTATAGTTTTTATTTTATCAATAATAATAATAAAATATATACAAAATCATAATATGAATATTACATTAAACTTAATATGATTCGTACATGTAACTAAGATATTTCAAAACATATAACTTTTTTTGAATTAAACAATTTTTTATTATTGAAAGAAACTAATTTACATGGATATCAATTTGAGAAAAAAGAGTGTGAAACCCCTCAATATTATTCCATTACTGCCAAGAAGAAGAAAAATACATTTTACAAATAAATACAAGTAGATCAGGGCTAGATATTGCATGTCTATTGATGAGCCCCAATTTTTGGTACAATTTGGGCTCATATTGGCCTACTTACCTTGCTCAACCATTCATCTTTTACCACTTATGCATTCATTTCTTAGTATATTCGTGTTGTTTGTAGGAAGAAGGGCAGGCATTATATCTATGTGACTAATACATGATGATTTCAGGCTTGCGGCATTAAAGAGAGCAAAAGACCACGTAAATGGAGACAAGGAGACAGCAAAGGTGACATTGCGGATTCATAGGGAGGTTGTCCACAATCTTGATGACCTTCCTCGTGATTTTCACCTTAACTCCGAGCTCCAACAGCTCTCCCCACCGAGCTTAAAGGCAGCCAACACGTTCTACAGGATCAGCAGTTTATAGCAATTTTGACTTTCAGTTGGACAGCCAAGCTCCACGAATGGAGGAAGCCAGCTTGATCTTCATTGTATATAAATATGAAGGCTGTAGCCTTTGTTAGGAGCTTTTTGACCTTTTGAATTACTATTGTAATTTCTGAGAACGAGTTACAGCTCGGTGTTTGTTTGTTTTGTAAGCCAGTTTTGGCATGACATTAGACTTTTGATTATGAATAAAGGCAAGCAGATTTGGATCTAATTATGAGCTTTTAAGGGAGCTATAGCTCTCAGGTTAGGGCCCAACCTGAGAGCAATAGATCTCCTCTTCTTGTAGTGTTATTTGCCTTTCTTTCTAGCACTTTGTTTCTTTGTTTGATATGCATTTCAAGAACACAGTCTGCTGATTTGATTTCGTTAATAAGATTGAGTAGGATTAGCTTATGGTTAGATCCCTTTCAGTTGCTTAGATCGGAATAGGAGGTTTGTAATTCACTGGAGCTCCAAGAAAAAGGTTGATAGTGCCTACACTGCCATCTCTATTTAGGGATTGGGGTGCAGTCTATACCAACCACCAAAAAACGCAGTCTTTTTCTACTTTTATGCAAGCTGCAACACAATCGTTTTAATCGTGGATCCTTCCATGCATTTTGCTCTTGAGCCATAATTCTTCATTACAATTCCATGCACGACTTTTCTTCATGATTTACATTGCTGTTCATTGGTTTAATAGCACAGGTAGCACAGGTTAAGGGATTCTCGTTTTTGGTGCAAGACATAAGTAATTTGTTTTATTTACACTGCTCAATATCATTCCACTTCCTTCTTCTTCTTCTCAGCCATGCCTAAAGCCACCTATTCGACCTTTGTTCAGCTCGTTTACCTTCCAACTCTTCCATTGTCCACGTAGCTCCATTTTCTTGACCTTTCGTTGCTTCCATCCTTCTATCCACCAACCAACTTCATGCACTCTTTCTCCATCTTATTTCTCTGTTCCTGAGCCATCACAAGTTCCATCTCCACCTTACCTATCCACCCATACCGTTCCATCACTTCACCATCACCCAAAACTTCCACTTACAGCACATCTTGTAGAAGTTAGCAGACTTCCTGTAGAATTCCTTAGTTTCCTGTAGGATCCCCTGCAGACATCCTATAGAAGCCTGCAAACTTGGTTGCCGAGCACCTGAACGTTGTAGACTTCTGTGGACTGATGCTAGGGACCCTCTGGGACCTCTCCTAGCCCTCCTGACCTTTCCCAAGTTTTCTCTCCTTCCGCACCACCTCTGCACAACCAAACCCTAATAAGAAACAACATCATAATCACTCCAACCACTTAAGAAAAAATACAAAAACAATGTTCTTTTCAATAGAAGTAGTTTAAGTTCATGCATTTCATATCACTAGAGGTAATGGCATCATTCTTAGACATTTGCACTCCCACCATGGCATCATAGAGATTAAGCTAGTCAGATTAGGGTTTACTAGGGTTTCCATGTTTTGGTTGGCTTTCAGTTCATTTTTGCAAAGTAGATTAATTTCCTTTGAGATAGCCTTCGTCCATCATTTAGAAAGCTTCTTCTGAGAGCATATAGAAGTTGGCTTGAGCCCTAGCGGACTTGTGCCAACTGACCAAGTGATAGCTGCGACAAGAGCTAGTACTTGTGCATACAGCACCGTCGCTTCCAAGTTTGTCACGAACTACCGGGTTGATAAAATTAGAGATAGGAAGCTCCAGGAGTTGTAGCATTATTGCTACAATACTGGAGCCCACCATCTTTTTGGCGCCGTTGCCGGGGAAGCGTCAGAGTATTAGTAATTGTTGCTTTTCTTCTATTTTCTTACTCTTGCCTTCTGCTAAGTAGTTTATTTCATTTCCATTCTGCAAAAGTAGCATAGACATTTCCTGCTTTCATAGATTAGCATTTCCTGCTTTCCTAGATTAGCATTTCCTGCTTTCATAGATTAGCCTTTCAATTCCGCAATTTCAATTCTACAAGCGTAGATTAGCATTTCCATTCCTGCAATTTCATTTGAGCAAAGTAGACTAGTTCTTTCCTGCTTTCAATTCAATTCCGCATCTTTATTTCAGTAAGATAGTTAGTTGTAGATCAATCTGTTTCAGTTTTGCAGGTACCAAGAAAAAAAAACAAAAGCAATCAAAAAGAAGTTTTCTCCATTTCATGCCTCGTAGGAACCGAGATAAATCAGGCAAATTCCTACCCAACACCCCCACCACATCACTGAGTCACCCTTCTCTCTTCTTTGGTGACAGTGACCTAGAAGAACCTATAGGTGAACATCCTGAGATAGACAAAGATCCTATAGAAGAAGAAGAGTTAGAGACCACTCCATCTGAAGCTATGGCTGACAATAGAAGAGAAAATGAGAGAATAGAAGGTGCCTTCCCCATCCGAGAGACCAATGGAGAGATGAAAATGAAGAACATTAGCCCCTCCACCTTACCTCACTTCCATGGACTGACTACTGAAGATCCTGATACCTTCCTGTTTGAGTTTGCTGTCCTCTGTAGAACCTATGACTATACTGAAGATGAGAAAAAGCTGAAACTCTTCCCTTCAACTCTTAAGGATGCAGCATTACGCTGGTTCATGGGCTTACCTGGGAATAGTATCACCACTTGGGCTCAGATGCAGCAAGCTTTCAATACCAAGTACAGGGATTACTGTAGGTCCAAGGAAACCAAGGGAGAAATCTTTCGGATGACCATGGGAAATGATGAGTCCTTAGAAGATTATGAGAAGAGGTTCCAACTTAGCTATAAGCGGGCCAGGTGCACACTTGACCCTGAATCCCTCAAGTTGGTCCTGCTCCGAGGAGTCCCTGAAGACCTCTTAGATACCCTTCACATGTTAGCTGGGGGGGACATTTACCAACTGCCTTATGAGGACATCAAGACTGTGTTTAGAAACCACTCCAGGGCAGCTCGGAAACGAGGTAGAGGAAACCTCCTCTCAACTAGTGTCCCTTTCTCCAAATATGAGCTTGCAAATCAATTAGAAGATCTCAAGAGTGAGGTGAGACAGACCATTGCCATGCAGCTGGACACATTCAGGATCCAACAGAAGAAAGAAGAAGCTGAGAGAGCCTTGGCTGTCTTCTGCCCTAGGTGCACAAGGAGACACCCTAAGAACGAATGCCCATTGCATTCGGTCGAAGTGTGTTTCGTTTGTGAGGAGGACCATCCCACAAATCAGTGTCCAACCTTACCTGGGTTTAAAGCCATGTACCAAGGGACAGAAGCCCCCACCGAACCTCTCTATTTCATCAACCAAAGGAGGCCACAAGGATCTAGACCTTATCAGCAGGGAATGCAAGGGGCACCTCAATCTTATTACAGCCCCAACCAATCGACTCCTATGCCTTCCTGGGGTCCCCCTGCTCATCCTTCCTGGTCCATGCCTCCTCCATGGTCTTATCCACCTCAGTACCCTACGCAACCTACTTCTCATTCATATCATTCACATGCCTAGCCACAGCCTCAGTGGAATGCACCTCAGTCAGGGTGGAGGCCCCAATACAACACTCCTCCTGCCATTTTGCCTCCACCACCAATTCAACCTCAGCCTTTGCCTCCTGCTCCTCCAAGGCAACCTCAAATGCCTGCTCAACCGAACCCGAACCCCAACAATAGATAGGCTCAGAAGGTATACACTGGGGAAACCTCATGCCCTACCTATGCTGTGGAGATCCAGGAGATCAATCTTCGATCTGGAAAGACTCTTCCAGATCGCCAACCTCCTCCCCCAGAGGATGAGGAAGATAAACAGGAAAGTGAACCAAAGGCTATTCCACCCTTTCCTGAGAGACTAACAGCCACCACACAACCCAACCCAGAGGAGGATGAGCTTCTGGGTGAGCTCAAGCAGTTGTGTGTGAAAATACCACTTCTCCAAGCCATCAAGGATGTGCCAATATACAACAAACTGGTTAAGGAAAAGTGCTTCAAACACCCAGGCAGGCGGAAGAAAGATGCTTCAACCATTAATGTCATAGGACAACTGTCTAACCTTATGCTAGGACAAGTCATCTACCCAAAGTACTTAGATCCTGGAAGTCCTGTAGTAGATGTCCACATCAATGGCACCATCATACCTCACACCTTGATTGATCTGGGGGCTGCCATTAATGTGATGACCAGGGATACCATGCTCAAACTCAATCTTCAGGGTTCCTTGAGGAAGACCTCGACAGTACTGCAACTAGCAGATCGCTCCACCGTGACTCCCGAAGGGATTGTGGAGGATGTCTTGGTCTCTATTGACTCTTGGGAATACCCTGCAGACTTCCTGGTTCTGCAACCAAAGGCAAAGCTTACTGGATATCCTCTCATTTTGGGAAGCCCTTGGTTAGCTACTGCAGATGCTTACATAAGTTGTCGTGTAGGAAATATGACCATCAAAAGTGGTCCTATGTCCAAGCAGCTAGTCCTATACCCTCCTGCCCAACCCTCCTTAGAGCATGACTTACCACTCTGGTTGGAGGAAGGAGAGGAAGACGAGGTGTACTCAGCACCTCTGTGCACCCTAGATACCATTAGAAGAGACCCCCCAACCGAGGATGACTTGATCGAGACCTTGATCCAGAATCCACCTTCCAGTGCACTACCCTTAGAGAAATTGGTGGAGGATGCCCAAGCTAGCACCTTAGTGGATCTTTGTACAACCAACCCTGTTACTCCCAGAGTCAAGAATGTGGAGTTCAGCCCTGAGAGAGCATTAAAGATCAGCTCCTCCCTATCTCCTTCCCAGGAAAAGGAGCTGTGTAGCCTGTTGGCCAGTCACCTAGATGCTTTTGCTTAGAGCTATAAGGAGATGAAAGGAGTCCATCCTTCGGTCTGTACCCATCACATATACATCAAAGAGGATTGTAAGCCGGTTAGGCAACCCCAGAGGAGAATGAATCCATCCCTTAAGGACATTGTCAAGGAAGAATTGCAAAAACTGTTGGATGCCGGATTCATCTACCCCATCTCAGATAGTGAATGGGTGTCCCCTATGGTGTTGGTTCCCAAGAAAAATGGGAAATGGAGAATCTGTGTGGACTACCGAGAACTGAACAAAGCTACCAAGAAAGACCATTTCCCTCTACCTTTCATAGATCAAGTGTTGGATGGACTGGCAGGAAAGAAGTTCTTCTCTTTCCTGGATGGGTTTAGCGGGTACAACCAAATCCAAATCAGCCCGGAAGACCAAGATAAGACCACCTTCACTTGTCCTTGGGGCACCTTTGCCTACCAAGTCCTTCCCTTTGGGCTATGCAATGCTCCTGCTACCTTCCATAGAGTTGTTTTGAGCATCTTCTCGGAGCTGGTCCATGATGCAGTGGAAATCTATATGGATGGCTTCACTCCTTATGGGGCCAACTTTCAGGAAGCATTGTCCAATCTGGGAAAAGTCCTAACCAAATGCATTGAGATGAACTTGTCCCTTAGTCCTGAAAAATGTGAATTCCTAATGACTGAAGGGACCGTGCTAGGCCATACCATTTCTTGCCAAGGGTTGTAGGTGGATCCTAACAAAATTGCTCTCATCAAGAAGGTTCCACCTCCTCAAAAGGTAAGGGATGTTTGGAGTTTCTTGGGATTAGCAGGATATTACCGGAGATTCATTAAAGACTTCAGCAAGCTAGCCTCGCCATTGTTTGGCCTGTTGGCAAAAGATGTGGAGTTCAAATGGACTGACGATTGTCAGGGGGCTTTAAATGAATTGAAGGACAAGTTGGTGTCAGCTCCAATCCTGAGAGGTCCAAACTGGGCCCTACCTTTCCACATCCACACTGATGCCTCGAACAAAGCCATAGGTGCAGCTTTAGGACAAGTTGAGCAAAAACTTCCATATGCCATTTACTTTGTTAGCAAAAACTTGTCCAAAGCTGAGCTGAATTACACTGTAACCGAGAAAGAATTCTTGGTTGTGGTCCATGCACTGAACAAGTTCCGACATTATATCACTGGCTATCAAACATTTGTACATACTGACCATGCTGCAATTAGATATTTAATGAATAAACCAGATGTGAATGCTCGTATTATTAGATGCTTACTTTTATTGCAGCAGTTTGATTTGACCATTGTTGACAAACCAGGTAGAGAAAATGTTGTTGCTGACTTTTTATCTAGATTGGATTTGTCTGCAGATGAGGATGGAACAGTGGATGACCAGATGCCCGATGAACATCTATTTGCTATTTCAGTACTCTCTCCATGGTTTGCTGATATAGCAAACTACCTTGTTTCAGCACAGTTCCCTCCGCACCTATCTTCAAGAGAGAAGAGCAGAATCATCAGAAAAAGTGCCTCATTTACTTGGATCGGGGGCAATCTGTTCAAGCTTGGCCCCGATCAGATCTTAAGGCGTTGTGTAAGGGAGGAGGAAGTCTTTGATATCCTCCTCACTTGTCATGATGGGCCTTGTGGAGGACATTTTGTAGCAAAGAGAACTGCTTTCAAAATCCTGCAGGCAGGCTACTATTGGCCCACACTTCATCAAGATGTCAGAAGATATGTCAGCCAGTGTGACCAATGCCAAAGAATGGGGAAACCGACCCAAAGGGATGAGATGCCTCTCCAACGTCAAGTGACTCTTGAGCCATTTGAGAAGTGGGGTATGGACTTTGTGGGCCCAATCAACCCTCCTTCGAGGCAAAGGTCTTACATCATTGTGTGTACTGACTACTTGACAAAGTGGGCAGAGACTAAAGCAATCAAAGCAGCAACAGAAGAAAAGGTGGCCGAGTTCCTAAGAGAAAACATCTTCTATAAGTTTGGCTATCCAAGAGCACTGGTCACCGATCAAGGGAGCCAGTTCACATCCAACCTGGTTGAAGATCTACTAGCTCATCACAAGATCAAGCATATGACTTCCACCCCCTATCACCCTCAAGCAAATGGGCAGGTGGAAGTCACCAATCGAGCATTAGAAGGGATCTTGACTAAGGTGGTGAGCAGCAGCAGAAAGGACTGGGCAGATCGCCTGGTTGAAGCCACATGGGCTTACAACACCACTTGGAAGACCACCACCGGCTTCACACCTTATGAGCTGGTCTATGGGAAGAAAGCTTTGCTGTCCATTGAGTTTGAATACAACACTTTGAGGATGGTAGCTCAGCTGGACCTAGATTTCAGCCATGCACAACAAGAAAGGTTATTGCAGCTGAATGGACTGGATGAGCACCGAATGCAGGCCCTCCTTCACTCAGAAGTGGTTCAACTTCAGAGAAAGGTGTGGCATTACCAACATCTCCATGACAAGCAATTTCAGCCGGGAGATTGGGCTTTGTTGTATGACTCCAGATACAAAGATTTCAAGGGAAAGCTGAGAACCAGATGGCTAGGGCCATATTCAGTGGAAAAATGTCATGACAATGGATCTGTTCTTATTCGGACCATTGATGAGGAAGCCATCCCCATGCTTGTCAATGGGCATCGATTGAAGATCTACAGGAAGCCCCTCTCAAGACAAGAGTTCATCAAGACTATGGAGAAGGCAGTGTTGGTCATAGAGAAGGGTTCTGCCCCTGCTTTGGGCATAGCCTGAAAAATCTAAAAAAAAAAAAATCTAAAAAAAAGATAAAATAAAAAATAAATAATAATAAAGATCCTTGGGTGAAAACCTTTCTGAGGCACCCAAGGCAGGTGGTAGGGGTGAAAACCTCATTGAGGCGCCCCTATTGTCTTTTCAAAAAAAAAAGGGAGATGGGAAAAAGATCCTTGAGTGAAAACCTCTTTGAGGCACTTAAGGCAGATGGAAAGGGTGGAAACCTCAATGAGGTGCCCCTGTTATCTTTCAAAAAAAAAAAGAAAAAAAGAAAAAGAAAAAAAACACAAGAAAAAAACAAGGTCAGCAGATTCATTATGTAAAATTGCATGCAGGTGTTCTATGGAGGAGAGGAAGCCTCTCAACTCAAAGCCAAGGGTCCTCATCATGCAGTCAGGACACCTCACCAGCACCCCCTCCAAGAATACTCATTTTTTCCAAGGTATGTGCAATTTTGCTATAGCTTGAGTCTTCTACAGGAAGATGCAGATTTTCTATAGGAAGATGCAGAGTTTCTACAGGAAGATGCAGATTTTCTATAGGAAGCTCTGTATTTCTACAGGAAACTTCCTGTAGAAGCCCAGAACGGCCCAGAATTCATTTCATGAAGAGATCTAACGGCTAGGGATCGGTTTGGATGCATGCAAGCCACTGTTGTCACCCTTGCACATTGTTGTTATCTTGTTCCACCATCCTTGTCGACATGCAACAAAGTTACCTGCACCAGCAAAGCAGATCGATGAGTTCTTAAGAAAAAGCAAATTGTAAATAAAAAAACGCTAGAGATCTCACACCATATTCATCACAGTCACCCAGAAGCTCCGGGAGCGTGATCGTGAGGCCATCCATCGTCGTGCAGCATGCACCCAAGGAGGAAGAACTGTTCGAAGACATCCCGCAGGAGTCCTGTAACAGTTAAGCCTGCTAGAGTGGATACCATTCACAGCGCAGGCCATATGCAATGAAACATGGGCGCATGCAACTAAAGCATCCCATCCATCGTCGGCAGCTTGTGAACATGGATCTCCGGGCCTGTGTAAGTTCGCCAGCAGCAGGTAAATTGACTCATCAGCATCCAAAGAACCGAAACATCGTGTGCAGCCGCGCAGGTAAGTGTCTCGACCCTTCCTTCCATCAGATTGCATGAATGTTACTTTGATTGATTGCTAAGTGTAAAGGTGAATGGGTTGAGCGGCCGTATGGCCATTTGGTCAGCCACGTCGGCCAGTTAATGGTCTAGCTGGATGTGTGGGTGGCGGCCATGACAAAAAGAATGGGCAGCATGCACGTGAGGGCAATCCCGTCGAAAAACGAGTTTAACCGAAGAGGCGGCGGCAGATCTGCGGGAATTGATGTGACAGCAAGTGAACGCGCAGTTGAATGATGGGATGACATCATCCAACGGTCTGGCAGGGACAGCTCACCCCCTGCGCCACAGATTCTGCCGAATTCAAAATCTAATCGGCTAGATTGCACTCATGCATTTATCAACCACCGTTTTGAACTCGAGCGGCTATCCTGATCCTTCTGCAGTTCGATACGCCGAGCCTTTGGCTATCAGAACGATTGAGAAGCACACCCAAGGTGCAAACCGACTGCAGTCTCTCCCAAAAATCACGTGCTGCATTCTACAGGAACACTGTCATTCTACAGGAACACTGTCATCCTACAGGAATGCAGTTTCTACAGGAAAGCGGGTGCCTCACGTAAAAAGGTGGCCAATTAAAAAGGTAACCCTGAACTCTTCATGCAACTGGTTATTAAAGGTGGCAGAATTGTCGTCCACAGTCTGGTCATAGAAAAATGGTGAAATTGTTGTCTGCTGTGCCTATACTGTCATTCTACAGGATGTCAGGGTAATTAAACTGTGTTAAGTTCCTCAGGGATAAGTTTGTGGATTATGTGCATGACATTCTACACTCTGTCTCAGTAAACCAAATTTCTTCCACAATCACCACCTCTGGTCAAGGAAACCGTTTTATCATGCCGGGTGGGTTTATTAGACGAGAACCCACTGATTCAACCAAGTTAAGGGAAAACCAGGAAGTGGTGGAGCTCTTCACACGGGTTCAATGGATATCTTTCTGTGATAAGCTGCAGGGTTACGACGATGAAGTGGCCGAAGAATTTTTGCAGGCTCTGAAGCCGAAATCCAAGACACTGGCCACAGTGAACTTCAGGGGTCTAAGCCTCAAGCTCACCCCGCAATATATCAGTCAAATTACTGAACTTCCGATGGGTTTGCCATGGGATAAGGAAGAAAGGAAGTTGAGCCAGCAGGCCAAGAAAGAATTCTTTCCACCTGAGGAGGAATTCTCGGAGGACAAAAATGGGGTGCGAAGAACAAGTTTGTTGCCACCATGGAACGAAGTTAGCCTGCAAATCATGAAGTATATAACCTGTGAAGGTCGTTATAGCATCGTGTACGGGTATCACTTTCGGTTGCTCACTGAATTGAGGCACCGGATTGATCTTCCTGTAGAACAGAAACTGAGCATTCCTTATTTCCTGCTACAGTCCCTAATTGAGTGTGCCACAAAGTTAAAAGAAGGCATACCAGATCAGGTAGCCCACCATGGGTTGATCAAACTGCTTGTGGAGGATGCGCTTCATTCATATAAGGTTCCCCTCTCATGGGAATCATTCAGGAATTTGACAAGAGATGGAGACATAAAAATGTTGATTGAAGAAACGGGTTCCTCCAGCAGTGAGGAAAAAGGATCAGTGGCCGAGGGAAAGAGAGAAACAGGCCAGAAGACCCCGACCACAGTGCAGAGGAAAGAACAAAAGAAGAAGCATGAGAAAAAGGACGACAAAGAAGAGGACACACCCATCTTGTCAGCAAGAGAAAAGAGGTTGAAGAGCAGAACGGACAAAGCTGAGGTGGTCCACGTCAGCCCAAGTACCTCATCAGCACCTGCAACCAAACCAAAAAGCAAAACCCATGCAGCAAAGCAAGCAAAGGAGGTGACACCCGTGTCTACAGGAAAGCAGAAACAGGCTTCTACAGGAAGCCCGAAGATCATTAAAACAGGGGCTTCTACAGGAAGCCCGAGAGTGGCTAAAACAGGGTCTTCTACAGGAAGCCCAAAATTGGTAAAGAAAGGATCTTCTACAGAAGGCCCGGAAGTGGGTAAAGCAGGGTCTTCTACAGGAAGCCCGAAATCAGAAAAGAAGGGGCCCTCTACAGGGAGCCCTGAGAAAGCAAAACGCAAGAAAGAGAAGGCTGGCATTCTCGAAAAGGAGGCAGCAGCTGCGCTAGCCGCCCTCAGTACACCTCCAAAGCCGAAAGAGAAGAGAGAGAGGAAGATCCCTCTACCTTTTGAAGCCAGGAGAAGTAAAAGAATAAACACGGGCAAGCCGCAGCCTCCACCCAGCAGCCAAACCATTTTAGGGGGTGTCCCTACTTCACCCAGTGAAAGATCCCCCTCTAAAACATCGGCCACCCCCGAGAGGGGAAGCCCAAAAATAACTTCCTGGACACGAAGGATAGGCCAATCAGCTTCCGAAGCCCGGCTCAAGGAAACAGGAAAGGGGGAGGTAGCGCCACCCTCGTCACCGCCAGGGGCAGAAGAGGCAGGGCCACCAAGAACAGGAAAGGAAAAGCATGCTCCGGGCCCTAGTTCTCGGCCAAGGACAAGGAGCTGGAGCAAAGTTGCTCAAGGATGAGAAAATATTTTAGCTGGGGGGTGATGATGAGCCCCAATTTTTGGTACAATTTGGGCTCATATTGGCCTACTTACCTTGCTCAACCATTCATCTTTTACCACTTATGCATTCATTTCTTAGTATATTCGTGTTGTTTGTAGGAAGAAGGGCAGGCATTATATCTATGTGACTAATACATGATGATTTCAGGTTTGTGGCATTAAAGAGAGCAAAAGACCACGTAAATGGAGACAAGGAGACAGCAAAGGTGACATTGCGGATTCATAGGGAGGTTGTCCACAGTCTTGATGACCTTCCTCATGATTTTCACCTTAACTCCGAGCTCCAACAACTCTCCCCACCGAGCTTAAAGGCAGCCAACACGTTCTACAGGATCAGCAGTTTACAGCAGTTTTGACTTTCAGTTGGACAGCCAAGCTCCACGAATGGAGGAAGCCAGCTTGATCTTCATTGTGTATAAATATGAAGGCTGTAGCCTTTGTTAGGAGCTTTTTGACCTTTTGAATTACTATTGTAATTTCTGAGCACGAGTTACAGCTCAGTGTTTGTTTGTTTTGTAAGCCAGTTTTGGCATGACATTAGACTTTTGATTATGAATAAAGGCAAGCAGATTTGGATCTAATTCTGAGCTTTTAAGGGAGCTATAGCTCTCAGGTTAGGGCCCAACCTGAGAGCAATAGATCTCCTCTTCTTGTAGTGTTATTTGCCTTTCTTTCCAGCACTTTGTTTCTTTGTCGATATGCATTTCAAGAACACAGTCTGCTGATTTGATTTCGTTAATAAGATTGAGTAGGATTAGCTTATGGTTAAATCCCTTTCAGCTGCTTAGATCAGAATAGGAGGTTTGTAATTCACTGGAGCTCCAAGAAAAAGGTTGATAGTGCCTACACTGCCGTCTCTGTTTAGGGATTGGGGTGCAGTCTATACCAACCACCAAAAAACACAGTCTTTTTCCACTTTTATGCAAGCTGCAACACAGTCGTTTTAATCGTGGATCCTTCCACGCATTTTGCTCTTGAGCCATACTTCTTCATTACAATTCCATGCACGACTTTTCTTCATGATTTACATTGTTGTTCATTGGTTTAATAGCACAGGTAGCACAGGTTAAGGGATTCTCGTTTTTGGTGCAAGACATAAGTAATTTGTTTTATTTACACTGCTCAATATCATTCCACTTCCTTCTTCTTCTTCTCAACCACGCCTAAAGCCACCTATTCGACCTCTGTTCAGCTCGTTTACCTTCCAACTCTTCCATTGTCCACGTAGCTCCATTTTCTTGACCTTTCGTTGCTTCCATCCTTCTATCCACCAACCAACTTCATGCACTCTTTCTCCATCTTATTTGTCTGTTCCTGAGCCATCACAAGTTCCATCTCCACCTTAGCTATCCACCCATACCATTCCATCACTTCACCATCACCCAAAACTTCCACTTACAGCACATCCTGTAGAAGTTAGCAGACTTCCTGTAGAATTCCTTAGTTTCCTGTAGGATCCCCTGCAGACATCCTGTAGAAGCCTGCAAACTTGGTTGCCGAGCACCTGAACGTTGTAGACTTCTGTGGACTGATGCTAGGGACCCTCTGGGACCTCTCCTAGCCCTCCTGACCTTTCCCAAGTTTTCTCTCCTTCCGCACCACCTCTGCACAACCAAACCCTAATAAGAAACAACATCATAATCACTCCAACCACTTAAGCAAAAATACAAAAACAATGTTCTTTTCAATAGAAGTAGTTTAAGTTCATGCATTTCATATCACTAGAGGTAATGGCATCATTCTTAGACATTTGCACTCCCACCATGGCATCATAGAGATTAAGCTAGTCAGATTACGGTTTACTAGGGTTTCCATGTTTTGGTTGGCTTTCAGTTCATTTTTGCAAAGTAGATTAATTTTCTTTTGAGATAGCCTTCGTCCATCATTTAGAAAGCTTCTTCTGAGAGCATATAGAAGTTGGCTTGAGCCCTAGCGGACTTGTGCCAGCTGACCAAGTGACAACTGCGACAAGAGCTAGTACTTGTGCATACAGCACCATCGCTTCCAAGTTTGTTACGAACTACCGGGTTGATAAAATTAGAGATAGGAAGCTCCAAGAGTTGTAGCATTATTGCTACAATACTGGAGCCCACCATCTATCTCCCCATACATTCTAGACACATAAATAGATGAAATTGTCCATAGAGGAGTGAATACTAGCTCTAATTCTCACACCATCATTCCCTCAGAGAAACATAAAAGATACATAAATTACACTATGCCCAGAGTTCCACCAAACACTTGGAGGCCACTAGGTCATGTCCATCTCAAACACTATTACATTGGCATCTAAGAGACATGACGAGAAACTAGTATATCCAGACTAGGAACTACATCGCCTTCCACCAAAGACATGTAAGTCAAATACAACCATTAACAGATAACAAAAGGTATAAATGAGAAAACTAGAGTCCATAGATACATGCCAGAAGAACCCTAGAGAAACACAAGGTCATGGTCAAACTATGTTGTTGTTATCCGTAGACCAAGAGGCTAGTAAGGAACTTGTAGAATATAAAACTAGAATCAACACAAAATCCCAACCTTTGCCACCCACCACCCATGCTCACTGATCATTGTTTGATGATGAAATATTAGTAAAAACCTTTGTGTTAGAGTTAGGAGGACCCATTAGGTCCACACCATCTGAGCCACATGTTATATTTCTCTCTACATGAGTGAGACAATAGTCAATATTATCCAGGAAGAATATTTTATTCATAAGCATCCTCTTGACATCCTCCAAAGAGTCGAAGATATTGGGTTTCTCCACCTGCTTGTCCCTCAATACCAAGCCCAACAAAGCATTCATTCGTTAATGAAGAGTCATTGAGTTTAAATATTATTTTCTCCTACCCCTAGTGTCCCAAGAGTCTGGCACCCAAACTGACATATCTTCTAACAACTTAGAATATGAAGGGACTTCCTTTCCTCATCTCCTTTAGATTCAAGCTCGTAGATTTCCTTAGACATTTCAAGTGGAAACACATTAAATTATGTGGTCACTCAGTCATGGTAAAGAGTATTTCCCCTCTCTCCCCAATCTGATATCTTCCACCACCTCCCCTCCTACTCCCCATCCTATGCATTCACAACATTGTTGAGTCTGAAAGAGGAGAGTCAATATCAATGTAAGGACATCCTCTACCTACAAAAGAGAAAAAAGAGTGACTTGACCCACCCTGTGCAATACCTAGGAGGAAACAAACTAACTCGCGATAATAACATCATAAATAAGGCTTAGCCTTAGACAAAGACCCACCATAGAGGGTAAAGGATAAATCTTCCTCACCCAGAGACTATTCACTGACCATTGAATAATAATGTTGCCACACCAGGAACAAGATAATTCAACACCCAAGAGAACACAAACAATTACCTAATTCCCACGTCCAACCTTTGACGTTCCACACATATAAAGCCACAGAAATAGAACCTCACAGAAACTTCCAACTACAATTTTCAAATCCCTCCTTCCATTGATGGAAAAGGACCCAAGACAAACCTCGAAACAAAACTAAAATAGAATTCTTAATGCTATCCCCAAACAAAAGAAGGAAATTTATACATAGAGAATTACACTTGATATCCTTGAGACCCAATAAAAACAAAGGAGAGACTTGATTGAGTGAAGAGTTTGTGCGGATTGAAGATCCCAGCAGAGCCTCTAGATTGGATACTTCCACCTGCCGATGACACCAAGCTACACGAACATCCCACATAGCCACACCCTAAATGAATTGAACACCTAGAATTCTGTCATGACCAACACAACTCTTCACTACCCACAACACTAGGACTCTCACACATGCCAACTTCACTAGAAATTTATTTTAGGAGGTTGAGGACCTTAGATAAGATCCTTCCTTCTCTCTGCAACTAAAATCACTTGTTATCAAGACCTTTAAATAAACCCTCTACTAACTGTGGGACTACATGCTAATGCATGCGAGTCTCCATCTATCATAACACCCCCATCAGGGATGGAGACACCACCTTCCAATAATATATTAAGGTCTATGAACAAGAGAATTCAACACCTACGAGAATGCAAACAATTACCTAATTCCCACACCCATCCTTTGACTTTCCACACATATAAATCCACAGAAGTAGAACCTCACAGAAAAATCCAGCTATAATATGCAAAGCCCTCCCTCCGTCAAGGGAAAAGGACCCAAGACAAACCTTGAAATGAAACTAAAAAAATAAATCTTAATGTTATCCCCAAACAAAAGAAGACAATTTATACACAAAGAATTAGACTCGATATTATTGAGACCCAATAAAAACAGAGAGACTTGAGTGAGTGAAGAATTTGTGCGGATTCAAGACTCCAACAGAGCCACTGGATTGGAGACTTCCACCTTCCAACAACACCAAGCTACGCGGATGTGCCACATAGCCACACCCCGAATGAATTGAAAACCTAGAATTCCTTAGCGACCAAAAAACTCTTTGCTACCCACAACACCAAGACTCTCACACATGCCAACTTCACTAGAAATTTATTCTAGGAGGTCGAGGACCTTAAATAGGCTCCTTCCCTCTCTCTACAACTAAAATCACTTGTCATCAAGACCCTTAAATAAACCCTCTGATAACATTGGTAATGCATGCTCATGCATGCAACTCTCTAGCCACATCCTCCCAACATTAATGAGATATTATGAGCAAGAGGGTGGTGAGCACATTGCCTGAGGCCCCATTCCATCTGTCATAACAAATCCATCAAGGATTGCCTGAGGCCCCCTCTTGTCATATGTGACTAGAGGGGGCCAACATGCATCAATATCCACCTCATTGCCTTGAAAACCAAGATTGGCTAGAAAGTGTGGTACATTGTTCCTTCAAAACATATAATTAATAATCACATAGAAATTTTTAAAAATTATAATAACATTTTTATATAGATAAATGTAAAATATATAAATATAAATAATATCTATAAATTAAGATTCATTCTACCATATCAATTAAAATAATCATTTATATTTACAATCATTATATTTCAACTTTCCATGTCTAAATTTAATTAGTGAGCACATAAAAACTTATTATTTACAACAAATCTCTCTCTCTCTCTCTCTCTCTCTCTCTCTCTCTCTATATATATATATATATATATATATATATATATATATATATATATATATATATATATAATCAATGCAAAACTTAAATTAAAAAATATATTACACGTCAAAGGAAATGCCAAATATATATATATATATATCTAAGAGCTCGAATAAAATAAAAACTAAGAATATATATACTTAGAGATGTGAAATTATATAAATATAAATAATATTATTAAGAACTAGCATAGATCTATCTTAGCTTCTAATATACTAAGCATTGAGAGGATTAGAAGTGTTGATGTGCAAACCTTTCTTCAAATCCTGCACTAAAAAAGAGGTTTGATTTCTATGGATAGTTGGTAGATATGAAGCCATGATGGATATATGTTGGTTCTCAATAATATTATTTATATTTGTATAAATTTCACATATTTCTATATATAAATATTCTTATATTCAATTTTATTAAAAATCTGATAAAGAGACACACACATATACATCTATTTATTGACGTTCTATAGTTCAATATGGGGAGATGTTGTAGTGTTAGTAAATGAATGCAAACATTTAAATCTTAGCCCCATATGTGATAGACATTGTAAATGTTCATAAAATAAATTATTAAAGAGCAAAAAAGCATATTGTTGACTCAATTAAAAGAAAGTAAGAATAATAAATAAATTGTTATATGTTTTTATTAATAGAGACAAAAATTAAAATAAAATTATTCATATTCATAATCATTAATATTTCTAAACATATCTTCATGAAAATGAAGCATTATATACCAAAAGGTTTGAGGTCAAATTCCTATTTCTTACTTGTGCCAATGGAAGGGGCTTACTTAAGCACCTAGATTTTATAATGTTATGAGTTAATCAACCCAAGGGTTAGTGGTAGTGGCCATGACCTAGTGGTTTTAGAGTGGTATTAGTTGGAGTCGACTCGAGGGGGTTATAGTGGTAGTGGTCATGACCTAGTGGCTTTATAGTAGTAGTAGTTGGAACAAACCTAAGGGTTATAGTGGTAGTGTTTGAGACCTTATGGTTGTACTGATAGCAAGGGCTTATAGCTGTAGTGATCATGACCTAAGAGTTATAGTGGTAGTTGTTATCACTCAGGTTGTCCCCCAGGTCGGAGTAAAGGGATACGGCTGAGGTAACCACAAACAAACTTTGGACTGCAGGTTCTAGCCCACTTGCAGTCAGAGAGGGATCTCTCTTTATGATTTTAGCTTTGTTGATGATGATTCTAGGCTAGCTATCGAGTTCAGGGATTTTTTGCTTGTGTTTTGTTTGTGTTTTGGTGGGAAAATTGATGTTTTCAAGTAAAGAGGCAAGTGTGGTGTGAAAGTTTCAAACCATTGGGCATGGAGTCAAGGATGTGAGATTGCTGGTGCGTTTTCTTGGTCACAAGAGGAATAAGGAGAAAGGTAGCTGCACATGGAACAATTTTCCAAATTTAAAGGATGGAAAGGATGCTAAGGAAGGAGAGGCAATTAAGAATCTCTCAGTCAGCTTAATAGAGGAAAGTGGATGATCTCTAATTAAGGGCAGTAAAGAATCCTTAGATAACTGTCAAACACATGTGAATAAGAGTAAATATGAGCCACAAAGAATTCATATTCATGTCCAGTTCATTTCAGATGAGAAAACATAAAGAAATAGCAGAAACTGAGCCTAGAGTGCAGTTAAACAAGTTCCAAGCTAATCTTTCTTTTTGCTATTTGGATGGTGAAAAATGAAAACAGAGGTAAGAGGCACTTATTGATTCATGTTGCAGCACAATAATTCCATCATTCAGTCTCTAGAGACCAGTGAAAACATATCTGGCAGTCATTCTTCCAATCTCTTCAGCAATCTTTGATTAAAGAAAAGTCTGAGACATACAGTGCAAGTCTCTAATGAAAAGTTATCAATCAACCAACCCTTGAAACAATACAGTGGGTGGTATATATAGGTGAGATTCTCCAAAATTGTTTATTACAGCTGTGACCTAAGCAGGTCTGAAAGTAAATGTTTACTCTAACCTAAACTTATAAATGCAAAAAATATCTATGAGCTGCACTGAGGGTAGCCGTCTCAGAACTGAATCAATGCATTGTCCTCGGTGGCTTGGTGCAGTGCTTCTGTAATAATTGAGCATGGACTTCTGCTCCATTGTAGTTCAGTGGCTTTAAATGCTTTAACTGTGATTTGAGGGCTGGGATGGGCTTACACCTCCTGACTTGACTTTGCTGGAGGCCAATTAATGTTGACCTCCCTTGGGAACTGGAGATTTCCATTAAAAAATTAACTGATACTCTTTGCCGCTTCATCTCTCTTCTGATACTCTTTGACAAATGAATTGGGTTGGTTTCTCCCTCGTTGCAGGTCAAATCAAAACTGAATGGTCGATGTTCGGCCCTCTGCTTTCTTTAGAATTGTCTTTTGTTCATCTCTGCATGCCTCGCGAAGAAAAATAGGTCATTCAGTGCCTTTTGGGCTTGTTGGGGGATGCGCAATGAGGGATTTTCCATTTCGGCCCTTTTCTCGTAGCCATGCGCGATTAGCGCTAGGCGCTAATTGCACATGAAAAACTCCCTCGAAATTTGAATCTGTGCCTCCTAAGCACGATTTTCGCCTTTCGCCTCAAAATTGATGATGACGTCAGCAGGTGGGACCATGGTACGGTGGATGACGTGGCAGGGTGACGTCAGCAGGGTGACGTTAGCATGTATGGTCGATGACGTGGCAAGGTGACTCGGTAGAGGGCCGACGTGTGCAGATGACGTGGTGAAGGTGACTCGGGAGACAAGTGGAACCGGACAGGTGACATGGGGCGCGCGTACAAAAGGGGGAAAGCAGATTCATCGGACCGCTTTCTGTACGGGGGTGGTATCCGTCAGAGCCCCTCCGATGCAATAGGAAGTGGACAAGTGTCTTTGGGTACGGCGGAAAAACCGCCTCGCTATCAGAAGCTAACGACCAAGCAGTGAGGCGCCTCCGAAAACGCCGAGAGCCGTTGGATGGGGAGGGCCCGATCCGATGGTGGACGAAGCGTAGAGCTGGCGGGAGCATAATGGATGGGCGCTCGAATATGCGAATATTTATACGACGCAGTGGGGGGGGTTTAGAACTTAGGAAATGTGGGTTATGGGATTGTTTAATGAGCGGGGTTAATGTTTTATGCACACAACTTCAGGTTGACGGTGGAAAAGAGGGTTTTTTAGGGCTAGGGTTAGGGAAAAAGGTTGTTAGCATGACCAGGTGTCACACTAACTCCTGTTAGGACGCGGACAGGTTCATGATAGTCCCAGGTGGACTATTATGTCCCAGAACTGATAAATACATAGCTATAGTGCTAGAGGGCAGGGTATGTATATAGGGGAGTTATTTAGTATAGATTTAGTAGGGGAGGGGGAAATAGATAGGGGCTATATAATATAGTTAAGAGTTAATATGGAGATGATCAGAAAGCGCTAAGGTAAGGAACCTTAGGCCATTATGGGGGAATATGACTTTGTAATAGAAGAATGGAAATCCTTGAGTAAAGCAGATCTTCACCAAGGTCAATGATGTGGAAAATGATGGCTAAGAGGCATCAAGCAGATCTTGACCTCTTTGGGAAAATTAGTGAGTGATTTGGGGAATAAACATGAACAGGGGAGTTAGTTATGTCTAGCTTGACTTTCTCCAGATGAAAACTGCATCATGGCTGTGATCTGAAAAGATATAACACTTAGAAACACAAGATCGATCATGAATCATCATTTTGCAACCTCAAAAACTACCTACCCAGCCTACCATCCTAACATTTTTTCTTCTCTTTGGTTTGGGTGCACTTAGACTTGCAGGCCCAACTTTACAAATTTTTCTTTTTTCTGTTATCCTATCTAAGTCTACACTTATTTCTGCCAAGGGCCCAGATTAAGCAGTTGGGCTCCTTTGATTCTCTACCTATCTACAAATCTGCCAAGATTAAACTGTCTGGACAGATATCATTCTCTATATTCTAAAACAGGAAATTGAAACCTAGGGAGACAAAGTTTAAGCTGTTTGGCCCTCCCTTTTATAGGACAAAAATGGTTGAGTCATCAAAATTGGAATTCAGTAGTGGCATTTGGATTGGCACACTTTCACATTATCTTCTTTAACCTCTTTTTGGAAATATGGAACACTGCAGCATGCAAAGTATGACATATTTGGCATGTAAAGATGTCAATCATGAAAAATGAACACCTGTCGCAATAGGAGGCTAACAATGGCTCCACTTGGGGATGGCTTTTCTTTGTGAAAAGCTAAGAACAGCAGGTCAAAATGCCTTGATCTTCTATGGCTGCTGCAGATTGAAGGAACTTCTTTATGTTGGTTGTTAGATAATTAAAACTCTGTAATATAAACAACCTCCTCCTCAACTGAAATATTGTGAAATGAACAGCACTGCCTGCTTTCTTCTGCGTGCTTGCTATTATGTAGAATGTTGCTTGAGCATCGCCTTTGAAACATTTTCAAAACATAGATCAAAACTGATATGTTTTCTTTACTTTGCTTTGACCAGGGTGCTGATATGTACTGAAATACTGGTCTGTTTTGCTACCTTTTACTGAAGATTACCAACGACTTCCCTTTACCATGCGATGCTGTGATGTGACTGTGCCATTTTTGCTGTTTTGTTGAGGTTAGTGCAGAGACAAAGCTTTTGAACTGGAGCACTTGTATTGGCTGTGTCTTCTCAAAATTCACTGCTGCTCCCTTGACAATAGGTTTGCTATAAAAAAATGAAAACAAAGTGCTGATATATACAAATATCGCCGTACAAAAGATATATACAAAGCTGCACTGTGTCCCTTAAAAGGGATCATGGTAATGTTTCAGCATACGGCCATTGACAGGGCCTTCTTCAACAGAACAATCCCCTACAGACTTGAGAAAATAAGTGTTATTTCCCTGAACAGCAGAAATAACGAATGGTCCCTTCCATAAAAAATCAAACTTGGCATGTTTCCCCTTGTCTTCTCTTCGTGAGTCCCACCTTAGAACTTTGTCACCAATGTATAAATCCTCAACCTTAACTCTCTTGTCAAACATCTTTTTGAGCTTTTCTTGCAGAATTTGAGCTCTATCATAAACTTGTTCTCTGGTTTGCTAGAGATAAATGGTCTGATTAATCCTTCTTTGAATGTCATTTGGTTCAGCCTGAATTTCCTGTAACAGTCTGATAGTAGGAATGCCCAGGGATGATGGGAATCTGGCCTCCATGCCATACACTAGCTCATAAGGGCTCATTCCAATGGATCTCTTGCTTGAAAGTCTGTCTGCCCATAGGGCATTTACCAGCTTCTTGTGCCAGTTCTTCTTGTTCTCTTCCAGCACTTTCTTTATGATGTTGATGAGGCTCTTGTTGGATGATTCGGCCAAGCCATTGCCTTGAGGGTAATAGGCTGTAGAGTGGCCCAAGGTAATATGAAATTTGTGGCAAAAACTAACCATCTTTTTGGATTTAAAGGCAGCAGCGTTGTCAGTGATGATTTTCTCAGGGCAGCCAAATCTAGAAAGGATATTGCACTCAAGGAATTGGATAATGATGGTGTCATTGGCTTGCCTGCAGGGAATGGCTTCGACCCACTTAGTGAAATAGTCGGTGGCTGTCAGGATCCATTTGTGCTGGCCTGAGGAAGAGGGATGGATTTCTCCTATGAAGTCAAGACCCCATTGTTGAAAAGGCTTCTCGGTAGAGATGGGTTTCAGGGGCAAAGGTAACAGCTTTCTCTTGCCCTCAAAGACTTGGCATTTGTGGCATGACATGGTAAACTTCTTTACATCTACAAAAAGAGAGGGCCAATAAAAACCAGCCCTTAAAATTTTATCTGCAGTGGACTTCCAATATAAATGTCCTCCACAGTCACCTGCATGGAATTCTTTCATGACATGGTTAGTTTCGCTCATGGTTAAACAGTTAAGCAATATAACTTCATGATTTCTCCAGAATAATGCACCATCTATGACACAAAACTTTAAAGCTTTCATTTTCAAAAATCTTTTCTTGGTTCTGAACAATCCTGGGGGAGCAAACAGGTTTAACAGTACAAAACATATATCAGCATACCAGGGAGATTGCAAAAAGGTCTCACTGATCTGTGGAGTCGCCAGCTCCTGTTCATTGTCCAGTTGGTTAATGTCTAAGGCTTGAAAGTTTGTTTCAGACATCAGTTTGGCTAAACCTTGTCCCTTTATCAGCTTGGTTGGTTTTATTTTTATGTCATATTCAAGGATGTTTGCTATCCACTTGCCTCTTTTGCCTTCTAATCCCTCTTGGGTCAATATGTCTTTTATAGCAGCGTGTGGGACATAGGAAATCACATGGGAATATAAAATGTACACTCTGAAATCCTTGACGGCCTTAACAAGTGCATAGGCCCGCTTTTCCATGATTGGGTACTTCAAAGGGGCATCTCTTAAGGCTCGGCTAAAAAAACTCAATTGGCTTTTCAGCTCCCTGTTCATCCTTTTGCAAAAGAACATCAGCTATAGTATGATCAGATGCAAAAGAAAAAATGATAAAATCTTTGTCAAATTGTGGGCTAGTGAGGACAGGGGTTTGTGTTAGGGCGGATTTGATACTCTCAAATGCCTGTTTGGTTTCAAGAGACCATTTTACCTTGGCATCCTTTTTTAACATATTGCTTAACAGTCGTATTAGTTCAGCTAGATTTGGAATAAATCTTCTTAGGAAGTTGATTTTCCCAAGGAATGCTTGTAGCTCTTTTATGTTTCTTGGATATGGGATTTGGAGGATGGCTTGGATTCTTTTAGGATCAATTCTGATCCCATATTTTGATATGATGTGACCGAGTAATTTGCCTTCTTCAAGGCCAAATAGAGACTTCTTGGGATTCAAGGAAATGCCATATTTCCTGCATGTGATGAATATTTGCCTAAGATGCTTGAGGTGCTCTTTATCAGATTTGGAAAACGGAGTTAGGTCATCAAGATAGACAACTAGGAAGTCATGTATTTCTTTGGCGAAAGCAATATCCATTGCTCTTTGAAAGGTTGCACCAGCATTTTTAAGTCCGAATGGCATCTTAACATACTTAAATGTTCCCCAGGGTGTGGTAAAGGCTGTCTTGTCTTGGTCATCTGGGTGAACAAGTATTTGATTGAAACCTGAAAAGCCATCTAGCAAAGAGATTCTAGATGACCCCACTACTCTTTGTAAGATGTGGTCCATTTTGGGCAAAGGATAGTGGTATTTTAGGGAGACTTGGTTTAAATTTCTTAGATCTACACAGAGTCTAATCTCACCTGTCTTTTTTCTTGTAGGAACTAGGTTGGATACCCATTCAGAAAATCTGATGGGTGCTATTATGCCTGCTTCAAACATCCTCTTTACTTCCTTCTCAATCATGGGAAGAAGCATAGGGTTAATTCTCCTAAGTTTCTGTTTGAAAGGTTTCTGGTTTGGTTTTAAGGGAATTGTGTGTTGGATCACCGAGGTGTCATAGGATTTCAAATCCTCATAACTCCAAGCAAATACATCTTGGAATTCTTTGAACAAATCAACGTACTTGGGCTTTTGATCAGGTGGTAAATTTCTGGACAATTTGATCATCTTGGGATTCTCTGCTGTCCCAATGTTGTGTTCTTCTATAGTAGTGTTCAATGGTTGCAATTTTGGCTTTCTGGGAACATCATTGGCGTCAAACATGTCTTCTAATGGGGTTAGGCTAGTAGGCAGAAAATTATCCTTCAGGTCAATGATTTTTGCCTCTGTTTTGGCAATTTCCTCCAAATGTATTTGTTTCAGCTGTCCTACGTTTATTTTGTCAAAAACAGTGGGGTTTAGGATTTGTTTGGCTGTTGTAGTTGTTACGACCTGCTGGTTTTCATTTGTTTGCTGTTGGACATCGTTCATAGCATCCATGTCAATGTTGATATTAGAGAACTCATGCTCAAGGGTGAGGAAGTTGTTGATCTGGGCATCATTTTCAAACACTTTCCAATCTTTCACATTGTTTGGGACAGTGGGCCTATGTTTTATTTCGGCTGTGAAGTGATGGTTTGGTTCAAAAGGAAGCTTGCATGTACTAGCAAAGGTGGCTAGGCTGTGTGCATGAATGTTATGCTCTCTTGAAATTTTGGCCAGTTTGAATTCAGTAAATGCATTGAGTACCTTAGTGGCAGCAGTCCTATAGGCCCTCATTCTATTATCATTGGTTACAAAGTTACCTTTCATCTGCTGTATGACTAGGTCAGAATCTCCTAAAATAGACACCTTTGCAGCTCCTAGAGCTTTGAGCAGTTTAAGGCCTAACAGCAGAGCCTCATACTCTGCCATGTTGTTGGTGCATTTGAAATTCAGTCTGTAGGCATGGCCTTCCGCATGGTTGTCATGTGTATTGTGAATCCAAACACCTGCCCCTGCTCCCAACTTGTTGACAGAGCCATCAAACTCTAAATACCATGTGATTTCTTGCTTGTGGTTTATGCCAAGAGTTTCAGCTATGTTAGGATTGGGCAGAGTTGAAATTTCTGTTTGGGGAGTTTCCTCTAATATGTTGGTTGCATTAATTGTTGTGACAGTCTCATGGGTATATGCAATCGATTCTTCATTGATTTGTGCTCGTTGTTCTAGAGCCAACGGCTCATCATCAGTTAGAGAATTTGTATTATCATTAAACAAAATAAAAGAATCCATAT
This sequence comes from Pinus tabuliformis, assembly GCA_031772625.1. NCBI lineage: Eukaryota > Viridiplantae > Streptophyta > Pinopsida > Pinales > Pinaceae > Pinus > Pinus tabuliformis. Next base: position 666,808,012 of record CM062808.1, read on the forward strand.
CAGAATGGATTGAGTAAATGGGGAAATTTTCAGGCTTACTCTCACTACTCACCACATATTTCATGAGGGATTCTTTGTGCAGTCTCTTTGGTTGCCCAAAGACCGAAATAGCCGCATAGGAGAGGTCTAGTTGAAGGGATCCTTGGAGCTTTTCTCCCCATGATCTTGATAGGAGCATACCATATTTTGGTGGGATGTCAGCCACTACTATGTCCATGAGGATGGTTTTATTGGGATATTAGACTAAGGAGACACACAAGTCTTTGATGAGGCCTAAACACTTGACTTGACTTGAGTCAAATGAGTACAAATCTTTGTAGGGTCTTGTAATATCAAGGTTCATCTTTTCCATAACTGCTTTGGGCATCAGATTGTGTGATGCTCCTGAGTCAAACATAGCGTTGTGCAGAAATTTGTCATGTATATGCAAACTGACATAAAAGGGTGGAATAGGTCCATATGTTGATTTTCCATTAACTTCTGGGCCAAACAACAGTTCAGGGGTATCATCCAGGACATTCACATCGTCCTTATTCTCTAGGATTTGAAGTGATCTTTGAATTTGTTGCCTATATACATCATGTTTGGCAAGTTATGGGAGGTGGATGGATATCTTCAACTTGGCTATTTCTGCCTCTAAATTAAATGGCTTTTCCGATGGAGTCTTGGTATTGATGCTGGTAGTTTTTTCTATTTCATTTGCATTATCAGCGTTTTGCTCTGTTTTATCAGTGTTATGGGAATTGATTGCTTGCGGTTTTTCAACTTCAGGAAGGCCTTTTGGAGCATTGTTCGAGTTCTGCTCAGAGGAAGAAAGTGGCAAAAGCTGATCTACAAAAGGCTGCGTTTCTGTAATGTCTTCTACAGTTACTTGATGCGGATTTGGGACAGTTGTATTAGCTGGTTCTGTTATGACAGCCATGCTCTTAATCTTGTTGGGCTGTTTGCCATCCTTTGTTTTGCTAGGTTCAGAAATGTCAATGGTTCTAGTTCTCAGCTTGTATTGTTTGTGTACTTCGTACACAGCAGTATCATATCCTTGTTTAAAGTCAAAAGACTCGTCAGACTTAGTCTGAAATTGGCTAAAGTTATATTCATCTTGGTCTTCTTGGCTCAGGAAAGTCTAATGCTCACCCTTTAGATCCATCAGATTCATATGATTGTCTTATGTTTGCTCATTGGATGTAGATCCTTCAACATAATTATCTTGAAAAGGGGGTCTTATGTCTTGGTCTGGGCTTGACCTACCAACATTTGTGTTCTGCGTTTTCCTAAAATTTGGGTTCCTTATGGTATTGGACTGTTGCCCTTCCCATGATGATCTTCTCTCAACATTTTCTACTCTTTCTCCTAGCCTTTGTAGGCCACTGATAATCGCATCAAGCTTGTAATCAAAGGCTGAGGGTTCTTCCTTAAAGGTGGTTCTTCTTTCCATTCTGGCTCTGTTTCTTTTGGCAATTAGGTTGGCCTCTACGCTGACAGCAACATTTTGCATGTCTGCAAGGGTCTGAGGAGCTCTTTCTTTTAACTGGTATGCCATATCTGGATCAAATCCATCAGGAAATTTATACAAGGCAAGGTCAGGTGGGGGTCTTAAGTTCTGTGGTATTGCTTTATAGACATTGTTGAACCTTGCACAGTACTCCAAGATAGTCTCCTGAGGACCTCTTTTAATTGTATCATATTCAGCTAGTATGTGCAAGGGGTCTTTCTTTTTCTCCCATCTGTTGGTAAAGGATTGGTAAAGCTCATCTGGAGTAGTTATGGAATTTGCAGCAAGTGATCTAAACCAAGTTTTTACATCACCGGTTAAACTTTGAACAAAAATTCTCATTCTCTCGCTATCATCATCTATCTCATAGTTTTCAAAATAGTCTTGCATCGTTTTGGTATGCTGAAGGGCTGTGAAAGGACTGGTGCTGTCAAAATAGGTAATTTTAGATTGGTACTCCTGCGGTAAAGCCCCGGGATTAGCAGGCAATTGCAGGGGTGCATATCTATTAGCCATATTGGCAGGGATAAGTCGGACGAAGGGGATAACAGGGATAACAGGGATAACAGGAGTGACTGAAGTAACTGGAACAACAGTTGTAGTTTTTGTAGTATGTGCAGTGAATGGAGGTGTGGATGGAGTACTTTGAGATGTGGATGACGAATAAGGGGAAGTAGGGGTTGAACGAAATAAAACTTTAACAGGGGTTGGAACACAACTCGGAGGAGCTGCTTCAGGACTCAAATCAGCAAAATCTTGTCTTTGCTCTTGCTTCCTGAGGATCTTTGGGATTAGATTCGGATTTTCAAAAACAGCTGGAGGGTCTGGATCTAGATTTGACCTTGTGTATCGTGGATTCTTTTTGGGAGCCAGCTTCCGAACTATTTTGGTATTTTTTCTGGGAATGTTTTTAGAATTAGCAAGGAACTGATCAAATTTTGAAACAACTATGTATAGCTTAAAACTAGCATGAAGATTGTCTGAAGCAGCTTTTATTTACTTCTGTCAATGCAAAGCAGAGACAGTTTCAAAGGCTTCCCGGCTGACATTCAGGCTTCATCTGTAGTTTAAAGGGATATACAGCAATTAGAAAATTGATTTTCTCAGTGGATTTTTCCAACCTTCTTCGTGAAATTAACTGAGGATGATCCCCAGTGGAGTTGCCATTATGTTATCACTCAGGTTGTCCCCCAGGTCGGAGTAAAGGGATACAGCCGAGGTAACCACAAACCAACTTTGGACTGCAGGTTCTAGCCCACTTGTAGTTAGAGAGGGCTCTCTCTTTATAATTTTAGCTTTGTTGATGATGATTCTAGGCTAGCTATCGAGTTCAGGGATTTTTTGCTTGTGTTTTGTTTGTGTTTTGGTGGGAAAATTGATGTTTTCAAGTAAAGAGGCAAGTGTGGTGTAAAAGTTTCAAACCACTGGGCATGGAGTCAAGGATGTAAGATTGCTGGTGCTTTTTCTTGGTCACAAGAGGAATAAGGAGCAAGGTAGCTGCACATGGAACAATTTTCCAAATTTAAAGGATGGAAAGAATGCTAAGGAAGGAGAGGCAATTAAGAATCTCTCAATCAACTTAACAGAGGAAAGTGGATGATCTCTATCTAAGGGCAGTAAAGAATCCTTAGATAACTATCAAACACATGTGAATAAGAGTAAATATGAGCCACAAGGAATTCATATTCATGTCCAGTTCATTTCAGATGAAAAAACATAAAGAAATAGCAGAAACTGTGCCTAGAGTGCAGTTAAACAAGTTCTAAGCTAATCTTTCTTTTTGCTATTTGGATGGTGAAAAATGAAAACAGAGGTAGGAGGCACTTATTGATTCATGTTGCAGCACAAGAATTCCATCATTCAGTCTCTAGAGACCAGTAAAAATAGATCAGGCAATCATTCTTCCAATCTCTTCAGCAATCTTTGATTAAAGAAAAGTCTCAGACATACAGTGCGAGTCTCTAATGAAAAGTTATCAATCAACCAACCCTTGAAACAATACAGTGGGTGGTATATATAGGTGAGATTCTCCAAAATTGTTTATTACAGCTGTGACCTAAGCAGGTCTGAAAGTAAATGATTACTCTAACCTAAACTTATAAATGCAAAAAATATCTATGAGCTGCACTGAGGGTAGCCGTATCAGAACTGAATCAATGCGTTGTCCTCGGTGGCTTGGTGCAGTGCTTCTGTAATAATTGAGCATGGACTTCTGCTCCATTGTAGTTCGGTGGCTTTAAATGCTTTAACTGTGATTTGAGGGCTGGGATGGGCTTACACCTCCTGACTTGACTCTGCTGGAGGCCAATTAATGCTGACCTGCCTTGGGAACTGAAGATTTCCATTAAAAAATTAACTGATACTCTTTGCCGCTTCATCTCTCCTCTGATACTCTTTGACAAATGAATTGGGCTGGTTTCTCTCTCGTTGCGGGTCAAATCAAAACTTAATGGCTATTGTTCGGCCCTCTGCTTTCTTTAGAATTGTCTTTTGTTCATCTCTGCATGCCTCGCGAAGAAAAATAGGTCATTCGGTGCCTTTTGGGCTTGCTGGGGGCTGCGCAATGAGGGATTTTCCATTTCGGCCCTTTTCCCGTAGCCATGCGCGATTAGCGCTAGGCGCTAATCGCGCATGAAAAACTGCCTCGGAATTTGAATCTGGGCCTCCTAAGCACGATTTTCGCCTTTCACCTCAAAATTGATGATGACGTCAGCATGACGTCAGCAGGTGGGACCATGGTATGGCGGATGACGTGGCAGGGTGACGTCAGCAGGGTGACGTCAGCATGTACGGTCGATGACGTGGCAAGGGTGACTCGGCAGAGGGCCGACGTGTGCAGATGACGTGGTGAAGGTGACTCGGCAGACACGTGGAACCGGACAGGTGACATGGGGCGCACATACAGAAGGCGGAAAGCGGTTTCATTGGACCACTTTCTGTATGGGGGTGGTATCCATTAGAGCCCCTCCGATGCAATAGGAAGTGGACAAGTGTCTTTGGGTACGGCGGAAAAACCGCCTCGCTATCAGAAGCTAACGACCGAGCAGCGGGACACCTCCGAAAACGCTGAGAGCCGTTGGATGGGGAGGGCTCGACCCGACGGTGGACGGAGCGCGGAGTTGGCGTGAGCATAATGGATGGGCGCTCGAATATGCGAATCTTTATATGACGCGACGGGGGGGGGGGGGGGGGGGGGGGTTTAGAACTTAGGAAATGTGGGTTATGGGATTGTTTAACGAGAGGGGTTAATGTTTTATGCACACAACTTTAGGTTGAGGGTGGAAAAGACGGGTTTTCAAGGCTAGGGTTAGGGAAAAAGGTTGTTAGCATGACCAGGTGTCACACTAACTCCTGTTAGGACGTGGACGGGTTCATCATAGTCCCAGGTGGACTATTATCTCCCAGAACTGATAAATACATAGCTATAGTGCTAGAGGGCGGGGTATGTATATAGGGGAGTTATTTAGTATAGATTTAGTAGGGGAGGGGGAAATAGATAGGGGGCTATAAAATATAGTCAGGATTTAATATGGAGATGATGAGAAAGCGCTAAGGTAAGGAACCTTAGGCCATTATGGGGGAATAGGAATTTGTAATAGAAGAATGGAAATCCTTGAGTAAAGCAGATCTTCACCAAGGCCAATGACGTGGAAAATGATGACTAAGAGGCATCAAGCAGATCGTGACCTCTTTAGGAAAATTAGTGAGTGATTTGGGGAATAAAAATGAACAGGGGAGTTAGTTATGTCCAGCTTGACTTGCTCCAGATGAAAACTGCATCATGGCTATGATCTGAAAAGATATAACACTTAGAAACACAAGATTGATCATGAATCATCATTCTGCAACCTCAAAAACTACCTACCCAGCCTACCATCCTGACATTTTTTCTTCTCTTTGGTTTGGGTGCACTTAGACTTGCAGGCCCAGCTTTACAAATTTTTCTTTTTTTCTGTTATCCTATCTAAGTCTACACTTATTTCTGCCAAGGGCCCAGATTAAGCAGTTGGGCTCCTTTGATTCTCTACCTATCTACAAATCTGCCAAGATTAAATTGTTTGGACAGATATCGTTCTCTATATTCTAAAACAGGAAATTGAAACCTAGGGAGACCAAGTTTAAGCTGTTTGGCCCTCCCTTTTATAGGACAAAAATGGTTGAGTCATCAAAATTGGAATTCAGCAGTGGCATTTGGATTGGCACACTTTCATAGTATCTTCTTTAACCTCTTTTTGGAAATATGGAACACTGCAACATGCAAAGTATGATATATTTGGCATGTAAAGATGTCAATCATGAAAAATGAACACCTGTCGCAACAGGAGGCTAACAATAGTGATCTCGAGGTCATAGTAATCGTGAAAGGGTTATAGTTGTAGTAAGGGGTTAGTAGTGAAGGGGTTCTCGTGGTAGCAATAGTGACCCAAGGGTTATAGTTGTAGTGACCTAATGGTTATAGTGGTAGTTGTTAAAATCGACCTTGACCCAGGAGTTATAGTGGTAGTGACCTAGGTGTTATAGTGATCATTGTTAGTATTGACCCCATGTCATGTAAATACAAAACCAACCAAGTTTAGTTTCCTAAAAATAAATCGTAAATTTTCATTACTATAATGAAAACATCACATTTTGTTGATCCATATTTGTGCATTCTGAATATCGTGATTTTTAACAAAACTATAAAGGTTAGGCATAAGGACGCCCAAGTTACCAAGTCTTTATACTATTTAAACAAATAGAGATATAAGTATCATATTTAGCTTCATATAAATGAACATGAAACAAACTCAATTGTTGATTCCTCTAATAAATAAATAAAAATCAAAACATATAATTAATAAACATATAAAAACTTCATAATTTAATTAATAAAATATATATATATATATATATATATATATATATATATATATATATATATATTAGCATTAGCATTAGCATTGAGAGATTAGAAATTAAATAGGTTTTTAATTTTTTAATTGAAATGATTTTAATGGAAGCAGAAATGTTAATGATCGAAGTATTATTTTAAAAACTCAAATACTAAATATCTCATAGGGCGTAGAATAGATGGTAATAGTGTGTACATTTAAGGCAATACTAAATGTGAAGGTCACCAATTTGAAATTCTGTGGGCAAAATTCCGGACGTTAAAGGTTAGTGTGAGCTAGGAAGAGTGGTTTTGACAATGTAAATGCTTATAAATTGTGGTATCCCAAACCAAAAGTTAGTGAGTTATAGTTTCTGAAGCCAAAAATTAAGCATGTCATAATATAAAGACTTACAAAAAAAATCAAATACTAAATCATATGAACATAAAACAAATTTTTTATAGAATCATTTTAATTTCAAATTAAGAAGTAAATAAATAACATAATACTTTGGCAGATCAAGACCAAATTCAACAACTATAGATGTGTGGACTTTTTCTTCATTATTTTTACACGTTTTTTGACTCTTCTGGCGGATCTTTCGATGTTAAAAACCCCCTTGAAAATCCTGTTGCATGTACTGTAAAAATTTAAATGCCAGTGAGCCTGGGCCTCCGATAGATTAGGACTGGTAGTTACCGATTCACTGTGTCGTTAAAAAAAAAAAATTCAAACGCCGGTGAACCTTCTGTGATCAAAACCTAAGTAAGATTCCTAGATGGTAGAGTTTGGACATTCTCGGCAGTAAATGACGACTTGGGGGGAGGAAACCAGAACTCGATCTGTCTAAGGTTTGATTCCAGGTGTGCGAATTTCTTGCAAGATCGACTTTGATTTGCCTGGGTTGGAATTCAATGGTGTAGATTTATTGCAGGGATGACATTCTTCTTTCTAGGCATTTGAATTTTCTCGAATTATTATTAACATGGTTGGAATTTGGATTCCTCTTTATTTATTGACAAATTTTTTGATGTTTTGTATCTTTATACTCCCGTCAACAAATATTATATTTGAAATTTTGTCCTTCACCAATAAAATTTAGAATAAAAAATTACATTCCAATAATACAATTGTATTAAAAACTTTCACATGTTTATCCTAAAGAAAACCAAAAATGCCCATACACATAAATGAATTATTGCACCCTAAATCTTATTATTACTTTATAATTAATAATGATGGTATATTCTAAAATATATATTTTATTTCAAAATTTCAGAATAACCAAATTCACAATCAAATTAAGATTAAAATTAATTGTTAAAGATTAAAAGTATGTGATTGTAAGTCTTCTTCAAAAAATTATACATAGTTCTTAGTAGCAAAGACCATTTAATGGGGGCACTATGGAAATCTTGATATATTTTAAACTTAAAACAAATTAGAAAAATGACTGATTGATTTTAACTTAAAAAAATTCTTTGAGGCAAGGTAGAACAAAAATGATAATGAAGAATTTTACACTAAAATATGTCATAAAAAAAAAGTAAAAGAAATATTTATATTATATAATGATTTGTTGTAGAATGATAGTGACCCGTGATAAATAACTCACAAGGTGGCGAAAAATAACTACATACACTACGCAAAAAAAGAAAAAAATGAAGTGACTACCTATGTTTTCTCTCCCTAATTCATCACCTTGTGTGTTATTTTCCACTCATCATTTTGTAAAGGTTGGAAAGTGGGCCAACATTATGGAATTCTTTGAAACTCCTATGAAGCATTGGAGCTATAGGTTTTCTTCATTTAAATTTTGTTTTGGAATTTTATTGCATAGTAGGATTTTCAAAATAGAAAATGTAAAATTGATTAAAACACAACCGCGTTAATGCTCTACACAATTTTAAGAGAATTTTGTTTTGGAATTTTATTGCATAGTAAAATTTTCAAAATAAAAAATGTAAAATTGATTAAAACTCACTCGTTAACACTTTATATAATTTTAATAAAAAAAAAAGATATTAGAAAAATGTGAGAGAGCAATAACACACAAAAAATCACACTCAATATTTTATTGATTCAAGAGGTACATATTTATAGCATATAGATCACTGACTATGACATATTTAGATAATTGTTACACCTCACACATAGAAACACAAGTACTTATAGATTGACGATTAGGGACTCATCAAGACAACCACATATGACATGGAAGCATTACTTCCAACACCCTCTTACATGTAGAAAATATAGAAAATAGGTATTACAACAATGAATGAATCTTTGTCTAACAGGTCTTCATTAGCACTTACATCCACTCTGGAATCTCGCATATGCCTCTCTTTCACCACCACATCTTTGAGTTCTCACTTGACCTCCATTTAAACGTAACCTCTTTAGACCATCATTGATGTGCTTTACAGAAATGGCGCTTCTCAACCTTCCAGAGTGCAATGAGTTAGTATCGATACTAAGCCATCCTATGGAACTGCCACCATCTGTGAATCCATGACCCTATGTAGCCTTCATTGGTTATCTAGGATAGCATTCTGGTTACAAAATGTCTTCAGTGAACAATTCTACAACTTGATCTTATAAAACAATGTGTACTAATGCTACGGGGCAAGATGGGTCACACCATCTTGACCTTATTAAGAACTACTTGTGACTAATTCTCTCAGAGTACGACCAATCACATTAGTCTATTAAATAATTGATCTATTCTTTATTATTCTGCATCATCTGATTTTATTTTTATTTTTTTTCTACACACCAAAATAATTTTACAACTCACACCACACAATCTTCAATTGATAAAATACCAATAAAACCACCACAAACATCAACAAAATTTCACACACAATCTTCTCAACACACTTGCCAGAATCATTAAAGATCTACCACGTGGCTTATAAAATAGTCATGTCAAACCCTTTGTAGTGTGAATAGTGAAACATGTGATAAGAATTCACGTCCAATTAAATGAACGAATCAAACCATTCGAACAAAGGCTTGACTTTTTTTTTTTAAATGAGGATTTTCTCCACGTGAACTTCATAAAAATAAACTTCTAAATTAATTGAGTGGAAGTGGCTCACGGTGCATGTGACAATAGCGAGCCTTTGGCCATGTTTGTAAAAAATGTAGCCAAACCGACCATCGTAATATCCTTTGCGTACTATATGTATAATTGACCGCTACCTTATATTGTAATGCTCAGTCATGTAAGGGCTGAAAGAATTCATAGACTTTTCCCGCACAAATTCCAAGGGTTTCATGTCTACTCTGCAGACAATATTTCTCGTTGGTTCACCAACTGTGACGCATAGGCACCCTCGACCCATTAAATTATTGCACCATGTAACAGTTACAACATGGTCTCTGCCCCCAAATTTCGTCTGGTAGGTGAATGCCACCGATTCTGCATGGTTTTCCCATTACTCTCGCCTTTTCCCACACAATCTTTCTCCTACGACGACGATGACAATGTGGCGGCCCTCTTCCTTTTGGAGTGTGTATCAAAAGAGCTTGATCACATAAATATTGGATTATTTCCAATCGGATCTCCACTCTCCACGACCTCCTAATGATCATGAACCCACACACAATAACCAAATAGATCTATTTTGAAAAAACAGTGATAGATACACAACTTCTTACTTGACCAAACCCATGGAGGGAAGTTTTTTGTAAGCGTTGCAGGGAACAGATCCAGGCAGTAGTTATACCCTCGGTACCTCCTTAAATATTCAATGTACCTTCCAGATCTTTCAGATCAGGTTGGATTTTTTTTCTTGGCCAATTTGATCCACACCAGAAATAAAATAAAAAAAGTTCTCCACAATTTTGTTTCTCCACATCTCTACTTCTCTACAACTCTACTGCAAATAAGCAGATCACAACACTACTGAACAAAGAACACACAAGAAAAAGAATTTTCACACATAAACAGTAAATAAAACACTATTAAACTAATATATATAGAAGATTAGCTCTCACAACTCACACAATAACAAGAATTTTCTCACATAAACAATAAATAAAATACTATTAAACTTATATATATATATATATATATATAGAAGATTAGCTCTCACAACTCTCACATCTTCCCGACTCTCCCTTGGGGATTCAAGCCAAATATAGCTCTGATACCATATTATAAAAATGAGAGAGAAACATAACATACACAACAAATCACACTTAATATTTTATTGATTTCAATGGGTACATATTTATAGCATATAGATTACTGACTACGACATATTTAGATAACTATTACAACTCATACATAGGAAAATAACTACTTCTAGATTGATGCCTAGGGACTCATGAAGACAACCACACATGACATGGAAGCATTACTTCCAAAAAAAGAATATACTCAAATCAAACTATGCACATGTTTGAATGGCTTAACGGCCTCTACCTAACCATTAAGGTATTAGGGTCATGTTAAGACCGAGGAGACTGCCTCCAACGCTGTTCAGCCAAACAAGTAAGGCCACACGGAGTACAATGATTTTACTGTAGCAAAAATCGATGCAGGAGACTTTGATTTTACAAGGCATGAAAAGTTTGGTATACATGTTATTCTTCAATTGCATGTCCCATCTATGATCCGGTGCTCTCCTTGTGGAGTCACTCTAAGTTGTCCCTTACGCTTTTTTTAAGAATATTACAGAGTTGGGCACATTCAAGCATAATTTGGAAATAAATCAATCACTTTTACTTGAATATCATAAATTCTCTAATGTAATGTGTCAAGTCAATTTCTATCATACATTTTAGTAGACAAGAGAGGTAGAAGGATAGGGAACATTGATTTCCACCTACTCGCAGTCTTACTCCATACTTGGTGAATAAATGGATGGATGATGAAACACACCTTGATATACAATATTAAGAATGTTTTGTGAAAATAATAACCCATCAAAAATAAGTTTTGTAAATTTCAAAACACAACTCGGAAGACTTTTATGTGAAATTTTTAAACATCAAATACGGAAAAAATGCCCTATGATAGGCATTTTGCCTGTCAAATTGCAACCTTAATTATGAAGTATTAGGTAAATAATAAGATCATTTTTAATAAATTAAATAAATTAAATATTTAATTTTAGTTAGAATAAAGCAAAAAAGCTCTAATTGACTTAATTTGGTCCAAAGAAGAGCAAGGGGAATCTTAAGAAAAGAATTTGACATAAGTTTTGGTTGCTTTACTGCCATTCAAATGTGCATTGAATCAGGTGACCAACTTTCTTTTATAAGCCTTTTTTATTATTTCTGTTTTTCATTATAATTAGGTACCAAAACTTTCAATTAAGATGGTAACAAAATAACTTTAAGTAATTTTTAAATATAATTGTTTTAAAGAAGAAGGTTAAAAATGATAATATTTAAATATAAATAGATAATAAAATATCAGGACAAGATATTTAAATGCAAAAAATGGATGTTAAAATGGTAGGAAATAGAAAAATAAAATTAAGAAAATAAATAATAAAATCCATGATTAGAAATGTAAAAAAAAAAATGGAAAACAATTTGGATATGAATAATATTGAATGTAAGTTGGATCTCAAGAAATAAATAAATTAATAGAGCTAGACCACGAGTATAACAAAAAAGCTTTAAATTTCATAAACTTTAAATTTCATATTTTTGGTATGAAAGAAGGAAGATGTGAGGACATATAAATAATAATCAAATTAGAAATTAAAAGATAAATTACAAACTGAAACAAATTGTATAGCATTTTTGGGTGGGAATGGAGTTTTTGAATTCATGGATGGTCGAAGACCGGGCTTGACCTCGTTGGCGGCCATGGGTTGAAGGTTGTGACAAGTGGATACCATCATGTTTCTCACACATCTACCTAGGGTTTCCTTGGTTTGGGTGCCAAGGAAGGGTTTTGGTGTTTTCAAGGACAATATTTCTCTTCCCTCTGTTTTCGATTGAATTCCATTTGTTTTCACGGCTGTTTGGGTCACTAGCTTAGAGCTTGGGTGTTCGGTTACTATTTTTCTTAGCTTTCACTGTCATGATTTAACGCTTGTGGTTTCCCATCCTGTCTTCTTTCCTAGCGTTTGTCGTATTCTTGAGGTTGTGGAGGGCATCTTCTCAGTGGCGTAATGTTGTAAGAGGTTGTCATACCACTCATGCCGGTGGAAATTTTAGGTGTGGATGATTACCAGGGTTTAGGTTTTCATATCTCTGTTTTAGTTCCTTGAGTATTTAAAAAATAGTTTATCCGCTGGACCATGTGGATCTGGAGCTAGTTCCAATGGATATACTATCGGTTTGGGGGTTGGAACTGATGGAGTAGAACCTGACAAGGGCGATATTACCAGCTCAGACTACACCTGGAAAAAGAATCAACCCAGAGTTGGCTTGGAAACATAGTGGGGGTTTTACATTACTGGTTTCCTGTTTCTGAGGTGCATGAGAGTTAGGTCACTATGACCTTGGTAGGGTTCTCTATAGGAATGTTAGTGGACTTACAGGTAATTCCAAGATCTCCCTTTGTTGTGTCTGATTTGGGGGCTTTAACGAGAGGCTTGGAGGCCATTGTGAGAAGTAGTCGACCTAAGATATTGGAAGGCTTAAATGAATTATTGGGGGAGTGAAGGTTTTAACCCCATACAAAAATTACTTGCATACAAATTCTAAAACACAAAAAATAAACAATGCAAGAGCATAACACATAAAACACATATACACAGAGATTTTCCCCTGGATCCCAAAACCAGGACTACCAGCTTGATTTTTCATTATGTTCCTTTCAATGTTACAATACATATTTATACATGTCGAAGCATTCAATACCATGGACCGAAAAAAATCACGTCCAAAACCATGAACCAAGAACCATCGTGTCCAAAACCATGTGCTAAAAATCATGCATAAAACCATAGGTAGGTCCACCCAACCTAATATAGGGTCCAAAAACAAAATTTTCTGAGGCGCTACCCTAAACCCCATAGAGTGGGGTTACCTGCACCCCTCAAATCCCCTGTGACTCCCCTTGCTATGCAATCGATGCAACAAAGGTGAGGCTCTGCCCCCCTTCTAACCCCATGATTAACTACATGGGCTACTCATGGAAAGAATATAACACAACCCAACATTCTCCCACTTGTTGTTTTCTTTCCACAAGGGGCTACAAGAGAGCTTAGTCATTTATCTAGCCCTGTAATGCCCATTGTTTCTCTACACCAAAAGAACTTCTCAAAGCTCACAGATTTTGTCAATGCATCTACAGTATTCTTCAAAATGTCCATCTTTACCAACAACACCTTTTTGTATTCTATCATATCCCTTGCAAAGTGATACTAAACATCAATGTGCTTTGTCTTTGAATGATATGCAAGGTTCTTTGCCAAGAAAATTTCACTTTGGCTATCACAGTCTATCCTTATAGCTCCCTATACTAACCCCATACTTGAACACAATCTCTGCAACCAAACGGCTTCCTTGCTTGCATGAGTGGCTACCATGTATTCTACCTCTATAGTTGATAGTGCCACTACAGATTGTTTCTTACTCATCCAACTGACTACACCTCTAAATAGGTTAAACACTTACCCACTTGTAGATCTTCTCTGATCCAGATCTCCCGCCTAGTCTACATCAACAAAGACACAAATATCCAACACTCTGTCCAATCCTGGTCTTCCTTGGTAGCACAAATCATAATCATTAGTGCCATGCAAATACCTGAAAACCCACTTCACTATTGTCCAGTGCTCCTTCCCTGGTTTTGACATAAACTTGCTCAATAATCCCACTGCATGTGCAATGACTGGTCTAGTAGAAACCATCATATACATCACGCTACCAACTGCACTTGCATAAGGAACATGGGACATGTCCTCTTCCTCTTCTTGTGTCTTGGGACACTATTCAACAAATAACTTTACACCTATAAGAATAGGAACCTTCACCATTTTACTATCCTGCATATTAAACCTCTGCAATATTGTCTCAAGATACTTCCTCTGGTTTAGCCAAAGCTTACTCTTTGTCCGATCTCTTTTAATTTCCATGCCCAAAATATAGTTTGCAGCACAAAGATCTTTTATGTCGAATTTGGAGGACAAATAGGTCTTCAAATATTGGATAATTTCTTTGTCATTTTGAACCAGAAACATATCATTCCCATACAAAACCAGATAAATAACACGGTCACCAATTAATTTAAAATACACATAGTGATTTGCTTTGCTTCTAGTGAAGCCAAGTCCCCGTATAAATGTATCAAATTTATGATACCACATCCTTGGTGACTGTTTTAACCCATTCATAAACTTCTTTAACTTGCATACTAGTTGTTTCTTAACCTTCACTGCAAAGCCTTCAGGTTTCTTCATGTAGATCTCCTCTTCTAGATCCCCATGAAGAAATGTTGTCTTCACATCCATCTGTTCTACCTCAAAATCAAAAGCAGCATCAACAAATAAAAGTAATCTAATAGAAGTTACCTGGGCAACAGGAGAAAAAATATCACCAAAATCAATTCCCGACACCTGGGAATAACCTTTTGCTACCAACCGAGCTTTGTATTTCTCCACCTTTCCTTCTACATTTGTCTTCTTTCTGAACACCCATTTACTGCCAATGGGTTTCCTTACAGCTGGAAACTCCACCAAATCCCAAGCCTCATTTTTGTGCAAAGATGCCATTTCATCAACCATGGCCTCTTTCCAGAGTTTTCCATCCTTTGAATCTACTAATTCCTTCACAGTTCTGGGATCATCATCAGTAATAGATAAAGAAAAATTTGAGCAAAAAGCAAATGGACTATACCTTTCTGGCTACCTTCTTTCTTGAACTGATCTTTTCACACCTGGAGTTTGTGGCTCTTCATCTTCTGATTACTCCTCTGTTGTAGACTTTGATTCTTCCTCCTTTAGATCAAACTCTATGTTCTCAGGTTCCTTTGGTTGGAATTCATGTTTAATAACATCTTTCACCTCTCTAAACACCACATCTCGGTTGTATACAACCTTCCTTATTACTAGGTTGCAAAGCTTATAACCCTTTAAACCATCCTTATACCCAATAAAGATGCACTTTTTAGATTTACTCCAACTTGGTTCATTTCTACTTTGGAACATGTACATATGCATCACATCCAAATACCCTCAAATTTGAAAGAGAGGGTTTCTTATCAGTCCATACCTCTTGTGGAGTCTTATCCTCCAACGCTGATGAAGGTGATCTTTTGACCAGGTAGCATGCTGTCTCCACCGCCTCTGCCTAGAATTCCTGTCCTAACCTGACACCACTGGGCATGCTTCTTCCCCTTTCCATCAACGTTTTGTTCATTCTTTCTGCAACTCCATTTTGCTGAGGTGTATATGGAGTAGTCTTCTACCATGTTATACCACATTTCTTACAGAATTCTTCAAATTCCTTACTACAAAACTCTCCATTGTTATCTGTCATCAACTCCTTTGTCTTCTTCTCTATCTTGTTTTCCAAAAGAGCCTTAAATTCTTTAAACCTGTCAAAGACTTTAGATTTTTTCTTAAGGAAATATATCCATGGATTCCTTGAGAAGTCATCTATGAATGATACATAGTACATAGACTTACCCAGTGATGGAACCTTCATAGGTCCAAACACATCACTGTACAGAAGCTCTAATATCTATTTCGCCCTCTTACCACCAGAGGGGAAACTCACCTGATTCTGCTTCCCATATACACAATTTTCATAGAAATCAAAATCTATAGAGCTATTACTCATACCTTCTAACATACCTTTACCATGAAGTATTTGAAGGCCCTTCTCTCCAATATGTCCAAGCCTTTAATGCCACAACATGGTCTTCTCTCCAGAGACCACTAGATTTTCTGCTCCACTTTCAGGAACCATAGAACTATTGCACCCATCAACAACAGTGCTACCTTGTAGCTTGTACAGAGTTCCAATTCAAACTCCTCGCATCAATACCAGTGCCCCCCGAACCATCTTGCAAGTATCCTTATCAAACACTATTTTTACACCTGCATCATCTAGCTTGCTTACAGAAAATAGATTTCTGGCTAATGCAGGAATATGCAGAACACCCGGAAGTGTTCTAACCCTTACACCTTGAAACTTCAACTTTACTTTTCTGCGACCAACGATTCTGGCCTTCCTGTCATCCCCCAAGAATACATCACCACCATCACATTTCTCATACTTGCATAGCCACTCTCTATGGGGAGTGAAGTGAAAGGATGCACCTGAGTCAATCAACCATGCCTAATCATCCACATGTGTACTTGAAGAAGCCAAGTACACATCCCCACCTTCATCTGAGGTGGTTTTCACCTCTGTAGGAGGAGCATCATCAGATCCATTTCCTTTATCGGGAGCTTCCGATTTATAGTCCCTTTTTTAGTGCCCTTCCTTTTTGCATTTCCACAACACCACCTTTACAGGTTTTCATAGAGATTTAGATCTCCCTCTAGATTTAGATCTCCCACTCAATGACTTATTTTTTTCTGATCGAGGACCATCCTCATACAGACAAGGCATCACCATTTTAGCTCTCCATATTTTTTTATCTCATCTCCTCCGTCAGTAAGGATGAGACAATTTCATCAAACTGCAAGGCAGTTCTATTGCTACCTATTGCAATAACCAGACTATCCCATGAATGTGGTATAGAACACAACAAACTGATGCACTTATCTTCATCTGAGATTTTAATATCAACAGATAATAAATGACTTTCCACAGTATTAAATGCGTTCAAATTCTCTATCACCAAGTCTCCATCTTTCATCCTCAGGGTATACAACTTTTTCCGCAAGAATATTTTATTCACCAAAGACTTAGATTGGTACAAAGTCCCTAACTTGTCCCACAAAGCCTTAGTCTTGGCTTCCCCTAATACATTTAGCAATAATGAATCTGAGACACGCAATTGTATTGTGCTCTTTGCCTTTCGATCTAACTTATTCCATTCTTCATCAGACACTCCCATTGGTTTAGTACTTGGATCTACTGCGATCCATTGATCTTTATCCTCCAATAGATCCTCCATCTTGAGTTTCCATTGGTCAAAACTCTGACCATTAAATTTCTCGATCTCTGTCTTTCCACTGCTTGCCATCTTCTTTCACCACTAGAATCGATCTCATAGATCTCCCACTGAACAGGGTCTACCACAGGCTTGAGCGAAACCCCTCAACAACAAAGGCATCCCCTTGAAGCCAAAATAGCTCTGATACCAAATGAAGGTTTTAACCACGTACAGAAATTACCTGCATACAAATTCTAAAACACAAAAAATAAACAATGTGAGAGCATAAAACATAAAACACATATACACAGAGATTTTTCCCTGGATCCCAAAACCGGGACTACTAGCTTGATTTTTCATTATGTTCCTTTAAATGTTACAATACATATTTATACATGCTGAAGCATCCAATACCATGGACCGAAAATCATTGTGTCCAAAACCATTGAATGAAAACCATTGCGTCCAAAACCATGTGCGAAAAATCATGCACAAAGCCATAGGTAGGTCCGCCCAACCTAATATAGGGTCCAAAAATAAAATTTTATGGCACACTACCCCGGACCCCATAGAGTGGGGTTAGATGCACACCTCAAACCCCCTGTGACTCCCCCTGCTATGAAATCGGTGCAACGAAGGGGAGGCTGCGACCCCCTTCTAACCCCAAGTTAACTACATGGACTACTTGTGAAAAGAATATAACACAACCCAACAGGGAGGACAAGTTTGTGGGGATTTTGAGTCTGTATAAAACCTTGGATTGTAAACTCTCGGGTGTATCTTATGATCTCAATATTCTGGAGTCTTTTTTCCTTGCTATAGTGGCAGTGGGATGTCTGGAGAAAGATGTCACTAGTTTCCCAATGGGTTTCTCATTCTCAGGTTTTTTTGTCAGTGGAAATTTTGTTTGTGGGTTGCCTTCTTCCTCTATTTTCCCTTCCACTGATCGACCCCAAGATGAGTATATTGAGGTAGGCTCTCTGGGGTCAAAAGAGGCTAGTGACTTTTTACCTTTAGGTCCAGAGGGGCAAGCAGGACCTATTAAAGGACCTCAGGAAATGTTTTTGACTAAATGAGCTGTTGAGGAGGGGGCTCTGGGTCTGGGTTGCCATGTCGAGGAAGATCTCTCTTCTATCACTCCCTCTATAAACGAGATACTCTCGAGAGTTAAAAGGAAGAAAGGGAAGGTCATTAAGAAGAAGGCGGAGACTCCCAAGCTAATCCTTGGTGTGGATATCAAGATGGATGAAGCCATGGTAGCCTCAGAATGCACAATCATAGGGCAGGTAAAGGGTCATCAATACTCTACCAATTTCATTAAGGAATAGATAAACAAGGAATGGTCTTTGGTGCCTGAAACATAGACTGAAGTTATTGTTCTATCTCAGGGTTGGTTTATGGTTTGGTTTTCAAACATGGAGGCTGTTGATTGGGTTCTTACTTGCAATTGGGGTTTCAGAAAAGCACTGATTTTCTTCAAATGGTCGACTCCTCCTTTTGATGCACAAAGGGAAAGGCTAGGGGAGATCCCTGTATGGGTGCACTTGCCCCATAGTTGTGGTCTACGGTTGTCTTCCAGGATATCAAGAACATCCTAGGAACCTTCCTAGAAGCGTATATGTCCTTCCAAGTTTCCATGGAACGGAAGGTGGCATGCATTCTGGTTAAGTTGGATCTGAGGGAGGGGTTGGTGAAAAAGATCCAAATTCAGGTGGATTGTTACTCTGTTACTCAGGATTTGGACTATGAACAACTGCCTTATCACTGCCATCACTGCCACAAACATGGCCATCTGGCTAGGGACTGCCCTTTAGGCTTCAGACGCAGGAGGAGAAATCAGGTGGAACCAGTTCAAGATTTTTAGGAACTAAATGAGGATGTTGAAATGTTTGAGAATGTTGGTCAGGGGGACAATCAGCCAGGGGATGAAGATTGGGAAGGGGTCATGGATGAACAAGGATCTGCTCCTGTGAATATTGTTAGATCTACATTTCTACCCGAGCAAGTCATTATGGATGAGGATTTATCTCTTCCTGTGGGTACTGTCTTTTCCCTTCCTCCCTCTCTTTCATTTCTTAGTATGCCTCTTATGAATCCATGTTTGAGGCCTGGTCCCTCCAGGCTCCCCAATGAGATTTTCTCTACTCAATGTGATATCTTTGTGGCGCTTGATAGCATTATCACCTCTATTCCAGTTTTAAACCTCTCTGGCTCCTCCTTGGTGGGTCATGTGGCATTATCCTCTATTGTTCCTTGCCCTGAAAATTCCTCTTATAATCTTTGCCCCTGGGAGAAAAGAGACCATCCAGTTGATCATGTGGGTGGTCTCAACTTTCTGAATGATTTTGGGGTCCTCCAAAGACTAGGGGTAGAAAATAGAACCTCTCCAAGGCTTAGTTAAAAGAAAAACTTGATATTTCTGATGGCAATCAACTCTCCCTAAAAGGGTCACTTTGATCAGCGTTGACCCTTTTGCCTATTTCCAACTGATTTTCCTGTTCTTCATTTGTAGAGGGCTTGCTAGTGCCTGAGAAAAGCTGGAACTCAAACATCTATTCATGAAATCAACCTACGATGTAATTATGCTCCAAGAGACCTTGTGTTCAGTGGTCTCTGCTATGAATATTCTAGCGCACATGATGTCTGGTTGGCCTTTTGGGGATTTGGATGCCTATGGGCGATCTGGTGGTCTATTCTTCAGAATTATATTCAACCTTAACATTTTTAAATATTTATGGACCCTATCACGGTTGCATTCTTTTTTGGAATATTTTTTTCTCTAAATCATTAATTAAGTGTCCGAATCTTGTGATGGGTGGAGATCTAAATGTTTCCCTTGGAGTATCTGAATCCTGGGGGCCAAATTCTATAGCGGACCCATTGGTAGGTTTCTTTTTAGACAAGATTTGTATTAAGGGGTTCACAGATGTGGACCCACTAAAATTAAAACCTTCCTAGAGAAATAGGAGGGCGGGGGAGGCTAGAGTGGCTAAATGACTAGACCGTTTTCTGATCAAAGAAGATTTGGCAAATCATACTCCTTTTTTTCATCAATGGATTGGTAATGGAGGTGAATCGGACTATTTCCTAATATTCTTGGAATTAAAAGGGGCGAGTAGGAAGCCTAGTTCACCCTTTAAGTTCAAATCCTCCTAGATAAATGATTTAACATATAAGAAATTAGTTCAAGAAATATGGAACTCTAATTTGGAAATCTCGGGTCTTTCACTTGCCCAAATCTTCATGGCTAAACTTAAAATATTGAAACATTCTATGATTCTTTGGGCAAAGGAAAAAGTGCTCAGGAATGAAGAATATCTAAACCTTATTAAAAAGGAGATGAAGGACCTTGAAAGCGTAGATAGTGATGGATATGAAATGGAAAAAAAAAAAAAAACAAATGGCTTTAGAAGGGGAAAGGCATAGGATCTTAAAGGAGATTGAAGAAAAATGGACATTAAAAAGTAGAACGATCTGGCTAAAGGCACGTGATGAAAAATCTAAGTTTTTAGAAATATTGCAAGGCTAGGAAAATCTCAAACACTATCTGGGAGTTGAAAAATGAAGAGGGGGGGTTTGGCATCCTCTTTTAGTGAATTGGCTGGAATGGGGGTAAACCATTTTAAATCCCTTTTCAAAGCTCCCCAGGAAGCCTCGATTGATGAAGTCATCCAGGTGGCTCAAGTGTTCCTGAGATTCATTGATGAGGAGGCAAATGAATTGCTAATGGCCCCGGTATCAAAGGGGGAAGTGGAAGGAGTGCTCCTTTCCATGAAAAAGGAAAAAAGTCCAAGTCCTGATGGCTAGACAGTGGAATTCTTTCAACATTTTTTTGAGCTATTAGGGGGGGGATTTGGTGGGACTAGTGGAAGAGTCTATGAGTAGAGGGTTTGTTCATGATCCTCTAAATTCTACTTTTATTGCACTAATCCCTAAGACTGATTGCCCTAAATGTTTTGATGATTTTAGACCTATTTCCCTATGTAATTGTATATATAAAATTATTTCTAAAACCATTGCTAGGCACCTCAAACTTGTTCTTTCAATCAACATATCTCAAGAGAAGTTTGGGTTTCTTGAAGGGAGACACATTCATGAAGCTATTGGGGTGGCACAGGAAACTCTACACAACATAAAAGAGAAAGAACAAAAAAGGCATGATTGTGAATATTGACCTCTCAAAGGCTTATGACAAGATTAGCTGGATTTATCTTTTCCTTTTGATGACCCACTTAGGTTTCAACATTGAATTCATAAATTGGGTTATGAGTTGTTTAACAAATGTAAGTTTTGTTGTCCTCATCAATGGAGTTGCCTCCCCGTTATTTTTTAGTTAGAGGGGTCTTGCTCAGGGGTGCCCCCATTCTCCTCTTCTTTTTCTTTTTGCAGCTATGGGTTTGAGAAAATTGATTCACTATGCCATCAGAAGGGGTGAATACAAAGGTATCAAAATTTCTATAAATCTCCATATGACACATATTCTCTTTGTGGATGACATCTTACTCTTCTGTGATGGATCAAGGGGTGATCTTGAAAAGCTACATTCCATTTTGAATCTTTTCCGAAAATCAACTGGGATGAGTATAAATGCTCACAAATCATCAATTTCCCACCATGGCCTCTCTGGGGTGGAGCTTAATAGAGCACTTGTTATCTTTCCCTTCAAAGTCAAAACCATTATGGAGAGCCTCAAATACCTGGGATTTCATTTGAAGTCAGATTCATATAAATCCTCAGACTGGAAATGGTTGGTCTCAAAAATCAAGAAGAGGGTTAAGCATTGGAGCTTCAAATGGTTATCTCGAGTTGGCCACTTGGTTCTTATCAAATCAGTGCTATAGGCTATCCTTGTTTACTGGATTTCTCTATCATGGGTTCCGAAAGGCATCCTTTCGCAAATCAAAAAGATCTGTGGTCATTTTCTGTGGGTAAGTGCAAAGGATGAAGAGGTCCTTCCATGGGTAGCATGGGAGAAAATTGCTCGCCCAAAAGACAAAGGGGGTTAGGGCATTAAGGATCTCCCATGTTTTTCTCGATCCATGACCGCAAAGTCTGGTTGGGACCTTCTAACAAAGGATAGTCTATGGACTTCGGTGATAAGGAGGAAATATATTGATCCACTGGATGTGATGGACTAGATGAGGTCTCGGGAAAGAAATATTGGAAACTCATCAATCATCTGGAAGGCAACATTGGATTCTTTTAACATTATCAGGGATGGTCTTTCCTTGCTGGTTGGTAATGGTTCTAGTGTCCAGGTGGGCATGGATCCATGGGTTGGCTGCAATGAGTCTTTCATCCTTCCAAGAGTGTTAAGGGTTTTTCTTGCAGCAAGGGGAATTTACACTTTAAATCAAATTTCAAACGAGGCCACTACTTCCTTATGGTTTTAGGGGTGGTAGAGTGTCAAGGACTTAACTCTTGAACCCAAGTGGGTGGACATTTGGAAGAATTACTTTCTTGAACTCCAACGCACAAATGTTCATATAAAAGAAAAACCTGATGTGTTGGTTTGGGTTTTCTCTCCAAGTGGTTCTTATGCTCCAAAGTTCGGCTACGGTCTACAAATGAACAAGAGGTTTGGAGACCTGAGAAAATGGTGGTTAAAGTCCTTGTGGAAACTCAGTTGCCTAGCAAAATACAGGATTTTTTTTGGTGTATTCTACCAAAAAAAAACCCTCCTTGGACAATGTACAAAAAAGGAATAAGCTTGGGCTAGGAAGATACCCTCTTTGCAAAGCCAGTGATGAATCCTCTACTCATTTATTTCTCTTATGTCCAGTTACAAAAAGTATTTTGGGGTTCTTTTTAAAAAATGTGGGTTTGTCTTCTCAATGGGATGGGATCTCTTTGGAGGATGCTTGGCATCAGTGGTGGTCTGGGGTTTCAAATCCTCACTTCATAAACATTCCCCCAATTGTTTTCTGGGGGGTTTAGTTGGCTTGGAGCCATAGTATTTTTCACAACAGGGCTCCTGATCTATTCCTTATTTCATCTCAAGTGATTTCCATTTTTCCTTTGATTCCTTGTATTGTTCCTGACTTGCAAGCTCAGCCTGGACAGGCTGAATTCATGAGGCCTGACATCCTTTGGGCCTATTGTTGGTGTCTGAGTGTGAATAACTATTCAACCCTTTTCCACATTTAATTTATCAATCCGGGTGCATATATTATTTCAAGGTAATGCACAAGGTATATGCAAGTAAAAATGGCATAATCCAATCATCAATCACAGATTTAATAACTAAATTAAATAAAGAACCAATGTGACAACAAATAAGAATAAATTGTAGAATTATAAAGGCATTCACAACAATTGAATTAAAGTACTATAACAACAATTAAAATGGACAAATAGAAATAAAATAACGACACACAAAAATAACTCAGCACCTGATCAGAAGAGCGGGCTCAACTCTCTGACTAGGGCTATAATTGATTCACAGCTTACAGAGAGAACAACAAAATAACTTTCATTCAATTAATTAAAAAATATTTTGTTACAATCTTAGTATGTTGCACAACTAACCTGATTCACAATCTTGAAACTCTTCTTATACAATTATTCAGAGAAGTCATTCCTCGCATCTAGCAGCTAATGTCTACAAATATACAATTGTTAAAATGGCAAAACTAGTTGCCAAGAAAGAAAAATAAAGGTCTAGAATATGTTATTCTATTACAACATTGTCGAAATGGTATTGTAAGCTAGGAGTTGCTCTTGTGATCTGCAAATCCGACCCTTTGACCACTAGATCTGCAAAAATGACAGAATTATTAACTTGCATAGGTAAAATCCCCATGACTACTATTTCATTAATTAAAAATTCCAGGAAGACGATTGAAGGCGTTTTACCTCATGAATTTAGAGCATTTAATGAATATTAATGATACAATGGAGTGAGAGGGAGGGTGAAAATGGAGAGAAAAAGTATGCAAACTTGGCACCCAACGTCTTCCCCCAACTAGTCTTTCTACATGACCTCATGCAGCTCATCGTCCCTTTAGGTCTAGGTTGGACTAGCTGTGGTCAACATGAAGCTGAGAAAGGTCGTACTCTTCGACCGTCTCTGTTCTCAGAGGTTTATATCATCCTGTAATAAGGATATCCTTCCACCAATCATTACTTACATTATATGCTGGAGTTTGATGATCTGTTGGCAACTAAATGAGGGAAAACTAAAACCTCAGCCCCATCCATTGGACCCCATAGGTCTGAATGCATGCAAAAAAACGTGGCACTCTCTCTAATGCTTGCACAAAATTGGGTGCTCCAAAAGGTTCCTGGTTTCTGATAGTTGAAGACGACATCATCCATCTCTTTTGACAACTGTCAAGGGCTTCATCCTGAAAAGTGACTACCTATTTGACACAGAGGTCAGTACACCACCTTTGTGTTACCAGCATTCATTATTTACATCTCTCAGTGTGTAGAAAGGTGGAGTGCTTGTTATAAATAGTCACTACTTGACCATTCTCCCTCCTTACAATCAGTGGCTTTGTAGCTTGATTTTCTTCAAAAGTATCAAAGGCCTTCCTCCATTTAACTTGGTTAATAGTATAGGAGGTGAAATCTCTCAGGTGAATTTCCCCCATGAATGGAACCAGATTGAAGGTTTGATCATCCCTCAATAAATAACCATGCATGTAGAGTTCACACATTAAGTGTTGGCTCATGATATCATGGATACTTAAAATACGAAGGAATTGTAACAGGTCCTCAATCTCATGGATGATCTCCTTATAGATAATTTCCAGGCAGAAGAAAAAAAATTGTTCATGAAAAAATAAAGCATAACTATGGGCAAGAAGTCGATAGAATGTTACCTGCTACACTAACGTAAACATCTTTTCTTTATCTGCCTTCAACACCTGTACCTTATCCTCTAATTCCTTCATCATTTTCTATTGTTTCTTTTGCCTATGCCTTACTGTGTCTAACTGGTCTACATACCCAGTAATAATCTCAGTGTCTTGTTCTCGCACCCTCCTCATCTCCTTCCTATGCTCACCCACGGAAGATTGCCATTTCTAAATTTCAACAGCTATGAAGAATTCTCGTGCCTCGAATAGATATTCAATAGGGCTAGTCCGTGTGGTAGCAGAAGTTGTGGGAACATCCTATGTCTGTATAGCTACTGAGGAAACATTGACCTTGGGCTCTACAGCCTCCCATTTATACTTACCTTTTTCTTTAGTTGAGATACCTACTTTCTCAGCTTCAGAACTCCAATCTTTAGTCACATGGTTTCTCTACACTAAATTTGATACCTTTCTTTCGAAGGTGGTCTCCTCTTCTCACATTGTTCTAACCACTCCTGTTTGACAATAAATTCATTTCCCAACCTTACGACTAGTTCAAAGAGTGGTGGATTATCATTAAAGGCATCAACTGGCTTCTCTACTAGGTCTTCCTTACTCTGTTTTCCTTTCTCAGGAGCACTCTCTCCTTCTCCTCTTCTTAATTTAGGAATATCTATCACCTGGACAATACCTTCATTGACCATCCTCTGCTCCAGTTCTTCTACAAAATTTTCATTTTCAGTCTGATCTTCAGCATGCCATTACTCGAAATCAGCAAGTGATGAGCCAACAACATCTCTACCCTTTTTTGATTTGACAAACTTCAATATGGGAGGAACATCAATCTATTCTATTAAACATCACGGGGAATGGAACCCTCTTACTCCCCTTGGTATTTTGGACTAAAAAGGAGAGTGGAAGATATTCTCCGCTTGGTCTATATTTGTTGGGTGTGGAGCCTGATTATCTTCTATATTCAAAGGTATCGCCACATTGGACCCCAGTTCAAAATGGGGGCGGCGTAAAATATTCGCTGCAGGGGGGGTCCAGGGGGGGGCGGCTGCTGTAATATTTCCTTGTAAAAGTATAGTAATTTCTAGTCAATCTAGGCCATTCATTAGGCAGATGATCTGACGGTAGAACTTATGTTTAGTTTAGGGTTTCTTCCCTAGAAGGAAACCCCTCTCTTTGTATGAGGGCATTGTATTTGAGGCTGTGTGATAGATGTGTATTTTGTGAGCGGGAAATAGAGAGGTGAGACTGTGAGAGAAAACAAAGGATATTACAGCGGATCTGCTGTAGGTTGTGTCTCTTCATTTTGCTGGATAATAGAAAGGAAGGACTGGCTGTTCGGGGTGGACGTAGCCCAAACTGGGTGAACCACGTATATCTGTGTCTCTCTTGTTTTATGCGCTTTCTGTGTTTATATTTCTGCAATATTTTATGTGTTCCATTGCTCCATAATATATAATTTTCTAACAATATCAGCCTTGTCTACTACCTCTGGTTCCTTTTATCCATCACTTTCATCTCTTAATTAGGCCGATCCTTCTTCATGCATTGCTCCTTAACTTGCGGTTGACACCGGTTCTTATGGAGCAGTGTCAACCTTAAGGTTCATCCTTTCCATATTTTCCTACCTTGACTGAGATGGTGGTGGTTATTGTGTGACACCGCTACCCATTTCAACATCCAAATCTGTTTGGGAAAGTGATGCTGGTTCTTGTGTAGCAGCATCACTCACCAGCCCCTTGACTGGTATTTATTCTCCTTGTACTTCACTAATGAAAGTCAATTCCTGTAAGACAGTATCAACTCCATCCATTGTCTCCATGATTCTATCATCAATAGGTTCCACAGACGAGGCTGGTTCTTGTGTTGCAGCCTCCATTGTATCATCGATTGTTTCCTCTACTTCCATCTCTTCTGGCTCTTCTCGTTCTTCCTCCAATTTGTCTGGCTCTTCTTGTTCTCATGCTGAACTAACAGGAGATGCTAGTTCTTCCTCCAATTCCTTTGGTTCTTCTTCTTCTCCTGTTCAACCAGCTGGAGATGCTGGTTCTTCCTCCAGTTCCTATGGATCTTCTTCCCTATCAGTTATAATGGCTGCTACTTCCTCTTCTAACAGTTCAAGGAATTGTACCCAAGGAATGTGGAATTGGGCCAATGCATACATGACCAATAGTTGAACTAGACTGTGATTTGTAAGGACCACCAACACCGAGCGTGAGTGTTGAACGGACTGTGCCATAAGTTGAATATTTTTCATAAAAAGGAAAGGCATGTTCAAAGAATGAACCTGTTCTTGCAGGAATCGAAGATGGGCTAGAATTTTGAAACGATACTTAAACAAGGTGGTAAACCACCCTTCACAGGTTATATATTTCATGACAAAACCTGCTACCTCATTCCATGGGTACGGAAAGGATTTATAGTCATACACCCTTCCCCTCTAGACAACGCTTTCTCCAGCTTGCAAAAAATAGTTCTAGAAACTCTCGCGGGGGATCCTTTTGTGAGAACCAATTTTGTCCCTGTTGTGTTAACCCACTGACTTCTACGGTGGCCTATTCTGTGATGAGAATTTCTATTCCTCTAACTCGGGAGAGATTTTTATCCAAATTTACCATGAATTCTCCCGTGCTCCCTTCATCGAATCCTTGTAGCCTATTGAAGTAGATGTCTGATCCAGCATCTATGAAAACTTGCAATACGTCTGCATTGCTGCAGACCAGGGTTGTATCTTTGGGTTCATAACGCACAACCAATCTTCCCATCCTATAGAGACTGTAACAACACTTTGGACACATCAAACCATTGGAAGGAGCGACGGTAAATATGATAGGTGATTTCTCGGGAAACGAAGAAAATCATGGTGAATTAAGGTAAGTATGGTGGATGGCATGGTAATTATTTTGCATAACTTAGAAGGGACTGATCGGTTGACAAAATGTACATGTTTCTAATCACAACACATATTAATGATTATTTGAAATATGGTGAATATCATGGAGCGTACCATCGGCACAAGGTTTAATGATGATGTTAGGTTAATCATCGATGCAATTTAATTACACCATCATTTAATTATGACGACACCCCCCACAAACTTATAAATAGTCGTCTACGGAATGTCTTGTCCATGTAATATTTAATTAAATCCATAAAATTCAATAGAGACGTACCTGGTGACCTACCTGAGGGAAGTGAAAGTTGGCAGAGTAATAGCGGAATAACAGTGGAGTAATAGTAGCAGCGGAGTAACAACATCCGACACTCAGAAATTTTTCGGGAGTAACAACAGCAGCAGAGTAACATCACTCAAGGAGTAACAACATCTAACACTTAGAAATTTTTGATACTAATAGCAGTGGCAGAGTAACAGAACCCAAGGAGTAACAACATCCGACACTTAGAAAAATTTTCAGGAGTAACAGCAGCAGTGAAGTAACAACACCCAAGGAGTAACAACATTCGAAAGTTAGAAAAAATTTGGGAGTAATAGCGGCAGTAGAGTAACAGCACGCAAGGAGTAACAACATTGGACACTTAGAACGTTTTCGAGAGTAATAACAGCGGTAGAGTAATAGTACCCAAGGAGTAATAACATCCGACACTTAGAAAATTTTTGGGAGTAACAGTAGTGGTAAAGGAACAACACCCAAGGAGTAACAACATCCGACACTTAGAAAATTTTTAGGAGTAACAACATTCGAAACTTAGAAACTTTCTGGGAGTAACAACAACCAATACTTAGAAAAATTTTGGGAGTAAAAACAACCAATACTTAGAAAATTTTCAGGAGTAGCAACTCCAATTTCTCGGGAAATTTTCCAGCTCCACAACATTGTACCTCAATGGTAGCTCCTACAAAAAGACAAACAAGTGAGTAGTAACAACATTTTATATATATATATATATATATATATATATATATATATATATATATATATATATATATATATATATATATGTCTATTGTTTTTTATTTTATTTTTTTATTCAAGGATGTAGAGGAGTAATTCTCTGCACCAACAACCTTCAGACTAGATTTATCAGAGAGATGTTTAATGAAGGTATCCTTAGAAGCTAGATGGTAATAGGGTCTCAAACGATGTCCATTTTCTATGAAAGAAGCACATGTATCATCAATTGTGACAAGTCTAACTGCTCCATTATCAAATACAACATCCACTTCGTAAGGCTTCATCCGTTGAGTGCAAATATTTCCTTTAAAGTCCTTAAAATGGGAGTTGTAGAGTAATGCCCAATCTCCTCTGTGAAACACCTTGTTTTTGATAAATTTATCGTGTCATTTCATCCTCCGTTTCTTAATATCAGTAATCTTTTGGACAACCATTAAACGGATTTCATCTAATTCATTTAGTTGTTCTAGCCGATGTTTTTGGGCATCAGACAGATCCAATCCTACCTCAAGAGCTATTCTGAGCTACTAATCTCAAATTCTATTGGAAATAAGGGGGATTTCCCATAAACCAACTCAAATGGTGAAAACCCAGTTGTGTTCTGCCATGTTGTTCTGTATGCCCAGAGAGCCTCAGGAAGTTTTTGAGCCCAATCCTGATGATGGCTTGCCACAGTCTTTGTCAAGATATTTTCCAATACCTTGTTTGTGCTTTCCACCTATCCATTCACCTAGGGATGGTATGGAGACGTCACCCTATGCTTGACCCCATATTTCTGCATAAGCTTTGCTATCATGTGTGATGTGAATTGTGCTCCTCCATCTGAAACAATCTCCCTCGGAGTACCATAACAAGAAAAAATCTCCACAAATAGAAAATCTGAAACAACCTATTCTGTTTCTTTCACAACAGCCTTGGCTTCCATCAACTTAGTCATGTAATCGGTGCAAACCAGAATGTGAACCTTTTGATGGGAAGGTGGGTTGAAAGGTCCAACAAAATCGATAGCCCACTTATCAAAAGGTTCAAGGATTACATGGGGTGATAATGGCATTTCATGGGATCAATTGGGCTACCCCATGCGCTGGCAACTGTCACATCTTCGGACATAATCCCGTGCATCCTGGAAGATGGAAGGCCAATAATATCCCATCTGTAACACCTTATGCCCTGTTCTTTTATCTGCAAAATGCCCCCCACAAGGGCCATCATGGGCAATATTCAACACTTCGTAGATATCATCCTCAGATACACAATGCCGAACCTGCTCATTAGCTCCTGTATGGAAAATGTATCCTGCCATCTAAGAATATCAAGCACTATGATGAATAATTTTTTGTTGTCCCCTGTATGACAAATGACAAGGGACCTTCCGTGCAAAAAAATAGTTAGCAATATCTACATACCATGGAGGATTAGTAGAAATTGCAAAGACATGTTCATACAGAAAACTACCTTTTATGGGTGTGCCTTCATCATTATTATCCAATCTAGACAGAAAATCAGAAACCACATTATCCTTTCCTAGTTTGTTTACTATTGTAGTATCAAATTATTGAAGCAATATCATCCATATTGTAATACAGTGAGGGGTAATAGGTTTATTCATCAAGTACCTAATTCTTGCATGATCAGTGTGCACAAAAGTAGGATACCCAGTAAGATAATGTGGGAACTTGTTGATGGCATAGATAACAGCTAGGAATTCTTTTTCAGTCACCGTGTAATTCAAATCAGCAGGAGTCAAATTCTTTATGACATAGTAAACTACATAAAGTGTCTTATCTACCAACTATCCTAAAACTGCTCCAACTACTGTCTGAGAGGCATCGACATGTATATCAAATGGTAATACCTAGTTCTGTCCTGAAAGGATCAGAGGTATACAAACCAGTTCCTTGATCTTCATAAAATTTGTTTCAAAATCATCTATCCACAAAAATTCTCCATCTTTTTTTAGCAACAAGAAAAGTGGATGTGTTATTTTAGCAAAATTTTCTATAAAATGTCTGTAGTAACCAGTGAAATTGATAAAACTATGTACTTGTGTGGGTGTTTTTGGTACTAGAAAACACAATATTACCTCTACCTTGGCCGGATCAACTCGAATCCCAACAACCAAGAGCAAGTGTCCAAGGACTATCCCTTCTTCCCTCATCATATGATATTTGACTGTACTCAAAGAGACATGGGTCTGCTTGCATATTTTAAGTACTTTTTCTAAATTTTCCAATCCTTCTTCAAATGAATTCCTGTATGGAGTAAAGTCGTCCATATAAATTTCAACACTGTCATCTACCAAATTAGAAAAAATCCCCAATATTTCCCTCTGGAATGTTGTCGGTGCATTACAAAGGCCAAACGGAAGGGCTCAGTAAGCAAAGGTTCCCAAAAGGTCATGTGAAGGTGGTTTTATCTTGATCCTCCAGGGGTATCTGGATTTGGTTATACTGGCTAAATCCATCCAAGAAGGAGAAAAATTTCTTCTCAACTTAGGTATCCAAGACTTGGTCGGTAAATGGTAAAGGGAAATGGTCTTTCTAAGTTTCTTTATTTAATTCCCTATAGCCTACACAAATTCTCCATTTACCATTCTTCTTGGGAACAATGACTAATGGGGAAACCCATTGGTTGTCCGAGATGGGGTAAATAAATTCTACATCCAACAACTTTTGAAGCTCTTCCTTCACAATGTTCTTTAAGGTGGGGTTCATTCTTCTCTAGGGCTGTCTCACAGGACATCAATCTTCCTTAATATATATATGATGAGTACATAAATTGGTAGGAATCCCCTTCATATCTGTGTAATCCCAAGCAAAAGCTTCCTTGTGGTTTCAGAGAACTTCTAGGAGTTATTTTGTCTGGGATTTTGAAAGATTCAAATTGATGTTCAATGTTTTTCCTGGTTCGATTTCAACAGGAATACTGTCATGGAACATAGTTATAGGTAGGTCTTCACTTGCATTTTCTATTTTAATATTTTCCTACATCTCACAGCTCAGGACAGATCCCAGAATTTTTTGAGTTGCATCCAAAACAAAACAGGGATCATTGGTAAATGTGTTAATAGTGTCATCCTCATATTCTGTTTTGAATTGAAGGGCTTGCCTAATGGTAAGGATCGGTCTCAATTCTTCATTTTCAGGTTCATATTCTTCCATTGGTGGAGGTTTTCTTCTTCATGATGGTTTCACTAATGAGCTAGGTTTTGCAGGAGGATAGAGTACGAGATTATTTGTAACATCCCCATTATATATGACCATGTTTCTAGATCGACACCCAATATAGGTGTACGCGGTTTCCAGCCACATTCTTCCCAAAATGAGGGGATGGCCACTAGCTGGGGATTGAGTTTGTAACACTAGGAAATCCATGGGATAGTGCCACGAATCCACTGAAATTGTAATGACTTCTAACTTCCCTACTGGTTTTACTGTAGATCTATCAACGAATTCCAAAATAGTAGGATTAGGTTTAAGGTTTCAAAGACCCAATGTATGCATGGTTTCAGTAGTAACAACATTTATGGCAACACCCAAATCTACTAGTACATTTGGAATGTCAACCCCATTAATTTGTACAGTCAGAATTGGGTTCCTCGGATCCCCATATTTCACAAGCATTGATTTTCCCAACATGATCTTAGATAATTTTCCCATCACATGGCTGGTGAGCGGGTGCCTTGATTTCTTTCCAGGATTTTTAGAACAATATTCTTTGAGAGTTTTTGCATAGATTGGTACATCCCTCATAGCTTGTAACAGGGGAATTTTAATAGACAAATTTTGTAATTCTCCTAGGAAGTCAAATTCTGCTTGAGGGCTCTGTTTACTCAGGGCCAATCTTTCAGGATAGGGTGGATTAACTTGGCGTTCCTGATTAACAGTCGGTTGAGGAGGTGTTTGATTTTTACTATTTCGGTTTGATTTTTCCCCAACTATTTCTGATTCTAGTTCTTTAACCTCACTGTCAATTTGTTCAATAATGATAGGTGAGGTTTGAGCATCCACTACCCACCCAGATCACAAATTTATACCATTAAATTTTGTGGTAGAGATGTTGTATGAAGGAAGGTTGAGGGTGTCAGCTTGTTGAACCCCTTTATTGTTAGGATTTGGGTTGGGTTGGATAGGAAGTTGAGGACGAAGGGGTGGATTACCTGGAGGTACATTGGAAGGCAACTGAAGTTGTTGTTGTGGCATTGGTTGGGGAAATTTTCCAGTAGGAGAAGGTCCATGCCAGTTTTGAGTCCATGAAGGGTTCGAACTAGTCTGTGGAAACCACTGTTGCCAGGGTGGATATTGATATTGAGGCCACACAGGTGGAAAAGGCATAGACTAGGGACCCATATTCAAATTACTAAAATACTGAGATGGGTCTTGAGACATACCTTGATTCGCATTCAGTGGTCGAGGCTACCATGGCTTCTTAGATCCCATGAAGTATAGTTGATCCACCTCTTCACTTGTCCCTTGAAAGACTACCTTCAATCCTGGCAAGGAGGGGCATGAGCTTGTTGCATGACTCAGCTCACAGATTGCACATTCTTCAATGGAGTCCAATGGACATTCCCTAGGTGGATGTTTCTTTCTGCACTTCAGGAAAAATATAGCCATGGTATTTTCCAATTCCATCTGCCTCTTCTTTGCTTGTAGCGTGTCCATCTGGGCAGATAGGGTACTCAAGATGTCGGTCCTCAAATTATCCAGCAGATTCCCAATTTCTGCCTTTGTGACCCCTCCACCAGATGTTTTTGTTGACCGAACTCCTTGTTTATTCCTTGCAACCCCTCATGAACACTGGATGCACAACTCGCAGATAGTATCGAAATCCTCTTTCGATATATGCCCTTTTCCTACTATATTTAGCAACTCCAAAGATTCTTCCCTTAGGGCCCGGAGAAAAATAATTTTTAGGATACTCTTATCCAGGTCACTGTGGCCAGACCTCTGGAATGTGTACTTAAAATTCTCAACAGAGTCCTCCATATTTTTGTCCTCCTTCTGTATGAATTTAAATATTTCTTCCTTAATGTCTAGGGATTTACAGTAACCCCGATAATTTTCCAGGAAGGTCTTCTTCATGTCATCCCAAGTAGAGATGGATTTTCCTCCTAGACTCATAAAGAATTGCAACGCTGTGCCTTTTAATGTAGAAAGAAAATTTTTCATCTTTTGAGCATCATTGATATAGTCATATCCTCTGCAAATGATATAAAACTAAAATAGGAAGGTGTCTAGATTTGTCGTGGAAAGCCCGCGAAAGTTTGGTAGTGTAGTTAGTGGAATGGGCTTCATTGGTGCATCACCCTTAATATCCACAATTGGAAATTCGATTGACGATGTTGGGGGGGCCTTTAATACTTTCCAATACTCTCTTGGGATTTCAACAGCTTCTTGTTATGTAAAAACTAACGGTTGTGGATGTTTAAAAACACTCCCCTGATCACGACGTGAAGAAAATCCTCTGAAGTCTCCTTCTTCAATCATTGGATGGATCTCTTCTTCTGACCCTTTGATGGCCACTTCCTCCCTATCTGATAGTAAAGGATGTGTTTCTGATTCCTCTAATGCCCTGATTACTGCTTCCTCTCTAGCTGTTGGAAGGGATACTTCCACTTTTGGGGGTTGTATTTTTTTTCGATAGAATGCCCCTCAAAATTTGTCTAAACTTTTACCCTAGTGTTAGAAAATTATATATTACAGAGCAATGGAACATATAAAATATATTGTATAAATATAAACATAGAAAACACATAAAACAAGAGAGACATATATATGTGGTTCACCCAATTTGGGCTACGTCCATAGAGAAATAGCCAGTCCTTCCTTTTATATTATCCAACAAAATGAAGAGATACAACCTACAGTAGATCCATTGTAATTCCCTCTCCACTCTCACACAATCTCCTCTCTCTTTCTCGCTCAGAATATAGATCTACATAGATGCAATACAATTCCCTCATATATAGCGAGGGGTTGCCTTCTAGGGCAAAAATCCCTAAATTAAACATAACTTGTACCATCAGATCTCCACCTATTGAAAGACCTAAATTGAATACGAAATTACAACATTTTACAAGGAAATTTTACATCTATTTTTAGCTTTGAGGGTGTTGTCCCCGATCCCCCACTAGGGGTAGGCTCCCAAAGATCGTAGCTACCCCCCTTGGATCCCCCTTTGTAGTGCAAATATTACGGGTGGTGTTTCTGCCACATTATGAACTAGGGTCCAATGCGGTGATACCTCTGAATAAACAAGATAATCAGGCTCCACACCTAATAATCTCCCACTTGGAGACTGATTATAGCAACTCCATCACTGCTTCATTTGCTAGACAATGGCTCCACTTTGGACCTGGCTGTTTCTCATCTTCTTCATCATACTTGAAGACCAATTGAAACTGAGCAAAATATTAGTTTCTCCCTGGTTAGAACTTTTGTTAACATATCTGCAGGATTCTGGCTAGTTTGTATCTTTTCCAGATTGAACTATCCACCTTCTAACACTGACCGTATGAAATGATACTTGAGACATATATGTTTTGTCCTGGAATGAAATTCAGAGTTCTTTGTAAGATGTATGGCACTTTGGCTGTCACTGTATAACCTGCCCAACTCCTGCTTCTTACCCAATTCACCTAGAAACCTTTGTAACCAAATCATTTCTTTACTAGCCTCTGTTGCAACAACATACTCAGCTTCCGTTGTTGAGAGTGCAACAACACTTTTTATTTTTGAAACCCAACTGACAAGTGTTCCACCTATAGTAAAAACATACCCTATTGTGCTCCTCCTATTATCTCTATCACCCGCCATATTTGCATCAACATATCCCTATAGAGAAATGTTTGAACCACCAAAGAATAATGCTTGATTTGTGGTACCTCTCAAATACCTGAGAATCCACTTCACTTCCATCCAATGTTCTCTTCCTGGATTGTTCATGTACCTGCTTACAACTCCCACTGCATGTGAAATATCAGGCCTTGTGCAAACCATTGCATAAATTAAGCTTCCAACTGCTGATGCATATGAAACTTGAGACATATATGCCATTTCTTCCTAAGTCTAGGGACACACCTCCTTACTTAGTTTGAAATGGTTAGCCAAAGGTATACTGACTGGTTTTGCATTCTGCATATTAAATCTTTTTAACACCTTTTCTATGTACTCACTCTGAGACAATTTTAATTTTCGATTCTTCCTTTCTCTACTTATTCTTATACCAAGGATTTGTTTTGGAGCACCCAAATCCTTCATTGAAAATGAGTTTGCCAATTTTCTTTTGAGCGCATTTATTTCCTGCATGTTAGAACCTGCAATAATCATGTCATCTACATACAACAACAATATAATATATATGCCATCATTTTTCCTTTGGAGATAAACACAATGATCAAAGTGACATCTAGTATAACCTTGTTTAGAGGTAAAATTGTCAAATTTCGGATACCACTGCCTTGGAACCTGTTTTAAGCCATACAAGCTCTTCTTCAAGCTGCATATATATCTCTTCCTCCAAATCCCCATGGAGAAAGGTTGTCTTTACATCTAACTGCTCAACATGCAGATCTATCAGGCCAGGCAGTAACTCACCAAAGGCAGAAAAAACTGATTCATATTATTACATTAGGTAGATATTGTTATATACAAGAATGTGACTGCTCAGTTCATCTTCTAATGACTGTTCACATTCCAGGTTCACCCAACCGCAGAGGATTAGGTGTCAACATTCCCCCCTTAATATGAAGTGATGTTGGTGAGTCCAAGCATCATTCTGAATCTTTCAAGCTTTTCTCTTCCAAGCGCTTTGGTGAAGATGTCTACAATTTGCTCATTTGTGGAACAATGACGGAGATGGATTTTTTTGGCCTCAACATGATGTCGGATCAAATGATATTTAGTATTGATGTGCTTTGTACGATCATGGAACTTTGGATTCTTGGCCAACTTTATTGTAGAGGTGTTGTCAATCATGAGTGGAGTTGATTGTACTTGTTTTACCTGCAAATCTTCAAGAATTTTCCTGAGCCACACAATTTCTTTCGTTGCTTCAGCTGCTGCCACGTATTTTGCTTCTGTTGTGGAATCTGCTGGAACTGATTGTTTGCGTGATCTCCAGGAGACAGCTCCTGATCCAAGACTCATAGCATATCCTGAAGTAGATACCCCAGTTTCTTTGTCTCCATCGAAGTCTGAATCAGAGTATCCAATCAAGCTGAAGTCGTCCACCTGTGTATACTTGATTCCAAGGTCTTGAGTTCCCTTCAAGTACCTTAGAACTCTTTTTGCAGCAGACCAATTTCCCTCACAAGGCTTTTGCATGAACCTGGAGAGGATTCCAACAGTAAATGAAATGTCTGGTCGGTAGTAGTGAGGTAGATGAGACTTCCTACAAGCTGTCTATACTTTGTTGCATCCTCAAATTCCTTTCCTTCAATAGATGTGAGCTTTAAGTTTTGTTCCATTGGAGTAGAAAGAGGATTGCACTCTGTCATGCCAAATCTGTTTAACAAATCTCCAATGTATTTTTTTTTAGAAAGAAATATGGATTTTGGATGTTGGGTTACTTCAATGCCAAGATAGTAATGAACATAGCCCATATCAGTCATTTCAAAACTTTTTCCCAATTCCTTCTTTATGGATGCAATGTAGCTTTCATTGTTCCCTGTCATTAAAAGATCATCTACGTATACCACAAGATATACAACTGTTTTGCCAACTTTCTTGACAAATAAAGTTGCATCATCAAGATCAAAATGATTGAAGTTGAGTTTCAGAAGATGCTCAGTTAGTTTTTCACACCAGGCCCGCGGTGCTTGTTTGAGGCCATACAAGGACTTCACAAGTTTGTATACTTTTTGTTCATGTCCTTTCACAGCAAATCCTTCAGGCTGGGACATAAAAACATTATCTTTTAGATCTCCATTCAAGAATGCAGTTTTTACATCCATTTTATGGACTTTCCAACCGTTCTGAGCTGCTAGTGCAAAGAGTGTCCGGATGGTGGCCCATTTTGCTTGTGGGGGCAAAAGTTTCCTCATAACTGACCCCTTCCTTCTGTGTAAAACCTTTTGCCACAAGCCTATCTTTTTGCTTGTAAAGTGAGCCATCAGCTTTGTATTTGTTCTTGTAGACCCACTTGCAGCCAATTGGTTTGGTTCCAAATGGAGGATCAACCAGCTTCCAAGTGCCATTCTTTATGAGGTCATCATACTCCTTTTTCATCGCTTCTTTCCATTCATCATGAGAATCAGCTTCTTTGAAGGAAGTTGGTTCAAAATCTGTAGACAAGTTCAATTCACAATCGTAAGTAACATCCATATCAACAGGTGAATTAGAGTCATCTACATCACCTCCATTTTGTCGGTTTGAATTTCTGGTTCCTGTTTTTCCAATTTCATCAGGATTAACACTTTCAAGTGTCTTTGTCAGCCATTTTGGGGGACCTTTCTGAGATGGTCCAGGCTACTCTGTTGATTGAGTTGGGACTGAATCAAGATTGAGTCTCCCAATTCTATCAATTACATCACTTAAAGCATCATCCGTTGTTGGAGTTTCATGCAGAGGAGATTGTTCTTCAGAAGAAGATTCCACATGTTGTCCTAGTATAGGAATCCCCCCTTCAAGATGTGAAATCTGATTATCAAATTCTTGAAATGATTTCGTTTTTGCGAATCTATCCAAGCGATCAAGTTGCCGCTCAACAACATTTTCAGATTTGGATGATTCAAGAAAAATGACATCTCTAGATACAACAAACTTTTTATTTGCTTCATCATAGAGGCGGTATGCTTTAGAGGTGTTTGAATACCCCAGGAAGATACACTTACGACTTCTAGCACCAAGTTTGTTTCTGTGTACCTTTGGTATCAAAGCATAACAGGTGGAACCAAAGATCCTAAGATGTTTTACCGAAGGAACATGTCCATACCACAATTCATAAGGAGTCTTGTTTCTTATAGCATTTGATGGACATCTATTCTTTATATATGCAGCACATAGAACAGCATCAGCCAAAAACATTATCTTTACATTTTTGAAGAAAAGCATGGATCGTACCATATTCAAGATTGTTCTATTCATTCTTTCAGCTACACCATTCTGTTGGGGATTATAAGGCACAGTTGTTTGATGTTTGATCCCATGTTGGCAAAGATAGTTTTCAAATTCATTTGATGTATATTCTTTTCCATTATCAGTGCGAATAGACACAATATGAGTTTGTGCATCATTTTCAATCCATTTATGAAAATTATTGAATGTTTGAAAAGCATCAGATTTGTTCTTCAATAAATAAACCCAACACATTCTGGTGTAATCATCAATAAAAGTCATGATATATATACTTCCATTTGCAGAAGGAACAGGCATTGGACCACATAAATCTGAATGAATGAGTTCAAGCTTCCTATGTGCTCTTGAACGTGAATCATGAAAAGACTGTTTACTATGCTTTCCTAGAATGCAAGCATCACATTGCATTGTTTCCTAGGAATTGTAGGCAAACCAGCAACACCATTTTTCTTCAATAAGCGGAGACTGTCATAGTTTAAATGTCCAAATCTAGCATGCCATAATAAACTTGATGGAAGTGTACCTTCTTCATGATGAGAAATATATGAGAAATGTTGTGCATGAGCAGAGGTTCCTTGCAGTTTGAGAAGTCTTTCTTCTTCTATTCCCCTCATGACAAGTGAGTGGTCAGATGCTTTTCTTACCTCAAGCTTGCCATCAAACATATGAATGGAGTGACCTTGCTGGCGGATGTGGACCAAGGACATTAAGTCTCTCTTGAGCTGTGGGAGATATAGAACATGATCCAGAAGAAAGTCTGGAAGACCAGGTACTTTAAGCCTGATTGTGCCAAGCCCTGATGGCTTGATTTTTGATTGATCTGCAAAGTATACTGCTCCATCAACATTTTTAGTGAAATCTTCAAAAAAATCTTTTCTATGAGTCATATGATAGGTTGCTCCTGAATCAAGAAACCAATCATTTTTCGAAGAAGCAAGTGAAGCATTAAAGAAATCTTCATTTACTCCAATGTTACATTGTGCCTCAATATAGTGAGCGGATTCAGGTGCTTTACCTTTGTCTGTATCATCAGTTTTACCTTTCTGCTGGTTTCTTTTCTGCTCAATTTTTTCCCATGGTAGCTTGCATGTAGAAGCATCATGTGATCCATTTCGTTTGCAGCGAATGCAATGCAGATCTGCCTTTTCTCCTTGAGAATGTCTGCCCCCCCTGCCTCTGAAGTATCTTCCTCTTCCTCTTCGTCCACCTCTTCCTCTTGTAGAATCTTGAGCAGGATGCTTTTCTTTATGAGCAAGGCACACAGTCTCTTCAGAAGATTCAGGAGCTGTCTTCTTTCCAAAGGCTTTCTCTCTTTCAACAAACTTTTTCACAAGAGAGTTAAAGGTTATATCTCTAAGATTTCCATTTTCCTGTAAAGACTCAAGATAATTGGAGTAGGTAGGATAGAGTGCCTTGAGAAAAGCAATAAGAGGGATATCCAGCTCAACCTTAGTGGATTTAATATCATGCATTATAGACTTTACTTCAGATGCAAGAGCAAGAGGATCATTATTTTTCAGTTCAAGAGTGAAGAGTTTAATCATGAGATGAACAACTTCAAGTGCAGAATGTGAGTCATAGAGTTCTTTCAGCTTTTGTAAAGCTTCAAAGGCAGTTGAATATGATGAAATATGGCGACTTACTTCTTCATTTACAGATGCTGCGATTAATGCATAGGCTTTGCTGTTCTTGTTTTCCCAAATGACGAGCTCTTTGTCTGATGTAGGCTGCACTGGGTCATTGTCTCCTTCTCCGACACACACTCCCTTCCACAACTCATTGAAGATGAGGGTGTGTTTTATCATCCGGGACCATTCAGGATAGTTCTCCTTGCCAGTGAGAACTATTCCTACCATAGAGATAATTGAATGCATTTTGTAAAAAATCCGAGAGCTGTAAAAATACTTTTGCTGGCAAAAATGTGCTTTTTGTGTAATATTGTGAAAGTGGAAGAGGACTATGGTATGTTGGATTATACCACAGTTATATTAAAAAAACCCAGCAATAACATTCAATGGACAATGCTCAATGTAATAAAAATGGGAAGCGGAGGTGTATGGAAAGTGAAGGTTTGTGAAGGTGTCCGATACAAAGCAGCATAGAGTGGTAAGTGACATAAAACGCGATACTACAATGACATCAAGAAATAT
The DNA here is from genome assembly GCA_031772625.1 of Pinus tabuliformis. Taxonomy (NCBI): domain Eukaryota; kingdom Viridiplantae; phylum Streptophyta; class Pinopsida; order Pinales; family Pinaceae; genus Pinus; species Pinus tabuliformis. The sequence continues at coordinate 666,849,358 of CM062808.1, forward strand.
ATGTATAGGCAGTATATAATATAAAACGCAGCACTACAGTAGGCCGAGGCTCATGTACTTCACTATGCGGGATTCGTTCTCTCTGGTTGTCGTGGCTTCTGCTCTGTTTGTAATGAAGGCGTCATTTCCTTCTCTTCAGCACTTTCTGGCGGCGATCATTTCGTGGATGCAGGATTTTTTCTCTCGCTGGCTGACTGTCCTATTTGTTTTTGCTGTAAACTGCATCATTCTTGCCATATTTTCCAATTCCAGGGATCTGCACTGGCAAAAAATTCTATTTAAATTTCACGCCCAATCATACTAACGACAAACCTCGGGAGCTGGACTAGCATCGCCATTGAGTAGCTCCAGGACTCGGCCCCAGAAGACAATGACTGTGAAGTAATTGACAGTAGCAGCAGAGAAACGCAACGACCTCTTTGTTGGAAGTGCAAAAACGCACTCAGAAGCAGCGACATGGAAACCAAACATCTATCGGGCAGGTGGACTTGAGCATGGTCCAGATAGACTAGCCTAGAGATTTGTTCCGGTAGGAAAGCACGCAGTTCTTAGGTCCATATACCACCGGACTTAAACCTCGCTGAGCCCAAGATTCACATGAACCTAACAGACAACAAAGAGTGAAAATGTGCAGAAACTATAACAAATAGGAGTCAGCGTTAAATCCAAGGTCTGATAAAACGCAGATTTGAAAAACGCATATGACAGCGTTCACACACTAGCATTCAGCATTCACACCAGGTCTCTAGATAGAGGGCGCAGACTCAGATACAATATCAAAAAACGTATACCATGTCAGGCCAGGTAACCAGGCAGAATATAGACAGGAAACTGACATTAGGAGTTACACAAAAACTAATTTCGGGAGCTGGCTCTGATACCATGTCAGGCCAGGCAGTAACTCACCAAAGGCAGAAAAAACTGATTCGTATTATTACATTAGGTAGCTATTGTTATATACAAGAATATGACTGCTCAGTTCATCTTCTGATGACTGTTCACATTCCAGGTTCACCCAACCGCAGAGGATTAGGTGTCAACAAGATCTTCAGCTGCTACTAGACTTAAAATAGTTTTGATTGAAGTCATTTTAACAACAAAAGAAAATATCGCATCAAAATCTATATCCTTTTTCTAAGCAAACCCCTTCACCACAAGTCTAGATTTATACCTTTTTCTACCTCCATCTTCTTCCTTCAACCTGTAAACCCATCTATTTTCAATGTTGTTTTACCTGCAGGCAACCTGACTAAGTCCCAAATTTAGTTATGTGCTAAGGAGTCCATCTTTTCTTTCATGGAATGCTCCCACTTCTTCCTGGTTTCTACCTACACTACTTCTTCATAACATTCTGGTTCACCAGAATCAGTCAACAATAGATAATATAATCAACGAGAGTATCGTTTAGGGGGTCTACTTATCCTGGTAGATCTTCTAACACCACTTTCAGGATTTTGAGGTGCTTGTTGTTGTTGTGGTTCTTGATCATTATGATTTTTAGGCACCATCACTTTCTCTGTGATCTCATCAAGCACTGTGTATTCTCTATTTTCTTTTTCATGATTCTTTTCCTATGGCTATTCCTTATACAAAACCTTTTCATTGAATATGACATCTTTGCTTCTAATGATTTTTTGTTTTTCCCAGTCATAAAATCGATAACCAAAATCATTAACACCATATCTAATAAAGGTACATGTCTTTGATTTTGCCTCAAGCTTTGTTCTATTTTCTTTATTAATGTGGACAAAGGCTTCACAACCAAAAGTCTTTAAAAATGAGTAGTTTTACTTTTTACCTGTCCATGCCTCCTTTGGATTACCTCCATCCAAGGAACTTGAAGGCCCTTTGTTTATTAGATAAACAATAGTATTTACAACATCTACCCAAAATTGTAGAGGCAATCCTACATGCAATCTCATACACCTTTCCCATTCCATGATTGTCCTGTTCATCGTTTCTGACACACAATTTTCTTGTGGTGTTCTTGGAACTATCTTCTCTCTGTGAATTCCATTCTCTGAACAATACCTATCAAACTCTTTGCTGTAATATTCACCTCAATTGTCTGATCTGAGACACTTCAACCTTTCTCCTATCTCATTTTCAACCAAAGCTTTCCATTTCTTGAAAGTATCAAATACATCAGATTTATTTCAAATACAACAAATCCAGGTTTTTCTAGTTGCATCATCAATAAAAGTAACATAATAATGAGAGCCACCAAGAGATGATAACTGAGCAGGTCCCAATACATATTATGCGTAAGCTATAATTTTTCACTCTTATTTACTTTCTCAACAAAATTTTAAATCAACATGCTTCAAACATGGCAATGAATTTCTTGAATGAAGAATCTACATCCCCTTCTCACTCATGTGCCCAAGCCTATGATGCCAAAATGTCGTATCTTCTCCTGTAGAGGTTAAATCATTAACATAATTAGAAATACCATTGCATAAATACAATGTGTTACACTAAAATTTGTCACCATGACTATTTGCAGTCAGTATGGCTCCATCAATAACCATACTGTCCTCCTTGGCAAGTCTTATACCTCTGCTCCTCATGTCAAACTCCAAAAAAGAGAGAAAGTCTTTAAAAGTCAATATAACTCTGGTTACGCAGTTTCTCTTACTTTTACCTGTGTGTACGCACCTCAAGTTCATAATACCTGCGTACTTGTACGCTCTATCTGTAAAGGGGTGGGTGCGTACTCCTGTAAAGGTCAAAAGGCACAAGTTTTACTTCAAAAAACTTACTTGTGGTCGGATCTAGAGCATTCTAGAAGATGGTTTGACGTGGACTGAGCGCCTCCAGATGGTTCATGCATCCCAATGAAAGAGGAACTTATCCCATGAAGAGGGGAGCTATCCCTTTGAAAGAGGAGCTTATCCCATTGATGGTGGACCTGTTTAACTTCCTCCAAAGCATTATAAATATAGGCATTGGGCCAGAGGGAGGGGAGGTTGAAAGCTGAACATTCCTAAGGGTAGATGCTGCTGAAATTAGGACTCCCTTATAGAGCTTGAGAGGAGAGATTCCAATCCTTTCTTAGCTTCATTTGGAAGTGGGTGAGCTGATCAAAGTAGAGGAGAACTCTTGCTGGACCCTGGGAGGGACCTGCACAACACCAAGGCACTGGTTGTAATGGTTTCTTTTGTTTCCAATTAATACAATTAAGTTCATTTTTCTCAACAAGTTGTTATATATAATTTGTTTCATAAACTCCTTGGTCTTTATGATGAATATGTTTTATTATATGAGTTATTCAGGTGCTATGTAATCATTTGCTTGTTAGTGAATGCAGGCTTCAAGGAGAAGGAGCTCATCTGGATTGAAGAGGCTTGGCTGCTACAAACAACGTTGGACTAGAGGTAAGCCTTAAACACCTGGTTGCTTTTATTTTAAATGCATATTTAGGGAAAGATAGTGCTTGATTGTTTTGTTTGTCACTAGAAAAGCCTTGTTTTCTAGGGAGGTCGGTTTTGTCCGCAAAATTGACTCTTTCCGCATGACAAAATGGCGACTCCGCTGGGGAATCCATGGATTTGATTGATTTCTCTTTTGATTGATACTTTGATTTGAGAAAAGTTGATTTCTTTCTAGTTTTTGACTGATTGACTGTGAATTTGGGTGGAATAGCTTAGGATTGAGTTAGTTTTTTATTTTTCTTGTTTTTGAGAGCAGTACGCACCCTCTGCGTTAAGCACAGTGCGTACCTGTACGCACTTCTTCTTTGTACACAGAGTGTGGCCGCACCTGTGCAAACAAGCTGCCTGCGTACCCTGTCAAAATTTTAGAAAATTTCCATTTTTTCCTTTTTACCTATTAGATTTTGTTTATAGTTTGTTCATTGCTGCCCAGATCCACTGGTTACCTATCAGAAGTTTTCATCTAAACTTGTTTCATTAGCATCAAGGGTTTTAGTGAAGTTCATAGAAATTCTAGCCCTAGGTTTGATTTTTGTATTGGTCTTGTAGTGACTCTGGCTTTAGAAGTTGTAGAAACCTTGGATATCCCTGGTCTTTTCAGTATTCTTAGGAGTTAGACCATTCGTAAAATCCACCTTTGTATGAGAAACCTACCGTTGTGTTGTCTCTTTGTGGAATTTCGAGAAGGCTTGTTTGTTAAGCTGTGAATTTCATTCTTAAGAAAAAGAAAAAGAAAAAAATTATTTTTGTTTTTGACTGATTTATGATTCTGCATGAATTAGTCCTTGGTTGAATTATAACTGAGTAAAACATCCTGGAATTATATTTTGTAGGCTTTTACCTCATTAGATTTGCTTTTAGGTAAATTTCTCTTAGATTTGCTTTTAGGTAAATTTTCTCTTAGATTTTCATAGATCTTAAAATTGATTTTTGTTAAGTAGTTTTACATGCTTTGTTAAAATAGGAAAAAATACAAAATCTCTTTTGAAGAAAGTTTGTTTTAGTGGCATTTGAAGTCTTTGAAAAGAGAAAGGAAATTTTCGTGAAATAATTAGTGGTCATGTGTTGTGTGCTTTGGAAAAGATAAAGAGATTTTTTCTTTGATTTCCATTGCCAAGAAAGTTGTCATTATAAATTTTGCATTCTCCAACTCTCTTAGCTAGGGAATTCATTGAAAAGGAAAGATTGTTTTGTTTCATCCTAGGTGCATCTTTTTAGTGGATTTGAGTCGAGTCTACACACCATCAGTTTCATCTCCGCTACCTTTTGTCCTAAAGAAAAGCCATAAAAATTAACGCTTAAAGTAAAATTAACTTAGTAACTTTTTATTTACTAGGGCTCTGATACACCAACATAGATCAGGCTAGTGTCTTGGAGTAGGAGAGTAATTAACTCTCCAAGACAGTAAAAACAAACAAGTAGCTTATCTTGCGGTAGGATAAATCCAACTGTTACATTTATGCTCTGGGAAAGCTCCTCTTAAAGGAGAAGCACAAGATCGTGTCCGAACCAGTGAGGGAATCAATCCTCCTCCATTGGGAACGATGCCAGATATGCACGTACTACAAACAGTAAACCTCGGATTAACCATTGTCGAGGAGCCTGGGGTCACTTGTCGGTAAACCTTTGATTATTGTCAAGGAGCCGGCAAGGGGATTGAGCTTGTTACTCTGCCCTTGCATGTGTATCGGATCGTAGACTGTTCCCCCAGGTATATTTGTTGCTATTGGTGACCTTAGTGACTATTATCTTTAGGATTCTTCCTAAGGTGACGGTGGAGGGAAGATCCCAATGTACCTAGAGCAGACGTCGGCTAGACTCACTTGGATTTTCTGGGGGGTTCACTTCACTCGAGACGGTTAAAGTGGAGGAACTTGGTCCAGTCTATTCATTAAGCAGGTTGCCGGGGTAACTGTTCCACCCGCCACTTCTGTACTGAATTCGGCGATGTTGGATTTCATCACCAACTAGTGTTTTCGGTCCGGAAGGTTACTGTTTGTGTGTGGTTTGACGCCCTAGATTCTTTAGGCGTGTGATTCAAATTTTTTTGGTTCTTTAGAGACTTTAGGCGGTTTGCTTTGAGATTTTACTTTGTTTGCGTGCACAGTAGTTAAAAGTTTTTAGCTGTGGCTGAATTACCAAGACAGTCCCGTAGACTTCGAGGCCAGTCTCCTGAGGTTGTAATTGTGGCTGATTTGTTGAGGAAGTCCCGTAGACTTCGGGGCCAACCTCCTGAAGAAGTCCCGGGCCATTACGAAGGTTTGAAAGTCCTCGTAACTCCTAGTGGCAGTAAAGTAGGGTCACCTGAAGAAGGAGAGTCTTCGTTGGTTGTTCATCCTGATTACCAAACTCTAGAAACAGGTTATAATCCTGAAGCTGTTTCGGTTTCCGAACTTGCTGGTAGTTTTTCATATACTAGTGATATAGGCGAAGAACTTGAGATATCTGAACCTGTTACTCCAACATCGGGGTTAGTCTCTCGAACTTCTAGTGCTCCTGATTCACCTAGGGTAGAAAGAGTAATCACCAGAAATCTTCCTTCTGGTTTGATAGCTATTGAAGAACTTGCTCCGGAAGAAGAAATAGGCATCCCTATCCATGAAAATCAACCTACTATTGATCTAAGGGAGCGTGAATCAATTTTTTACAGTCCACCTAGAAGTACTACTTGGTATCTTTCTTTAACTAATTATTTGGACAACTCAGGGTTAAGTTTTTCACCACCTCGTGTTTCTTATCCACCTAGGGGTATTTATACTCCCGTAAATATGTCAGGTCAGTCGTCCATGTTTACTCAATCGCCTGAATCTTTTTTGTATGGCTGTCCTTCTGTTCCCACTGGGTATCAGTCACTTTCTGGTACTTTTTCGGGAGCATCTCCTCAACCCATTGAACAAAGGATATTCACTGGAAGCAATGGTGCAAAACCGTTGAACGTAGAAGACATTCTTATGATGTCAGGTTCTATTCCCAATTCTCAACCTCAAGGTGGCCAGTTACCGCCGGGGGGCAGCCTCAATTAACACTTGGGGGGCAACCTCAAGGTACACAATTTGCATCTGGGGGGCAACCTCAAGGACAGTACGTGCCTACGGTACATTACATTCCTCAAGGTCAACCCCAGACTCAATATGTACCCCAAGGTCAACCCCAGTATCAATTTATACCTCAAGGTCAACCCCAGTATCAGTACATGCCTCAAGGGTATCTGCCCCAAGGTCAGTACTCGAACCAAGGTTTCCAACCACCCCAAGGTCAATCTTATGTTCAGGGAAATGTACCTTTCAATTATCAATCCTACCCTCAACCCGGTTATGGATCTCAATATCCTCAACCTGTTATGGGTCAGTACCCCGGAATGAACATAGTGTGGGATCCATCGCAAGTTCAACAGGTGTTGCAGCCAAATGTACAGTTGTCATCTCAAACTGGACAACCCTTAGTTTCTGGTTCACCCCAGCAACCAGTCCAGTCTAATATTCAAACTTCTGTACCTTCGGTAGTTTCTCAGTCTGGGCCTATTTCGCCTCGTACTCCATCTCAAATGACTGTTGCAACTGCCACAACATCTGTTCCATCTACCCACTTACTTCTGGAGTATCGACAGCTCTGGTTTCTAGTGTCCCTGTATCTACTCCTCAGACATCTTTACCATCGTCTGGATCCACGATTCAAATTACAGTTCAGATGCCTGTAGGACAACCTGGTTTAAGTACGGTTGTTACAAGTCAACCACAATTCACTTACCAACCGTACCAGGGACAGTACCAATTCGGTCCTGCTGTCCAGCAGCCAGTTTACCAGTATCAACCGTATCCTAGGTACACTTATCAACAACCACAACAACCCCAGTACTGTCCGGTTAATCCTGGTTTTCCAGGAGGATACAATATCCCGAACGTGATTCCTATTCCTATTTATCCTGGATATCCTCCTCCTGGGGTTGGTATAGTGACCCAGAGTTTTAGGGATCCTAATTGGCAGCTACCGTTTATCACAACTTTGGATTTACCAGACTTGTCGCGCCTAACGAATGATCCAATTAATTATCTTCCGTTTTGGCCGCCAATGCCGAATAAGTTGCCCAGTGACATTCCCAAGTTCGAGGGTAAGTCGGGAGAGGACCCGTCGAATCATGTGATGACTTACCACCTCTGGTGTGCCTCTAATTCCATCTCAGATTATTCGATCCGCTTACGTCTTTTCCCCCGCACTCTCATTGGTCTTGTGGCCAAGTGGTACATTGAGTTACCACGGGCCTCTTTTTATAATTTTATTCAGTTAGCTGCCTCGTTTTTAACTCATTTTCAGTTGCCGGTCAGATATGATAATGGTACGGAGTTACTAACTTCATTAAAGCAATCGACGTCCACTTATATTTCCGATCATATTCATGAATGGAGACATCGAAGGCGGTTAGTGAAAGTTTTTATCCCAGACCAGATCTTAGCTGAATGGTTTGTTAAATCATTGTTACCGAATATTACTGAAGACGTAGCTAAGGCCGGAGTAGTTACTAAGGAGCAAGTGATTGCTCAAGCGCAATACCTTGACTTAGTTTATACGTAGTCAGGTATGTTACACGAAAAGATCCCAGATCTTCCAAAGTCAAATCAAATCGCTGCAGCTCCTTCGGGATCTCATGCCACTGATGGCATGATTGGTACGGTGAACACTAAAAGTAAGAAGAAGTCTTCCAAGAATTCTTCTCCTATCATAACCTTGCCTGACTCCCCGACAGGAGATTCTTCCGCTGAACTCTCCGCCGATATTCACGCTGTAGAATCATCTATGGCTAAATCAAAATCTGGTGGGAAGAAGAAGGGGAAGAAGAAGAATAAAGCAGACAAAACTCCAAAGGAGAAAACTGAAAAGGCGGAATCCAATGATGAAAAGCGTAAACCTCGTTATCCATGTCTTATTTGTGAAGAGGAACATTTTACAAGAGACTGCCCTCATCGAGCAGAGGTTGCGAAAATCGTCAAAGGTTCCCAAATTCCTGCTGTCTTGAAGGATCCATTTCCAAAAGATAGCAAAATGATAGGTTCTTCCTCGAGTGCCAATGAAGAACCCATATTGATGATGTCCCATGTAAGGATTGCGACTCGATCACAAGATTATGGTAGTAAAAGTCTTGTTGATGGCAAAGAAGCAGAATCTTCTCATTCTAATCCATCAACCTCAGCTCTCGGTTCCGATACACTACAAATCGAGAAGCCTAATCCAGACTTAGTAATCAAGCCGCCCGCCAAGGGTGTACTTCGAAGGTCTGCTTTCAATCCACATGCGAGAGTGGCCCAGAATTATAACATTGTTGAGGACTTTGCTGTTTCACCCTCAGCAATGTCGGCTTTGGAAGTGATGCAGTCATGCCCAGCACAGCGCAAATTACTCTTGTCGGTTATCGAAGCTGTTGATGTTCAGGACCCAAACCTAATAATCTTTGATCTAGAAAATAGTACATTGTGTTTGCCTCAACAAATGGCTTTCCAGATCCTAGTGATAGTAAAAAACAGGCCTATTCATCGGACTGTAATTGATGAGGGAGCTTCAACGTGTATTATGTCGATACAGTGTTGGAGATCGCTTGGTTCTCCTTCACTAAATCAATCCTCGACAATTCTTAAGGCCTTTGATGGCCGTGGGTTTCATCCTTTTGGCATTCTATAGGATTTACCTATAGGGGTTGAAGGAAAAGCCGTTAGTCTAGATGTGGAGGTGGTTGATGCCCCTCTAGACTACAACCTTCTCTTGGGTCGAAGTTGGACTTACGCTATGACAACGGTCGTTTCATCAGTCTTCCGCGTAATAAAGTTCCCACATAATGGAAAGATCGTAACAATAGACCAGCTGGCTTACTTTTCATCCGACCAAACATCTTCAGAGAGTATTCAGCATGTCGGTAAAACGACTATCCCATATAAGGATGTTGGAGTAGGATTAGTTACAGATGCCAGTTTACTGGGAACTTTTCCTTTTCCTCTGCTCAACGCATCATCTTCATTTGCAACCATTCATATGATTACATCAGACACTATTTACTATGATGATCCTTGGATCGTTCCTTCTGAGTCTGAAATAGACTCATTTGGTAATTTTATGCCTTTGAGTCCATATGAAATTGCCTATGAAGCCGTGCAGTCTTTTAGCGACCCGTGTTCAACCAAAATCGAACTAATGAATGTGGTCCGTGAGGAATCACTTTTCACATCAACCTCGAAGTTAATAGCATTTCCCGAAGTTGTATCATCTGACGAGCAACTTCGTGAAGTCCTGTGTATAGATGATTTACCATGGGAGGATCTCCATCATAGATCTTCGTTTTTACCTGAGGATGATCGTTTTGAAAATGATTTCTCATCAATTTTTACAGCTGAATATGTCAAGGAAGCTCAGAATCCCATGAAACATCCTCATTCAGAGCTGAATTTAGGGAACATCTCTCGAACTATTCCCATTGACATTTCAGTTAAGCTCGGAATTGTTGAAAACATTCATATAGGTGCCTCGTGTATAGATGACGAAATTCAGACATACAAGGCCCTATTTCAAGAATTCCGTGATGTGTTTGCCTGGTCCTATGAGGAAATGCCAGGAATTGATCCCAAAATTGTTGTTCATGAGATCAAGACTTACCCGGACGCTAAACCCGTCCGGCAACATTTGTGTCAGATTCACCCACGAAAAGCTGTTGCAATTAAAGCAGAAGTTGAAAAATTGTTGAAAGCAGGTTTCATTTATCCGATCCCGTTAACGGATTGGGTATTGAATATTGTTCCGGTTAACAAAAAATAGGGAACAATAAGAATATGCATCGATTATAGGGACATTAATCGAGCTTGTCCAAAGGACAACTACCCAACACCCTATATCGATCAAATCATTGATGATTGTGCCGGCAGTGAAATATTTTCCTTCATGGACGGTTTTTCCGGTTACAATCAAATCGATATTCTACCTACCGATCAACCAAAAACGGCTTTCATTTGTCCATGGGGGACATTTTCTTATTGCAAATTTCCTTTTGAGCTAAAGAATGCCGAAGCAACTTTTCAAAGGGCGATGTCTTATGCGTTTCATGACATCAAACACATTGTGCAACCGTATGTCGATGATTTGCCTGCTCATTCATTACATCGAGCTGATCACCTTGTCCATTTACGAGCAATCTTTATGAGGTGTAGGCATTATCGTATTCGGTTGAACCCACACAAATGTGTCTTTTGTATAGAAATGGGTCGATTACTGGGATTTGTAGTTTCGAAGGCCGGCATTCACGTCAATCCCTCGAAGGTAGAAGCTATCATCAAATTGCCTCCTCCTTCGAGTCTTCGCCAACTCCAAAGTTTGCAGGGGAAAGCAAACTTTTTACGACGATTCATTCCTAACTACGCCGAGGTTACAAAGGGTTTTACATGGTTGTTGAAACAGAATGCTCAATTCTCTTGGGACAAGATAGCTCAGAAATCTTTTGATGCACTCAAACACGCGTTGACCCATGCACCGTTGTTGCATCCTCCGAACTACAACCAGGATTACTTTTTGTACCTCGCCGCCGCTCATTCCACCATTGGAATGGTCTTAGTCCAGGAAGATAAATTCGGAACAGAACATGTGATATATTACCTTAGTCAGACATTAAATCCAACTGAGCTAAAATACTCACATGTGGAGAAATTGGCATTGGCAGCCGTTCAAGCTGTCCAACGTTTTCGTCACTACATTTTACTTCGTAAAACTACAGTCATTTCGGATTACAACCCTATGATCTACATTTTGACTAAACAATTGCTAGGGGGTAAGTACTCTAATTGGATTGTTATCCTACAGGAGTTCGACTTGGAATTTGAGAAATCTAAGTCTAAGAAATCTTTAGTTTTTGCAGAGTTAATGTGTGACTTCCCGCGTGCTGACACGGAAACTGTGGCAGAGGAGCCCATTGTGGACGAATCTTTGTTTCTAATCAGCACTTTAGATCCATGGTATGGGGATATCATCGTCTATCTCCAGACCCAATCCTTTCGGCCCGAAGCTTTAAAGTCGGAACGTCTGAAAATTTGATTCCAGTCCCAATAGTACAATATTATTGGAGATACTCTTTATCGACGTGGGGCGGACTCTATCTTTCGACGTTGTTTAACTCACGAAGAGGCTAAAAGGGTTCTAAATGACTGTCACTCTGGAGCGTGTGGCGGTCATATGTCTGGGTATGCCACAGCCCAAAAGATATTGTGCGCTGGCTACTTCTGGCTGTCCTTGTTTAAAGATTGTATTACTGCGGTCCGAAAATGCCACAACTGTCAAGTGTTTGATCGAAAAATGCGCGCTCCACCTGCTCCTCTTCACCCTATAATTGCCGTTGGTCCTTTTGCCAAATGGGGTATCGATTTTATTACATGTAACCCTCACTCGGCCGGGGGGCATGCGTATATCATCCTTGCGGTAGATTATTTTACTAAGTGGGCCGAGGCGATGCCAACATTCGAGGCAGATGGCAAGACAGCTACAATTTTCGTATTCAATCATATAATTGCTAGGTTTGGTGTCCCACAAGTGATAATCACTGACCATGGGCGCCATTTTCGAAACGTTATGATGACAGAACTTACAGGCCAGCTTGGGTTGCGTCACGATAGTTCAACTCCTTATTATCCACAAGCAAATGGTCTGGTTGAGTCCATCAACAAAGTTTTAGTTATCATGATCTAACGAATCATTGGTATTCATCGGTCGAATTGGCACAACATGTTATTTTCAGCACTTTGGGCATACCGAACCTCAGTAAAAACATCAATAGGGTTCACTCCTTTCCAACTAGTTTATGGTTTGGAAGCTGTGCTACCCATTGAATGCGAAATCTCGTCACTGCAAATGGCCATCGAGTTACTTCCAGCTACTTCTGAAGAGGAAAAGCGTTTATTATACTTAGCTCAATTATATGAGAATCGACGTGATGCTGCATTGGTGATCGAGACTCACGCAAAACGTATGAAAGCTCAGTATGATCGAAATGTGACCCCTCAAAATTTTTCGGAAGGAGACCTAGTGTTATTATATGATCAAGCTAATGATAAATTAGGTGCTGGAAAATTTGTTCCTATGTGGCATGGGCCCTATATCATCAAGCGAAAGCTAGCAAAAGGGGCCTATGAGTTGGTAGACTTTGACGGGGACTCTTTGGGTAAACCCAGAAATGGACTTTACCTTAAGAGGTATTATGCTTAAAAGAGTGGGTATGGAGATTTTTAGTTAGGTTAGTTTTTCTTTCTAGCAAGTGTTTGTTAGTTTAGACAATGTGCTTAGCTTAGAGAGTGTGTTTTTTCGTCATTATTCTGGCTCATCTTGGTTTTACTCTTGATGATGCAGATGTCGATGCCTCTCCAAACATACATTGGTTTTGCTGATGGTGCTTGTCTTAGTACACAGAATATCTCTTCCGTAGCTTGGGTTATCTATTCTCCCTCTGACAAGTTAGTATCTATGCATGGGGTGAGCCTCGGTCAAACAACAAACAACATTGCCGAATACAGTGCAGTGATTGAGTTATTATCTGAATCTATTTCATTTGGGATTCAGAGTTTGATAGTGAGGTTAGATTCTAAACTCGTTGTATTACAACTTAATAGAGTGTATGCCATTAGAAATCCAGTGTTATTAAGGTTATTTTTTAAAGTGCGTCTCTTGGAACGTGAGTTCGATTACATTGAATATCAACATATTCCAAGGTCTTTAAATACATTAGCAGATGCAATTGCTTCTTGAATGTTAAATAGACATTTGCAATAATCATACATGTAAATTTAAAACCATTCCATAACATGATTTACAAGATAAGCCGGTAATAATGATATATATAGATAGGAGTGTGTCAAAAAATACATCGTCTTCGATCATAGGTTGAAAAACACCTTATGATCGGCAAAAATGATAAGTACAAAAAACCAAAATGTCACATGTGTCTACAAAAACGACCATCCAATCACTGGTGATGATCTCTATATGACACCACTGCACGGGCCACCCTACACAAGAACCTCCTAAAAGGTCTTGGGACCCCGACTACATAGCACTGAATCTTGATTGGAATATCATCTATGGTAGTCTCCGGTATATCTGTTGTAAGACGCTCTAGGTCACTTTCCAACTCAGCCAAAGTCTCTATGGCCTCGTCCTGTGGGGCCGGTGCCACTGCAACTGGTAGTCTCCTCTCGTAAGGCCGGAGATTGGCTGGACGTCGTGGGCCTACATCTGCATTTTGAAAATTATTGCTATCAGTTTTGAGACGATATAAAACAAACAAAAAAAATAGATAGTTTAAAAAACTTGTGAAAAATGAATTACCTATATCATCCCATTGTTCTCCCGGTGGAAGAACCATGTCTAGATCTCCACGAAAATCAACTCCGGCATAAGGAAAATCCTGTATAGAAAAGACATGGTCTTCTAACCAGTGAAAGTACTTCGGAGTAAATCGGACAACCTCCGTTCCCTCATCAGGATGACGGGCCATAACCGCAACCCACCGCATCAATTTGGGCTCTCGAGGAAGCCCAACACCAACAGTGAGTTGCTATGGGATCAACATCGGAACCCTCTCTAAGCCAAAACTCACAACTAAAGGCCCATAACCAAAAGTCTTTAGCCGTCCGTTTTTGGCTCTAGTCAGTTGGCCATTTATATTGGCCAACACAGCATCACACCAGTTGAAAATGGTACCTCGATAGCAATCAATAGCCATCCGCATCTGGGATCCAGTAGCAATGTGTAAAGTGGCAACCCCGCAACGTCTGGTAACTGTAAACGCAATCACCTTAAGTTCAGGGCGGGATATAGTTTTGATCTCTATCCCATTCTCCGGAGTCTGAGTGTTACACCACTCTAGTCGGAGACTAGCGATGGACTGGCCACCCGGCCTAGTCCCGAACAGAGTCAAGTGTTCGCCTCTCTTGGGCAAACCAGTGAGAAAGTAGATATCTGCGGGCTCCATCTCGAGCTAGTGCCCTCCAATATAAAAATACTGGTCCTGAACGTTCCATCTTTCTACCAGCCACTCTAGAAAGCTCACTTGGGCCCTCATGCCAGGAATGGCCCAGTATTTATAAAGGCCGCATGCCTTCAAAGCATCAATTGATGGTTGATGACTAATGGCGGCCAAATCAACATCTTCATGCTCTCTCTCACGCCAATAAAGCATGATGAACAATATACACACCAGAAAACATCCATTAGATTCCATGAAATCAAAAAAATTTGGTCCATTTTGGAGAATTTGGGGTTTAAAAACTCGTTACGCGGAGTACGCACCCCGCCTTTAGGAACAGAGCGTGGGTACGCAGATTCCCTGAAGGCAAGGTGCGTACTCCCAACATTTTTCCAACTGAGAAAATGTCGGGGTACGCGGGTCCCTAGTGTAGTGCCTGCATACCCCGAGAGGCGGTTTTTGAAACCCCAAAACCTCCAGAAAATGAAATCTAGGGCCTAAAAAAGAATTATAAACGGATGAAATTGAAGAGGAGGATGTTGAAAATTACCTGGAAGAGACAGCGTTCGGTTTCGACGGTCGGATTCTCCGCAATGTCCACGGGAAGTTTCTTGCCAAAAGCCCTTTTTCTCTCCTCAACAGTAAAATGGTAAAAATGAATTGGTAAAAGCCCTTTTTATAGGTTTTTTGGGTAAATAAATGGTAAATTTGTTTATTTTTCACCATGAAAAGGTATTTTTCAAAGTATTTTTATCTATCTTCAACAGGTATGAGTAATGTGTTGGTTTTTGTGCAGGATAAAGGATTTTCAGGGAAAATTGTCATTTTTCACAAACAAAAACATCAGAGTCATCTTTAAGCCCTTTTCTGACTCCTAAAACATGAAAAGATTGCCGAGCGTTTCTTTTACACTCGTTAAAACGGAATTAAAAGACAGTCCTCTTATAGCCCTTTTCTGACCCTAAAAACATGAAAAGATTGCCGGATTTTTGTCGTTTCAAATTCGATATTGGAAGTAAAACGATGTGTCCTTGATCGCTTTCTACTTTTCAGATCAGAGACACTAATCATGAAAGTAATCCTTGGTCGTAAAGATCAAGCGGTTCTCTCAAGTATTATTTTATACTTTTTCGGGCTTGGGAGACACAAATTTACGAAAAAGGTCAACCCTGGAGTCTTCTTAAGTTTTTCAAACTCTCTAAAATTAAAAAACGCCGAGTTTCTCCTATACTGGACTCGTTAAAATTTCACAGTAAAGGACCTGTTCGATTACAAACAGGAACGTACCACTCCTTCTTAGGGTTCGAATCTAAACTAAGTTGGACTCATCCGAAGGATGAGCTTATAATCAAGCAAATGTTATCCTCCTCAAGCTTGTAAAAAATAAAGAGGTACTTGCCAGAAATGGTGGGGGAAAAGAGAGAAAAATGAGCCTATTTATTATCCTTTGTCTCAGAAAAACCTTATCACCACTCTTGAACACGACACTTTTCATTCACCTGGGTTGGGAAATCCTTTGCCTAACAGTTGATCAAACCACATTGAAAGTCTTCAGCCAGTTTCTGGGTATTAACTTTGGGTCAATTTTCACCAAGCCATCTGTTGTGTCGTTGTGTGTTCAAGAGGTCACTGCAAATAAACCATTCATCTGCAAAATACCTGTCATCCATCTTGACCATCCCTGAGTCAGTCCTTACAGCTACATTTCTTCAACTTGATCTATGATTTCGCGTTGTGGGCTTGCCCGCAACGGATCGCTTTCTATCGACATCAGCACATTATCTAGAAAGATGATCTAGGAATCGTCAGTACCTTGAAATTTGCATGCCTCAATGGCAGGTTTCTCGCCTTTGATGACAGTTTACATCATTGACTTTCGATCGAAGGATTCCGTGACATGTTCGACATCAACACATTCATTCACATTTCATGGATTGTACTGGGTACTTTGAGAACCATTGACATCACTGGTGGTCTCTCTCACACTTGTTAACAGTTTACATCATTGACTGGTAATCAAGTGGTTTCTACCATGTTCGACATCAACTCATTTATTCGCATGGATAGAATCATACTATTTCGGGAAGTAGAAATGAAAACCCTGGATCTAGTTTCCACCATCCAGGCTACGAGGAGTTTTGTATTCATTATATAGTAGACTAATTATAAACAGATGGCTGCGTCCATATTGTGTCTACATGAGTCTATGATTATGATGTACTGCGAAATCATTCCTGTATCAGAGCAGTAGTTAGTTTGTTAGTTAAGTTTTTGATCTGAGTATGGGAATGCCTACCTCAGCGATGATATGATCTCATATATGTATTTTGTGTTGAATATTTGCAGGTTCCAACTGGGCTCTCAACAAGATAATCCTCGAAATGATAAAGTGCTTCACCCTTCCTAGATGATATGAAACCCTAATCTACTACAGACCTCGCACTTTAGGGGGCAATCTGTTACACTAAAATTTGTCACCATGACTATTTGCAGTTAGTATGGCTCCATCAATAACCATATTGTCCTCCTTGGCAAGTCTTATACCTCTGCTCCTCATGTCAAACTCCAAAAAAGAGAGAAAGTCTTTAAAAGTCAATATAACTCTGGTTACGCAGTTTCTCTTACTTTTACCTGTGTGTACGCACCTCAAGTTCATAATACCTGCGTACTTGTACGCTCTATCTGTAAAGGGGTGGGTGCGTACTCCTGTAAAGGTCAAAAGGCGCAAGTTTTACTTCAAAAAACTTACTTGTGGTCGATTCTAGAGCATTCTAGAAGATGGTTTGACGTGGATTGAGCGCCTCCAGATGGTTCATGCATCCCAATGAAAGAGGAACTTATCCCATGAAGAGGGGAGCTATCCCTTTGAAAGAGGAGCTTATCCCATTGATGGTGGACCTGTTTAACTTCCTCCAAAGCATTATAAATACAGGCATTGGGCCAGAGGGAGGGGAGGTTGAAAGCTGAACACTACTAAGGGTAGATGCTGCTGAAATTAGGACTCCCTTATAGAGCTTGAGAGGAGAGATTCCAATCCTTTCTTAGCTTCATTTGGAAGTGGGTGAGCTGATCAAAGTAGAGGAGAACTCTTGCTGGACCCTGGGAGGGACCTGCACAACACCAAGGCACTGGTTGTAATGGTTTCTTTTGTTTCCAATTAATACAATTAAGTTCATTTTTCTCAACAAGTTGTTATATATAATTTGTTTCATAAACTCCTTGGTCTTTATGATGAATATGTTTTATTATATGAGTTATTCAGGTGCTATGTAATCGTTTGCTTGTTAGTGAATGCAGGCTTCAAGGAGAAGGAGCTCATCTGGATCGAAGAGGCTTGGCTGCTACAAACAGCGTTGGACTAGAGGTAAGCCTTAAACACCTGGTTGCTTTTATTTTAAATGCATATTTAGGGAAAGATAGTGCTTGATTGTTTTGTTTGTCACTAGAAAAGCCTTGTTTTCTAGGAAGATTGGTTTTGTCCGCAAAATTGACTCTTTCTGCATGACACAATGTACCAACCTTTTCTCCTTTTGTTATTAACAGTGCTCCTTTAGTGACCTTCTAGGTTTTATCTGTAAAAGTAGTCACACAGCCTTCACTTCCCAACTGCCCTATTGAAATTAGATTTTCTTCAGATCTGGAACATGCCTTACCTCCTTGAATAGCGATTTATTTCCATTCTATTGTTTTATGAAAACTATATCCATTCCATTGATTTTACAGGTTTTATCATCACCCAATCGAACCTGTCCAAAATCTCCTTGAACATGATCATGAAAATGTTTTGTATTAGGTGTGGCATGGAGTGGGGCCCTTGCATCTACCACCTAGGCATCAATAATATTTTCTAATGAAATAATCAAAGCATATTGCAACACATCACTTGTCACATTCGCTTCATGATTGTTTTCCTGCTGCGAGTCTCCTTCTTTTCCATTCTGACACTTGCGGTCCTTCCTCAGGTGTCCTTTCTTCCCGTATTTCCAGCACACTATCCCTGATCTAGACTTTGATCTACCATTCCATGACTTACTGCGATATCTTGGGATCTTTCCTCTTTCCATTTTTCTTCCCCTAGTCTCTGCAGTCAAAGCATTACCTGATGTCTCACAGGAGCATTTTCGTTGCATTTCCTCGCTAAGGATTGCACTTACAACATAATCAAACTTTAAAGTAATAGATGTAGAGACAAAGTTACTAATGGCCATATCTAAACCATTCCAACATTCTAGCAATAAGCATAGAAATAAAAAAGCCATAACTTCATCCTCAAAAGTTACCCCTACAGAAATTAACAGACGGGTAACTGTATTAAATTCATTTAAATTATCAGCAACAGATCCACCTTCTGACATCTTGATATTGAATAAACGCTTCATAAGAAATAAATTATTTGAGGCCGAGGGTTTTGGTTATAGTTTAGCCAATGCCAACATTAAATCCTCTGTTATATTTTCCTTTGAGATATTAACGGCTACCGACACCGCTAGGCACAACCGTATTGTTCCAAGTGCCTTTCTGTCGAGAATATCCCATTTTGTGTATTTCATACTCGTTGACTTGTTTTTCGTTCCGTTCAATCATTGGTACATATCTTTCTAGTACAAATAATCTTTCATCTGCATCTTCCATAGCTGATATTTTTGGCTGTTAAATATTTTGACCCTAAACCTACCATCTTCCACCATTTCTCCCACTCGAACCAAGAAACCTTCTCTCCTGCGTGTTTATGATCCAAATAGACCTTCGAATCTGATACCAATTGTTAGAAAATTATATATTACAGAGCAATGGAACACATAAAATAAATTTCAAAAATATTAACACAGCAAACACATAAAACAAGAGAGACACAATTATATGTGGTTCACCCAATTTTGGCTACGTCCACATAGAAACAACTAGTCCTTCCATTTATATTATCTAGTAAAATAAAGAGATACAACCTACAACAGATCTGTTGTAATTCCCTCTTCACTCTCACACAATCTCCTCTCTCTTTCTCACTCAGAATATAGGTCTACATAGACAGAATATAATTCCCTCATATATAACGAGGAGTTGCCTTCTAGGGAAAAACCCTAAATTAAACATAAATTCTATCGTCAGATCTCTGCCTAATGAATGACCCGATTGAGTACGAAATTAGAAGGCAATTTTACATCTATTTTTAGATTCAGGGGCGCTGCCCCCAATCCCATACCAGGGGGGTCTCCCAAAGATCGTATCCCCCTAGACCCCCCTTGTAGCGAAAATATTACAGGTGGCGTTGCCGCCACATTACGAACTAAGGTCCAATGTGGTGTTACCTCTGAATAAAGAAGATAATCAGGCTCCACACCCAACACCTAGCAGCAGCTCCCGAAGAAAATTCTGGTGCATCTTTGCAATAATTTCCTAGATATAGGTATTCCTTCCCAGATCCTTTTAGCCTCTTTTGGGGGTTTTCCTCTGCCCCTTTTATTTGAATCTTTGTTCATGCAATTGGTGAGAAGAAATTAAATAAATATTTGTGCTCAAGACTTGAATAGGACAAAATAATTTCCTCCCCAGGACGAGAGGTTGGGTTTAAACATAAAAGAAAACAAATTGAAAAGTTAGAGCTCAGGACCTGAAGTAGGGTAACAATTTCCCTCCCTAGGACGAGAGATTGGGTTTAAATAGAAAAGCAAACAAACTAAAAAGTTAAAGCTCAGGACCTGAAGTAGGGTAACAAATTCCCTCCCTAGGACAAGAGATTAGGCCCTAAGAAGCCAAAAGAAAATGAAAAATAAAAATCAAAGAAAAAAAAACAGCTAGGGCTTAAGATTTGGAGCAGGGTAACAATTCTCTCCCCATAATGAGAGATTGGTTTCTAGGAAATTAGAGAAATAGAAAGCAATCGAAAGAAAAAGAGAACAAAACACTACACTTAGGACTTAGAGCAGAGTAGCATATTCCCTCCCTAAGACAAGATATTGATCTGTAGATCAATGTGGATCGTGTTCTTGCACCTTGTTAGCCTTCCTGGCAATGGCGCCAAAATGTTGGTGTCCGAGTGTGAATAACTATTCAACCCTTTTCCACATTTAATTTATCAATCTGGGTGCGTATATTATTTCAAGGTAATGTGCAAGGTATATGCAGGTAACAATGGCACAATCCAATCATCAATGACATATTTAACAACTGAATTAAATAAAGAACCAATGTGACAACAAATAAGAATAAATTGCAGAATTATAAAAGCATTCACATCAATTGAATTAAAGTACTGTAACAGCAATTAAAATGAAAAAACAAAAATAAAATAACGAAACATAGAAATAACACAATACCTGATCAGAAGAGAGGGCCCAACTCTCTGACCAGGGCTGCGATGGATTGATAACTTACAGAGAGAACAACAAAATAGCTTGATTTCAATCAAATAAATGATATTATGTTACAATCTTAGTCTCTTGCATAGTTAACCTAATTCACAGGCTTGAAACCCTTCTTATACAATTGTTAAGAGAAGTCGTTCCTCGAATCTCACAACTAATGTCTACAAATATACAATTATTAAAACGGCCAAACTAGTTGCCAAGAGAGAACGAGAAATGTGGAATATGTTATACTATTATAGTGTTGCCGAAATGGCGTTGTAAGCTCGGAGTTTCTCCTGTGATCTATAGATGCGACCCTTTGACAACCAGATATGCAGAAATGACATTATTAGTAACTTGCGTACGTAAAATCCCCATGACTATTAATTCATTAGTTAAACATTCTAGGAAGACGATTGAAGGGGGTTTCCCTCGTGCATTTAGAGCATTTAATGAATATTAATGCTACAAAGGAGTGAGAGAGACGGTGAAAATGGAGGGAAAAAGTATGCATATTTGCTACCCACCACCTATTTCGATGGGGCTTCAGAAGCACAAGGTGCTTATGGGGATAGGATCATCAACCATTTAAGTAACATTTTTTCCCTCAAAGCATCTGTGGGACTTGGTTCTACGACTAATAACTATGCTAAACTAAAATATTTGAAGCTTCTTTTGTGCGAGTTAAGGCAGCTGGATATTGGTTTAGCTTATATTTTTGGTGACTCCATGAATATGATTAAATGGACAAATAATGAGTAAAGATGTCAAAATCTAATTTTTGTTCCTATTTTAGATGGTATCCTTTACATCAAATAAATTTTTCTTGACATTTCTTTCTGTCACATTCACAGGGAAAGAAATATGGAAGCCGACAGTTTTTCTAAAAAAGGTTTTCAACAAGCTTCAGACTCCTCACATATAATTTCAATGGACCATGGGTGGGTCACTGAGATGGATTAGCCTCCGTTCCTCCAAAAGAAAAATTGTACATTTTTGTTTTATTCTCTCGGGACTTTGTGGCTTATGGGACCGTTTTCACACTTTGTTTTTGTTATCCCCTTTACTGTTGTAACAGACTCTACATTTTTGTCTCAAGTTTTTGGATATTTCAATTTGTTTTCTATGTATGTACTGAGAGACATGTTTTCTCTATGATAGTTGATATACTCCTGCAGTTTGTGAACTTCTTGTATTGAGCAAAAAGTTTCTTTTTCTCTTTGCCTCAATATGTTCTGCTACACTTTCTAATCAGGGTGAACACACAGTTTTGGATATGAATTCTTTATTGCATCCACTATGTAACCTTTTATTTTCTTAATAAAGATTTCTATTTTTCTTCAAAAAAAAATAAAAAATAAAAAAACAACAACGACAACTTGAATCATCCAAACAAATAGAGGAAGGAAAATAAATAAAGATAGATTTATTCATGTAAATGTAAGTTCTAGTAAGCTTAAAAGAATCAATAATATTTATAAATGAAACCTCATTACAAAATACCAAATTCAATAAAGGAAGAAATTTCAAACAATATAAAAACATGAGGATGAGAGGAAAATGCAAAGTAATTAGAAATTTAAAAGACCAAAAATAATTATAGTAAAGAGGAATTTGGGGCTCAAATATTAAGTTGGATCATGGTTAATATTTATATTATATTTACATTAGGTTTCATAAGAATGACCATTATCATTTGTCGTATATGGATGAATATCTCAAATCTCAATGCTAACAAAAATTATATAAAAACTTGTTACTTCACAACCATTAATTCTAGTTTTTATAATAAACCCCTAGGGATATTTATAGTTAAACAAAATATAAGTAGTATCTTCTTGGTAGGAGACTTTAGTGATACAACTACAACTAATGAAACTATCTTTTTCTGCAATGGTTCCAACACTAATCCTCTATGGCTAGATGAGAGCCTCATTTAACTAAAAGATACAAAGAAACACTAAGAGTTGATCGAGGATTTATTTGGTATAGCTAAGAAAATCATGGACCTTTAACCCTAACTCTAAAATTTATCATGCACAAAAGCACCATTAGGAGAACTCTCATAACCAGAGGCACTTGCTTTTTGAAAATATAAAGGTAATTTTTTTCTAGAACCAGCATTAAATAGTGAATTGAATCTCCTATGATATAGGATAAATATTATAGACTTGTATCATTTCAAAAATCTGTCTACTTCCACTAATAAATTCTCCATAGCTATATTATGTAAATGGAAAAAAAATGACCAACCTTTGATATGATAACAAGAAAAAAAATCCTAGAAAAACCTATAGGGATGCTTCTAATGAGACATTACAACCCTATAACATAAATATATACAAAGCCATAATTACAAGAAAAAAATTAACTACATAAATAGAAAGTAATAGAATTTTCTACACCTATCTAAGCTAGACCGTAATAAATTCTACAGAAAAATTATAACTTATGAAACTAAAGAAAAAAACATGATTCCCTAAAGAGATTGAAATTCCTACCTTAATGTTGTTGAAAACATTCTACATGTTCCTATAGAAGATGATATTTTTTCTATTAAAGACATAAATTTTGGAGTTAAGTGACTCCCGAAAGGGATATCTAAGGACATTGAAGGCTACCAATATAAAATCTTAAAAATTAGAGGGGTTATCATCATCCCTTACATACACAAGCTATTTTATTTAGTAGTCAAGTAGGTATTCAATAAACCTTGAAATCAAATCCTCCTTGTACCTATTTTAAAAAGTGGAGATAAAATAAATCCCTCTACTTATATTGCCCTTGTGATTAGGTCCATTTTAACTAATCTATGAGGATGAATTTTGGAAGAAATATCAACACATGACTAGAATGACATAGAAAAGATTAAAAGGTTGGGCCAAGTTTAAAAGATATCATTAAATTTTATACCACTTCATTACACTTAGGATGATTGCAAAGCAGTTTAACAATAATAAAATTAGTCATTGTTTCTTCTTCCATTGGCTTTATATCTTCACATATTCCTAATAATGACATTTTCAATGGCTTAAGGGAGCTAAAAGTTCCTTTCCACTTGGGGGTTATGGTAAGGTTGTATGAGAGAATTATTTTCAAGTTTAGGAACACTAAGGGACAGTCTAATGGATTAGCTCTAACATAAGCACTACCACCTCCCCTCTATGGAATATATATTAACATGTTAGAATATTATTAGAAGATGTAGGACAAGACTCTTGTTGATATAGTGATCATCCTTCTTAATCACACTAATTATATTTTTTTATGGAATGGAGTCCATATCACCTCAGTAAGAAATTAAGAACTGTCAAGGAATTCTTCTCTAGTATAGGCATGATTGTGAACATTGTAAAAATGTAGGCTTCCATATTTTTCATAAGTTTTGCAATAGGAAAGTATTCCACCCAATTGAACACTTCGTCTCATCCTTGAATTGCAAGTGATGCTTGAGCTATTCCTACTAGAACTATTTATGATAGAGTTACAACTCTTCATGGATATTTTTGGCTAGATATGGAGGATTCCTTTTCATTATAGTGGTCCTTACACATAAATCTTCAAAGGAAAAGTAATGGACAGGAAGGAGAAGCAAGGTTAGTTATACACATAGATTTATCATAGTGTAGGTCTCACTTGTATATTATATTTGACTGAGAAAGAACAAGGAAATATATTTGTTGTTTAAATATAAATCCTTCAATAATAATGGGAATTTCCTGAGAGCTAAAAAGGTGAAACCTTTGGTCCTACTTTTTCATTCATTTTATTTGGAATTTATATGATTCGTGTTGGTTTGATGGTTGGTGAAGGAAATATTTATGATTGGAAAGATGGATTACCCCCTTGGTCAAGCAGTTGACAATAAGTATAGTTATAGATATTGGTACAAAAATATGATGTACATGAATTGACTTTGACAAACCCATTGGTTAAGAAAAAATAATTATTTATGTTGCACTTGTTCTATTTAACAAGAAAAATAGATCAATTTCACAAACTTCTTCCATTCCTTCCAGTTTCATAGTTCACATGTTGATCTTCTTGCCCTATTGAAGAATGGGTGAGTCCATTGTTTGATTTATCCATGCTTCTACATTCCCCTTACATTAATCTAATTTTTAAATCTACTTGTGCCCATTTTAAATGAAGGGAACTTTAAACAAATTGAGTTTTGGCTCAGGAACAATTCCATCCCATTAAAGAAGTTGATGATGTCACATATGGATACCCCTACTCAAAAGTTTATCTAGGTTCTCTCAAAATCCTAATAATCTATGATTTTCACTATTTAAAATAAAATCATATGTTTTATATCCCCCATATAATCCCTTGTTACCACCAAAATCTATGGTAGGCCCATGACAACACTTCATATTTTAGTTGCAGTGACACAAAAAAATGGATCCTAACTTCATGGATCAGATGGTGCCTCTAATCAAATTCAATGGATATGGGAAAATTAATAGCATGATGATAATTAACTCCAAAAATATCACCTACAATATTTTCAATTATGATAACTATACCTTGGAAGACGTTCCTCCATATATATTTCTCATAATGGATATAGGTTATAATCTCAATTAGACATATAGAATTGAGTCTATTATAAATAGAGGATGAAAATCTTATTACAGATTTGAAAACAATTGTAAATTGGTGGATATTTGGATATTGGATAAATAATTTTTTTTTATCTTTGAGGTTCTCATCACATGAATTATGTTATATCGATGTGAAGTTATCTCTAGACAATTTTAGAGAAATATAGATTAGAACTACAAGAATTTTATAACTTATAATGTCAAAACAAAATGAAATATATTCTATCATATCCACCTCAGATAAGTGAATCTTTCTTTATGGAGAGTATGATTATGATTAGGTACTTAATATGTAAGAACAACATAAAGCACTACAATAAAAAGACCTTCTAGCAAAGGTTTTTGTGGAAGTCTCTATAAAAATAGCCCAAAAATATGTTTGTAGCAGAGGTCACTAATGAAGGTGGGCGGGTGGATGTTTTAGCAGATGGATTTTTGATGGTATGTTTACAATATACAAATGCATCAATGCTTTACTATCCATACAAGCACTGGTACCAAATAGAACATGATGCTCCATGGAAGATTTATTTTTATAAAATAAAAAAACATGGTGAACTAAGTAAAAAAAGGCATCGTTGCTTTAATAATTGATAGCACTGGAAAAAGATTAACATTTAAAAATTATCTATGCTATATACTACCACTGCACTGATTCCCTTCTTTCAGTCAAATGCCCCAGTGCATACATAGAAGGAGTTTTGCTATAGTTTTTAAATTTAAAAAAATGTGATGCTATATTGCAACAAAAAACCAACGTTGTTAATGTATTAAAACGCCCTGTGGCATCCTCTAAAGAGCACCTCTAGGTGGTTTTAGTTTTTTATTTTAAATGCAGTGCTATAGTCCAATAAAGCACATGTGAGGTGTTATGCTCCTACACCAATAGGTGTCATATTTCATGATTTACTTGTTGAGCTCTGTAACATGTTCATTCCTTTCCTTGTTGCAAAGGTTTTCCATATTATCAAAAAATAAAAAAAATGTAAAAAATGTGAAGAGGGTATACCCTAAAAGAAAAATCAAAGAGTAAAAGGAATAAAATGGTAAAAGAATGAGAAGAAATGAACCCCAAACAAAAATAGACCAGGAAAGTGCGCAAGTCTAAATGCCACTACTATTTCATTTTCTGCAATAAACAATTGTGTGATGCTCGTTAACTCATGCCACAATTGATGAAGAGTCAAACAGCTTAAACTTGGCTCATTCATATTTTAATTTCATGTTTTAGAGATAAAGAATAAAATCTGACCAAACTGTTTAATCTTGGTAGATAAGTAAATAGGTAGAGTAAATAAAAAGAAGTTCAATAGTTTAATCTGTGCACTTGGATGCAATAAGTGCAGACTTAGGTAGGCTTACTATGCTAAGAAAATAAAAGTTGACGAGGGTTTGCCAATCTAAGTGCACCCAAATAAAGAAGAAAAAATGCTAGGCCAAAGTAGGCTGGGTAGGTAGATGGTGTTGCAGAATGATATTTGTGATAGATTATGTCTCTAAAGGTGTTAATCTTTTTCTCTATCACAAAGTGCGAGGCAGACATTATACCTGATGCAGCGCAAGCGAGAGGAGGTTAAATAACTAACTCCCCTTCATACTTCTCCCTAATCATTCACTAATTCCACCTAAAGTATTAAGATCTATACTTAATATCACTCATAAACCATTCAGTCCATTTCATAAATTTTGCCTAAGTAAAAACCCTAATTTACTTAGGAAGATGCACAATCTCACCTAAAAACCCCATTCCCACTTTAGCCTAAGTTTAAATATATGTAACGTGTTTTGACTTGGTGCTTTTCATTTCAAATTCATATTAATTGCTAACATTTATTATATAACTCCCATATAAACGTTAAAACCTTCCTGTATTAATATATTAAAAAAACCCCATTATTTTACATATCCCGCCCTAGTCGAAATATGACCATAGTCACTGTATAAACAAGGATTGATGAATTTGTTTGAAAGTTATTAAGAACCATAACCTCCCCACCGTACAACGGACTTAATTAACTATCTGGGTTAATTAACAACCAATCCTGACCAATCAAAATAGCCCCGAAATGATTAAAATATGTTTTATCGTGCCGGGCCCGCCGTAGTTAACAACCCGCGATATGCCATGCCCGTCCGTCGTCTGATCTCTGCATTCCCATCCGACAGTCGACAGTGATATCGTGACCACCCTTCCCACCTCGCTTTAACTCATGATCGCCAAGCGGTTTTCTTCACGTACAAAAGCCACATGTCATCTGTTCAATATGATCGCTCGCCCCGAGTCCAAAACTGCTCGATTCCAAAAGCGATGCGAGCAAACTACTTACCACCTTCCTCTGACGCCATTAGCCCCTGAAAAACCCCGCCAACCTTCGTTTGGTTACATAAACGGATAAAGCATCATTTCCACAGAAGCTTGCTACGTCCAGTGCTCCCTGTAGAACAATGTCCAAGCCAACCGTTCCAGTTTCTCAAACTGCTGTCTAACCGGAAAGACTACAGCGAGGAGCTCGCAGCCGGTCAATGAAACTACCAGTGTATGGTCCTCCTCTTTGGCACAGAACTTAAGATACCAGCCATAGAAATATATAATGCATGGTTACCTTGGGTAAAAGGAGAATTTTGGGAAATTAACCATAGTAAGGTAAACAAAGATGAACAGAGGTAAACATGGTCAAAGTGAATCGGATCAAGGTTAAAGAGTATCAGTTGAAACAGGGCAGCCGGCACCAAGTGACTGAAGAATGATAGCTGCAAGCCAACTAATAGGTCCTACCTCCAGCACATTCAACAAAAACAGGACCAGCAAAACATCAGTTTATCTTTTCCCTATTTTCGAGACTAGCTGTTTCTATTTACTTGTAAAACTATTTTTAGTCATCCTAGATATTATCTCACTCTTTTATGATATATTTGTTGTATAATTTTTGCATAAATACCCCCTCAATTGGAGTATTGAAGGGTGGATTCCTAAACTTTGCTGTAATATTGATTTTTTGGAATAAAGAGCTGTTGGAATCAATTGTTGCATGGCTTACTAGATGAAGAATTGAAGCAGAGGACTTGTCACAGACTTCTTGAATCAACCACCGAATCAATAAGTCCTATATATCTTGTCTCTTAAAGTTTTCTTGTTTATTATATCATCTATGTTTCACAGTCTGAATGATAAAGAAAAGATTTAATTTCAAAATATGCTTGATTTCACTCTACTTTTAGTCCTTATTGTTCTCTGTGTTTTCTTCAGAATTAGGATAAGCAGTGAAATCTTAATTGCTCCTGTTTCCTAACTCTTTCATGTTGATTATTTTCTAAGGAATACTTAACTGCTCCTTATCAGTAAGCATCCAATTTCCCTCTTTAAATAGGTTGAAGGATTCTTAACCGCCCTTCACCCCATTTGAGCCCATTCCATCTATTTCAAGTCTTTATTTGTTCCCTATTTGACTACCTTGCTCTATGAAGCCATCCTCTATTAAGAAACCCAATCCAGAAAGCCATCTTCCTTGACTCCATTAGCCCAATGGCCTAAACTACTCAGTCTTACCTCTCTGCTCTATTAAATCTCACCACTCAAACTCAAACAAAACTCCTAAAATTCATAACTAGCCTAATACCTGTCAAAACAAAGCTAAATCATAAAGAGAGAGCCCTCTCTAGATACAAATTGGCTAGATTCTGTATCTTAAAGATTGGTTTGTGGTTACCTCAGCCTCCTTTCCCCTTATTACAACTTCTGGGAAAACCTGAGTGATAACATGAGACCTACCTATATTGGAATGCCTCATGACATCTTACAAAGAACCACTATAGGTTTTTTAATTAAAAAATATGGTTCTCTTAGATATATGATGCACCAATGTGGTTATAATAACACATCAGAGGAGGGTTAAATAAAAAAACCTCCCAACTGTAAAATTTCAATTTTACCATCTATAGTGTTGGAGAGGTTTGAAGCATTGGTGGCCATTCTTGCCTCATGCAAGTGCCATAAATTCAATGCTTCTCTTGCTCACCATCCTTCTATATCGTCCTCAGTGTGTGGCTCTCCAATTTTTTCAAATAGTCGTGACTTTTTTTCTTTTGAATTATGTATCAACAATTCCTCCCCGAAGAGAAAATGTCTAGGTAATGTCTATGTTTCTCTCTAATTCATTTTTTAGGTGGATCATAATTGTAAATTAGCTTAAAAATCCCATGTTTTTGAAAAAACATCTTGTGCAGTGCACTCAATACGTTCAACTCACACCGATAGTGGTGCACCCTATAAATTTACAGGGTGCATCGCAGTTTGGTATGTGAAACTAATGTACCATTATTTTTGTGGTGCATTTAATAAATGAAAATGCATGGAGAAACCTATAAATGTATGTCAGTGCATACATTTTTAGGTTACACCTGGTGCATTTATATTTACCAGCTGCACTACAAAATAATATTGAAATATATAGCTCGGGTGTTTGATCACCTGAATTTTCCATAATGGCACGGAAATGTTATACGTGCGCATCAGTGCATAAGAGAGAAACACCATGATGAAAATTTAAATATGTGAACCAACAGTAGTGTGTCATACATATGTTTGCATTGATTCTAGTGCAGTTGTGTTTCGTAGTAAAACGAAGCCGGTGGATTACTATTTCTTTAGCGCACCAGGGATTTTTTTTTTTAATTGAAAGTTATGTTTCCATATTTATAAATACACTTTTCATTTAATAAATAAAAATGGTATTTTATGTATGATTTTTATCTATTATATATGTTAATAATGTAGTAGAGACATCCGCAGAGGGGCAACAACAATAGCAGGAGAAAATGGTGGACCATATGGTGGACCATATGTCTGAACATGGGAGGCCAAAGAGAGGGAAAGGGAGTTATATCCTTGCCCTATTAACAAAGTGACCTAATCACTCTTAGTTAACGTAGGCCTCCTCAAGTACTATGACGAGGCTAGATCCGCAAAGGATAACTTTGCCTTATTAGCGTGACTAATCCATTGGTGGAGTTCAGGAGCAGGATTTCCATGTTAGTCGTAAGGCATGGTATAGGCCCTCTAAGGAGGACATCTACTTTAACAATGACCTGTCCAGAGGAGAAGAGGATTTTCCCTAGTTTCCTGATGTTCTGCATGGGGTTGTAGTAGAGATTCATCTTTCCTATTCTAAAAGATATGTTGGGCCTCACACAGTCCTTCTAGCAGAGTTTTAGGTGCGCGGTGGAAAACTACAGATCTATTCTTTTGCTGCACATGAGGTTAGGTGCCTCTCGTTATTAGTCACAATCATTACACAATTTATTAGTGATGGGTAACACATTTGTTTCCCTCTTTTGTATTATTTTGATTCTATGATTTAGGTTCCACGATGTATCATATGGTTTTCCATCTTTTTGAGGTAGTTTTGCATGGCTTTAGATAGATGTTATGTGATGATACATGCGAGGGTGAGCTTCCATTTCACTTTGTATTTTTATTTTTTATTTTTGGAGAGATTTCCAGAGATAAGGCATACATTTTACTACTACCCCACTAGGCTGAAGACAGAGGTCCAAATGTGCATGATGGCCTAGATGATGGCCAAGTGGGGCTTTCCGGAATATCTACCCAAGATTTCCACCCAAGAATTGGCACTATTAGAAAATTATTTTGGCCATGCATTTATCTTTTCTTCATTTCCATACACGGGGATTACTAGAGACAGTGTCCCAACTTCCTCTTCGCACCAACTGAGACTCCATCTAAGAGAGGTAATATTAGTTTTTTCTTTAAATTAATCTAGTTTCATTTTATTGTTTTAATTAATTAGAATAAAATTTATTCCAGCACATTCTTTAACTTCTTTTATTAATGATTTTAATGAACTTATCTAATTATTGTTTTGTATTATACATTTTATAAACACCGACACATTCCATGGCTACATGCCTCCTCTCCCACTAGATGGAGTAAATGTGGAGAGGGACAAGGCACAAGAGGGTGAGGCACATCCTCAAAGGCCGTCGGTGTTCAGACTGATAGGGCAGGTCTGAGATTTTGAATGGACTACTGCAATAGATTGTCCAAATTTTTTCTTAAGGAGGGAGTTTGCCCAATGAGGACTTGAGACATCAACATAAATCTTAGGTTCATGGATTTCTACAAGGATTGTCCATATGAGATGATGTCTCTTATGCATCATATTATCAAAGCTAGTAGGCTACTAGTAGTAATGAGGGATGCAAGGAAGGCAGTAGCAGATATGTCAAATCAACCTTCACACAGTGATACCCTATCCAATCATGATGATGGGGGTGGTGATCATGATGCTTTTGGTAGTACAACCCCATAAAATCATGGTCAGGGTGTCACTAATCCTTCTAGTAGTACACCTTCTCCTTTGTTTCTTGATGATTAGATGTTAAAGCTAGAGGATGTGCCTTATGTTTCTCTTCATAGATTAGACTAACCACCTCCTCCTCCACCGTAGATCTTGATAGACGTTGAGGAAGTAATTGACCATCCATCAACTTCTTCGACAAACCATCCACCTCCTCCTCCACCTCAAATTTTGACAGGCATTGAGACAATAGTTTGTCATCCATTGTCTTATGCTGCAGACTAGGCTAACACTACTACATCTATTGTATCAAATATTTGATTATAGTTATTTGACTTGTTTGTGTATATATATCTATATATATATATATATATATATATGGGTGGTGAATTTTTTTGTTCATGGTTATGTACTTAATTTATAGCTTGGTTGCAATATTTTGTGAAAACATAAGTCTTCATAGCTTCATCCCACATCTTTCTAGAGTTGATAGATATCAGCCTAGTATAGTGACATTCCTTTAAATTATTCTGATCAAAGGTGTCCCACCACTTGTACCTAAAAATAATATATTGGAATGAAGGAAGTCCACTTGAATGGTCTCTTGTATATTTCCATTGTAACCTAACATCCCCTACATTAGGTTTTGATCATAGTGGCTAGAACAACTACATTGGTTGAACTCCACTTCCACTCCACAATCTTGTGTCGTGCATCCATCATTGGCATCCTCCACATGAAAATTATGTCCATATGCCCACATAAATTGGAACAAATGCAGTTTTAAAAAAAGTGAAAAAATCACAGAGTCATTCATCTAATAATCTAAACATAATTGAAAATATAAAAAATATATAAATATTACAATTCAAAGGTCGAGTATGAAGTTCAAAATATACAAAAACATGTTATAATTACCAAGTTACTACACCCAATATCTATGTTTAGCGCATCCTATTCAGCACACGGGTAACAAATAGATGCAGCGTATTTTTCGCTGACTTGATCAACAACCCAAATTTTAGGGCATGTCATTGGAATATTTTATTTCAAATGATCACGATAAGGAACACTTCTAACATTCAACTGTTTAAACTATTTCTTGCTACCATCCCATTTCCTCTTATGTTTCTCGTACAATGCAACCCACGGTTGTGTTGCTTTAATATTATAAAGAGTGAATTTGTTGATGGCTTCAATTTGTGAATTTACTGATGAAATAAAACTCAGATATATATATATATATATATATATATATATATATATATATATATATATATATATATATATATATATATATATATATATCTCTCTCTCTCTCTCTCTCTCTCTCTCTCTATATATATATATTATATATATATATATATATATATATATATATATCTATATATATGAGATGAAAATATGCATTAATATGAAGTTCATTGTGAATAGTTACTATGTAGAAATTTGATAAATTCTAAGCCACTTACTCTTTATCATGTGCCTATTTCCATTCATTTCAAGAAGCTCCCCTTATCTTTTTTCTTCATCGCTTTCGTCACCCAAAATCATCGCACCTAGTGTGTTTTTGATCTATTTGATGTACTCACTAGAATAATAGAAAGAATCATATGATATATACCGCTCGCCTTGGGTTTTTCCATTTTTTGAACAAAACCTTTCAATTTCTTCATGTACCTCTCTAAGAAAAACATCCAATGACAAGAAACCAACCCAACTAATTCAACCTCATTTACTAGGTGAATTAGAAGATGAACTTGCAAGTCCATGAAAAACATCGATGGTTCCTTCCCACACATATAAACAATCTCAATTATCTCTTGATGCCACCACGGAATGCTATACATATGAATCTCCTTTGATGTCATCTAATCTACAAATGCAAGTAACTTAGATATGGAAAATTGTAGGTCTTGGGGCAAGTCATGGTTCACACACCCACGCACGAGCAGAGAATAATGACACTGAAAGGTAAATGGTACATTATATAAAAATTAATTAAAAAATATCCCATTGCATAAAAATACAATAAAAATAATAAAATCATGTTTTCTACATACGTACTCTTATAAGGTTCAAATGATCATGTGATTTCAACCCTGACAGATGGTCTTCCATAGTGAAGGAGCACCTATAACACCACCATTGTAATTAAAATAATTAGTTTTTTGATGGCTAGCATTACTAGTTACTTTACTAGGATGGGACAAACTGATTATGTTTGTAAAAATATTTTTAAGTTTATAAATAAACTTGTTGGTTTTATTTTTGGAAATCATGATAGCTGACACCAGAGTAGATGAGACTTGCCAGAATCTGAGAAGAATCAAATTCACTTTAATTTTCCTAAATTTAAAAAGATATGGATACATATGATATCTCTGTGCGAGATAAATACTGAGGATGGGAGATAAAGACTGAGGATAAAAGTTCTGCGAGGAGAAAAGTAGAATTTTTTTTAGGAAAAAGAGCTAAAAAGCCTAAGCTAAGGGGAAATAGATAACCAGAAGGAAGTACGCTGCCAAGGAAAAATATGTGAGCAAGATAATTTTAAATAAACATTATCAATGCTTAGTAGAGGTTACTGAGGCCTCATAAGTTACCATAACTGGGGGAATCAGAGGTGATTCAAGGTTAGGTGGTTTGGTGCTACAAACCATAGACTTCCAGAGTGGGAGTACTTGTCAGAGGATCCTGTATCCACTGATAATCTTAATAGTATTAATAATGATGTAATTATGGAATAAGTAAATGCGTGAATTATGTTATGATTGATTGTGTTTATATATTGATTATAGAATGTGTAGGATGAATAATGTATCATGAGAATATACTCTAGAATTACTACTAAAACTATTACAAAATTCTTGACATATGGATTGTAACATACAATAGGTTGGATATTTTTTTTAGCTAAAGCAAGAGTCAGACCTTCTATTGACTTCTGAAAGAGAATAAGTTACATAATTTACAACAAGTGATAAGATGACACCGTACCTCCAACAAAGGGAAGAAATAAATCAACCCTTAGTGCCCTTACAAAAAAAATGCCATGAACATACAAATGGTAGACTCAAAGAAGGGAAAAGAGAATAAATCTGAAAGACAACAAGTCTGAAGAGGTTAACTCGAATCCAATGACAAGCCCTATGAACCTAGTCTGTGGATCTACCACTTCCTGGTCTGTGGATCTATCTCTACCCAAAACAATACTAGCCAAAAGGAGAACTTAAGAGAGAAATAAAACCAAAATCTGAAAGAACTTGGATCCTCCAACTTTCCTTTGGACCCACAAAACTGCTCAACTTTCAGAAGTTGTTGATCTACTCCCTCTTGATTTGATGGTCAAAATCCATATCGTGTGGAGCAGTAACCCGAGAAATACCCACCCGATGAGGGCAATATTCACTCTCCTCCCATGCCACGTGTAGACGATCGAGTGGCATCGTGTGCGCCTGATAAGGGTGGTAAACTGGAAGCATATTTGACTCCCAAACCCACTAACCTGCTCGACAGTCTGTAGCCATCGATCTACTCCCGCCTGATCAAACGGTCAATATTCATATCACGTAGAGCAAAAGCCCAAGGAATACCCATGCGATGAGGGCAGTATTCTCTCTCCTCCCCCAACCACATGTAGACAGCTGAGTGGCATTGCGTGCATTCCATAAAAACCACTTTTGGATTTGAGGGCGCCCGAAAAGGGTGGTTTAGCGAAAGCTGTTTTGACTCCCGCTGCCTTTTTCCCGGACCCACTAACTCGCTCGACTGCCTACAGCCATCAATCTGCTTCCTTATGATCGAATGACCCATGGCCATATCACGTGGGTTTCTGGCCCGAGGAATACCTGCCCAATGAGGGCGGTATTCCTTCTCCTCCCAAAGCCACTTGCATACAGTTGAGTGGCATTATAATCAATCCATGAATACCCCTATCGGAATTGAGGGCACCTGATAAAGGTGGTAAACCAAGAGCTGTTTTGCCTCCCAATGTCTTCCTTCCGAATTCATAATCCAACTCAATAGCCTATCACCACTGATCTTTTTCCTCATTATAAAACTACCAATGGCACAAGGACTTTCACTGGCCAAGCTTCTAGTAGCTCTAGTGCCAATACAAACTATGTTGATCTCCTGCGAGACCCTTAAGTTCCCATACTCTATGTATCCTTCTAATATACTCCTAATATTCATTGACAAACGTTGATATTCCATGGCCCTATCTGTTCTGGTATTGCTCCCTGTCTATGAGGGCCCAAGAAGAACAACCTTCTTGCAATTGGTTGTCTGCTACCTCCTCCCACCTACAACACATGTTAGTTCATGTGCATCTGACCTCTTCATTGGCTAGCCAGTCTGCAACTTTGTTGGCTTCCCTACATACATGCACAAACCTGAGAGTTTTTAGAATTCTTAGGTGTGATTGAATTCTATTATAGACCTGTAGAAGCCTCTAGTGGCTTGAGATTTTCTCTGGTGCTGATCCTGAGCCTATCCACTTGACCGAATTGATGACTAATTCTGAGTCAGCCTCGATGATAACATCATGCGTGTCGTGCTCTATCAGTATTTCCAAGCATTGCTCCATAGCCATGAGTTCAGAAATATTTTTGGTAGCTTTTCCCAAATGACTGTGAAAGATTACTTTTAAGTTGCCCTCCTCATCTATCATGACTCTGCCATAACCAGCGTCTCCAAGATTACCTTTAGAGGCTCGATCTATGTTGATTTTTAAAAAACCTTGTGAAGGGGGTTGCCAGAAAGCCTTTCCCTTTGAAGTAAGCTTTATGGTAAGACGTGGACTCTGAGGGATATGAGTCTATAACTCCAACCCTTCCAGAATGCACGCCTCTTTATATCCTGTATGCTTTCCTGTGGAAAAACCCCCAAGGGTGTTGATAGTATCCTTTAGTTGTTTAAGGATTATCGTTATGATGCTACTCACTGGTCCATTTTTGTCTCTGAAAATCCTGTTTTTGTGCTCTTTCCATACATTCCAGATCAAGAACCCTAGAGTCAAAGCCCAGGCTGTGTTTATTATCTCATTGTCCGAGAAATATCTTCCCCAAATTTTCAGTGTAACAATGATATTATTTTCATTCCTGTTTGTTTGCTTGAAGAAATTTTCAACTGATTTCCATAGTGTTGAGGTGAAGGAAAAAATATTGAGAAGATGATTTGTGGTTTGCTCCTGCTCGCTGCATAGGTGACATCTTGAGGGGCTAGAAAAACCTCTCTTTCTAAGATTCTCCCATGTTAGAATCTTGTCTTGTTGAACCATCCACCTGAATAGTTTAATCTTCATCCAATGTGGGTTATTCCAAAGGTCTTTCCATGTCTTATCAGTGTTTGGAAAGTTAATACCTAAATGTATTCTTTTTGTTTCTTTGAGGTTGAAGTCACCCTCATTATTTCTTCCCCATCTTAAGTCGTCATCTAAGGTTGAGATCAAGATTTTCCTTTTTTCTAGAATAGCTTCCAAGGCTTTATCTTGATTTTACAGCGTTGTCAACTCATAGTAATTTGGAAGTTCCCAAATTCTCCATTTGCCATTGTTCCTTGTCTAATCCCAATGGTCACTTACCCTCTTTAATCCTTTGTTAATGGTATCAGTTTGGATGTTTTCTAATTTCTTGCTACTGAGGTTACTTTCCTGCTGCCAATTGTCCTCCCAGAACCAGGCTAGATTTCCACTTCTAATCTCCCAGAAACTATGATTTTGTACTAAGGCTCTATTCTCCCAGGCCTTGTTCCAAATTTGGGAACCTTTTACTTGTCTTGTCATTCTTATGAGGTTCGTTTCTTGCCAGTTCATTGCATACTTTTGTTTCCAAAGTTTTGCCATGGGGTTTCACATTTCCTTTAGCCATCTCCACCACACTTTTGCTCCCAGAACTTTGTTTAGAATGCCTGGGTCATGTAGACCCAAACCACCATGGGATTTGGGTTTGCATATCTTGTCCCAAGCCACCAGAGCCCATTTCTTTTTCTCTTCCCCTTTCCCCCAGAGAAAGTCTCTTTGAATGTTTCTGATTTGTTGAATGACTCTTGTTGGTGCCAGAAGGGCTGATAGCATGTAGATTAGGATGGTTTGAAGGACCGCCTCCCTGCTAGGTTCAGGGCTCTATTTTTCCACTTGCTGATCTTGTCTTTCAATTTGTTTATTAATGACTCCCAGATGTCCTTGTTCAACAGTTTGTCAGTGAGGTGAACTCCCAGATACTTCGAGGGCAATGAATCTCTTTGAAAGCCTAAAAGTCTGGAGAGGTTTCTCTAGATAGAAATATCAGTATTGAAAATGAAGATCTATGATTTTGAGAGTCTTGCCTCAGTACCAGCTGCCATTGCAAACTCATACAGAATTTTCTTGAAAGCTTTGGCTTTCTTGACTGTAGGTATGCCCTGTAGCATAATATCATCCATAAATTGTTGGTGTATCACAGTATCTCCATCTCGAGTGAGTTTCAATCCCTGTATTCTTCCTTCCTCCTTGGTAGCCGTGATCACTCTGCCTAACCCTCCCATCATGAGAATGAAGAGGAATGGAGAAAGAGGATCACCTTGTCTGAGACCTCTTGTAGGCTTGAAGGTTCTAGAAGGAGAACCATTGAGAAGAATTGAACAACTGGCAGTGGTGACAAGAGCCATGACCCACCTTATCCAATTATGGTCAAAGCCATATGCTTTTAGAACATCTCTTATGTAAGCCCAGCTTAGTTTATCATAAGCTTTTGCTATGTCCAGCTAAATTATCATCCCTTCTTTCTTGTTGATTTTGAGGGAATGTACCACTTCATGAGCTTGAATTATATTATTGAGAATTTGTCTCCCTTCCACATAACCTGTTTTCTTCTCTGACACTAGAGTTGGGATGAAAGGCTTTAAGTCTATTGGCAATGACTTTGGAAATTATTTTGTACACCACATTGCATAATGCTATGGGTCTGAACCTGTCAGGAGTGGTGGCCTTTTCCTACTTTGGGATTAAGGCAATAAAGGATTCATTGAGTGCCCTCAAAACTGATTTAGAGTTTCTCAAGTCCTCCACTACCTCCAAAATATATTGTTTGACTATCTTCTAGCATATTTTGAAGAAGTCCACATTAAAACCATCTGGGCTTGGAGCTTTCCCATTATGCATCTCTTTGATAACTTCCTCGACCTCTTCCTCCGTTACTGGTCTGTTGAGATTATAATTGTCTTCCCTAGAAACTAGTTTAGGAAAATATACTGAGTAAATCTTCTCATGAATTGAGATTTGTTTGCTATGGTTTCCTCAACAATGCTCTAAAAATACTGGACTACTACATCCTCCATTTCCTCACAAGTATTTTTTTCTATTCCTTGAGGATCTGCGAGTTTAAAAATCCTATTATTATTTCTGTGTGCTATGGTGGATTTGTAAAATAATTTGGTGTTTCTCTTCCCTTCCTTAATCCATTGTACTCTAGATTTCTATCTCCAAAATATTTCCTCTTGTAGACATCTGTTGTCCCATTCATGCTGAAGTGAGTTTGCTAGCTTTTTTCTTTCCTCTGTAAAGCCTTCTGTGATAAGAATTTGGTTTATTTCCTGTAATTTCTTTCCCACTTCTCCTTTAGCTTTGAAGATGTTTCCAAACTCATTTTTATTCCATTTTTTGAGTCTTCGTTTGATGTTCTTGAGCCTAAGATGTAGAAGGAACATCTTCGTGCCTTGAAAGTGAAGCTCTTGTTTCCACCATTTATCAATGTTTGTGAGGAAATGAAAGTGAGTAAGCCAAGCATTCTCAAACGTAAAGGGTCTATTTCTTGGTCTTCCAGTTAAGGAAGCTTCTAGTTGGATGGGCTAGTGGTTTGAACCTCCAAAAGGTAGGATGAACACTGCCAGGATTCGTCCAGTGAGCATAAGTTCTTCTGAGATTATGAATCTATCTAATCTTGAGGCTACTTGGGTAGAACCCCCTCTTTTATTATTCCAAGTGAAAATGTCATTGCTTGTGTCCATTTCCACTAGTTTCATATTGGTGAGGAAGTTCTGGAAGGAAACTAAATCTCTACAAAGTATTCTGGTTCCCCATTTTTTCGTTAGGGATCTGATCATATTAAAATCTCCCCCTAGAATCCAAGGTAATGCTGGATGTCTTTTTTTCATTTCCTCCAGAGAGGTGAGGAGCCTGAATTTATCTTCCAGTGGTTGAGGGCCATAGACATTGGTGATCATATAACACTCCTTGTCACCCACAGGTTGCATAATCAAAGAAACGTAGTGCCTGGATGCCTCCGCATCAAGAATACCAAATTTCTGAGGATTCCATAGAGTGAGAATACCTCCAACTAATTTAGTTGCTTTGACCTCAAGATACTCATATTTATTTAACCATTTTCTATGCTTTTCTATGATCCTCTCTACAGAGCATTTTGTTTCCTATATGAACACTATGTCCGGTTTTTCCTCTTTGATTCTATTACTTAGATTTCTTTGTTTCCTTCTGCTCCCTATTCCTCTAACGTTCCAGGTTGTGAGCTTCATTGAGAGGGGTTTGTGAATGAGTAATTGGAGAGATATTTCATCATGCCTGAGTCAATCATGAGTTTTCTACATTCTAGTAACAATTCTTTCTGTCTCTTTCTTCCTCTTTTCTTACCTGGGTTTTTAGCCGCTCTTCCTATTGTTAATCCCATTGAGGTAACCCCTTTGTTTTCCTAATTGTTATGTCCTCTTTTGACTCCTAGGGATTTATGATGTGACCTATTAAGGAATTGATTCCGCACCCTATCAACTTCCTCTTGTGGTAGAGAGTTAATTCCTTTGTTGCCTCCTTGTTCTAGAAACTTTTCTAGTTCAAGGTTCTCCCTCTCAAGGATCTCCTGTAAGTCTTGGTCCTCTGTACCACTTTCACTTTGGGTCATATCATGGTCCCTTTCTATTTCCATGGTGCTCAATGGGTCTATTTTGTGTTCATTCTGTTCCTGAATGATCTCCATGCTAGTCTCTTTTCCTTTCCCCCTTTTTTCCCAGTCCTCTGGGTTCGTTTGAGTTCCCTCCTCTTCTTCTGCTTCTTCTAAGATCTCAAAAATGTTGTGACTTCTTTCCTTTCTTGCACTAGGGTTCTTTTGGGTCTTCTTCCCCCCTACTTTCCTTTTTCCTCCCACTTCAATAAAACCTATGAGGTCTTTCCCTTTGTTGGTTTTCTGGTGTTCTTCCCTTTTATTAAGAGGGCGGTCTCTAAATAGGTGTCCATGTTCATGACATTTGTGATATCTGAATGGTATGTGTTCATAGTCAACTGCCTGAACCCATTCATCATCATAGACTTCTAGGATAACTTCATCTGGGAGTGCTCTTGATAAGTCCATCTCAACACATATGCGGGCAAAGGAGGTATACTTTCCTCGGAGAGTTGCCTCTGAAATCTTTAAAAAATGACCTAATTTGTTACCTATAACTTTTAAAGTTTATGGCATCCAATAATCTAAAGGTAAGGAGTATAGTCTAATCCATATTGGGACCAATGTGAATGTTTCTCACTCTGGAACAAAGTTCATCATCCAAGGTCGCATATAGAAACCAGTAGCCGCATAGAAGTATGGTCCTCCTTCAGAAATTCTATCCCTATCTTCCAAGTTCGTGAATACCACAGTAAAAAAACCTTTAGATCCAAGATGTATATTTAACTCTCCTTTTGGTTTCCAGGTGTATTTTATCCAAGTTTACAGAGATTTTTCCCTCGGCTAGATTCCCATAAACTTTCATATTATCACATAGTTTGTCATATGATCCCCGTGCTCTTGCAAAGCTGGATCATTTAGGATTACCCACGGTTTAATATTGGAATTTGGTTTACAGGGCCCCATCTTAGCAATATTCTCAGATCCCTGACCTTTGTCTTCTCCTTTCTCCTCCTGTCAGACTTTCTCGTGGATCCCTTCCTCTTCATGGGGTTTGATGCCTTCCGCCTTCTGAGTGTCAAAAAAATTTGTCTTGTTCTCTGAGGAGTTTTGAGGCTTGTGTCCATTCACTGCTCTACCTCTGTTTGAAACCACATTACTGTAGGAGGGAGTGGAGCTCCCTCCTCCTTGCTCTTCCATGGTAACCTGCTTACTTCCTTCGCTTCCTATATTGAACCCTTGTTTTTCCTCAAACCGATGAAAAACATTTTCTAGTAGGCTGGCTATTTTAATTGGGACTTGTGTTTTGAATTAATCCTTAAGTTTTTGTATGCATGATGCAAGTAATTAGGGTGCAAGCAAATGTTTTTTTTAATTTCATGCATGCCTGATACAAGTAGTGGTACTAAAAAAAATGTGCAAGTGAATGTCCTTAATATTATGCATGCTTGATTACAATTAGTTATATTGTAGTGAACATACAACTAAATGCATGGAAATACTGGTTGACTGAAATAATTATAGCTAACTATAGAAAAAAAAAATGTATATCATTAGAATCATTTAAGGGATGCATGAGACAGTATAAACAAAAACAAATAAAAGACAAATGAGTGGCCACATATATCCTTTGGGAACAACTAACAAACATAGGTTGCATGCACATATCGATTACCTTCCAGAAAGTTCATACTTGACACTGTAGATGTAGGGTGTAGTGAACATACACTGACAATCTGGGCCGTTCATTAGGCGGATGATCTGAGGGTAGAACTTATGTTTAGTTTAGGGTTTTTCCCTAGAAGGCAACCCTTCTCTTTGTATGAGGGCATTGTATTTGAGGCTGTGTGATAGATGTGTATTCTGTGAGTGGGAAATAGAGAGGTGAGACTGTGAGAGAAAATAGAGGATATTACAGTGGATCTGCTATAGGTTGTGTCTCTTCATTTTGCTGGATAATAGAAAGGAAGGACTGGCTGTTCGGGGTGGACGTAGCCCAAACTGGGTGAACCACGTATATCTGTGTCTCTCTTGTTTTATGCGCTTTCTGTGTTTATATTTCTGCAATATTTTATGTGTTCTATTGCTCCATAATATATA
Organism: Pinus tabuliformis; assembly: GCA_031772625.1. Taxonomy (NCBI): domain Eukaryota; kingdom Viridiplantae; phylum Streptophyta; class Pinopsida; order Pinales; family Pinaceae; genus Pinus; species Pinus tabuliformis. The sequence continues at coordinate 666,892,017 of CM062808.1, forward strand.
ATTTTCTAACAATATCGGCCTTGTCTACTACCTCTGGTTCCTTTTATCCATCGCTTTCATCTCTTAATTGGGTTGATCCTTCTTCATGCATTGCTCCTTAACTTGCGGTTGACACCTGTTCTTGTTGAGCAGTGTCAACCTTAAGGTTCATCCTTTCCATATTTTCCTACCTTAACTGAGATGGTGGTGGTTATTGTGTGACACCGCTACCCATTTCAACATCCAAATCTGTTTGGGAAAGTGATGCTGGTTCTTGTGTAGCAGCATCACTCACCAGCCCCTTGACTGGTATTTATTCTCCTTGTACTTCACTAATGAAAGTCAATTCCTGTAAGACAGTATCAACTCCATCCATTGTCTCCACGATTCTATCATCAATAGGTTCCACAGACGAGGCCAGTTCTTGTGTGGCAGCCTCCATTGTATCATCGATTGTTTCCTCTACTTCCATCTCTTCTGGCTCTTCTTGTTCTTCCTCCAATTTTTCTGGCTCTTCTTGTTCTCATGCTGAACTAACAGGAGATGCTAGTTCTTCCTCCAATTCCTTTGCCTCTTCTTCTTCTCCTGTTGAACCAGTTGGAGATGCTGGTTCTTCCTCCAGTTCCTATGGCTCTTCTTCCCTAGCAGTTATAATAGCTGCTACTTCCTCTTCTAACAGTTCAAGGAATTGTGCCCAAGGAACGTGGAATTGGGCCAATGCATACATGACCAATAGTTGAACTAGTCTGTGATTTGTAAGGACCACCAACACCTAGCGTGAGTGTTGAACTGACTATGCCATAAGTTGAATATTTTTCATAAAAAGGAAAGGCATGTTCAAAGAATGAACATGTTCTTACAGGAGTCGAAGATGGGCTAGGATTTTGAAACGGTACTTAAACAAGGTGGTAAACCGCCCTTCGCAGGTTATATATTTCATGACAAAACCTGCTACCCCATTCCATGGGTACGGAAAGGATTTATAGTCATACACCCTTCCCCTCTAGACAATGCTTTCTCCAGCTTGCAAAAAATAGTTCTAGAAACTCTCGCAGGGGATTCTTTTGTGAGAACCAATTTTGTCCCTCTTGTGTTAACCCACTGACTTCTGTGGTGGCCTATTCTGTGATGGGAATTTCTATTCCTCTAACTCGAGAGAGATTTTCGTCCAAATTTACCATGAATTCTCCCGTGATCCCTTCATCAAATCCTTGTAGCCTACTGAAGTATATGTCCGATCCAACATCTATGAAAACTTGCAATATGTTTGCATTGCTGCGAACCAAGGTTGTATCTTTGGCTTCATAACGCACAACCAGTTTTCCCATCCTATAGAGACTGTAACAACACTTTGGACACATCAGACCATTGGAAGGAGCGACGATAAATACGGTAGGTGATTTCTCGGGAAACGAAGAAAATCATGGTGAATTAAGGTAAGTATGGTGGATGGCATGGTAATTATTTTGCATAAATTAGAAGGGACTGATCGGTTGACAAAATGTACATGTTTCTAATCACAACACATATTAATGATTATGTGAAATATGGTGAAGATCATGGAGCGTACCATCGGCACAAGGTTTAATGATGATGTTAGGTTAATCATTGATGCAATTTAATTACACCATCATTTAATTATGACGACACCCCCGACAAACTTATAAATAGTCGTCCGCGGAATGTCTTTTCCATGGAATATTTAATTAAATCCATAAAAGTCAACAGAGACGTACCTGGCGACCTACCTGAGGGAAGTGACAGTTGGCAGAGTAACAGCAGAATAACAGTGGAGTAATAGCAGCAGCGGAGTAACAACATCCAAGGAGTAACAACATCCGACACTTAGAAATTTTTTGGGAGTAACAACAGCAGTAGAGTAACATCACTCAAGGAGTAACAACATCTAACACTTAGAAATTTTTGATACTAACAGCAGTGGCAGAGTAACAGCACCCAAGGAGTAACAACATCCGACACTTAGAAAAAATTTCGGAGTAATAGCGGCAGTAGAGTAACAGCACGCAAGGAGTAACATCATCAGACACTTAGAAAGTTTTCGGGAGTAACAACAACGATAGAGTAATGGTACCCAAGGAGTAATAACATGGGAAATTTTCCAGCTCCACAACATTGTACCTCAATAGTAGCTCCTACAGAAAGACAAACAAGTGAGTAGTAACAACATTTTATATATATATATATAGATATATATATATATATATATATATATATATATATATATATATCTATATATATATATATATATATATATATATATATATATATATATATATATATGTCTATTGTTTTTTATTTTTATTTTTATTTTTATTTTTTATTCAAGGATGCAGAGGAGGAATTCTCTGCACCAACAACCTTCAGACTAGATTTATCAGAGAGATGTTTAATGAAGGTATCCTTAGAAGCTGGATGGTGATACAGTCTCAGACGATGTCCATTTGCTATGAAAGAAGCACGTGTATCATCAATTGTGACAAGTCTAACTGTTCCATTATCAAATACAACATCCACTTCATAAGGCTTCATCCAATGAGTGCAAATATTTCCTTTAAAGTCCTTAAAACGCGAGTTGTAGAGTAATGCCCAATCTCCTCTGTGAAACACCTTGTTTTTGATAAATTTATCGTGTCATTTTGTCCTCTGTTGCTTAATATCAGTAATCTTTTGGACAACCATTAAACGGATTTCATCTAATTCATTTAGTTATTCTAGCTGACGTTTTTGGGCATCTGACAGATCCAATCCTACCTCAAGAGCTATTCTAAGCTACTAATCTCAAATTCTATTGGAAATAAGGGGGATTTCCCATAAACCAGCTCAAATGGTGAAAACCCACTTATGTTCTGCCATGTTGTTCTGTATGCCCAGAGAGCCTCGAGAAGTTTTTGAGCCCAATCCTGATGATGGCTTTCCACAGTGTTTGTCAAGATATTTTCTAATACCTTGTTTGTGCTTTCAACCTATCCATTCACCTAGGGATGGTATGGGTATGTCATCCTGTGTTTGACCCCATATTTCTGCATAAGCTTTGCTATCATCTGTGATGTGAATTGTTCTCCTCCATTTGAAATAATCTCCCTTGGAGTACCATAACAAGAAAAAATCTCCACAAATAGAAAATCTGAAACAACCTATTCTGTTTCTTTCACAACAGCCTTGGCTTCCATCAACTTAGTCATGTAATCGGTGCAAACCAGAATGTGAACCTTTTGATGGGAAGCTAGGTTGAAAGGTCCAACAAAATTGATAGCCCACTTCTCAAAATGTTCAAGGATTACCTGGGGCGATAATGGCATTTCATGGGATCAATTGGGCTACCCCATGCGCTGGCAACTGTCACATCTTTGGACATAATCTTGTGCATCCTGGAAGATGGAAGGCCAATAATATCCCATCTGTAACACCTTATGCCCTATTCTTTTATCTACAAAATGCCCCCCACAAGGGCCATCATGGGCAACCTTCAACACTTCATAGATATCATCCTCAGATACACAATGCCGAACCTACTCATTAGCTCCTGTATGGAAAAGGTATCCTGCCATCTAAGAATATCGAGCACTATGATGAATAATTTTCCGTTGTCCCCTGTATGACAAATGACAAGGGACCTTCCGCGCAAAAAAATAGTTAGCAATATCTACATACCATGGAGGATTAGTAGAAATTGCAAAGAGATGTTCACACAAAAAACTACCTTATATGGGTGTGCCTTCATCATTATTATCCAATCTAGACAGAAAATCAGCAACCACATTATCCTTTCCTGGTTTGTCTACTATTGTAATATCAAATTCTTGAAGCAATAGCATCCATCTTGTAATACAACCAGGGGTAATAGGTTTATTCATCAAGTACCTAATTGTTGCATGATCAGTGTGCACAAAAGTAGGATACCCAGTAATATAATGTTGGAACTTGTTGATGGCATAGATAACAGCTAGGAATTCTTTTTCAGTCACCGTGTAATTCAAATCAGCAGGAGTCAAATTCTTTATGACATAGTAAACTACATACGGTGTCTTATCTACCAGCTATCCTAAAACTGCTCCAACTACTGTCTGAGAGGCATCGACATGTATATGAAATGGTAATGCCTAGTTCTGTCCTCAAAGGATCAGAGGTATACAAACCAGTTCCTTGATCTTCATAAAATTTGTTTCACAATCATCTATCCACAAAAATTTTCCATCTTTTGTTAGCAACAAGAAAAGTGGATGTGTTATTTTAGCAAACTTTTCTATAAAATGTCTGTAGTAACCGGTGAAATCGATAAAGCTATGTACTTGTGTGGGTGTTTTTGGTACTGGAAAACACAATATTACCTCTACCTTGGCCGGATCAACTCGAATCCCGACAACCAAGAGCAAGTGTCCAAGGACTATCCCTTCTTCCCTCATGATATGATATTTGACTGTACTCAAAGAGACATGGGTCTGCTTGCATATTTTAAGTACTTTTTCTAGATTTTCCAATCCTTCTTCAAATGAATTCCTTTATGGAGTAAACTTGTCCATATAAATTTCAACACTGTCATCTACCAAATCAGAAAAAATACCCAATATTTCCCTTTGGAATGTTGTCGGTGCATTACAAAGGCCAAATGGAAGGGCTCAGTAAGCAAAGGTTCCCAAAAGTTCATGTGAAGGTGGTTTTATCTTGATCCTCCAGGGGTATCTGGATTTGGTTATACCGGCTAAACCCATCCAGGAAGGAGAAAAATTTCTTCTCAACTTAGGTATCCAAGACTTGGTCGGTAAATGGTAAAGGGAAATGGTCTTTCTAAGCTTCTTTATTTAATTCCATATAGCATACAAAAATTCTCCATTTACCATTCCTCTTGGGAACAATGACGAATGGGGAACCCATTGGTTGTCCAAGATGGGGTAAATAAATTCTACATCCAACAAATTTTGAAGCTCTTCCTTCACAATGTTCTTTAAGGTGGGGTTCACTCTTCTCTAGGGCTGTCTCACAGGACATCAATCTTCCTTAATATATATATATGATGAGTACATAAATTGGTAGGAATCCTCTTCATCTCTGTGTAATCCCAAGCAAAATCTTCCTTGTGGTTTCATAGAACTTCTAGGAGTTATTTTGTTTAGGATTTTGAAAGATTCAAATTGATGTTCAATGTTTTTCCTGGTTCGATCTCAACAGGAATACTGTAATGGAACATAGTTATAGGTAGGTCTTCACTTGCATTTTCTATTTTAATATTTTCCTACATCTCACAGCTCAGGACGGATCCCAGAATTTTTTGAGTTGCATCCAAAACAGAACAGGGATCATTGATAAATGTGTTAATAGTGTCATCCTCATATTCTGTTTTGAATTGAAGGGCTTGCCCAATGGTAAGGATCGGTCTCAATTCTTCATTTTTAGGTTCATATTCTTCCATTGGTGGAGGTTTTCTTCTTCATGATGGTTTCACTAATGAGCTAGGTTTTGCAGGAGGATAGAGTACGAGATCCTTTGTAACCTCCCCATTATATATGACCATGTTTCTAGATCGAAACCCAATATAGGTGTACGCGGTTTCCAGCCACATTCTTCCCAGAATAAGGGGATGGCCCCTAGCTGGGTATTGAATTTGTAACACTAGGAAATCCACAGGATAGTGCCATGAATCCACTGAAATTGTAATGACTTCTAACTTCCCTATTGGTTTTGCTGTAGATATATAAATGAATTCCAAAATAGTAGGAGTAGGTTTAAGGTTTCAAAGACCCAATGTATGCATGGTTTCAGTAGTAACAACATTTATGGCAACACCCAAATCTACTAGTACATTTGGAATTTCAACCCCGTTAATTTGTACAGTCAGAATTGGGTTCCCCGGATCCCCATATTTCACAGGCATAGATTTTCCCAACATGATGTCAGATAATTTTCCCATCACATGGATGGTGAGTGGGTCCCTTGATTTCTTTCCAGGCTTTTTAGAACAATATTCTTTGAGAGTTTTTGCATAGATTGGTACATCCCTCATAGCTTGTAACAGGGGAATTTTAACAAACAAATTTTGTAATTCTCCTAGGAAGTCAAATTCTGCTTGAGGGCTCTGTTTACTCAGGGCCAATCTTTCAGGATAGGGTGGATTAACTTGGTGTTCCTGATTAACAGTTGGTTGAGGAGGTGTTTGATTTTGATTGTTTCGGTTTGATTTTTCCCCAATTATTTCTGATTCTGGTTCTTTAACCTCACTGTCAATTTGTTCAATAATGATAGGTGAGGTTTGAGCATCCACTACCTACCCAGATCACAAATTTATACCAATAAATTTTGTGGTAGAGATGTTGTATGAAGGAAGGTTGAGGGTGTCACCTTGTTGAACCCTTTTATTTTTAGGATTCGGGTTTGGTTGGATAGGAAGTTGAGGACGAAGGGGTGGATTCCCTGGGGGTACATTGGAAGGCTACTAAAGTTGTTGTTGTGGCATTGGTTGGGGAAATATTCCAGTAGGAGAACTTCCATGCCAGTTCTAAGTCCATGAAGGGTTCGAATTAGTCTTTGGAAACTACTATTTGCCAGGGTGGATATTGATATTGAGGCCACACAGGTGGAAAAGGAATAGACCAGGGACCCATATTCAAATTACTAAAATAATGAGACGGGTCTTGAGACATACCTTGATTCGCATTTAGTGGTCGAGGCTGCCATGGCTTCTTAGGTCCCATGAAGTATAGTTGATCCACCACTTCACTTGTCCCTTGAAAGACTACCTTCAATCCTGACAAGGAGGGGCATGAGCTTGTTGCATGACTGAGCTCACAAATTGCATTTTCTTCAATGGAGTCCAATGGACATTCCCTAGGTAGATGCTTCTTTCTGAAATTTAGGAAAAATATAGGCATGGTCTTTTCCAATTCCATCTGGCTCTTCTTTAATTGTAGTGTGCCCATATGGGTAGATAAGGTACTCAGGATGTCGGTTCTCTAATTATCCAATAGATTTCCAATTTATACCTTTGCGACCCCTCCACCAGATGTTTTTGTTGACCGAACTCCTTGTTTATTCATTGCAACCCCTCACGAACACTGGATGCACAACTCGCAGAGAGCATCGAAATCCTCTTTCGATATATGCCCTTTTCCTACTATATTTAGCAGCTCCAAAGATTCTTCCCTTAGGGCCCGGAGCAAAATAATTTTCAGGATACTCTTATCCAGGTCACTGTGGCCAGACCTCTGGAATGTGTACTTAAAATTCTCAACAGAGTCCTCCGTATTTTTGTCCTCCTTCTGTATAAATTTAAATATTTCTTCCTTAATGTCTAGGGATTTACAGTAATCCCGATAATTTTCCAGGAAGGTCTTCTTCATGTCATCCCAAGTAGAGATGGATTTTCCTCCTAGACTCATAAAGAATTGCAATGCTGTGCCTTTTAATGTAGAAATAAAATTTTTCATCTTTTGAGCATCATTGATATAGTCATATCCTCTGCAAATTATATAGAACTAAAATAGGAAGGTGTCTAGATTTGTCGTGGAAAGCCCGCGAAAGTTTGGTAGTGTAGTTAGTGGAATGGGCTTCATTGGTGCATCACCCTTAATATCCCCAATTGGAAATTCGATTAAAGATGTTGGGGGGGCCTTTAATACTTTCCAATACTCTCTTGGGATTTTAACAGCTTCTTGTTATGTAAAAACTAATGGTTATGGATGTTTAACAACACTCCCCTGATCACGACTTGAAGAAAATCCTCTGAAGTCTCCTTCTTCAATCATTGGATGGATCTCTTCTTCTGACCCTCTGATGGCCACTTCCTCCCTGTCTGATAGTAAAGGATGTGTTTCTGATTCCTCTGATGCCCTGATTACTGCTTCCTCTCTAGCTGTTGGAAGGGATACTTCCACTTTTAGGGGTTGTATTTCTTTTTCCATAGAATGCCCCTCAAATTTTGTCTCAACGTTTACCCTAGTGTTAGAAAATTATATATTACACAGTAATGGAACATGTAAAATATATTGTATAAATATAAAGATAGAAAACACATAAAACAAGAGAGACAGATATACGTGGTTCACCCAATTTGGGCTACATCCATAGAGAAATAGCCAGTCCTTCGTTTTATATTATCCAACAAAATGAAGACATACAACCTACAGTAGATCCGTTGTAATTCCCTCTCCACTCTCACACAATCTCCTCTCTCTTTCTCACTCAGAATATAGATCTACATAGATGCAATACAAGTCCCTCATATATAGTGAGGGGCTGCCTTCTAGGGCAAAAAACCCTAAATTAAACATAACTTGTACCATCAGATCTCCACCTAATGAAAGACATAAATTGACTACGAAATTACAACATTTTACAAGAAAATTTTACATCTATTTTTAGCTTTGAGGGTGTTGTCCCCGATCCCCCACTAGGGGTAGGCTCCCAAAGATCATAGCTGCGCCCCTTGGATCCCCCTTTGTAGTGCAAATATTACAGGTGGTGTTTCTGCCACATTATGAACTAGGGTCCAATGCGGTGATACCTCTAAATAAACAATATAATCAGGCTCCACACCTAATAATCTCCCACTTGGAGACTGATTATAGCAACTCCATCACTGCTTCATTTGCTAGACAATGGCTCCACTTTGGACCTGGCTGTTTCTCATCTTCTTCGTCATACTTGAAGACCAATTGAAACTGAGCAAAATATTAGTTTCTCCCTGGTTACAACTTTTGTAGAATTCTGGCTAGTTTGTATCTTTTCCAGATTGAACTGTCCATCTTCTAACACTGACCGTATGCAACAACACTTTTTATTTTTGAAACCCAACTGACAATTGTTCCACCTATAGTAAAAACATACCCTATTGTGCTCCTCCTATTATCTCTATCACCCGCCATATCTGCATCAACATATCCCTATAGAGAAATGTTTGAACCACCAAAGAATAATGCTTGATTTGTGGTACCTCTCAAATACTTGAGAATCCACTTCACTTCCATCCAATGTTCTCTTCCTGGATTGTTGATGTACCTGCTTACAACTCCCACTGCATGTGCAATATCAGGCCTTGTGCAAACCATTGCATACATTAAGCTTCCAACTACTGATGCATATGAAACTTGAGACATATATGCCATTTCTTCCTATGTCTAGGGACACACCTCCTTACTTAGTTTGAAATGGTTAGCCAAAGGTATACTAACTGGTTTTGCATTCTGCATATTAAATCTTTTTAACACCTTTTCTATGTACTCACTCTGAGACAATTTTAATTTTCGATTCTTCATTTCTCTAGTTATTCTTATACCAAGGATTTGTTTTGGAGCACCCAAATCCTTCATTGAAAATGAGTTTGCCAATTTTCTTTTGAGCGCATTTATTTCCTGCATGTTAGAACCTGCAATAATCATGTCATCTACATACAATAACAATATAATAAATATGCCATCATTTTGCCTTTTGAGATAAACACAATGATCAAAGTGACATCTAGTAAAACCTTGTTTAGAGGTAAAATTGTCAAATTTCAGATACCACTGCCTTGGAACCTGTTTTAAGCCATACAAGCTCTTCTTCAAGTTGCATATATATCTCTTCCTCCAAATCCCCATGGAGAAAGGTTGTCTTTACATCTAACTGCTCAACATGCAGATCTTCAGCTGCTACTAGACTTAAAATAGTTTTGATTGAAGTCAGTTTAACAACAAAAGAAAATATCGCATCAAAGTCTATATCCTTTTTCTAAGCAAACCCCTTCACCAAAAGTCTAGATTTATACCTTTTTCTACCTCCATCTTCTTCCTTCAACCTGTAAACCCATCTATTTTCAATGTTGTTTTACCTACAGGCAACCTAACTAAGTCCCAAATTTAGTTATGTGCTAAGGAGTCCATCTATTCTTTCATGGAATGCTCCCACTTCTTCCTGGTTTCTACCTACACTACTTCTTCATAACATTCTGGTTCACCAGAATCAGTCAACAATAGATAATATAATCAAGGAGAGTATCGTTTAGGGGGTCTACTTATCCTGGTAGATCTTCTAACACCACTTTCAAGATTTTGAGGTGCTTTTTGTTGTTGTGGTTCTTGATCATTATGATTTTTAGGCACCATCACTTTCTTTGTGATCTCATCAAGCACTGTGTATTCTCTATTTTCTTTTTCATGATTCTTTTCCTATGGCTAATCCTTATACAAAACCTTTTCATTGAATATGACATCTTTGCTTCTAATGATTTTTTGTTTTTCATAATCATAAAATCGATAACCAAAATCATTAACACCATATCTAATAAAGGTACATGATTTTGATTTTGCCTCAAGCTTTGTTCTATTTTCTTTATTAATGTGCACAAAGGCTTCACAACCAAAAGTATTTAAAAATGAGTAGTTTTCCTTTTTACCTGTGCATGCCTCCTTTGGATTACCTCCATCCAAGGAACTTGAAGGCCCTCTGTTTATTAGTTAAAAAATAGTATCTACAACATCTACCCAAAATTGTAGAGGCAATCCTACATGCAATATCATACACCTTGCCCATTCCATGATTGTCCTGTTCATCGTTTCTGACACACAATTTTCTTGTAGTGTTCTTGGAACTATCTTCTCTCTATGAATTCCATTCTCTGAACAATACCTATCAAACTCTTTGCTGTAATATTCACCTCAATTGTCTGATCTGAGACACTTCAACCTTTCTCCTATCTCATTTTCAACCAAAGCTTTCCATTTCTTGAAAGTATCAAATACATCAGATTTATTTCAAATACAACAAATCCAGGTTTTTCTAGTTGCATCATCAATAAAAGTAACATAATAATGAGAGCCACCAAGAGATGATAACTAAGCAGGTCCCAATACATATTATGCGTAAGCTCTAATTTTTCACTCTTCTTTACTTTCTCAACAAAATTTTAAATCAACATGCTTCAAACATGGCAACGAATTTCTTGAATGAAGAATCTACATCCCCTTCTCACTCATGTGCCCAAGCCTATGATGCCACAATGTCGTATCTTCTCGTGTAGATGTTAAATCATTAACATAATTAGAAATACGATTGCATAAATACAATGTACCAATCTTTTCTCCTTTTGTTATTACTAGGTCTCCTTTAGTGACCTTCTAGGTTTTATCTGTAAAAGTAGTCACACAGCCTTCACTTCCCAACTACCCTATTGAAATTAGATTTTTCTTCAGATCTGGAACATGCCTTACCTCCTTGAATAGCCATTTATTTCCATTCTGTTGTTTTATGAAAACTATATCCATTCCATTGATTTTACAGGTTTTAACATCACCCAATCGTACCTGTCCAAAATCTCCTTGAACATGATCATGAAAATGTTTTGTATTAGGTGTGGCATGGAGTGGGGCCCTTGCATCTACCACCTAGGCATCAATAATATTTTCTAATGAAATAATCAAAGCATATTACAACACATCACTTGTCACATTCGCTTCATGATTGTTTTCCTACTGCGAGTCTCCTTCTTTTCCGTTCTGACACTTGCGGTCCTTCCTCAAGTGTCCTTTCTTCCTGCATTTCCAACACACTATCCCTGATCTAGAATTTGATCTACCATTCCATGACTTACTGCGATATCTTGGGATCTTTCCTCTTTCCATTTTTCTTCCCCTAGTCTCTACAGTCAAAGCATTACCTGATGTCTCACAGGAGCATTTTCGTTGCATTTCCTCGCTAAGGATTGCACTTACAACATCATCAAACTTTAAAGTAATAGATGCAGAGACAAAGTTACTAATGGCCGTATCTAAACCATTCCAACTTTCTAGCAATGAGCATAGAAATAACAAAGCCATAACTTCATCCTCAAAAGTTACCCCTACAGAATTTAATAGACTGGTAACTGTATTAAATTCATTTAAATTATCAGCAACAGATCCACCTTCTGACCTCTTGATATTGAATAAACTCTTCATAAGAAATAAATTATTTGAGGCCGAGGGTTTTTGATATAGTTTAGCCAATGCCAACATTAAATCCTCTGTTATCTTTTCCTTTGAGATATTAATGGCTACCGACACCGCTAGGCACAACCGTATTGTTCCGAGTGCCTTTCTGTCAAGAATATCCCATTTTGTGTCTTTCATACTCGTCAACTTATTTGTCCTTCCGTTCAATCATTGGTAGATATCTTTCTGGTACAAATAATCTTTCATCTGCATCTTCCATAGCTGATATTTTTGGCTGTTAAATATTTTGACCCTAAACCTACCATCTTCCACCATTTCTCCCACTCGAACTAAGAAACCTTCTCTCCTGCGTGTTTATGATCCAAATAGACCTTCGAATTTGATACCAATTGTTAGAAAATTATATATTACAGAGCAATGGAACACATAAAATAAATTGCAGAAATATTAACACAGCAAACACATAAAACAAGAGAGACACAATTATATGTGGTTCACCCAATTTTGGCTACATCCACATAGAAACAACTAGTCCTTCCTTTTATATTATCTAGTAAAATAAAGAGATCCAACCTATAGCAGATCTTTTGTAATTCCCTCTTCGCTCTCACACAATCTCCTCTCTCTTTCTCACTCAGAATATAGATCTACATAGACGGAATATAATTCCCTCATATAGAGCGAGGGGTTGCCTTCTAGGGCAAAAACCCTAAATTAAACATAAATTCTATCGTCAGATCTCAGCCTAATGAATGACCTAGATTGAATACGAAATTAGAAGGCAATTTTACATCTATTTTTAGATTCGGGGGCGCTGTCCCCAATCCCCTACCGGGGGGGGCTCCCAAAGATCGTAGCCCCCCGGACCCCCCTTGCAGTGAAAATATTACAGGTGGCGTTGCCGCCACATTACGAACTAAGGTCCAATGTGGTGATACCTCTTAATAAAGAAGATAATTAGGCTCCACACCCAACACCTAGCAGCTGCTCCCGAAGAAACTTCTGGTGCATCTTTTGCAATAATTTCCTAGATATAGGTATTCCTTCCCAGATCCTTTGAGCTTTTTTTTGGGGGTTTTCCTCTGCCCCTTTTATTTGAATCTATGTTCATGCAATTGGTGAGAAGAAATTAAATAAATAGTTGTGCTCAAGACTTGAATAGGACAAAATAATTTCCTCCCCAGGACGAGAGGTTGGGTTTAAACATAAAAGAAAACAAATTGAAAAGTTAGAGCTCAGGACCTGAAGTAGGGTAAAAAATTCCCTCCCTAGGATGAGAGATTGGGTTTAAATAGAAAAGCAAACAAACTGAAAAGTTAAAGCTCAGGACCTGAAGTAGGGTAACAAATTCCCTCCCTAGGACGAGAGATTGGGTTTAAATAGAAAAGCAAACAAACTGAAAAGTTAAAGATCAGGACCTGAAGTAGGGTAACAAATTCCCTCCCTAGGACGAGAGATTAGGCCCTAAGAAGCCAAAAGAAAATGAAAAATAAAAATCAAAGAAAAAAAACAGCTAGGGCTTAAGATTTCGAGTAGGGTAACAATTCTCTCCCCAGAATGAGAGATTGGTTTCTAGGAAATTAGAGAAATAGAAAGCAATCAAAAGAAAAAGAGAACAAAACACTACACTTAGGACTTATAGAAGAGTAGCATATTCCCTCCCTAAGACAAGATATTGATCTATAGATCAATGTGGATCATGTTCTTGCACCTTGTTAGCCTTCCTGGCAATGGAGCCAAAATGTTGGTGTCTGAGTGTGAATAACTATTCAACCCTTTTCCACATTTAATTTATCAATCTGGGTGCGTATATTATTTCAAAGTAATGTGCAAGGTATATGCAGGTAACAATGGCACAATCCAATCATCAATGACAGATTTAACAATTGAATTAAATAAAGAACCAATGTGACAACAAATAAGAATAAATTGTAGAATTATAAAAGCATTCACATCAATTGAATTAAAGTACTGTAACAGCAATTAAAATGAACAAACAAAAATAAAATAACGAAACATAGAAATAACACAATCCCTGATCAGAAGAGCGGGCCCAACTCTCTGACCAGGGCTGCGATGGATTGATAACTTACAGAGAGAACAACAAAATAGCTTGATTTCAATTAAATAAATGATCTTATGTTACAATCTTAGTCTCTTGCATAGTTAACCTAATTCACACGCTTGAAACCCTTCTTATACAATTGTTAAGAGAAGTCGTTCCTCGAATCTCACAACTAATGTCTACAAATATACAATTATTAAAACGGCCAAACTAGTTGCCGAGAGAGAACGAGAAATGTGGAATCTGTTATACTGTTATAGCATTGCCGAAATGGTGTTGTAAGCTCGGAGTTTCTCGTGTGATCTGTAGATGCGACCCTTTGACAACCAGATATGCGGAAATGACATTATTAGTAACTTGCATACGTAAAATCCCCATGACTATTAATTCATTAGTTAAACATTCTAGGAAGACGATTGAAGGGGGTTTCCCTCGTTCATTTAGAGCATTTAATGAATATTAATGCTACAAAGGAGTGAGAGAGACAGTGAAAATGGAGGGAAAAAGTATGCATATTTGGTACCCACCACCTATTTCGATGGGGCTTCAGAAGCACAAGGTGCTTATGGGGCTAGGATCATCAACCATTTAAGTAACATTTTTTCCCTCAAAGCATCTATGGGACTTCATTCTGCGACTAATAACTATGCTAAACTAAAATATTTGAAGCTTCTTTTGTGCTAGTTAAGGCAGTTGGATATTGGTTTAGCTTATATTTCTGGTCAGTCCATGAATATGATTAAATGGACAAATAATGAGTAAAGATGTCAAAATCTAATTTTTATTCCTATTTTAGATGGTATCCTTTACATCAAATAAATTTTTCTTGACATTTCTTTCTTCACATTCACAGGGAAAGAAATATGGAAGCTGACAGTTTTTCTAAAAAAGGTTTTCAACAAGCTCCAGACTCCTCACATATAATTTCAATGGACCATGGGTGGGTCACTGAGACGAATTAGCCTCCGTTCCTCCAAAAGAAAAATTGTACATTTTTGTTTTATTCTCTTGGGACTTTGTGGCTTATGGGACCATTTTCACACTTCGTTTTTGTTATCCCCTTTACTGTTGTAACAGACTCTACATTTTTGTCTCAAGTTTTTGGATATTTCAAGTTGTTTTCTCTGTATGTACGGAGAGACCCGATTTCTCTATGATAGTTGATATTCTCTTGCAGTTTGTGAACTTCTTGTATTGAGCAAAGAGTTGTTTTTTCTCTTTGCCTCAATATGTTGTGCTATACTTTCTAATCAGGGTGAACACACAGTTTTGGATATGAATGCTTTATTGCATCCACTATGTAACTTTTTATTTTCTTAATAAAGAGTTCTATTTTTCTTCAAAAAAACAAAAATAAAAATAAAAAACAACAACGACAACTTGAATCATCCAAACAAATAGAGGAAGGAAAATAAATAAAGATAGATTTATTCATGTAAATGTAAGTTCTAGTAAGCTTAAAGGAATCAATAATATTTATAAATGAAACCTCATTACAAATTACCAAATTCAATAAAGGAAGAAATTTCAAACAATATAAAAACATGAGGATGAGAGGAAAATGCAAAATAATTAGAAATCTAAAAGACCAAAAATAATTATAATAAAGAGGAATTTGGGGCTCAAATATTAAGTTGGATCATGGTTAATATTTATATTATATTTACATTAGGTTTCATAAGAATGACCATTATCATTTGTCGTACATGGATGAATATCTCAAATCTCAATGCTAACAAAAATTATATAAAAACTTGTTACTTCACAACCATTAATTCTTGTTTTTATAATAAACCCCTAGGGATATTTATAGTTAAACAAAATATAAGTAGTATCTTCTTGGTAGGAGACTTTAGTGATACAACTACAACTAATGAAACTATCTTTTTATGCAATGGTTCCAACACTAATCCTGTATGGCTAGATGAGAGCCTCATTTAACTAAAACATACAAAGAAACACTAAGAGTTGATCGAGGATTTATTTGGTATAGCTAAGAAAATCGTGGACCTTTAACCCTAACTCTAAAATTTATCATGCACAAAAGCACCATTAGGAGAACTCTCATAACCAGAGGCACTTGCTTTTTGAAAATATAAAGGTAATTTTTTTCTAGAACCAGAATTAAATAGTGAATTGAATCTCCTATGATATAGGATAAATATTATAGACTTGTATCATTTCAAAAATCTGTCTACTTCCACTAATAAATTCTCCATAGATATATTATGTAAATGGAAAAAAAAATGACCAACCTTTGATATGATAACAAGAAAAAAATCCTAGAAAAACCTATAGGGATGCTTCTAATGAGACATTACAACCCTATAACATAAATATATACAAAGCCATAATTACAAGAAAAAAATTAACTACATCAATAGAGAGTAATAGAATTTTCTACACCTATCTAAGCTAGATCGTAATAAATTCTATAGAAAAATTATAACTTATGAAACTAAAGAAAAAAACATGATTCCCTAAAGAGATTGAAATTCCTACCTTAATGTTATTGAAAACATTCTATATGTTCCTATAGAAGATGATATTTTTTCTATTAAAGACATAAATTTTGGAGTTAAGTGACTCCCGAAAGGGATATCTAAGGACATTGAAGGCTACCAATATAAAATCTTAAAAATTAGAGGTGTTATCATCATCCCTTACATACACAAGTTATTTTATTTAGTAGTCAAGTAGGTATTCAATAAACCTTGAAATCAAATCCTCCTTGTACCTATTTTAAAAAGTGGAGATAAAATAAATCCCTCTACTTATATTACCCTTGTGATTAGGTCCATTTTAACTAATCTATGAGGATGAATTTTGGAAGAAATATCAACACATGACTAGAATGACATAGAAAAGATTAAAAGGTTGGGCCAAGTTTAAAAGATATCATTAAATTTTATACCACTTCATTACACTTAGGATGATTGCAAAGCAGTTTAACAATAATAAAATTAGTCATTGTTTCTTCTTCCATTGGCTTTATATCTTCACATATTTCCTAATAATGACATTTTGAATGGCTTAAGGAAGCTAAAAGTTCCTTTCCACTTGGGGGTTATGGTAAGGTTGTATGAGAGAATTATTTTCAGGTTTAGGAACACTAAGGGACAATCTAATGGATTTGCTCTAACATAAGCACTACCACCTCCCCTCTATGGAATATATATTAACATGTTAGAATATTATTAGAGGATGTAGGACAAGACTCTTGTTGATATAGTGATCATCCTTCTTAATCACACTAATTATATTTTTTTATGGAAAGGAGTCCATATCACCTCGGTAAGAAATTAAGAACTGTCAAGGAATTCTTCTCTAGTATAGGCATGATTGCGAACATTGTAAAAATGTAGGCTTCCATATTTTTCATAAGTTTTGCAATAGGAAATTATTCCACCCAATTGATCACTTCGTCTCAATCTTGAATTGCAAGTGATGCTTGAGCTATTCCTACTAGAACTATTTATGATAGAGTTACAACTCTTCATGGATATTTTTGGCTAGATATGGAGGATTCCTTTTAATTATAGTCATCCTTACACATAAATCTTCAAAGGAAAAGTAATAGAGAGGAAGGAGAAGCAAGGTTAGTTATACACATAGATTTATCATAGTGTAGGTCTCACTTGTATATTATATTTGACTGAGAAAGAACAAGGAAATATAATTGTTGTTTAAATATAAATCCTTCAATAATAATGGGAATTTCCTGAGAGCTAAAAAGGTGAAACCTTTGGTCCTACTTTTTCATTCATTTTATTTGGAATTATATGATTCTTGTTGGTTTGATGGTTGGTGAAGGAAATATTTATGATTGGAAAGATGGATTACCCCCTTGGTCAAGCAGTTGACAATAAGTATAGTTATAGATATTGGTACAAGAATATGATGTACATGAATTGAATTTGACAAACGAATTGGTTAAGAAAAAATAATTATTTATGTTGCACTTGTTCTATTTAACAAGAAAAATAGATCAATTTCACAAACTTCTTCCATTCCTTCCAGTTTCATAGTTCACATGTTGATCTTCTTGCCCTATTGAAGAATGGGTGAATCCATTGTTTGATTTATCCATGCTTCTACATTCCCCTTACATTAATCTAATTTTTAAATCTACTTGTGCCCATTTTGAATGAAGGGAACTTTAAACAAATTGAGTTTTGGCTCAGGAACAATTCCATCCCATTAAAGAAGTTGATGATGTCACATATGGATACCCCTACTCAAAAGTTTATCTAGGTTCTCTCAAAATCCTAATAATCTATGATTTTCACTATTTAAAATAAAATCATATGTTTTATATCCCCCATATAATCCCTTGTTACCACCAAAATCTATGGTAGGCCCATGACAACACTTCATATTTTAGTTGCAGTGACACAAAAAAATGGATCCTAACTTCATGGATCAGATGGTGCCTCTAATCAAATTCAATGGATATGGGAAAATTAATAGCATGATGATAATTAACTCCAAAAATATCACCTACAATATTTTCAATTATGATAACTATACCTTGGAAGACGTTCCTCCATATATATTTCTCATAATGGATATAGGTTATAATCTCAATTAGACATATAGAATTGAGTCTATTATAAATAGAGGATGAAAATATTATTATAGATTTGAAAACAATTGTAAATTGGTGGATATTTGGATATTGGATAAATATTTTTTTTTTATCTTTGAGGTTCTCATCACATGAATTACCTTATATGGATGTGAAGTTATCTCTAGACAATTTTAGAGAAAGATAGATTAGAACTAGAAGAATTTTATATGTTATAATGTCAAAACAAAATGAAATATATTCTATCATATCCACCTCATATAAGTGAATCTTTCTCTATGGAGAGTATGATTATGATTAGGTACTTAATATATAAGAACAACATAAAGCACTACAATAAAAAGACCTTCTAGTAGAGGTTTTTGTGGAAGTCTCTATAAAAATAGCCCAAAAATATGTTTGTAGCAGAGGTCACTAACGAAGGTGGGCAGGTGGATGTTTTAGCAGATGGATTTTTGATGGTATGTTTACAATATAAAAATGCATCGCTGCTTTACTATCCATACAAGCACTAGTACCAAATAGAACATGGTGCTCCATGGAAGATTTATTTTTATAAAATAAAAAAACATGGTGAACTAAATAAAAAAAGGCACCGTTGCTTTAATAATTGATAGCACTGGAAAAAGGTTAACATTTAAAAATTATCTCTGCTATATACTACCACTGCACTGATTCCCTTCTTTTAGTCAAATGCCCCAGTGCATACATAGAAGGAGTTTTGCTATAGTCTTTAAATTTCAAAAAATGTGATGTTATATTGCAACAAGAAACCAACGTTGTTAATGTATTAAAATGCCCTGTGGCATCGTCTAAAGAGCACCTCTAGGTGGTTTTAGTTTTTTTATTTTAAATGCAGTGCTATAGTCCAATAAAGCAAATGTGAGGTGTGATGCTCTTATACCAAAAGGTGTCATATTTCATGATTGACTTGTTGAGCTCTGTAATATGTTCATTCCTTTCCTTGTTGCAAAGGTTTTCCATATTATCAAAAAATTAAAAAAAATGTAAAAAATGTGAAGAGGGTATACCCTAAAAGAAAAATCAAAGGGTAAAGGGAATAAAATGGTAAAAAAATGAGAAGAAATGAACCTCAAACAAAAATAGACCAGGAAAGTGCGCAAGTCTAAATGCCACTACTATTTCATTTTCTGTAATAAGAAATTGTATGCTGCTCGTTAACTCATGCCACAATTGATGAAGAGTCAAACAGCTTAAACTTGGCTCATTCATATTTGAATTTCATGTTTTAGAGATAAAGAATAAAATCTGACCAAACTGTTTAATCTTGGTAGATAAGTAAATAGGTAGAGTAAATAAAAAGGAGCTCAATAGTTTAATCTGAGCCCTTGGATGCAATAAGTGCAGACTTAGGTAGGCTTACTATGCTAAGAAAATAAAAGTTGAGAAGGGTTTTCCAATCTAAGTGCACCCAAATAAAGAAGAAAAAATGCTAGGCCAAAGTAGGCTGGGTAGGTAGATGGTGTTGCAGAATGATATTTGTGATAGATTATGTCTCTAAAGGTGTTAATCTTTATCTCTATCACAAAGTGTGAGGTAGACATTATACCTGATGCAGCGTAAGCGAGACGAGGTTAAATAACTAACTCCCCTTCATACTTCTCCCTAATCATTCACTAATTCCACCTCAAGTATTAAAATCTATACTTAATATCACTCATAAACCATTCAGTCCATTTCATAAATTTTGCCTAAGTAAAAACCCTAATTTACTTAGGAAGATGCACAATCTCACCTAAAAACCCCATTCCCACTTTAGCCTAAGTTTAAATATATGTAAAGTGTTTTGACTTGGCGTTTTTCATTTCAAATTCATATTAATTGCTAACATTTATTATATAACTCTCATATAAACGTTAAACCCTTCCCGTATTAATATATTAAAAAAACCCCATTATTTTACATATCCCACCCTAGTCGAAATATGACCATAGTCGTTTTATAAACAAGGATTGATGAATTTGTTTGAAAGTTATTAAGAACCGTAACCTCCCCACCGTACAACTGACTTAATTAACTATCCAAGTTAATTAACAACCAATCCTGACCAATCAAAATAGCCTCGAAATGATTAAAATATGTTTTATCGTGCCGGGCCCACCGTAGTTAACAACCCGCCATATGCCATGCCCGTCCATCGTCCGATCTCTGCATTCCCATCCAACAGTCGACGGCGATATCGTGACCACCCTTCCCACCTCGCTTTAACTCATGATCGCCAGGCGGTTTTCTTCACGTACAAAAGCCACACATCATCTGGTGCACCTTTCGCAATAATTTCCTAGATATAGGTATTCCTTCCCAGATCCTTTCAGCCTCTTTTTGGGGGTTTTCCTCTGCCCCTTTTATTTGAATCTTTGTTCATGCAATTGGTGAGAAGAAATTAAATAAATAGTTGTGCTCAAGACTTGAATAGGACAAAAAAATTTCCTCCCCAGGACGAGAGGTTGGGTTTAAACATAAAAGAAAACAAATTGAAAAGTTAGAGCTCAGGACCTGAAGTAGGGTAACAAATTCCCTCCCTAGGATGAGAGATTGGGTTTAAATAGAAAAGCAAACAAACTGAAAAGTTAAAGCTCAGGACCTGAAGTAGGGTAACAAATTCCCTCCCTAGGATGAGAGATTAGGCGCTAAGAAGCCAAAAGAAAATGAAAAATAAAAATCAAAGAAAAAAACAGCTAGGGCTTAATATTTGGAGCAGGGTAACAATTCTCTCCCCAGAATGAGAGATTGGTTTCTGGGAAATTAGAGAAATAGAAAGCAATCGAAAGAAAAAGAGAACAAAACACTACACTTAGGACTTAGAGCAGAGTAGCATATTCCCTCCCTAAGACAAGATATTGATCTATAGATCAATGTGGATCGTGTTCTTGCACCTTGTTAGCCTTCCTGGCAATGGAGCCAAAATGTTGGTGTCCGAGTGTGAATAACTATTCAACCCTTTTCCACATTTAATTTATCAATCTGGGTGCGTATATTATTTCAAGGTAATGTGCAAGGTATATGCAGGTAACAATGGCACAATCCAATCATCAATGACAGATTTAACAACTGAATTAAATAAAGAACCAATGTGACAACAAATAAGAATAAATTGCAGAATTATAAAAGCATTCACATCAATTGAATTAAAGTACTGTAACAGCAATTAAAATGAACAAACAAAAATAAAATAATGAAACATAGAAATAACACAATACTTGATCAGAAGAGCGGGCCCAACTCTCTGACCAGGGCTGCGATGGATTGATAACTTACAGAGAGAACAACAAAATAGCTTCATTTCAATTAAATAAATGATCTTATGTTACAATCTTAGTCTCTTGCATAGTTAACCTAATTCACACGCTTGAAACCCTTCTTATACAATTGTTAAGAGAAGTCGTTCCTTGAATCTCACAACTAATGTCTACAAATATACAATTATTAAAACGGCCAAACTAGTTGCCGAGAGAGAATGAGAAATGTGGAATCTGTTATACCGTTATAGTGTTGCCGAAATGGTGTTGTAAGCTCAGAGTTTCTCCTGTGATCTGTAGATGCGACCCTTTGACAACCAGATATGTGGAAATGACATTATTAGTAACTTGCATACGTAAAATCCCCATGACTATTAATTCATTAGTTAAACATTCTAGGAAGACAATTGAAGGGGGTTTCCCTCGTGCATTTAGAGTAGTTAATGAATATTAATGCTACAAAGGAGTGAGAGAGACGGTGAAAATGGAGGGAAAAAGTATGCATATTTGGTACCCACCACCTATTTCGATGGGGCTTCAGAAGCACAAGGTGCTTATGGGGCTAGGATCATCAACCATTTAAGTAACATTTTTTCCCTCAAAGCATCTGTGGGACTTGGTTCTGGGACTAATAACTATGCTGAACTAAAATATTTGAAGCTTCTTTTGTGCTGGTTAAGGCAACTGGATATTGGTTCAGCTTATATTTTTGGTGACTCCATGAATGTGATTAAATGGACAAACAATGAGCAGAGATGTCAAAATCTAATTTTGATTCCTATTTTAGATGATATCCTTTACATCAAATCAATTTTTCTTGACATTTCTTTCTTCACATTTACAGGGAAAGAAATATGGAAGCCAACAATTTTTCTAAAAAAGGTTTTCAACAAGCTCCAGACTCCTCACATATAATTTCAATGGACCATGGGTGGGTCACTGAGACGGATTAGCCTCCGTTCCTCCAAAAAAAAAATTGTACATTTTTGTTTTATTCTCTCAGGACTTTGTGGCTTATGGGACCGTTTTCACACTTTGTTTTTGTTATCCCCTTTACTGTTGAAACAGACTCTACATTTTTGTCACAAGTTTTTGGATATTTCAATTTGTTTTCTATGTATGTATTGAGAGACCTGTTTTCTCTATGATAGTTGATATACTCTTGCAGTTTGTGAACTTCTTGTATTGAGCAAACAGTTTCTTTTTCTCTTTGCCTCAATATGTTCTGCTACACTTTCTAATCAGGGTGAACACACATTTTTGGATATGAATGCTTTATTGGATCCACTATGTAACCTTTTATTTTATTAATAAAGAGTTCTATTTTTCTTCAAAAAAATAAAAATAAAAATAAAAAACAACAACGACAACTTGAATCATCCAAACAAATAGAGGAAGGAAAATAAATAAAGATAGATTTATTCATGTAAATGTAAGTTCTAGTAAGCTTAAAAGAATCAATAATATTTATAAATGAAACCTCATTACAAAATACCAAATTCAATAAAGGAAGAAATTTCAAGCAATATAAAAACATGAGGATGAGAGG
This sequence comes from Pinus tabuliformis, assembly GCA_031772625.1. Lineage (NCBI taxonomy): Eukaryota > Viridiplantae > Streptophyta > Pinopsida > Pinales > Pinaceae > Pinus > Pinus tabuliformis. The sequence goes on from CM062808.1 coordinate 666,915,376, forward strand.
AAAATGCAAAATAATTAGAAATTTAAAAGACCAAAAATAATTATAATAAAGAGGAATTTGGGGCTGAAATATTAAGTTGGATCATGGTTAATATTTATATTTTATTTACATTAGGTTTCATAAGAATGACCATTATCATTTGTCGTATATGGATGAATATCTCAAATCTCAATGCTAACAAAAATTATATAAAAACTTGTTACTTCACAACCATTAATTCTAGTTTTTATAATAAACCCCTAGGGATATTTATAGTTAAACAAAATATTAGTAGTATCTTCTTGGTAGGAGACTTTAGTGATACAACTACAACTAATGAAACTATCTTTTTATGCAATGGTTCCAACACTAATCCTCTATGGCTAGATGAGAGCCTCATTTAACTAAAAGATACAAAGAAACACTAAGAGTTGATCGAGGATTTATTTGGTATAGCTAAGAATATTGTGGACCTTTAACCCTAACTCTAAAATTTATCATGCACAAAAGCACCATTAGGAGAACTCTCATTACCAGAGGCACTTGCTTTTTGAAAATATAAAGGTAATTTTTTTCTAGAACCAGAATTAAATAGTGAATTGAATCTCCTATGATATAGGATAAATATTATAGACTTGTATCATTTCAAAAATCTGTCTACTTCCACTAATAAATTCTCCATAGATATATTATGTAAATGGAAAAAAAATGACCAACCTTTGATATGATAACAAGAAAAAAAATCCTAGAAAAACCTATAGGGATGCTTCTAATGAGACATTACAACCCTATAACATAAATATATACAAAGCCATAATTACAAGAAAAAAATTAACTACATATATAGAAAGTAATAGAATTTTCTACACCTATCTAAGCTAGACCGTAATAAATTCTACAGAAAAATTATAACTTATGAAACTAAAGAAAAAAACATGATTCCCTAAAGAGATTGAAATTCCTACCTTAATGTTATTGAAAACATTCTACATGTTCCTATAGAAGATGACATTTTTTCTATTAAAGACATAAATTTTGGAGTTAAGTGACTCCCGAAAGGGATATCTAAGGACATTGAAGGCTACCAATATAAAATCTTAAAAATCAGAGGTGTTATCATCATCCCTTACATACACAAGTTATTTTATTTAGTAGTCAAGTAGATGTTCAATAAACCTTGAAATCAAATCCTCCTTGTACCTATTTTAAAAAGTGGAGATAAAATAAATCCCTCTACTTATATTACCCTTGTGATTAGGTCCATTTTAACTAATCTATGAGGATGAATTTTGGAAGAAATATCAACACATGACTAGAATGACATAGAAAAGATTAAAAGGTTGGGCCAAGTTTAAAAGATATCATTAAATTTTATACCACTTCATTACACTTAGGATGATTGCAAAGCAGTTTAACAATAATAAAATTAGTCATTGTTTCTTCTTCCATTGGCTTTATATCTTCACATATTTCCTAATAATGACATTTTGAATGGCTTAAGGGAGCTAAAATTTCCTTTCCACTTGGGGGTTATGGTAAGGTTGTATGAGAGAATTATTTTCAAGTTTAGGAACACTAAGGGACAATCTAATGGATTAGCTCTAACATAAGCACTACCACCTCCCCTCTATGGAATATATATTAACATGTTAGAATATTATTAGAAAATGTAGGACAAGACTCTTGTTGATATAGTGATCATCCTTCTTAATCACACTAATCATATTTTTTTATGGAAAGGAGTCCATATCACCTCAGTAAGAAACTAAGAACTGTCAAGGAATTCTTCTCTAGTATAGGCATGATTGTGAAAATTGTAAAAATGTAGGCTTCCATATTTTTCATAAGTTTTGCAATAGGAAATTATTCCACCCAATTGATCACTTCGTCTCAATCTTGAATTGCAAGTGATGCTTGAGCTATTCCAACTAGAACTATTTATGATAGAGTTACAACTCTTCATGGATATGTTTGGCTAGATATGGAGGATTCCTTTTAATTATAGTGGTCCTTACACATAAATCTTCAAAGGAAAATTAATGGACAGGAAGGAGAAGCAAGGTTAGTTATACACATAGATTTATCATAGTGTAGGTCTCACTTGTATATTATATTTGACTAAGAAAGAACAAGGAAATATAATTGTTGTTTAAATATAAATCCTTCAATAATAATGGGAATTTCCTGAGAGCTAAAAAGGTGAAACCTTTGGTCCTACTTTTTCATTCATTTTATTTGGAATTTATATGATTCTTGTTGGTTTGATGGTTGGTGAAGGAAATATTTATGATTGGAAAGATGGATTACCCCTTGGTCAAGCAGTTGACAATAAGTATAGTTATAGATATTGGTACAAAAATATGATGTACATGAATTTACTTTGACAAACCGATTGGTTAAGAAAAAATATTTATTTATGTTGCACTTGTTCTATTTAACAAGAAAAATAGATCAATTTCACAAACTTCTTCCATTCCTTCCAGTTTCATAGTTCACATGTTGATCTTCTTGCCCTATTGAAGAATGGGTGAATCCATTGTTTGATTTATCCATGCTTCTACATTCCCCTTACATTAATATAATTTTTAAATCTACTTGTGCCCATTTTAAATGAAGGGAGCTTTAAACAAATTGAGTTTTGGCTCAGGAACAATTCCATCCCATTAAAGAAGTTGATGATGTCACATATGGATACCCCTACTCAAAAGTTTATCTAGGTTCTCTCAAAATCCTAATAATCTATGATTTTCACTATTTAAAATAAAATCATATGTTTTATATCCCCCATATAATCCCTTGTTACCACCAAAATCTATGGTAGGCCCATGACAACACTTCATATTTTAGTTGCAGTGACACAAAAAAATGGATCCTAACTTCATGGATCAGATGGTGCCTCTAATAAAATTCAATGGATATGGGAAAATTAATAGCATGATGATAATTAAGTCCAAAAATATCACCTACAATATTTTCAATTATGATAACTATACCTTGGAAGACGTTCCTCCATATATATTTCTCATAATGGATATAGGTTATAATCTCAATTAGACATATAGAATTGAGTCTATTATAAATAGAGGATGAAAATATTATTACAGATTTGAAAACAATTGTAAATTGGTGGATATTTGGATATTGGATAAATAATTTTTTTTTATCTTTGAGGTTCTCATCACATGAATTATGTTATATGGATGTGAAGTTATCTCTAGACAATTTTAGAGAAAGATAGATTAAAACTAGAAGAATTTTATATCTTATAATGTCAAAACAAAATGAAATATATTCTATCATATCCACCTCATATAAGTGAATCTTTCTCTATGGAGAGTATGATTATGATTAGGTACTTAATATGTAAGAACAACATAAAGCACTACAATAAAAAGACCTTCTAGCAGAGGTTTTTGTGGAAATCTCTATAAAAATAGCCCAAAAATATTGTAGCAGAGGTCACTAACGAAGGTGGGTGGGTGGATGTTTTAGCAGATGGATTTTTGATGGTATGTTTACAATATACAAATGCATCAATGCTTTACTATCCATACAAGCACTGGTACCAAATAGAACATGGTGCTCCATGGAAGATTTATTTTTAAAAAATAAAAAAACATGGTGAACTAAATAAAAAAAGGCACCGTTTCTTTAATAATTGATAGCACTGGAAAAAGGTTAACCTTTAAAAATTATCTATGCTATATACTACCACTGCACTGATTCCCTTCTTTTAGTCAAATGCCCCAGTGCATACATAGAAGGATTTTTGCTATAGTTTTTAAATTTCAAAAAATGTGATGTTATATTGCAACAAAAAACCAACGTTGTTAGTGTATTAAAACGCCCTATGGCATCCTCTAAAGAGCACCTCTAGGTGGTTTTAGTTTTTTATTTTAAATGCAGTGCTATAGTCCAATAAAGCACATGTGAGGTGTTATGCTCCTATACCAATAGGTGTCAGATTTCATGATTGACTTGTTGAGCTCTGTAATATGTTCATTCCTTTCCTTGTTGCAAAGGTTTTCCATATTATTAAAAAATGTAAAAAATGTAAAAAATGTGAAGAGGGTATACCCTAAAAAAAAATCAAAGGGTAAAAGGAATAAAATGGTAAAAAAATGAGAAGAAATGAACCCCAAACAAAAATAGACTAGGAAAGTGCGCAAGTATAAATGCCACTACTATTTCATTTTCTGCAATAAGCAATTGTATGCTGCTCGTTAACTCATGCCACAATTGATGAAGAGTCAAACAGCTTAAACTTGTCTCATTCATATTTGAATTTCATGTTTTAGAGATAAAGAATAAAATCTGACCAAACTGTTTAATCTTGGTAGATAAGTAAATAGGTAGAGTAAATAAAAAGGAGTTCAATAGTTTAATCTGAGCCCTTGGATGCAATAAGTGTAGACTTAGGTAGGCTTACTATGCTAAGAAAATAAAAGTTTACGAGGGTTTGCCAATCTAAGTGCACCCAAATAAAGAAGAAAAAATGCTAGGCCAAAGTAGGCTGGGTAGGTAGATGGTGTTGCAGAATGATATTTGTGATAGATTATGTCTCTAAAGGTGTTAATCTGTGTCTCTATCACAAAGTGTGAGGCAGACATTATACCTGATGCAGCGCAAGCGAGATGAGGTTAAATAACTAACTCCCCTTCATACTTCTCCCTAATCATTCACTAATTCCCCCTAAAGTATTAAGATCTATACTTAATATCACTCATAAACCATTCAGTCCATTTCATAAATTTTGCCTAAGAAAAAACCCTAATTTACTTAGGAAGATGCACAATCTCACCTAAAAACCCCATTCCCACTTTAGCCTAAGTTTAAATATATGTAAAGTGTTTTGACTTGGCGCTTTTCATTTCAAATTCATATTAACTGCTATCATTTATTATATAACTCCCATATAAACGTTAAACCCTTCCCGTATTAATATATTAAAAAAACCCCATTATTTTACATATCCCGCCCTAGTCGAAATATGACCATAGTCGTTGTATAAACAAGGATTGATGAATTTGTTTGAAAGTTATTAAGAACCGTAACCTCCCCATCGTACAACAGACTTAATTAACTATCCGGGTTAATTAACAACCAATCCTGACCAATCAAAATAGCCCCGAAATGCCGAAATGATTAAAATATGTTTTATCGTGCCGGGCCCGCCGTAGTTAACAACCCGCCATATGCCATGCCCATCCGTCATCCGATCTCTGCATTCCCATCCGACAGTCGACAGTGATATCGTGACCACCCTTCCCACCTCGCTTTAGCTCATGATCGCCAGGCAGTTTTCTTCACGTACAAAAGCCACACGTCATCTGTTCAATATGCTCGCTCGCCCCCAGTCCAAAACTGCTCGATTCCAAAAGCGGTGCGAGCAAACTGCTTACCACCTTCCTCTGACGTCATTAGCCCCTGAAAAACCCCACCAACCTTCGTTTGGTTACATAAATGGATAAAACATCATTTCCACAGAAGCTTGCTATGTCCAGTGCTCCCTGCAGAACAATGTCCAAGCCAACCGTTCCAGTTTCTCAAACTGCCGCCTAACCGGAAAGACTACAACGAGGAGCTCACAGTCGGTCAACAAACCTACCAGTGTATGGTCCTCCTCTTTGGCACAAAACTTAAGATACCAGCCACAGAAATATCTAATGCACGGTTACCTTGGGTAAAAGGAGAATTTTGGGCAATTAACCATAGTAAGGTAATCAAAGATGAACAGAGGCAAACATGGTCAAAGTGTATCAGATCAAGGTTAAAGAGTATCAGTTGAAACAGGGTAGCCAGCACCAAGTGACTGAAGAATGATAGCTGCAAGCCAACTCATAGGTCCTGCCTCCAGCACATTCAACAAAAACAGGACCAGCAAAACATCAGTTTATCTTTTCCCTATTTTCGAGACTAGCTGTTTCTATTTACTTGTAAAACTATTTTTAGTCATCTTAGATATTATCTCACTCTTTTATGATATATCTGTTGTATAATTTTTGCATAAATACCCCCTCAATTGGAGTATTGAAGGGTGGATTCCTAGACTTTGTTGTAATATTGATTTTTTGGAATAAAGAGCTGTTGGAATCAACTGTTGCATGGCTTACTAGATGAAGAATTGAAGCAGAGGACTTGTCACAGACTTCTTGAATCAACCACCGGATCAATAAGTCCTCTATATCTTGTCTCTTAAATTTTTCTTGTTTATTATATCATCTATGTTTCACAATCTAAATGATAAAGAAAAGATTTAATTTCAAAATATGCTTGATTGCACTCTACTTTTAGTCCTTATTGTTCTCTGTGTTTTCTTCAGAATTAGGATAAGTAGTGAAATCTTAATTGCTCCTGTTTCCTAACTCTTTCATGTTGATTATTTGCTAAGGAATACTTAACTGCTCCTTATCAGTAAGCATCCAATTTCCCTCTTTAAATAGGTTGAAGGATTCTTAACTGCCCTTCACCCCATTTGAGCCCATTCCATCTATTTCAAGTCTTTATTTGTTCCCTGTTTGACTACCTTGCTCTATGAATCCATCCTCTGTTAAGAAACCCAATCCAGAAAGCCATCTTCCTTGACTCCATTAGCCCAATGGCCTAAACTACTCAGTCTTACCTCTCTGCTCTATTGAATCTCACCACTCAAACTCAAACAAAACTCCTAAACTTCATAACTAGCCTAATACCTTTCAAAAAAAATCTAAATCATAAAGAGAGAACCCTCTCTAGATACATATTGGCTAGATTCTGTATCTAAAAGATTGGTTTGTGGTTACCTCAGCCTCCTTTCCCCTTCTTACAACTTCTGGGAAAACCTGAGTGATAACATGAGACCTACCTATATTAGAATGCCTCATGACATCTTACAAAGAACCACTATAGGTTTTTTAATTAAAAAAATGGTTCTCTTAGATATATGATGCGCCAATGTGGTTATAATAACACATCAGAGGAGGGTTAAATAAAAAAACCTCCCAACTGTAAATTTCAATTTTACCATCTATAGTGTTGGAGAGGTCTGAAGCATTGGTGGCCATTCTTGCCTCATGAAAGTGCCCTAAACTCAATGCTTCTCTTGCTCACCATCCTTCTATATCGTCCTCAGTGTGTGGCTCTCCAATTTTTTCAAATAGTCATGATTTTTTTTTTTCTTTTGAATTATGTATCAACAATGCCTCCCCGAAGAGCAAATGTCTAGGTAATGTCTATGTTTCTCTCTAATTTATTTTTTAGGTGGATCATAATTGTAAATTAGCTTAAAAATCCCATGTTTTTGAAAAAACATCCTTTGCGGTGCACTCAATATGTTCAACTCACACCGATAGTGGTGCACCCTATAAATTTACAGGGTGCATCGCAGTTTGGTATGTGAAACTAATGTACCATTATTTTTGTGGTGCATTTAATAAATGAAAATGCACGGAGAAACCTATAAATGTATGTCAGTGCATACATTTTTAGGTTACACTTGGTGCATTTATATTTACTAGCTGCACTACAAAATAATATTGAAATATATAGCTCACGGTGTTTGATCACCTGAATTTTCCATAATGGCACGAAAATGTTATACGTGCGCATCAGTGCATAAGAGAGAAACACCATGATGAAAATTTAAATATGTGAACCAACAGTAGTGTGTCATACATATGTTTGCATTGATTCTAGTGCAGTTGTGTTTCGTAGTAAAACGAAGCCGGTGGATTACTATTTCTTTAGCGCACCAGGGATTTTTTTTTTTTAATTGAGATTTATGTTTCCATATTTTAAATACACTTTTCATTTAATAAATAAAAATGGTATTTTATGTATGATTTTTATCTATTACATATGTTAATAATGTAGTAGAGACATCCGTAGAGGGGCAACAACAATAGCAGGAGCGAATGGTGGACCATATGGTGGACCGTATGGTCTGAACATGGGAGGCCAAAGAGAGGGAAAGGGAGTTATATCCTTGGCCTATTAACAAAGTGACCTAATCACTCTTAGTTAATGTAGGCCTCCTCAAGTACTATGACGAGGCTAGATCTGCAAAGGATAACTTTGCCTTATTAGCGTGACTAGTCAGTTGGTGGAGTTCAGGAGCAGGATTTCCATGTTAGTCATAAGGCATGGTATAGGCCCTCTAAGGAGGGTATCTACATTATCGATGATCTGTCCAGAGGAGAAGAGGATTTTCCCTAGTTTCCTGATGTTCTGCAAGGGGTTGTAGTAGAGATTCATCTCTCCTATTCTAAAAGATATGTTGGGCCTCACACAATCCTTCCAGCAGAGTTTTAGGTGCGCGGTGGAAAACTACAGATCTATTCTTTTGTTGCACATGAGGTTAGGTGCCTCTCGTTATTAGTCACAATCATTACACAATTTATTAGTGATGGGTAACACATTTGTTTCCCTCTTTTGTATTATTTTGATTCTATGATTTAGGTTCCATGATGTATCATATGGTTTTCCATTTTTTTGAGGTAGTTTTGCATGGCTTTAGATAGATGTTATGTGATGATACATGCGAGGGTGAGCTTCCATTTCACTTTGTATTTTTATTTTTTATTTTTGGAGAGGTTTCCAGAGATAAGGCATACATTTTACTGCTGCCCTACTAGGCTGAAGACGGAGGTCCAAATGTGCATGATGGCCTAGATGATGGCCAAGTGGGGCTTTCCAAAATATTTACCCAAGATTTCCACCCAAGAATTGGCACTATTAGAAAATTAGTTTGGCCATGCATTTATCTTTTTTTCATTTCCATACATGGGGATTGCTAGAGACAGTGTCCCAACTTCCTCTTCACACCAACTGAGCCTCCATCTAAGAGAGGTAATATTAGTTTTTTCTTTAAATTAATCTAGTTTCATTTTATTGTTTTAATTAATTAGAATAAAATTTATTCCAGCACATTCTTTAACTTCTTTTATTAATGATTTTAATGAAATTATCTACTTATTGTTTTGTACTATACATTTTATAAACACCGACACATTCCATGGCTACATGCCTCCTCTCGCACCAGATGGAGTAAATGTGGAGAGGGACAAGGCCCAAGAGGGTGAGGCACATCCTCAAAGGCCGTGGGTGTTCAGACTGATAGGGCAGGTCTGAGATTTTGAATGGACTACTGCAATAGATTGTCCAAATTTTTTCTTAAGGAGGGAGTTTGCCCAGTGAGGACTTGAGACATCACCATAAATCTTAGGTTCATGGATTTCTACAAGGATTGTCCACATGAGATGATGTCTCTTATGCATCATATTATCAAAGCTAGTAGGCTACTAGTAGTAATGAGGGATGCAAGGAAGGCAGTAGCAGATATGTCAAATCAACCTTCACACAATGATACCCTATCCAATCATGATGATGGGGGTGGTGATCATGATGCTTTTGGTAGCATAACCCCATCAAATCATGGTCAGGGTGTCACTAATCCTTCTAGTAGTACACCTTCTCCTTTGTTTCTTGATGATCAGATGTCAGAGCTAGAGGATGTGCCTTATGTTTCTCTTCATAGATTAGACTAACCACCTCCTCCTCCACCGTAGATCTTGATAGACGTTGAGGAAGTAATTGACCATCCATCAACTTCTTTGACAAACCATCCACCTCCTCCTCCACCTCAAATTTTGACAGGCATTGAGACAATAGTTTGTCATCCATTGTCTTATGCTGCAGACTAGGCTAACACTACTACATCTATTGTATCAAATATTTGATTATAGTTATTTGACTTGTTTGTGTATATATATATATATATATATATATATATATATATATATATATGGGTGGTGAATTTTTTTTGTTCATGGTTATGTACTTAATTTATAGCTTGGTTGCACTTTTTGGGAAAACATAAGTCTTCATAGCTTCATGCCACATCTTTCTAGAGTTGATAGATATCCACCTAGTATAGTGACATTCCTTTAAATTATTCTGATCAAAGGTGTCCCACCACTTGTACCTAAAAATAATATATTGGAATGAAGGAAGTCCACTTGAATGGTCTCTTGTATATTTCCATTGTAACCTAACATCCCCTACATTAGGTTTTGATCATAGGGGCTAGAACAACTACATTGGTTCAACTCCACTTCCACTCCACAATCTTGTGTCGTGCATCCATCATTGGCATCCTCCACATGAAAATGATGTCCATATGCCCACATAAATGGGAACAAATGCAGTTTTAAAAAAAGTGAAAAAATCACAGAGTCATTCGTCTAATAATCTAAACATAATTGAAAATATAAAAAATATATAAATATTACAATTCAAAGGTTGAGTATGAAGTTCAAAATATACAAAAACATGTTATAATTACCAAGTTACTACACCCAATATCTATGTTTAGCGCATCCTATTCAACACACGGGTAACAAATAGATGCAGCGTATTTTTCACTGACTTGATCAACAACCCAAATTTTAGGGCATGTCATTGGAATATTTTATTTCAAATGATCATGATAAGGAACACTTCTAACATTCAACTATTTAAACTATTTCTTGCTACCATCCCATTTCCTCTTACGTTTCTCATACAATGCAACCCATGGTTGTGTTGCTTTAATATTATAAAGAGTGAATTTGTTGATGGCTTCAATTTGTGAATTTACTGATGAAATAAAACTTAGATATATATATATATATATATATATATATATGAGATGAAAATATGCATTAATATGAAGTTCATTGTGAATAGTTACTATGTAGAAATTCGATAAATTCTAAGCCACTTACTCTTTATCATGTGCCTATTTCCATTCATTTCAAGAAGCTCCCCTTATCTTTTTTCTTCATCGCTTTCGTCATCCAAAATCATTGCACCTAGTGTGTTTTTGATCTATTTGATGTACTCACTAGAATAATAGAAAGAATCATATGATATATACCCTCGCCTTGGGTTTTTCCATTTTTTGAACAAAACCTTTCAATTTCTTCATGTACCTCTCTAAGAAAAACATCCAATGACAAGAAACCAACCCAACTAATTCAACGTCATTTACTAGGTGAATTAGAAGATGAACTTGAAGTCCATGAAAAACATCGATGGTTCCTTCCCACACATATAAACAATCTCAATTATCTCTTGATGCCACCACAGAATGCTATACATATGAATCTCCTTTGATGTCATCTAATGTACAAATGCAAGTAACTTAGATATGGAAAATTGTAGGTCTTGGGGCAGGTCATGGTTCACACACCCACGCACGAGTAGAGAATAATGACACTGAAAGGTAAATGGTACATTATATAAAAAATAATTATAAAATATCCCATTGCATAAAAATACAATAAAAATAGTAAAATCATGTTTTCTACATACGTACTCTTATAAGGTTCAAATGATCATGTGATTTCAACCCTGACAAATGGTCTTCCATAGTGAAGGAGCACCTATAACACCACCATTGTAATTAAAATAATTAGTTTTTTGATGGCTAGCATTACTAGTTACTTTACTAGGATGGGACAAACTGGTTATGTTTGTAAAAATATTTTTAAGTTTATAAATAAACTTGTTGGTTTTATTTTTGGAAATCATGATTGCTGACACTAGAGTAGATGAGACTTGCCAGAATTTGAGAAGAATCAAATTCACTTTGATTTTCCTAAATTTAAAAAGATATGGATATATATGATATCTTTGTGCGAGATAAATACTAAGTATGGGAGATAAAGACCGAGGATAAAAGTTTTGCGAGGAGAAAAGTAGACTTTTTTTTAGGAAAAAGAGCTAAAACGCCTAAGCTAAGGGGAAATAGATCACCAGAAGGAAGTACGCTGCCAAGGAAAAATATGTGAGCAAGATAATTTTAAATAAACATTATCAATGCTTAGTAGAGGTTACTGAGGCCTCACAAGTTATCATAACTGGGGGGAATCAGAGGTGATTCAAGGTTAGGTGGTTTGGTGCTGCAAACCGTAGACTTCCAGAGTGGGAGTACTCGTCAGAGGATCTTGTATCCACTGATAATCTTAATAGTATTAATAATGATGTAATTATGGCATAAGTAAATGTGTGAATTATGTTATGATGGATTGTGTTTATATATTGATTATAGAATGTGTAGGATGAATAATGTATCATGAGAATATACTGTAGAATTACTACTAAAACTATTACAAAATTCTTGACATATGGATTGTAACATACAATAGGCTGGATATTTTTTTTAGCTAAAGAAAGAGTCGGACCTTCTATTGACTTCTGAAAGAGAATAAGTTACATAATTTACAACAAGTGATAAGATGACATTGTACCTCCAACAAAGGGAAGAAATAAATCAACCCTTAGTGCCCTTACAAAAAAAATGCCATGAACATACAAATGGTAGACTCAAAGAAGGGAAAAGAGAATAAATCTGAAAGAGAACAAGTCTGAAGAGGTTAACTCGAATCCAATGACAAGCCCTATGAACCTAGTCCGTGGATCTACCACTTCCTGGTCTGTGGATCTATCTCTACCCGAAACAATACTAGCCAAAAGGCAAACTTAAGAGAGAAATAAAACCAAAATCTGAAAGAACTTGGATCCTCCAACTTTCCTTTGGACCCATAAAACTGCTCAACTTTCAGAAGCTGTTGATCTACTCCCTCTTGTTTTGATGGTCAAAATCCATATCCTGTGGAGCAGTAACCCGAGGAATACCCACCCGATGAGGGCGATATTCACTCTCCTCCCCATGCCATGTGTAGATGATCGAGTGGCATCGCGTGCGCCTGATAAGGGTGGTAAACTGGAAGCATATTTGACTCCTAAACCCACTAACCTGCTCGACAGTCTATAGCCATAGATCTACTCCCACATGATCAAACGGTCAATATTCATATCACATAGAGCAAAAGCCCAAGGAATACCCACACGATGAGGGCGGTATTCTCTCTCTTCCCCCAGCCACATGTAGACAACTGAGTGGCATCGCGTGCATTCCATAAAAACCACTTTTGGATTTGAGGGTGCCCGAAAAGGGTGGTTTATCGAAAGCTGTTTTGACTCCCGATGCCTTTTTCTCTGACCCGCTAACTCGCTCGATTGCCTAAAACCATCAATCTGCTTCCTTATGATCGAACGACCCATGGCCATATCACGCGGGTTTCTAGCCATAGGAATACCTGCCCAATGAGGGCGGTATTCCTTCTCCTCCTAAAGCCACTTGTTTACAGTTGGGTGCCATTGTAAACAATCCATGAATACCCCTATCGGAATTGAGGGCACCTGATAAAGGTGGTAAACCAGGAGCTATTTTTCCTCCCAATGTCTTCCTTCCGAATTCACAATCTAGCTCAATAGCCTATCGCCACTGATCTTTTTCCTCATTAGAAAACTGCCAATGGCACGAGGACTTTCACTGGCCAGGCTTCTAGTAGCTCCAGTGCCAATACAAACTATGTTGATCTCCTGCGAGACCCTTAAGTTCCCATACTCTGTGTATCCTTCTAATATACTCCTAATCTTCATTGACAAACGTTGATATTCCATGGCCCTATTTGTTCTGGTATTGCTCCCTGTCTATGAGGGCCCAAGAAGAACAACCTTCTCGCAATTGGCTGTCTGCTACCTCCTCCCACCTACAACACATGTTAGTTCATGTGCATTTGACCCCTTCATTGGCTAGCCAGTCTGCAACTCTGTTGGCTTCCCTACATACATGCATAAACCTGAGAGTTTTTAGAATTCTTAGGTGTCATTGAATTCTATTATAGACCTGTAGAAGCCTCCAGTGGCTTGAGATTTTCTCTGGTGCTGATCCTGAGGCTATCCGCATGACCAAATTGACGATTAATTCTGTGTCAGCCTCAATGATAACATTATGCGTGTCGTGCTCTATCAGTATTTCCAAGCATTGCTCCATAGCCATGAGTTCAGCCATATTTTTAGTAGCTTTTACCAAATGACTGTGAAAGATTACTTTTAAGTTGCCCTCCTCATCTGTCATGACTCCACCATAGCCAGCGTCTCCAAGATTACCTTTAGAGGCTCCATCAATGTTGATTTTTAAAAAACCTTGTGAAGGGGGTTGCCAGAAAGCCTTTCCCTTTGAAGTATGCTTTATGGTAAGACGTGGACTCTAAGGGATATGAGTCTATAACTCCAACCTTTCTAGAATGCATGCCTCTCTATATACTGTATGCTTTCCTGTGGAAAAACCCCCAAGGGTGTTGATAGTATCCTTTAGTTGTTTAAGGATTATCGTTATGATGCTACTCACTGGTCCATTTTTGTCTCTGAAAATCCGGTTGTTGTGCTCTTTCCATACATTACAGATCAAGAACCCTGGAGTCAAAGCCCAGGCTGTGTTTATTGTCTCATTGTCTGAGAAATATCTTCCCCAATTTTTCAGTGTAACAATGATATTATTTTCATTCCTGTTTGTCTACTTGAAGAAATTTTCAACTGATTTCCATAGTGTTGAGGTGAAGGAACAAAGATTGAGAAAATGATTTGTGGTTTCCTCCTGCTCACTGCATAGGTGACATCTTTAGGGGCTAGAGAAACCTATCTTTCTAAGATTCTCCCATGTTAGAATCTTGTCTTGTTGAACCATCCACCTGAACAGTTTAATCTTCATCCAATGTGGGTTATTCCAAAGGTCTTTCCATGTCTTATTAGTGTTTGGAAAGTTAATACCTAAAAATATTATTTTTGCTTCTTTGAGGTTGAGGTCACCCTCATTATTTCTTCCCCATCTTAATTGGTCATCTAAGGTTGAGGTCAAGATTTTCCTTTTTTCTAGAATAACTTCCAAGGCTTTATCTTGAGTTTACAGCGTTGTCAACTCATAGTAATTTGGAAGTTCCCAAATTCTCCATTTGCCATTGTGCCTTGTCTAATCCCAATGGTCACTTACCCTCTTTAATCCTTTGTTAATGGTATCAGTTTGGATGTTTTCTAATTTCTTGCTGCTGAGGTTACTTTCCTACTGCCAATTGTCCTCCAGAATCAGGCTAGATTTCCACTTCTAATCTCCTAGAAACTATGATTTTCTACTAAGGCTCTATTCTCCCAGGCCCTGTTCCAAATTTGGGAACCTTTTACTTGTCTTGTCATTCTTATGAGGTTCGTTTCTTGCCAGTTCATTGCATACTTTTGTTTCCAAGGTTTTGCCATGGGGTTTCGCATTTCCTTTAGCCATCTCCACCACACTTTTGCTCCCAAAACTTTGTTTAGAATGCCTGGGTCATGTAGACCCAAACCACCATGGGATTTGGGTTTGCATATCCTATCCCAAGCCACCAGAGCCCATTTCCTTTTCTCTTCCCCTTTCCCCCAGAGAAAGTCTCTTTGAATGTTTATGATTTGTTGAATGACTCCTGTTGGTGCCAGAAGGGCTGATAGCATGTAGATTAGGATGGTTTGAAGGACCACCTCCCTGCTAGGTTCAGGGCTCTGTTTGTCCACTTGATGATCTTGTCTTTCAATTTGTTTATTACTGACTCCCAGATGTCCTTTTTCAGCAGTTTGTCAGTGAGGGGATCTCCCAGATACTTTGAGGGCAATGAATCTCTTTTAATGCCTAAAAGTCTGGAGAGGTTTCTCTAGATAGAAATATCAGTATTGAAAAAGAAGATCTTTGATTTTGAGAGGCTTACCTCAGTACCAGCTGCCATTGCAAACTCATACAGAATTTTCTTGAAAGCTTTGGCTTCCTTGACTGTAGGTATGCCCTGTAGCATAATATCATCCATAAATTGTTGGTGTATCATAGTATCTCCATCTCGAGTGAGTTTCAATCCCTGTATTCTTCCTTCCTCCTTGGCAGCCGTGATCACTCTGCCTAACCCTTCCATCATGAGAATGAAGAGGAATGGGGAAAGAGGATCACCTTGTCTGAGACCTCTTGTAGGCTTGAAGGTTCTAGAAGGAGAGCCATTGAGAAGAATTGAACAACTGGCAGTGGTGACAAGAGCCATGACCCACCTTATCCAATTATGGTCAAAGCCATATGCTTTTAGAACATATCTTATGTAAGCCCAGCTTAGTTTATCATAAGCTTTCGCTATGTCTAGCTGAATTATCATCCCTGCTTTATTGTTGATTTTGAGGGAATGTACCACTTCATGAGCTTGAATTATATTATTGAGAATTTGTCTCCCTTCCACATAGCCTGTTTGCTCCTCTGACACTAGAGTTGGGAGGAAGGGCTTTAAGTATGTTGGCAATGACTTTGGAAATTATTTTGTACACCACATTGCATAATGCTATGGGTCTGAACCTGTCAGGAGTGGTGGCCTTTTCCTATTTTGGGATTAGGGCAATGAAGGATTCATTGAGTGCCTTCAAAACTAATTTAGAGTTTCTCGAGTCCTCCACTACCTCCAGAATATCTTGTTTGACTATCTTCTAGCATATTTTGAAGAAGTCCACATTAAAACCATCTGGGCCTGGAGCTTTCCCATTATGCATCTCTTTGATAACTTCCTCGACCTCTTCCTCTGTTTCTGGTCTGTTGAGATTATAATTGTCTTCCCTAGAAACTAGTTTAGGAATATATTGAGTAAATCTTCTCATGAATTGAGATTTGTCTGCTATGGTTTCCTTAGCAACGCTCTGAAAATACTGGACTACTACATCCTCCATTTCCTCACAAGTATTTTTTTCTATTCCTTGAGGATCTGCGAGTTTCAAAATCCTATTATTATTTCTGTGTGCTATGGTGGATTTGTAAAAGAATTTGGTGTTTCTCTTCCCTTCCTTAATCCATTATACTCTAGATTTCTATCTCCAAAAGATTTCCTCTTGTAGACATCTGTTGTCCCATTCATGCTGAAGTGAGTTTGCTAGCTTTTTTCTTTCCTCTGTAAAGCCTTCTGTGATAAGAATTTGGTTTATTTCCTGTAATTTCTTTCCCACTTCTCCTTTAGCTTTGAAGATGTTTCCAAACTCATTTTTGTTCCATTTTTTGAGTCTTCCTTTGATGTTCTTGAGCCTAAGATGTAGAAGGAACATCTTCGTGCCTTGAAAGTGAAGCTCTTGTTTCCACCATTTATCAATGTTTGTGAGGAAATCAAAGTGAGTAAGCCAAGCATTCTCAAACCTAAAGGGTCTATTTCTTGGTCTTCTAGTTAAGGAAGATTCTAGTTGGATGGGCTAGTGGTTTGAACCTCCAAAAGGTAGGATGAACACTGCCAGGATTCGTCTAGTGAGCATAAGTTCTTCTGAGATTATGAATCTATCTAATCTTGAGGCTACTTGGGTAGAACCCCCTCTTTTATTATTCCAAGTGAAAATGTCATTGCTTGTGTCCATTTCCACTAGTTTCATATTGGTGAGGAAGTTCTGGAAGGAAACTAAATCTCTACCAAGTATTCTAGTTCCCCATTTTTTCGTTAGGGATCTGATCATATTAAAATCTCCCCCTATAATCCAGGGTAATGCTGGATGTCTTTTTTTCATTTCCTCCAGAGAGGTGAGGAGCCTGAATTTATCTTCCAGTGGTTGAGGGCCATAGACATTGGTGATCATATAACACTCCTTGTCACCCACAGGTTGCATAATCAAAGAAAGGTAGTGCCTGGATGCCTCCGCATCAAGAATACCAGATTTCTGAGGATTCCAAGAGTGAGAATACCTCCAACTGATTTAGTTGCTTTGACCTCAAGATACTCATATTTATTTAACCATTTGCTATGCTTTTCTATGATCCTCTCTACAGAGAATTTTGTTTCCTGTACGAACATTATGTCCGATTTTTCCTCTTTGATTCTATTACTTAGATTTCTTTGTTTCCTTCTGCTCCCTAGTCCTCTAACGTTCCAGGTTGTGAGCTTCATTGAGAGGGGTTTGTGAATGAGTAGTTGGAGAGATATTTCATCTTGCTTGAGTCAATCATGAGTTTTCCACATTCTAGTAGCAATTCTTTCTGTCTCTTTCTTCCTCTTTTCTTACCTGGGTTTTTAGCCGCTCTTCCTATTGTTAATCCCATTGAGGTAACCCCTTTGTTTTCCTAATTGTTATGTCCTCTTTTGACTCCTAGGGATTTATGATGTGACCTATCAAGGAATTGATTCTGCACCCTATCAACTTCCTCTTGTGGTAGAGAGTTAATTCCTTTTTTGCCTCCTTGTTCTAGAAACTTTTCTAGTTCAAGGTTCTACCTGTCAAGGATCTCCTGTAAGTCTTGGTCCTCTGTACCACTTTCACTTTGGGTCATATCATGGTCGCTTTCTATTTCCATGGTGCTCAATGGGTCTATTTTGTGTTCATTTTGTTCCTGAATGATCTCCATGCTAGTCTCTTTTCCTTTCCCCCTTTTTTCCCAGTCCTCTGGTTTCATTTGAGTTCCCTCCTCTTCTTCTTCTTCTTCTAAGATCTCAAAACTGTTGTGACTTCTTTCCTTTATTGCACTAGGGTTCTTTTGGGTCTTCTTTCCCCCTACTTTCCTTCTTCCTCCCACTTTAATAAAACCTATGAGGTCTTTCCCTTTGTTGGTTTTCTGGTGTTCTTCCCTTTTATTAAGAGGGCGGTCTCTGAATAAGTGTCCATGTTCATGACATTTGTGATATCTGAATGGTATGTGTTCATAGTCAACTGCCTGAAACCATTCATCATCATAGACTTCTAGGATAACTTCATCTGGGAGTGCTCCTGATAAGTCCATCGTAACACATATGCGGGCAAAGGAGCTATACTTTCCTCGGAGAGTTGCCTCTGAAATCTTTAAAAAATGACCTAATTTGTTACCAATAGCTTTTAAAGTTTTTGGCATCCAATACTCTAAAGGTAAGGAGTATAGTCTAATCCATATTGGGACTGATGTGAATGTTTCTCACTCTGGAACAAAGTTCATCATCCAAGGTCGCATATAGAAACCATTAGCCACATAGAAGTATGGTCCTCCTTAAAAAATTTTGTCCCTATCTTCCAAGTTCGTGAATACCACAGTAAAAAAACCTTTAGAACCAAGATGTATATTTAACTCTCCTTTTGGTTTCCAGGTGTATTTTATCCAAGTGTACAGAGCTTTTTCCGTCGGCCAGATTCCCATAAACTTGCATATTATCACATAGTTTGTCATATGATCCCTATGCTCTTGTAGAGCTGGATCATTTAGGATTACCCACGGTTTAATATTGGAATTTGGTTTACAGGGCCCCATCTTAGAAATATTCTTAGATCCCTGACCTTTGTCTTCTCCTTTCTCCTCCTGTCAGACTTTCTCGTGGGTCCCTTCCTCTTCATGGGGTTTGATGCCTTCTGCCTTCTGAGTGTCAAAAAATTTTGTCTTGTTCTCTGAGGAATTTTGAGGCTTGTGTCCATTCACTGCTCTACCTTTGTTTGAAACCACATTACTGTAGGAGGGAGTGGAGCTCCCTCCTCCTTGCTCTTCCATGGTAACCTGTTTACTTCCTTCGCTTCCTGTGTTGAACCCTTGTTTTTCCTCAAACCGATGAAAAACATATTTCAGTAGGCTGGCTATTTTAATTGGGACTTGTGTTTTGAATTAATCCTTAAGTTTTTGTATGCATGATGCAAGTAATTAGGGTGCAGGGAGTATGTCAGCAAATGTTTTTTTAATTTCATGCGTGCTTGATACAAGTAGTGGTACTGAAGAAAATGTGCA
This sequence comes from Pinus tabuliformis, assembly GCA_031772625.1. Lineage (NCBI taxonomy): Eukaryota > Viridiplantae > Streptophyta > Pinopsida > Pinales > Pinaceae > Pinus > Pinus tabuliformis. The sequence continues at coordinate 666,934,925 of CM062808.1, forward strand.
AGTGAATGTCTTTAATATTATGGATGCTTGATTACAATTAGTTATATTGTAGTGAACATACAACTAAATGCATGGAAATACTGGTTGAATGAAATAATTAGAGCTAACTATAGAAAAAACATGTATTTCATTAGAATCATTTAAGGGATGCATGAGACAGTATAAACAACAGTAAATAAAAGACAGATGAGTGGCTACATATATCCTTTGGGAACAACTAACAAACATAGGTTGCATGCACATATTGAGTACTTTCCAGAAAGTTCATACTTGCTACTGTAGATGCAGGGTGTAGTGAAGAAATGGGTGAAGCCTAGTATGCACATTGGGTAAGAAACGATGCATGTAGATGGTGAAATCACTTTAAACTCTTACATGCGGATACATGTTGGGATAGGAGAAAAGAACAAGAAAGGACACATGTGGTTTAGATAGTTAATACTTAAATAAAATACACAATAGAAAGAAAATCAAATTAAAGAAATTAGCTAGTTTCTATGATAGATTGCATGACCAGACTAAGCACACCCTACTCAATCTAGTGGCTCCTAGATGATTCATTGGAAATCAATTGATATTATGATCTGATTTCCTTTCCTGAGGCCTAATCACAATAAATCAAGTTATAGATTATCTTTTCCTAAGATCGTAACCTCGTTAGAACTTCAAAAAATTGCATGCTCACCATTACAAAATGTATAGATAGTTAACCCATTATTGAAACGGTTCCATGTTCCTTTCATTAAATAGTGAATAAAAAGAAAGAGGAACCAAATTAACAGTAAGGAGAAAGTAAATTAATAGTTCACAGTTCTATATACAGAGTCTTCCATTTTGGTCAGAGTTCAACCCATAAACCTAAGGCCTGACGCAACCCAGTACGAGGGCAGAAGGGAACGAAACACATTATACAGAGATTCAAGAGAATTAAAGATAGTCACCAGACCATGAATGTAAATTAATAACTTAGCTCACTCATGAAGAGTAGCAAAACAAATACAGAAAATACTTCAGCATGCCTGTGGATTGTCAACCAAGGAGAGGTTGATTGACTAAATTGAATCACAAACATGCAACTGAAAAGCACAAGGGCCATCACAGACATTTCTTAAGAAATGATGTAGACTCGAGGTAAACATTCACCCAGGTTCCAGCAGAATAGAGGTGATAGGAATAATATTCGCAAGCAACAAATCCTAGGGAATGGGGAAGTTTGAAGCCAAGAGATCACCAACCTGGGAACAAAAAAGTAAAAGTTAAAATAAGAGCACCCAATTCCCACCAAGAGTGTCCAAATAGAATTCCACCAATGTGCTTACCTGTAACAACAACCCAAAACCCTGTTACTTAAAGAAGAACCCTGAATATTTGAATGAATATACAAATATAAAAGGGGAACAAAATCTAGGAAAATAATTTTATCTAATATAGTATACAGAACGAAGGTATCTTCAACCTTCATGGAGACAAGATGAAAATCATAGCTGAGTTTGGAGAACCTTGGGCCACTCCTGCACTAGCAAACAAGAAATTGTCAAAATGGGAAATAAATCAAATGACCCTTCATGAAATCTAGAAATGAGCAAGGGCATGGTGGAAAATAGACAGAAACATTAGGCTAGGAGAAATTACCAAATTTTGGATTGGATGATGATAAAACCAAATACCCAGACTTCATAGCCCCCTTTATACTCAAACCATCTGAAAGAAAGAGTAGTGATGGATTCTGCCAATGTTGAAGAGAATGTCATGTTATGATCTAGTAGCAGAGCTGAGTGAAACACTTGTTGTCATGGAAAGAAAAACAATATTAGGAATTTATGCATCAAGTTCAAAGAAAAAAAGGGAAAAGCAAGAGCCACTCCTTTGTAAAATCCCACAAGGAAAACAAATAATGGAGTGCAAGTGCAAAATTAGGTATCCAGAGATGGTGAGGGTTATGCCTAAAAGACCAGAGTCGTAGATCTGTATCAAGTGGATCTAAACCATCAATAAGTCACAAAAGCCAAAAACCTTAAGAAGTGTGCCATTGTACTAGGTTCACATGGGCATAGAGGTACAAGCAGTAGGTTACTGGCCAGCACTAACAATAAATTACTTGACAAGAGGTTAGGTACAACAGGAAGTCAGCAAGGTGCGATCCATCTGGTGAGAGTGAGACCTCACAGAGAACCAACACATCAAAAAGAGAATAAACATGTGTACCTCCATAGTTGATTCCCACATGTAAATGCATAACCTGCCCTAGGTAGAGCATTAATGGCCAAGGGTGGTACTGAAGGTTTGAATGCAAAGGGTGGGTAGTTAGGACAAAATCATAAAGGGTATGAATAATAACAATAGAATCATTCAAAAAAAAATAGAATGTGGATTTTGTAGGTAGACCCAGAATCAAAATGAAAAATAAATAAATGAAGGACTCTACCTAAGTTATTATACATTATTTCTATCATTACACCGACCACTTGTAATAATCTTCACCATGCATACATTTGATATTGTAAAATTGTGGGGGAAAGGAAATATTTTTTTTGGGGGGGTATGTTTAGAGGTTTGTTACAAATGGTATCAGAGCCATAGTTCTACTCTAGAGCTTGAACATGGGAATTAGCATTAGGAATTGTGTGCGCGAAAACTAGAGGAATGGTTGTTCTTATGTATTTTGGGTTGTTTTGTAGGAAATTGAACTTCTAATCAAGAATGGAAGAACTCCGCTAACTAGCATAGGGGGAGAAGAACCATATTTGGAACTAGGGGAAGAATGCAGTGCCACCCTATCCTCCCAGTTGGTGGATATGGTAAATACCCTACAACTAGAGTTGGCCCAACTCTATAACAGTAATGAGAGGATTTTGAAAGCCAGTGAAGAGTAGGAAAAGTTAGTATCGTGATTTGATAGAGAATTCTAGCCACAAGAGTGTGGACACTGAAGGCGTGAAGAAGACAAAGTCTGACAAGTTGGGAAGTGGAGGAGACTCTGATCTTGAGTCATCAAAAGTACATAAGAAATGAAGAAAAGAAGAGTTACAAGGTGAATTTAGGAAGATAAAACCGCCAGTCTTTGATGGAGAGAAAGAGGAGGACGTATAATCATGGTTTCTGAACATGATTAAGTACTTTCAAGTTTATGAATATGAAAGTAACCTAAAGGCACAGTTGGAAATTTATCAAGTGTAAGGTAAGGCCACACTGTGGTGGGAGGAGAGCAAGAGTGTTCAAATGTTAGAGAAAAAGACAATCTCGCAGGAAGAATTTCAGAAGAAATTCAAGTCACGCTATATGAATGAATGATATTATGATGACAAGGCTAAAGAATTCCATGAGTTAAAGTTGTGGAAAATGATTGTGGATGAATTTGTAAATAAATTAACCAATTTATTGAGATGTGTGCCTTATATGAAGGAGGGAAAAAACTAAAATATAGTGTTTTCAAAATTGTTTGCCAATATCCTATAAGGAGAGAATTGAGTTTGATAACCCAAGGACCATGGATGAGGTGGTCAGGAAGGCTAGGCTATGTTATCAGCAATTTAAAATTAAGAATGAAGGTGGAATATATGGAAGACTAAAGAGGGTAGCAGAGTTGGTGGGGGCATGAAAAAACAGAAACCACTCTACCTGAAGAATTTTGGTAGAGATCATCAAAGAAGGAAGGGGGTCAAAGGAGAGGTACCCTTCTAAACTCAATTTTATACTGGCTTGAAAGTGCATAATAGAACAACAAAAAAAACAGTACTGCCAAAGAACCATTAAGATACTAGGGATGCAGAGAGTAGCATATGCTAAGGGGTTGTCCACACAATTCCTGGTCCATCCAAAACATCCACGAAATTCATGAGTTCACCACTGTTACTGATGTTGCGAGGAATATATGAGGATCAGTGCAGCCTTCGAGAATTGATAAGCTGAACATTAGGCTACTATGCTGGAAATTGAAGGTAACATCTTAAACCAATCTGTGTCTATTTTGATAGATCCGGGGGCTAGTCTAAGTTATATTAGCCCCCAAATTGTAGAAAAATGCAATCTAAAAACAGAAAAATTCAGAAATGCATGGCTAGTTAAGATCACAATGGGAACCAAGAGGAGAGTGACCAGACACGTGAAACAATGTCTAGTTGATTTTAATGGGTATTCCTCAATGGTAGATTTGAACCTTCTTCTACTCGAGTTATATGATTTGTTGATTGGTAAGAACAACAACCTGATGTTATAAATTGTTTAGAAAAAACAATGGCATGTGTTGGTATGGATGGAGTCACTAAAATAATTAGAGGAAAATAAAAACTGGTATCAGTCTGGTAGATTTCAGCATTGCAGCTAAAAAGAAGTGCCAGGAAAGGTTTCCAATTATACTTGGCACAGGTGGAAACCAGAGCACAATTGGCTAAAAAGGAAATTTTGGAGACTGTACCGATCATTAAGGAGTTCCTAGATGTTTTTCTAGAAGAAATTCCTGGATTATCCCCATCTCAAGATATATATTTTACTATAAATTTAGTACATGGAGTTGTTCCCGTGTCCAGAGCTCCATATCGTATGAGTACCCCAAAACTATTGGAGCTAAATATGTAGTTACAAGAATTGCTACATAAAGGATATATTAGACCCAACGTTTCTCACTAGGGGACTCAAGTAGTATTTGTAAAAAGGAAGGTATGTAAATAATCTGTATTGATTACTGACAACTGAATAAATTAACAGTGAAAAACAGATATCCAATACCAATAATAAATTATTTATTTAATCAAGTCAAAGGAGCAACTATCTTCTCAAAAATTGACGTAGGAACGAGCTATCATCAGTTGCGTATAGAAGGAGGAGGATGTCCAAAAAGCAACTTTTAGAATGTGGAATATGCATTACAAAGTCATGGTGCTACTGTTCAACCTCACCAATGCACCCGTAATCTTCATGTGTCTTATGAGCAACATACTTCACAAGCACCTAGATCGATTTGTGCTAGTCTTCATTGACAACATCCTTGTGTATTCAAAAAACAAGGAAGAACATCAAGAACACCTAAGGCTAGTGTTTCAAACATTAAGAGAGCACAAACTGTATTGAAAACATATTAAGTGTGAATTTTTTAAACCCAAGATACAATACTTAGGACATGTCATCACTAAGGAGGGGTTGGCGATTGACCTAGAGCAAGTTAACACTATTCTAGAATCACTAGTACCAAAAGACGTATCTGTAGTTCGTTCCATTATGGGAATTGTTGGGTATTATCACATATTTGTGAAGAAATATTCCAAGCTAGCCTACCCCATCACCTCATTGCAAAAAAAAGGAGTGAAGTTTGAGTGGATGGAAAAATGCCAAGAAATCTTCAATAAATTGAAGGAAATGATGATAACTTCTCCCATCCTACATATATCATATCTAGATAAGGAGTTTATGGTATGCATGGATGCATGTATAGAGGGTTTAGGTGGGGTACTTCTGCAAGAAAATGCTGTTGTAGCATATGAGTCCCAAAATTGAAGAAACATGAGAAGAATTATGTTATTTATGACTTAGAATTAGCTACGGTAATTCATGCCTTAAAAATGTGGAGGAATTATCTGCTAGGAAAGAAGTTCATTTTGGTGACCAACCACATTAGTCTTAAATAAATTTTCAGTCAACCAGACCTGAATGCAAGATATGGTAGGTGGTTAGCCTTCCTTAGCGAATTTCAATTTGAAATAAAACATATTAAGGGGAAGGAGAACAAAATTATTGATGCCTTAAGTCCACATGTTCATGATTTGATCGCATATACAGGAACAAGTGTAAGGACAGATTTTGAGGAACAGGTAAGGCTAGCAAGGTAACATGATCCACAATATCAAGAGTTGTAGAATAAAATACAACAAGGGGAGAAATCTGAGTATGGTGTAAATTCTCAAGGATTGATCACCTACCAAAACAGATGGGTCATTCCCAATGTGACTACTCTAAAACAAATGATTTTAGATGAGCAACATAAGAAACCATATCCTGGCCGCCCTCGATACCAGAAAATGATAGCTGCTCTTCAGAAATAGTCTTTTTGGCCTAGAATGAAAAAATAAGTAGTTGATTATTTAGTAAAATGTTTGCAATGTTAGCAAATGAAAGTAGAGCGTCAACATCTAGTGGGTCTATTAACTTCATGTTGGGATAGGGTCCCCTAGGGTTAATTTGGGGTAAAAATCCCAAGTTTTGGGGCAAAAAGCCCAAGTTTTGTTGTAAAGAATGTAAAGTCTCCATAAGATGTGGTCGCAGAGAACATAGATGCTAAAGTATCATAAATGGTTTTACCCTTCTGTTATGTAAGTTATGTTAGCTTGTATAGACCTACCCACGGTCCACAGACCATGGGATTTTATAAAAAGGAGAGTCATATAGAGAGTCTAAGGATAGGATAGTAATGAAGAATGAATGTAATGGGTCATTAGAAGGAAGAGCGAAGAAGTCTTCGAGTAGAAGATAGGCTTTGCAGTTGTGTGCGCAAAGACCTAGAGTAGAAGTCCGCAGCTAAGTGCGCAGACCCCTGCAGCTGTGTGCGTAGGGAAGCCTTGAGCCTATAAGAAGAATAGAAGAATTAATAAAGAGATTATTCTGGAAAATATATGTGTTTTGTCTATCTATTTCTTTTATGAACTAATGCACTATTATGTTATGACAAATGATGGGTTTATGAATTAACATTGTATTAATGCGTGGTTTTACATGAATTACATTGTTACATAAATGCAAGCTATAATAACTATTTACATCAAGAATATCATGTTGCATGTTAATATGGTCAAAAAATTAAGTTGATTTGGGCAAATATAGACTTAAGGGTAGTTACAGAGGCACGTAAAGGGTTGATTCACCTATTTAGGGTTTGTGAAAGACATTTGTAGACGTTTGCAAAGGTCTAGAGCTTGGGTAAAGGAAGTTATATCGATAAGACTTAGAGGCTTATCGATCTACGGAAAGGTAGGTTTAGGGCATAAAATAACATCACGCTCATCTCTAGGTGTAGAAGCTTGGTTCCAGCATGCACCCATACTACTTCGGGTGAGAATTTAGTCTGCAGTCCATGGGTTGATGCCAAAAGGGCCAGTAGTGTATGGATTTGTTTGGAAAACTTAACTTTGAACCTGGGTCAGGAACCACTAAGCCAACAAATGGTTCCATTTCCGGGACCGGGATTGGCATAAAGAGATATGTGATGTTGGATCACTGGAATCCAACAAAGAAAGAAATTGAGGATTTGTTTGATAGAAAGATCCACAAATTTGCAGTGCAAGAAAACAGGAATCAACAATTAATGAAAGAATTGGTTGGATAGGTATTTATGCATGGAGATACACGAAATTTTCTTTTGTTCCTTCCCAATCGAGCTATACGATTAGATCACTAAATTAGAAGATGGACAGGGAAGGTGGAGGCTTGACGGTCCAATAGTGTGGATGCCAGAGTCAGTATGGAGATTGAAAGCCTCTGAAGATAATATCACGTGTGTTGTCAATCACTGGCTTGATTGTGTCATTGGAGGGTTTGTGATGGAGTTTGTGGTCGATACCTCGATTAGCCACAGCGAGCAGAGCGACACTTCTTCAAGGGACCACGAGGTAAATATTTAAGATCTTTGAATACTTAGATTAAAATGCTCTTGTGTGAAAAGCGGGTTATGCAATTACCTTGATGTTTGGATCTACGCAAAGTCGAAAGTTATTTAAGGATACAAGGAGAATAGGTTCTGAATATAGCCCACTGATTGAGCCTCCTCTGAGTTATGACAAAGGAGCAACATAGGTTTCTCCGCAGAGTGCTATACAGTTAATAAGGAAAGGGTTCCTGCGAATACCCCATCCGCCCACACCACCACCACCACCACCTTTGCCACTATTCAATATGGCGAATGCGGTGAAGTTGCCCTTTTTCAAGGGCTTGGGAAATGAGGGCCTAAACTAGTTTTGGTTCATTGCGAAGGCTATATGGAGAACCGAGAACGTTACAAATGATCAGATGAAGAAAGCAACATTGATTACTACTTTACATGATCGCGCACTAATGTGGTACAATAAGTATTGCACCAATAACCCAACAACTGCATTGGCAGACATTTGGATTGTGCTGAATAAGGAGTTCAGTAAACCCAAGTCTGAAGTGCACTCAATCATAGGATTCAAGGAAATCATGATGAAGCCTAGTGAGACACCTTAGGAGCTGGATTAGAGATTGAAATGCAAGATTCATGAAGCTAGCATGAATCTTACGAATGGGCAGCATCATGAATGGTTTGTGGCTTCGCTCTTGCCTCATTTAAGGGTTGCTTTATCACAGCAAAATATTGGGACCCAGGCAAAATCCCTTGAGATTGCGATGAGACTGCTTGAGACATCGATTCAATATGCTGCTTTGGGAGTTCAGTAGATTCATGCATAGTTGCAGAATATTTGCCTAGAATTCCAAAGTCTGGATAAGGATAGAGTGGCTTGGCCAGAGGTGCGAGAAGAAGTTTGGTGTCTGAAATGTAAGAGCTAGGGGCATGATAAAGATCATTGCCTCGTCTTTGTCAATTATGATGCAGAAGGAGGGCTAATGCCTCTGAGGCAGAAAGCTCAAGCAGGGCTAAGTATGGGGCCCATGCTGTGGTGTGCTATATGTCAGGTAGTTGGAAAACATGTGACATAATTTTCACTTGCTACAAAAATTTGTACAAACACCGCAACAACTCCTTTGCAACTTCTGCAAATTAGTAGGTCATGATGAGTGCAATTGTTGTAGTTATGATTTAATGATGGAGAGAACACCTGTGTATCGGATGCAAATAGAAACTTAGCCTCCAGATCAAGGTGTTGGGGGAGTGCAAGGAGGATATCAGGAATGTGGACAAGGCCGAGGCAGAGGAGGACCTGCAAGAGGTCGAGGACAAGTTATTTGCTACAATTATGGTGGGCCAGAACACTATGCACGATAGTGTACAAACCCGTTGGGCCTATCGTGCCGATACTGTACTCAGTTTGACCACGTGACAAAAGACTACAATGTATTAATAGACTTGATGTGGGAAAAGGGGACGCAACCTCAGTAGCCTACCCAGAACCTGCAAATGATGAGGGCTAAACCCTACGAAGAAGATCATAATGTGAATATAGTGCTGCAAAGTGGAATGACGACTGGCGAAGATAAGGGAAAGTAGCCTGAAGAAAGTGAATGGGTCTGCAAAGCTCTAGAGAAGGAGGTTGGCTTTGATCTAGAGTGTGCGAAAGAAACCTTCATGGAAGCGAAGAAAAGCTTCGCTAAGGCTTCTACCTCAGGAAGTCAGGATAAGCAGTCTGAAGAAATGGACCCATCCATGCTTACTACCTTTTTGGAGACTTGTATGAAGCTACTACATGATAGCAAGGCCGTAAAAGCATTACAAGAGTTGATAAATAAATGTGTCAGCTGTTGTTTTCTTTCCACAAGGGGCCACAAGACAGCTTAGTCATTTATCCAGCCCTACAACACCCATTGTTTCTCTATGCCAAGAGAAATTCTCAGAGCTCACAGATTTTGTCAATGCATCTGCACTATTCTTCAAAGTGTCCACCTTTACCAGCAACACCTTGTTGTCTTCTATCATATCCCTCACAAAGTGATACTGAACATCAATGTGCTTTGTTTTTGAATGATATGCAAGTTTCTTTGCCAAGAAAATTGCTCTTTGGTTATCATAGTATATCCTTATAGCTACCTATACTAACCCCATACTTGAACACAATCTTTGCAACCAAACTACTTCCTTTCTTGCATGAGTGGCTACCATGTATTTTGCCTCTGTAGTTGATAGTGCCACTACAGATTGTTTCTTACTCATCCAACTGAATACACCTACAAATAGGTTAAACACATAACCACTTGTAGATCTTCTCTGATCTAGATCTCCAGCCTAGTCTGTATCAACAAAGCCATGAATATCCAACACTATGTCCAATCCTGGTCTTCCTTGGTAGCACAAACCATAATCATTAGTGCCACAAAAATACATGTAAACCCACTTCACTATTGTCAAGTGATCCTTCCTAGTTTTGACATAAACTTGCTCAATACTCCCACTGCATGTGCAATGTCTGGTCTAGTATAGACCACCGCATACATCGGGCTACCGACTGCACTTGGATATGGAACATGGGCCATGCCCTCTTCCTCTTCTTGTGTCTTGGGACACTATCCAACAAATAACTTTACACCTAGAGGAATAAGAACCTTCACCGATTTACTATCCTGCATATTAAACCTCTACAATATTGTCTTCACATACTTCCTTTGGTTTAACCAGAGCTTCCTCTTTGTCCAAACTCTTTTAATTTCCATGCCAAAAATATAGTTTGCAGCACCAAGATCTTTCATGTTGACTTTGGAGGACAAATTGGTCTTCATATCCTAGATAATTTCTTTGTCATTTCCAACTAGAAACATATCATCCACATACAAGACCAAATAAATAACACAAACACCAATTAATTGAAAATACACACAATGATCTGCTTTGCTTCTAGTGAAGCCAAGTCCCCTTATAAATGTATCAAATTTCTGATACCACATCCTTGGTGATTGTTTTAACTCATACAGAGACTTCTTTAACTTGCATACCAATTCTTTCTTACTCTTCACCCCAAAGCCTTTAAGTTGCTTCATGTAGATCTCCTCTTCCAGATCCCCATGAAGAAATGTTGTCTTCACATCCATCTGTTCTACCTCAAAATCAAAAGCAGCAGGAACAAATAAAAGTAATATAATAGAAGTTACCTCGGAAACAGGAGAAAAATGTCACCAAAATCAATTCCCGGCACTTGGGAATAACATTTTGCTACCAATTGAGCTTTGTATTTCTCCACCTTTCCTTCTACATTTATCTTCTTCTTGAACAACCATTTGCTGCCAATGGGTTTCCTTCCAGCTGACAACTCCACCAGATCCCAAGCCTCATTTTTGTGCAAAGATGCCATTTAATCAACCATGGCCTGTTTCCAGATTTTTCTATCCTCTGAATCTGCTGCTTCCTTCACAGTTCTCAGATCATCATCAGTAATAGATAAAGGAAAATTTGAACAAAGAAGATGGACTATGCCTTTCTGGATGCCTTCTTTCTCCAACTGATCTTCTCACACCGAGAGTTTGTGGCTCTTCATCTTCTGATTCCTCCTCTATTGTAGAGTCTGATTATTCCTCCTTTAGCTCAAACTCTATCTTCTCAGGTTCCTTTGTTTGGAATTCATGTTTAATAACATCTTTCACCTCTTTGAACACCACATCTCGATTATACACAACCTTCCTTATTACTGGGTTCCAAAGCTTATAACCCTTTAAACCATCCTTATACCCAATAAAGATGCACTTTTCAAATTTACTATCCGACTTCATTCGTTTCTCCTTTGGAACATGTACATATGCATCACACCCAAATACCCTCAGATGTGAAAGAGAGGGTTTCTTACCAGTCCATACCTCTTGTGGAGTCTTATCCTCCAATTCTGATGAAGGTGATCTATTGACTGGGTAGCATGTTGTCTCCACCACCTCTGCCCACAATTCCTATCCTAACTGAGCACCACTGACCATGCTTCTTGCCCTTTCCATCAACGTCTTGTTCATTCTTTCTACAACTCTATTTTGCTGAGGTTTATATGGAGTAGTATTATATTGTGCTATACCACACTTCTTACAGCATTCTTCAAATTCCTTTTTGCAAAACTCTCCACCAATATATGTCCTTAGTAGCTTTATCTTCTTCTCTGTCTGGTTTTCCACCAGAGCCTTAAATTCTTTAAACCTGTCAAAGGCTTCAGAGTTCATCTTAAGGAAATATATCCATGTATTCCTTGAGAAATCATCTATAAATGATACATAGTACACAGACTTACCCAGTGATGGAACCTTCACAGGTCCAAACACATCACTGTACACAAGCTCTAATATCTGTTTGGCCCTCTTACCACCAAAGGGGAAACTGACCTGATTCTACTTCCCATATACATAATTTTCATAGAAATCAAAATCCAGAGAGCTATTACTCATAACTTCTACCATACCTTTACCATGAAGTATTTGAAGGCCCTTCTCTCCAATATATCCAAGCCTTTGATGCCACAGCATGGTCTTCTCTCCAAAGACCATTAGATTTTCTACTCCACTTTCAGGAACCATGGAACTATTGCACCCATCAACAAAAATGCTACCTTGCAGCTTGTACAAAGTTCCAATTTGAACTCCCCACATCAATACCAGTGTTCCCCGAACCATCTCACAAGTATCCTTCTCGAATACTATTTTTACACCTACATCATCCAGCTTGCTTATAGAAATAAGATTTCTGGCTAATGCAGGAATATGCAGAACCCAGAAGTGTTCTAACCCTTCCACCTTGCAACTTCAACTTTACTTTACCGCGACCAACGATTCTAGCCTTCCTGTCATCCCCCAAGAAGACATCACCACCATCATATTTCTCATACTCGCAGAAACACTCGCTATGGGGAGTGAAGTGAAAGGATGCACCTGAGTCAATCAACCATGCCTCATGGTCTACATGTGTACTTGAAGAATCCAAGTACACATCCCCACCTTCATCTGAGGTGGTTTTCACCTCTGTAGAAGGAGTATCATTAGATCCCTTTCCTTTATCAGGAGATTTAGATTCACAGTCCCTTTTGTAGTGCCCTTCCTTTCCACATTTCTAGCACACCACCTTTACATGTTTTCCTGGATATTTAGATCTTCCTCTAGATTTAGATCTCCCACTCGATGACTTATTTTTGTTTCTGTTCTGGGACCATCCTCATATAGACAAGGAATCACCATTCTGGCTCTCCATATTTTTCTATCTCATCTCCTTTGTCAGCAAGGATGAGACAATTAGTGCTCCCCGAACCATCTTGTAGGTATCCTTCTCAAACACTGTTTTTACACCTGCATCATCCATCTTCCTTACAGAAATTAGATTTCTGGCTAATGCAGGAATATGCAGAACACCCAGAAGTGTTCTAACCCTTCCACCTTGGAACTTCAACTTTAATTTTCCGTGACCAATGATTCTAGCCTTCCTGTCATCCCCCAAGAAGACATCACCACCATAATACTTCTCATAATCGCAGAACCACTCTCTATGGGGATTGAATTGAAAGGATGCACCTGAGTCAAGCAACCATGCCTCATGGTCTACATGTGTACTTGAAGAAGACAAGTACACATCCCCACCTTCATCTGAGGTGGTTTTTGCCTTTGCAGATGGAGCATCATCAGATCCCTTTCCTTTATTAGGATCTTTAGATTTACAGTGCCTTTTGTAGTTCCCTTCCTTTCTGCATTTCCAGTACACCACCTTTACAAGATTTCCTAGAGATTTAGATCTCCCTCTAGATTTAGATCTCCCACTCGATGACTTATTTTTGTTTCTGTTCTGGGACCGTCCTCGTACAGACAAGGCATCATCATTCTAGCTCTCCATATTTTTCTATCTCATCTCCTTTGTCAGCAAGGATGAGACAATTTCATCAAGTTGCAAGGTAGTTGTATTGATACCTATTGCAATAACCAGACTATCCCATGAGTCTGGTATAGAACACAACAAATTGATGCAATTTTCTTCATTTGAAATTTTAATATCAATAGATAAAAACTCACTTACCACGGTATTAAATTCGCTCAAATGCTCTATCACCGAGTCTCCATCTTTTATCCTCAGGTTGTACAACTTTTTCCGCATGAACATTTTCTTCACTAGAGACTTAGATTGGTACAAAGTCCATAACTTGTCCCACAAATCCTTAGCCGTAGCTTCCCCTAATACATTCAGCAATACTAAATCTGGGACACACAATTGTATTGTGCTCTTTTCCTTCCAATATAACTTCTTCCATTCTTCATCAAACACTCCCGTTGATTTCGTACCTAGATCTACCACGATCCACTAATCTTTATCCACCAACAGATCCTCCATCTTGAGTTTCCACAACTCAAAACTCTGACCACTAAATTTCTCGATCTCTATCTTTCCACTGCTCGCCATCTTCTTTCACCACCAGAATCGATCTTGGAGATCTCCCACTGAACAGGGTCTACCACAGACCCAAGTGAAACCCCTTAGATACCAAATGAAGGTTTTAACCCCGTACAGAAATTACCTACATATGAATCCTAAAACACAGAAAATAAACAATGCGAGAGCATAACACATAAAACACATATACACAGACTTTTTCCCCCAGATCCCAAAACTGGGGCTACCAGCTTGTTTTTTCATTATGTTCCTTTCAATGTTACAATACATATTTATACTTGCAAAAGCATCCAATACCATGGACCGAAAATGATCACCTCCAAAACCATGGACCAAAAACCATCACGTCCAAAACCATGTGCGGAAAATCATGCACAAAACCATAGATAGCTCTGTCATAGACCCCATAGGGTGGGGTTACCCCCACCCCTCAAACCCCCTGTGACTCTCCACACTAAACAATTAGTGCAACAAAGGGGGGTCTCCTCTCCCCTTCTAACCCCCTCGGTTAAATACGTGGGCTAGTTGTGAAAGAATATAACACAACCCAACAAAGAAAATGCTCCTTAGGGACCACGCATGGTCAGGAAAATTGGTAAGTATAAGGAAATAATAGGGCATGAGATGAGGCTCACCACGCAAATAGGAGAATATGTAATGGACCAAGTTATTTTAGATCTTGGGTCAGAGGAAAATTTTTCTCCTAAAGAAACATGGGAGAGAATGGGGAGACCTGTGCTACAGTGGTCTCTGATTCAATTGATGATGGTGAACTAGCAAAATATTATTCCAATGGGAACATTACAGGGAGTGACAGTAGATATTGAAGGCATAAGTGCATTGGCGGATTTCGAAGTGATATAGATTATCGATGACAACAACCCCTACCCCGCACTCCTTGGGATCGACTGGGCTATTGATATGAATCAGGTGATCAATTTGAAGAAGTAGACAATGTCATTTCAGAGGAAATTGCTCCTTGTAGTAGTACCGTTGTAACCTGCAGAAGGACCGCACTATACTGAACTAGTCCGCAATTATGAAAGTGAAGATGATTTGGACAAAATCTACAAAATAATAACACAAGACCAAGATTGGGTGTATCCGACAGTAGATGGATGCATTGCATGCGACCGCAAAAGTTCCTGCACGTCAGATTCAGATGAGGAATTGGAACACTCGCATAATAGGTTTCATGAAGTATCTATGCTACGCTGTAACATGATGACTAAATTGTTGCATTATGTATGATCGAAGGTAAGGCTTCTGCCTTATTATGATGTTCTAATTGATGTAGATAAATTTTTGGATGCATTTGAAAGGGAAGTGCTTGAGAAAAATTGCTTCCAAGCACTAGATTTGGCACTGTGTGCTACACACGCAAGATGGTGAGGTATACATCAAGACAATTTTGATGGATGGTGCGAATAATGAAGGATGATGAGGGTGTGGTTTGGTCAACTGAAAGTTTTATTAACAAAGAAATATGATGGGAGGAGTGATCTACGCAATCACTTAGCAAAATGGACTAGTGCTTATGGAACAGAGCCGCAACCAGAGTGAGTGCACTTGTTCTGTCACACTTTGGATGTAATACCAATGAATTGGTACTTGGAAATAGAGCTCCGCCATGACACTGACAAATGGGATATTTAGAGGCAAGGATTCTTAATGACATTCGACTTTGGAGATGGATTCAACTACATTGATGAAGTGTTGCAAGAGGTGAAGGCATCGATCTTCAGAATACCGTAGGATCCCTTATATTTGATTCAACCAGATTGGACCACCCAGCTATGCCATGCGCTGGAGTGCTATAATGTGACTGCTAAAGAAGAAGAGGAGGATCCAAGGAACATTAATATCCCAAAGGCAGAAGGTCACCGTGAAGTTGAGGGACCGCAGATAGAGAATCCAAATATCACCACACCACTAAAAACTAAACAAGTGAACATTGGAACAGAGGTAGAGCCAAAATTTACAAAGATAGGGGACTATTGGGATGATGCTATGGTGGATAAGGTTGCTGAGTTACTTCATGAGTACCAAGATTTGTTCCCTACAAAGTTTTCAAACTTGAAGGGGATAATAGGTGATTTAGGAGTGATGAAAATAATGTTGAAACCAGACGCGAAGCCTATTAAGTAGAGGCCATATTGCCTTAATCATAAGTACAAGGATAAATTCTACTTGTGCTTGGACAAGATGTTGGCAACGGGTATTATTGAACTAGTGGAGGAGTCATAATGGGTAAGTCCTATGGTAGTTCAGGAAAAGAAGTAGAAGGATGAGATAAGGAATTGCGTAGATCTCAGGAAGTTGAACGATGCTTGTGTTTATGATCCTCTCCCAATTCTGTTCACAGATGAAGTGCTGGATAATGTTGGCAGACAAGAGGCCTATTCATTCACTGATGGGTTCTCTAGATACCATTAGATAAGCATCACACTGGAAGATAGGAGTAAGAGTACCTTCATGACTGAGTGGGGATTCTTTCAGTATATGGTAATGCCTTTTGGACTTAAGAATGTGCTGGTAATCTTTTCACGCATAGTTATTGCAACATTCAAAGAGTTCATTCACAAGTTTTTGGAGGTATACTTTGACTATTGGACAGTGTTTTGACTGGTAAATTGCCATGTAGCTAGTTTGCGCTTGATGCTAGATACATGCCAAAGGTATTAGATCATGCTAAACTTGAAGAAGTCTTTATTTTTCACCCCTTTCATAATCTTGTTGGGTCATGTAGTGTGCAGGCAAGGATTAATGGTGGACCCATCTAAGATCGTAGTTATAATGAATTTGGAGGCTCCAAGGAGAGTTAAACAGTTGCATGCAACACTAGGTCATATTGGATACTATGAAAATTCATCAAGAGCTATGCCCAAATTACCGTGCCAATGGAAAAGCTATTGAAGAAGGATGCTACATTCTATTAGAATGAGGAATGTCAGCAGATCCTAGATGTGTTAAAGGAGAAAATGGTCACCGCGCCGATCCTAGTCTTCCTAGAATGGAAGAAGGAATTTCATGTGCATGTGGATGTGTCATGTATCATGTTGGGAGCACTACTGATGCAGGCCGGTGAAGGAAAATTGGATCACCCGATAGCATTCACGAGAAGGATGTTGTCGAAGGCTGAAAAGAACTATTCGACAACACAATGCAAAGGGTTGACTATGGTGTATGCGCTCCAGAAGTTCAAGCATTACTTACTAGGAAGACACTTTAAGATGTATACAAACCATTCTGCATTAAGTTACCTAATCAACAAGCCTGTGTTGGGGTGGGAATATGCAGATGGCTAATGTTATTTGAAGAGCATAATTTTGATGTAATTGTGAATCCAGGGTGCTTGAATGCAGGGATAGATCATCTATTGTGCATTGAAACAGGACAGGAGCCTACCAATTTGGAGGAAGGGATTCCTGATGGGTAGCCCTTTGCATGCACATGGAAGACAATCATTTTTTAGACCTTATCCAATTCTTAACTATAGGAATAGCTCCAAAAGGATACACTAGTCAATAGAAGAAGCAATTGGTGGTGGGAATAGTAGATTTTTATGTTATTGTAGGTCACTTGTATAAAATGGGATCGAACAAGATACTGCGATGCTATGTGCCTAATTTCGAATGAAGCAGTATCCTAGCTGAAGCCCATGGTGGGGCTGCGGGAGGCCATTATGCATGAAAAGCAACAATGCAGAAGGTTTTACGTGCTAGTTTGTGGTGGCCAACATTTCATAAGGATTTCAAAGCATATTGTTGGGCGTGCGATGCATGCCAGAGAACCAACAGGCCATCGCGGAGGGATGATCTGCCTTTGAATCCGCAGGTATGATTGCAACCATTCAAAAAATGGGCAACTGATTTTTTAGGACCAATTCATCCTCCAGGAAAGAAGACGAGTCCGTGGTACATCATCACCATGACCGAGTATTTGACCAGATGGGCAGAGACACAACCTGTGAAGGACTATATAGGGACAACTACCAAATTTTTGTTTGAGTATGTGTTGACCAGGTTTCGTTGCCTGAAGATTTTAATGAATGATCGCGGTACACACTTCCTTAATGAAATGATCAGCATGTTGACAAAGGAGTTCCAGGTTTATCGTTAGAATAGTACGCCATATTATCCTTAGGCCAATGGGACAGTTGAAGTGTTTAATAAGATCTTGGAGGATGTGCTAACAAAGGTTTTGCAATGTGCAAAGGAATGATTGGGACGTGCGCATACCAGCTATGTTATGGGCCTATAGAACTACTTATAAGAAGCTTACTGGTCAGACACCGTTTAGATTGGTCTATGGCATAGAGGCTATGATGCCCATGGAGTATATCATGCCTAGTCTACGCATAGTGGCATTCACAGGGATGGTGGACCGCAGAGCCTTAGAAGAGTGGCTCGTGTAGTTGACAAACCTCGAGGAAGATAGATTTTTGGTTGGATTCCATCAGCAGGTATAGAACGAACACAAAAAGGCATGGCACAAGTGGCACATCAAACTGCGCACCTTCAAGGTAAATGATTTAGTTTTATTATATGACAGAAATTTTGATAAATTTCCAGGAAAATTTCAGATGCATTGACTGGAGCCATATGTGATCAAGGAGATTACCAATGGTGGAGCAGTTTAGCTTGTGAAATTGAATTGAAATCCATTTCCAAGAAAGGTAAATTGTAGTTGATTGAAGCCATACACTAGGGATTCAGCTCGATGACAACATGATGGCAAGACAGTATTAGCGCTCTAGGTAGCCGCAAGGAGGCGCGGGACTATAAACTACACTGTCCAGATTGTAGAGCTGCGTGATGAGGGGTCTGTGTGAAATAGGAGGATGTCACAGTACCAAAAGAAGTGCGAAGGGCATTGTGCTATAGGGGTGGAGACCGCACAACACAACCGGAAAGTGTCTGTTACCATCACTATTCATGATTTGACTGCCAGAAGACGGTCAAGAGGAGCTGGCATCCGGCATTTAAAGCATTTAAGGCTAAAATCTAGTGTGAAATATTTGGAAATCTGCTGCCAATCTCACATTTGTGGACAGATTTTGGGGGAAAAAGTTGAATTTGAATTCAAGTTCACCTATAAATTACAAGTGGCCATCCCGTGAGAAACACTTTGCGTTCTGAGAATTTTTGAGTTGTGTTGTCTACTGCACATGAACCATGAGTTCTTTCATGATTTTCTTTCAAGCCCCATGTTCGCTCAGTATTCTGATTCAGACTGCAATCTTATTCAAGACATCATGTTAGTACTAGGTCCGATAGAAACTACAAGCGCTGGAGAGAATGTTGCCTCTAAGGGAGTTGCCCCTCAAGTTGTGAGTATGGAGGTTCCAGCAATAGTTCCTAAGGTGATGAGGTCACCTAGGCTAAAGCTTACATTGATGAGAGAGGCCCTTAAACCGAAGAAGGATAAGAAAACGAAGCTGATTCCGGTGCGTGAGTCACCGAGGAAACATGCAGCTACATAGGCACAACATAAAGAAAACCCGAGCACAAAGGAGAAGGGGAGGGTGTTAGTTCTGGAGATAGAGGAGGGCGCAAATGATATTGACATTAAGGGGGTGGACCCTATTTCAAAACTATCGGAGTATATCCCTCCATGAAAGGGAAAGGTGAAGGTCCCGAAGGACCCAGATGCCAGACAATTCTCCCTGAACACTCCCCTGTTGCTGAAGAATACTACCTCTGAAGAGCTGCGCTTGGCACAAGTCCCACATTTGAAGCTTGAAGACTAGGTTTTTTTGGACCTTGAGCAGTTACCCCACCTTGCTACCAACATATTCATGTAGAGGCTTTTCTACAAGGAGTCTGGAGTCACCGCGTTAGAGCCGGTGGAACGGATTCACGGAGACAACAAGTCAGGGCTGCTAAACTTGTTATGGGTGTCGCACTACCATCAGTCAAACATAAACCTAAAATTCATCAGATAGTTGTTGTGTCTGGTAGCAACGGGTGCCTATGGCTCAAAGAGCCGATCCCCATAATTGACTTGTTGATCTACAGGATCACACTATTACCACACACTGGGATGAATCCAGCCAAGGTGTTTGGCGAAAAGACGAGCGAGTGTGACCTCACTAAGAAGATGAAGGACAAGTTTAAGCTTCTCAAAATGCTATGCAGATATTCAATTACCAACATTACCAACCCTGCGGTCAAGATTACCACACAAATTCTGGCTAGCAAGGTGATGAGAAAGTGCCCCGCGGAGGAGGTACTAACACCAATAGTTTCTTTGGTGGCTGAGTGCATGAAAGGTGTACAGTTCAACTGGGCATGCTACCTATATAGCGAGTTCCTCGCGAACTGCACAAAGGTGCAGAACACAATTAAGACTTTTCAATATTCATGGTTGTTGCTCTCAATAGTGCTGGTCGCGTGGGACTTGCCAGAGGATAGCCAATTTCCTCTTGTGGAGAAGGATTTACCAGAAGCAACAAATTTCACATCTCTTTGGGCCATGAAAGATGTTGCATGAGTGATGGAAAGCAAAACCTTTTGGGTGCTGATGGAGGCGAGTATTCACATTGTCTAGAAGTCGTGGTTGTTACCAACCGTGTTTGAGCAGTTGTGGGGGTAAGAAAAGTTCAATGTGGAATTCCACCATGTTTACATTCGAGCACGCAAGGACCCCAAGAAGAAATGGTTTGACTTACCCTACCTGGCCATGGATGACACAATTCCAGAAGTCATCAAATGTTGGCTAGTAGACTAGCACGTTCCATCTGATGAGGCCACCAGGACTAGCAAGTCTGCAAAGAAGTGGGAAATGGAAGAAATCAGATAGAAGGTACAGCTATTGGCTAAAAAGAGGAAGAAACAGGTCGAGGAGAAGGACCAAGCAGAAGCAAAGAACCCCACAAAAGAACATCCATAGTAGGAAGAGCGCGGCTCCAACAGAAGCCAAAAATCTCTTTTTCCCCAAACAAAGGAAGAAGAGTGGTCAGATCAGGGCAATGGAGATCAGCAAGAATGTACTTCCTTCCTGGTCAAGTGGTATAGGAAGCAGGAGAAGGGAGAAATGTGCAAGAAGACAAAGGCCTCCAAGTCGTCGATGTAGAGCTATAAAAAGGGTCTCTTTCACCTCTAGTTACCTCACATTAGTATGTCAATCTGGGAACATCTTGCTATTTCAAAAGAGTGTCTCAGTCTGAGGCTTAGCACTTGTCAGAGTAATGCTCGTAGTACAACTACTTAAAGGCTACGAAAGTAAATGGCTGCATGTCTACAACTTAACTACTTCAAAAGGCTAAATCACACCAAGCATTGCATCAGTCGAAGGTTCGGTAGCAATAACCCATCCTTTTCATAACTGATGAGAACAAATCCGAGGTCTGGGAGCTAGGTAGCAGATGCTGGGGCTCACTACAGCCTGAGATCGTCCTTGATGAATATAAATGAAACGGCAAGTAAAGGAAATAGCGATGAAATAGAACAGCACATCAGCCAAGGGTTTAGTAGCAATAACCCATCCCTTTCATAGCTGATGGGAGCAGATCAGAGGTCTGGGAGCCAAATAGCAGATGCTGACACTCACTACAGCCTGAGTCTGTCCTTAAGAAATGGCAAGTAAATGAAACAACAAATCAACAATCTTGAAATAGACCAGCAATTGAAATGGAACAACAATTCAGAAATGGAACGACAACTAAATGGAACAGCAATTCAGAAATGGAACACCAACTAAATGGAACAACAATTCAGAAATGGAACAGCAACTAAATGGAACAGCAACTGAAATAAGCAATAACCAAGTTCATCATGATGTGATTTTATTTAACCACTCCAATCAAAACATCAATCCTGCAGTCTTAAAATATGTACACATACTATAGAACAATACTACCAATTACAACCCTAGAAACACAATGTGCTTAATCTGCTTTTGTTATTGATCTAAATAAACGCATGCGATTGCATCTCAAGATATAAACAGTAACATTCAATAATCATCTGAAATCAGACTTCTCAAGATAACTGTCATAATGCTAAAGCACAATCACAATGAACTCTGTACTGGAGTGATAATATCCTGTAGAGATTAATCAACACTTTAATGAATTGGTAACATAATACAGTGTCAATATAAGACTTCAATTCGCAGGAACATTAAACAAGTTAAACATAACAGAGCATGTAATATAACGTTCATAAAACACAACAGATTACCAGATTACGCCTATGAACAAACCACACAGAAACCACGCGTAATGGTACAAGAGCAAGTGTCCTCCAGGGCTGGGCCCTTAGCCTCCAGGGGTACACCGCTTAAGATTGATCCAGGATCAAAGATAAAAGAGTAACCAAGTCTGTATTAATGCATGAAATAAACTTACAGCAAAGCAAGTCTTAACAGGACATAAAGATCATAGTCTTGATCTGTTAAAAAGGAATTACAACAGAACCTCCCCCATAGCCAACAATGCTATCTCTTATATAAGGATGATGACAGAGATATCTAGATACAGAAAATAGATAAAATAGTGATCCCTCAGGATCTAAGATCCTGAGGGATTCGCAGAATCATTAACCCTGAGTCACTTCTTTCCTTTTCTGCTCTGAGCTGGTATCTCCGCTTCCTTTTCTGGGTTGGTCCATTTTGATCTGGTCTGTTTGCAGTTTCCCGTCAAAGGGAGAGCAGTTAGCTCCTCTTCATCTTTCCCTTTGAGATGGCTAATTTCTGCTTTTCTTCCTTCCTGCACATAGGAACGGCAATTATTAGTTTTTCCTATTAACCTCACGTGTTTCGTTATTATCTAAGTTTAAAATGCAGAAAGGTTTATATATCCTAATGAAAAATATACTGAAATAACCATCAAAACATACCTTCTTTGAGACTCTACACACCCCCCAGCTTACCCTTTTTCATGGCCTCATGAAAACATTGTAGTTGATATGCAATGCAGTGAGTGAGTAAGCTGGAGATGGAATCTCATGTGAGGGTCTACAGCCGTGATGCGAAACTAAATAATCAAAGAAGTGGCCTGTCTAACCCTCAGGCATCTCATATAGGGCTTGGTATCCGGGTGCTGGATGCCAAATGATTGGACTCCGAAACCTATATCCTAACTAGGATGGCCCTGCCCTCAAAACAATTTCGCCATAGAGGGGAAAACGGCTAGCAGCAAGTCTAAAGTTCTCATATTTAAATGGTTCTCTGAACTGAATATTCGGATTAGATACTTGATATCGAAATTTAGCTGCATCAATGGCAGGGTCCTTAATAGAGGAAAAGTATTCAAGTCCCTGCCGAATGATTGCCTCATGCATGGGTCCTAGCGCTTCAATCACTCCTGGAGCCCTCATAAGTTTTCTATGACTCCTCCATAACTGCGCTGGATCCCTAGGCTTGGCTCTTACCCAAAGATCTAATCCATTCTCTTGTTTTTGAAAAGTGTTATAAGCTTTGAGCCATTTAATTTGATTAACTGCAAATGAGATAAATGCTTGCAATTGAATGTCCCCAACAAAAGGGCCTGGGTTCAATTCAGTCTCTTGTTCTAGTATAAGGTTATGTAAGTAAAATTCACATAATAATCTCTGCACTTTCATCCCATAATGTTTACAGTAGTTTATGAAATCATCCATAGTGTTAATCTGCATAGGAGCGCCTGCTTTGACAGCCTTTATTTTCAATTGTAAATACCTCTCCATGAAAAATAGGGCATAATTTTTGGCAGGGGCTCTACATGCTAGAACGTCATTATATAAAGAACACAAGGTATCCATTTGTTTGATAACTACATCTAATCTACGGGTTACCTTGGCAACTTTCTCTTGTTCCCTTCGCCATCCTTCGAAAGCTTGGCTTTCAGATAAGTTGACGTTCCTTAGCTGCTGCTATAATTCTTCATATTTTTCTCGGGGGACCATTTGCTCCCTGAGCTTTTCTGCTTCTTTTTGGGCTTGCTTCAAATGTTTGTGGAGGGTTCTTGTTTTTGGGTCCTTCTTCCATGCATCCGTGGAGGCTGGGAGCTTTACTTGAACTTTCTTATTACGCTGCTTCGAGTTCAGAGCCCTTATTACTCCCAACGGTGGTGCCTCCATCTGAACCATCTTATCATCCTTTTCAATTTAACACAAAATCCAGCCCACTGTTGTTCCTTTTCAAATGGAACAGCAGTTTGTTTTTCAGCTTCATTTGGAACAACTGTTTGGCTTATGTCAGGGTTTTGAGCAGTGGGACGGCTTCTGGTCCTCCGCCTCCTGCCCTTAAGCAGCCTTACTGGTGTGGTCAAACCTTTTCTTCTTGAAGTCCCCTTCACCCTTTGCCTTGCTTTTAGAATCCTAATCTGCTGGTGAAGCTGGGCTATTATATTCAACAATGTCCGCTTTTCCCTTCGTAATTCCCTTATTTCCATCATATCTTCCGAAGGAACAGCAGGCTGTTCACTGCGGTTTGGATTTTGGCTAGCTTCCTGATTTTCTCCCTGAGGTAACTGTTCCGGGGTAAGAACCTTACTTGGCTCTGTTATTTCTTGGGCTGATTCCTCTTCTGCCCTTATTTCCTCCGGACTTTCCTCTGGTGGCTTCTGACTAGGAACGGGTTGTTCCTGCTCAGCATTTTCTAATATCTTCTCATTATGAACGGGCAAGTTTTCTATTTCTGCCTCTTCTTCATGCAATTCCTCGGGTGCATCTTTCTCCTGGGTTTTCTCTTCGGCATGGAGGTTTGATGGACTCAGGGGTTGGCCATATTCGCCCATATTGGCCAAAATGTCGGCCAATTCATCTTCCCTTAACGGGTCTTGTAATGGGCTCCCTTCCTGCTGTTCCATTCCTTCCTCCTGCTCGAACTGCTCAACTTCTTTCTTTTCGTCTCCTTCTTCAGTCTGCTCATCTTGTTCTTCTTCTCTCCCTGCAGATTGCTCTGGCTCCTCCTCTCCTTCTTCTGTTTCTGCCTCTGCAGACTGCTCTTCTCCCTCGACGTCTTCTTCTTCCGTTTCTGTTTCTGCAGACTGTTCTTCTTCCTCGACGTCTTCTTCTTCCGTTTCTGTCTCTGCAGACTGCTCTGTTTCCTCGCTGCCTTCTTCCTCTGTTTCTGTTTCTGCAGACTGCTCTGTTTCCTCACTGCTTTCTTCTTCTGTTTCTGTTTCTGCAGACTGCTCATCTTCGATTTCTATTGCTTGGCTCGTGCTTGCCTGGGGCTTCTCCAGCCCTCCTTGTAGCCCTGCGAGCCTTGCTGACTTTCTACGTTTTTCTGGCTGTTTGGGTGTACTAGTGTCATGTTTCCACTTTTCGGGTCGGTTTTCAGATTGTTTTTCAGGCTGCACTTCTGTGCAAGTGTCCTGTTTTCGTTTCTCTGAACATTGGGGTGTGCTATCAACTCATTTTTGTTTTTTCGGGCGTCCAGATGTGGCCATCCCTTTATTGATAATAACAATTAGGTCTTCCCAGCTGCTCTGCTGCTGGGTGAGACTGTAATTTACTATCAAGCGAATTAATCCATGGTGGCTAATAACTGATTCTATGTGCTGTGCCTTCTTCATACTTCGTGCGACATCATGCAATAGTGAATTCAACAATGCAGGCAAATTCACAGAACATTTTTGTTTTAAGACAGCTAGGAGTTTAAGATGTCGTGGTCTTACCACGTCTTTTCTGCCTTCGCAAGTGATGTAGCTTTGGATGATTTTTTCCAATTCCGCCCATGGCTCTCCTAGCGTTGCTGGTAGCACCCCCTTTCCTCGGATTATCATATTCTGGCCCTCATCCTGAAAGATTTCCAAAATCTTCTGCAGCCTTTCCTTCTTTATTGTCCATACTGGTCCCGTGGCCGGTAGTCCCGTGACTCTTGCTATTATGTCGTCAGTGACTTCTATTCGCCTTCCTCTTACTGTGGAGTATTCTTCCTGTAAGTTCTGTAAAAATTCTCTTGCTACTGTTTTATTAGACTCCTTCAGGCGGTTGAAATAGGTCAACCATCCTGCTCTTTTCAGGATTCTTCGGGCTACAGCCAAAACAGTTAATGTTTGCAGTTCTCGACGGACTGACCTTCCTCCCATAGTTTCACTGCCAATTTTCAAAGGAACAGCAGCTGTTTGTTGAAGCGCAGAGAAGCTGGTAGCATATTCCTCGTTCAAATTCAAATGCAACAGCGTATGCAATGGAAATAGCTTCGAACGTCAGCTCATGCAGAAGAAAACAAAAATAGCAAAAGATCATACCGTTGAGCCATGCCGTGCTTGAGTACAAAATTTTCTCAAATAACAGACTGACACGTACTCTGGGGAATGATGAGGTTACCTCCCCCCCCACAATGTGATAGGCTGTCCCAGCCGTCAAATAAAGGAGCAACGTCTGTTCTGCCGCGAGGTCTTTATGGAACAACTTATGGATATATGACATGTTCACCAAAAACAGCCTAATACTGAAATCGAGGTAAAAAGTTAGATCGCTTTTAATATGTAAGGGGCTGCGGTGATTTGATGGAAGTTCGGGGATAAGACATTTGCCATAAATAGAGGGTCTCATGCGGTCACTGTCAGTAGCTTCGTAATGATTGGCGATGATATATAGTCATGCGCTATATGGTTGGGTAATATTATATAATTTAATTATCACGGCATAAGAAGCAAAAGGATGTAATCTTCTTACCTATTGGTGTAAACATACGACTTCAATACCATTAACAGTGCTCTGCTACCGACAGGTGTCCATAACCTTGGCAGAGTTGTTTGTTTCACCCCTGGAACCATAGTCCTTTGTGTATGCCAGGAAGCGTTTGTGTAATGTCAAAATGTAGGCCACTATGCTGGCTTGGTCGCCAGTTAGTCATAATGCCATTCACGAGGAAGGAGAAAATAGTGGGCAAGCCGGCTCGTGGTGAGACCTCCTGTTCCAAGGGTTATTTGTTTGATATACTTTTTGGACCATTTCCTAGGTGTGGTGGCCCTAATGGGAATGCCACTTTGCTTCCATCCTGATGATCATGGTAGGCAAGCTCGTAATGAGACTTCCTATCCTGCAATTTGACAATTTTTAGAAACTCTCTTTTGCTTCTTTTTAATAGAGAGCCCTTCCTGTTTATGCACAAAGGGTGGTTCAACACTCCTTAAGAGTAGGAATGGTGGAAGAAGTCTTAATATCCCAATAGAAAGGTATAGATATTTTGATCCTATTGCCATATGATAATTAAAGAAAAAGAACCATCATAATACAGATAACCAATCAGAACGAAGTTAGTAGAACAATGGCAGCAAAAGATGATAAATAAGCATGTCTTTCTCCGCATCCTTTCACCAACTCAGGGCAGTTTCTTATAAAGATAGCGATTTATGATTTACTGATTTCTGTATGCTGCGTTTTTTCTTTAATCACATAAATGTATAGCCGTATTCCAAAAGACTTGAAAGAACATCAGCAATAAACATCCTTAATTTGGAGTAGAAGGACCAAGCTGTTTCAAAATCGTATGAGTAATGTTCCTTTCAAGGAAGGTCATAACAACAGTTCACAGATGCTGTTCGTTTGGAGAAAGGAACAGTAGTTTCAAAGAAATGTCGTTCCCTTTTTTTAAAAAGATCGGCAGAAATCAAAAGTGTTGTTCCTTTTGGAAACAGCAAAAACACACAAGTGTTGTTCCTTTTGAAAAAGGAACCGCAAAAATCGTAAGTTGCAAGTGTTGTTCCTTTTGGAAAAGGAACAACAAAAATCAAAAGTGCTTGTTCCTTTTGGAAAAGGAACAGCAAAAATCAAAAGTGCTTGTTCCTTTTGGAAAAGGAACAGCAAAAATCAAAAGTGTTGTTCCTTTTGGAAAAGGAACAGCAGAAATCAAAAGTGTTGTTCCTTTTGGAAAAGGAACAACAAAAATCAAAAGTGTTGTTCCTTTTGGAAAAGGAACAACAGAAATCAAAAGTGTTGTTCCTTTTGGAAAAGGAACAGCAAAAATCAAAAGTGTTGTTCCTTTTGGAAAAGGAACAGCATAAATCAAAAGTGATGTTCCTTTTGGAAAAGGAACAGTAGAAATCAAAAGTGCTTGTTCCTTTTGGAAAAGGAACAGCAAAAATCAAAAGTGTTGTTCCTTTTGGAAAAGGAATAGCAGAAATAAAAAGTGTTGTTCCTTTTGGAAAAGGAACAGCAAAAATCACAAGTGTTGTTCCTTTTGGAAAAGGAACAATAGAAATCAAAAGTGTTGTTCCTTTTGGGAAAGGAACAGCAAAAATCAAAAGTGTTGTTCCTTTTGGAAAAGGAACAGCAGAAATCAAAAGTGTTGTTCCTTTTGGAAAAGGAACAGCAAAAATCACAAGTGTTGTTCCTTTTGGAAAAGGAACAGCAAAAATCAAAAGTGTTGTTCCTTTTGAGA
Source organism: Pinus tabuliformis (assembly GCA_031772625.1). Lineage (NCBI taxonomy): Eukaryota > Viridiplantae > Streptophyta > Pinopsida > Pinales > Pinaceae > Pinus > Pinus tabuliformis. The sequence continues at coordinate 666,963,258 of CM062808.1, forward strand.
AAGGAACAACAAAAATCACAAGTACTGTTCCTTTTGGAAAAGGAATGGCAAAAATAAAAAGTGATGTTCCTTTTGGAAAAGGAACAACAAAAATCACAAGTGTTGTTCCTTTTGGAAAAGGAACAGCAAAAATCAAAAGTGTTGTTCCTTTTGGAAAAGGAACAGCAAAAATCACAAGTGTTGTTCCTTTTGGAAAAGGAACAGCAAAAATCAAAAGTGTTGTTCCTTTTGGAAAAGGAACAACAGAAATAACAAAACATACTGCAAAAATATGTACAAAAATAATTCGATAAGTTATATACAAATTATAAAGAAAAGTAGATTTTTTAGTGAGTTACAGGCGGGGAAGACTTGTCTTCCTCCCCTAAGATCTCCATATCTGAATCTTGGCATAGTTGTTGGCAGAAGGACTCCCGAGTAAGTGGTTTGCGATAGAGACGGACTCGATGGCCATTTGCCTTGAAGGTATATCCAGAACCATCGATAGTAGTCAGGGTAAGGGTCCCATTGTCATGCACTTTCTGAATTTCATATGGTCCCAACCAACGAGTCTAGAGTTTCCCGAGAAAGTCCTGAAATCTAGAGTCATACAAAAGAGCCCTGTCTCCTTCATGGAAGACTCTATTTTTAATGAGAGCATCATGCCATTTAGCTCTCTGCTACTGTATCAGAGCAGTGTGTTGAAGTGCAAAGAGCCTAATTTCATCCAGCTCATTAATCTGTTGTAGTCGATTAGTCTCTGCCTCAGTTAAATCTAAACCAACTTGTTGTGTTGTTCGTAATGTCTGGATTTCAAATTCTATAGGAAAGATAGGTTGTTTTCCGAACATTAGCTGGTAAGGTGAGTGACCAGTGGTGCTTCTCCATGTTGTTCTATAAGCCCACAGTGCTTCTGGTAGTTTGGCTGCCCAGTCGCGTCTATGTGATGCAACTGTTTTTGTTAGAATTGTCTCTATTATTTTGTTACTTCTTTCTACTTGGCCATTTTCCTGTGGGTGATATGGGGTGGTAATTTTATGTTGAACATGATAATTATTGAGTGTTTCCACTATTCTATTCCCAGCAAATTGTGGCCCTCCATCTGTAATTATCTCTCTAGGGAGGCCATAACGCACAAATAGATGGAGAAGGAACTGTATAACAGATTCTTCTGTAGCTCTGGGCAAGGCCTCTGCTTCAACCCACTTGGTGACGTACTCTGTTGCCACCAAAATGTATGTTTTTTGGTTTGATGGTGGGTTGATTGGTCCCACGAAATCAAGAGCCCAATGCTCAAATGGTTTGATGACTAACTGTGGTTTCAAAGGCATCTCATCTGAGGGACTAGGGCGTCCCGCTCTCTGGCAACTGTCACATGCTTGGACGAATTTCTTTGCATCTTTAAAAATTGTGGGCCAATAATACCCTATGTGTAATACTTTATGTGCAGTCCTATGATCAGCGAAATGTCCACCACATGGTTGGTCATGGCATGCTTTCAATATATCAAAAATTTCATCTTGTCTAACGCATCTTCTGATTTGCATGTCTGCCCCTGTATTAAACAAATAACCCCCAATCCAGGAAAATCTGGTACTTCGCTGGACAATCTGTTTTCGCTCATTAAGGGTTAGATGCTTTGGTAACTTACCTACTGCTAGGTAATTGGCGACATCCGCATACCAGGGTGTTTGAACAGCAACAACAAAGAGATGCTCATCTGGAAACTAATCTTCAACTTTTGCTGCATCGACTGGTTTTGGCACTCTTGTGAGGAAATCAGCTACCAGGTTTTCTTTCCCGGGTCGATCCTTGATTGTAATATCGAATTCCTGCAATAAAATCAGCCATCTAGTTATTCTGCCATTTGTGACAGGTTTATTTGCTAAATATTTTATAGCAGAATGATCTGTGTATAGGATAACAGGATATCCAGTAATGTAATGTCTAAATTTATTGATAACATGTATAACAGCTAGAAATTCTTTTTTAGTGACAGTATAATTCAATTCAGCAGGGGATAGATTTTTGCTAATGTAATAAATTGCATATGGTTTTCTATCCTCCTCATGTCCAAGGACCGCTCCAATGGCTGTATCTGAGGCATCAGATGATATCTGGAATGGAAAATCCCAATTTGGTCCCCGAAGAACTGGGGCTGTAGATACGAGCTTCTTCGGATCGTTGAAGGCACGTTCACATCTTTCTGTCCAAAAGAAATTAATATTACCAGTTATTGCATACAATGGTGCAGCAATACGTGAATAATGTTCTATAAGCCTTCTGTAGTAACCAGAGAATCCAAGAAAGCTACGTACCTCTGTTTGAGTAGTAGGAGTAGGAATAAGCAAAAGTATTTGGATTTTGGCTGGGTCTACCTGAATGCCAGCTGCTGAAATGTAGTGTCCTAAAATAAGTCCTTCTGTCATCATCATGTAACATTTTTCATGGCTTAAACAAAGCCTGGTAGCTATGCAACGTTGTAGGACTTTTTCTAGTGTCTCCAATGCTGGATCAAACTCATCTCTGTATGGAGTAAAGTCGTCCATATATACTTCCAGTCCTTCATTTATTAGATCTGCAAAAATGCTAAGGATAGCCCTTTGGAATGTGGCAGGGGCATTACATAAACCAAAAGGTAAAACTTGGTAGGCGAATGTTCCCCAAGGACAAGTAAAAGTAGTTTTGTCCTGATCTTCAGGGGCAATCTGTATTTGGTTATACCCACTGAAGCCGTCGAGAAAAGAAAAGAATTTCTTCCTTGCCAAAGTGTCCAATACTTGATTGATGAATGGGAGAGGAAAGTGATATTTTTGCGTTGCCTTATTTAGCTCCCTGTAGTCCACGCAGATCCTCCACTTCCCATTCTTTTTCGGTACCACCACAAGTGGGGAGACCCATTTACTATCAGAGATAGGGTAGATGAAGTTAACATCTAAAAGTTTTTGAAGCTCAGCTTTTACTACTTCTTTTAGGTGAGGGTTTAGTCTTCTCTGAGGCTGCCTAACAGGTCTTGCATCATTTTCTATGTAGATGTGGTGTGTACATAACTGGGGGTCAATTCCTTTCATATCAGGGTAATCCCATGCAAATGCTTCTTTATATTTTCTTAAAATATAGATGAGTTTTGTTTCTTGTTCGGGTGTAAGGTCGGCATTAATGTTTAAGGTCTTTCCAGGTTCGATTTCCACAATTTTACTATGTGCAACTGAAGTGATAGGGATTGTGTGATCATGTGCATCTTTCAGAGGTTCCTCTTCTTCTTCGTTATCAAATGCTGCTTCTATCATATGACACTGGGTACGAGATGTGAGTTCAGTTTGACTAATGAAATTATTGATGGCATCATCTTCTGTTTGGTCTTTGAACTCTAGTGCTTCTTGTATAGTTAATGGAGATCTAATGTTGTCAGTAAGATATGATACAGGGTGCCTATTAGTTTTAACTATAGAGATACTTGGTTGTGCTGGGGGATATAGTACTAAATTCTTGATATCCGCCCCCTTGGTTATAATCATGTTCCCTTACCGACAGCCGATATAGGCATCAACAGTAGCGAGCCAAGGTCTTCCTAAGATCAATGGATGTCCATCAAGTCGGGTTTTAGGGTTTATTATCAGAAAATCAGTTGGGTATTCCCAGGAGTCAACCGAGACCATTACATCATGCAGTATGCCTTCTGGCCTAACCACAGACCAATCGGCCAATTCTAGCAGAGTTGAGGTAGCTTCTGCAGATGTAATGCCTAGCTTTTGGCAAGTAGCAGTTGTCAATATATTGATTGCAGCTCCAAGATCAACTAAGGCATTGGTTAGGGTTTGACCATAAATTTGAATAGTTACTATTGGGTTTCTTGGGTCCTCATGCTTAATAGGTGTTTCCTTTCCTGACAATAGGTCAGATAAAGTACCGACTACTTGAACTCTTGGATTATCTATTATATTCCTCCTTGGCCTTTTTATGCACAATTATTTAATAGTTTTTGCTTATATCGGGATGTCTTGAATGGCTTGAAGGAATGGAATTTTTATGTACAAATTTTGTAATTCTCCCAGAATGTCAAAATTAGGTTGTTGTATCGGTTGAGGTATGACTAAACGTTCTGGGAACGGGGGAGAGGATGTGGTTGCTTGATTATGAGTTTGCTGTCTATTCACATCCTCTTCTTGTGATAGATGTTCTCTAGGTAACTGATCTTCAATCTGAACTGTTTTATTTCCCTCTGTTTGGATAATACGCCCAGATCTTAGCTGAAGATCATTGCACTCCCTCAGATCGGGTCCTTCTTCTGGTGTTTCTAAAATTTGGAGTGCTTGGACCGGTCAGTTATTTGGATTGGGATTGGGTTGGGCTGGGAGTTGCGGTCTCAGATTAGCCTGGGGATTTTGCTGTAAAGCTGGCAGTATAGATTGAGGGAGAGGGACATTTCCTACTGGCTGATTTGTTGGTCTCTGCCAGTTATTCTACCAGGCTGAACTTTGTGAAGTAGGGGGAGTCCATTGTGGAGTATATGGGTTGTTTTGCCAATATGGTGGGAGATAAGGAGGATTCGACCAACCGGATTGGCTCGTTTGATTTAGCCATGTATTAACAGAAGGATATGACTGTGGTGACCAGTTTGGGAATGGGGGCTGAAATTGGCTTTGCCATGTATTATACTGTTGAGAATTATATTGGGGATACTGAAAAGAAGAAGTTGGATCTAAAAACATACCAGTTTGTCGCGGCTGCCACTGACGACGCTGGTTGAGCATATACACCATTTCTGGTTCTTCTTCTGCTTCCTTATATACTGCTTTTAGTCCAGGTAGTGAGGGACAACTTTCTGTCGAATGATCCTTTGTACAAATGGCGCATACTTGGACTGCATCTAGTGGGCATTCCTTATGGCTATGCTTCTTCCTACATCTGGGGCAGAAGATAGCTAAATTCTGTTCTGCCTCCATTTGCTTTCGCTTGGCCTGCAAAACGTCCAATTGTGTAGTCAGTGTTCCTAGTATATCAGTTTTAAAGTTTTCCAATAAATTTCCGATTTCATCCCGCGTTACTCCTTCTGATGAAATTTTGTTTTCTCTTGCAAACCGCTCATGTTCTGATGGTTTGATTCATGTACTGCCTCTCGAACTCCTGATACATAGATCAATTATGTGAGCAAAACTTTCCTGATAAATATCCCCTTTTCCCATAATGTTTAATGTTTCAATCCATTGTTCTTTCATGCCTCTTATTAATGTTGTTTTCAACACATTATCGGGTAAGGGTGGTGATGCATAGGGAGATCTTTGCAAATTATACTGAAAACACTCCACATATTCTTCTAATGTTTCGTTTGGTCTAGCCACCATCTAGAATATTTCATCTTTTAGTTCTCTAGACCTGTAGTAATCTTGATATTTTTTTAGAAAAGATTCCTTCATTTGTTCCCAATTATTTATAACCCCACCACCTAATCCCATAAACCATCTTAAAGCAACCCCTTTCAGGGTCGAGGGAAACAGTTTTAGTTTCTGGGGGTCAGTGGTGTAGTCATATCCCCTGCATAGTACATCAAATTCAAATAAAAATGCATCAGGGTCTTCTGATGTAAGTCCGTGAAATGTAGGGATATGTTGAAGGGGAATTTCTTTCATGGGGGCATTTGCTGCAGAATCCACTATGGGGTATTGTAATGTAGAGGTTTGGGTTTTTGGTGGATTTTGAGCCATTGGGTCAAATATATGCCAATAACCTTCCAGAATATCTAGAAGAGTGTTCCTTGGTTGAGCGGGAATGGCTTTGACAGGATTAGTTTTAATAGCACTTCCTCTATTTGGAATTTCTATCTGAGGGGATTGGATCTCTTCAATAATAATTTTTACCGCACTTCCTTTGTCTGGGCTATTCAATGGCTAAGTTATCTTAGGAGGAGATCTCGGCTCTCTAATCTCCCCTGTTTCCCCTTCTCCTTCACAAAGATTACTGAAATTCCCTTCTTGCAATCGTTCTGGAATAGAATTTTCAATTTCTTGAAAGTCTTGTTCGTCAGTTTGACTATGCACCTCAGCAAAGGCTATAGATGGTGAACCTATGGCCTAAAGGGAGCTAGTAGGCTATCTGGAAATAACTTTCCTAGGTCCTACTGAAGGCTGAGATTCGGCTTTCTTATAGATTTCGTCTATGAATGTTGTTCGACCAAGGGTTACTGGCCCCTTAGCTTTTTCTGGCTTCGGCAAAGGTTTGGGATTTTTCTCCGGCTTTTTCTGCTTAGTCACGCACTCAATTTAACTACTAAATCTTTCTTAAGCAGATAGCAGCAAATATGCAGGAAAACAGGCAAAGGAGCAGGGCTTTTACATGATCCGCATGTAGGTTCTTACCTTCCGTTTTCAAAACCTAGCAGGTTCGTACACTACCCTGAAAAAGACAAATGGCTACACTCTTTCCCCGGCAATTCTTCCCTAGCAGGTTCGTACACTACCCTGAAAAAGACAAATGGCTACACTCTTTCCCCGGCAATGGTGCCAAAATGTAGATCTATAAAAAGGGTCTCTTTCACCTCTAGTTACCTCACATTAGTATGTCAATCCGGGAACATCTTGCTTTTTTAAAACAGTGTCTCAGTCTGAGGCTTAGCACTTGTTAGAGTAATGCTCGTAGTACAGCTACTTAAAGGCTACGAAAGTAAATGGCTTCATTTCTACAACTTAACTACTTAAAAAGGCTAAATCACACCAAGCATTGCATCAGTTGAAGGTTTGGTAGCAATAACCCATCCTTTTCATAACTGATGAGAACAAATCCGAGGTCTGGGAGCTAGGTAGCAGATGTTGGGGCTCACTACAGCCTGAGATCGTCCTTGATGAATATAAATGAAACGGCAAGTAAAGGAAATAGCGATGAAATAGAACAACACATCAGCCAAGGGTTTAGTAGCAATAACCCATCCCTTTCATAGCTGATGGGAGCAGATCAGAGGTCTAGGAGCCAAATAGCAGATGCTGACACTCACTACAGCCTGAGTCTGTCCTTAAGAAATGGCAAGTAAATGAAACAACAAATCAACAATCTTGAAATAGACCAGCAATTGAAATGGAACAGCAATTCAGAAATGGAACAACAACTAAATGGAACAGCAATTCAGAAATGGAACAGCAACTAAATGGAACAACAATTCAGAAATGGAACAACAACTAAATGGAACAGCAACTGGAATAAGCAATAACCAAGTTCATCAAGCTGCGATTCTATTTAACCACTCCAATCAAAACATCAATCCTGCAGTCTTAAAAGATGTACACATACTATAGAACAATACTACCAATTACAACCCTAGAAACACAACGTGCTTAATCTGCTTCTGTTATTGATCTAAATAAACGCATGCGATTGCATCTCAAGATATAAACAGTAACATTCAATAATCATCTGAAATCAGACTTCTCAAGATAACTGTCATAATGCTAAAGCACAATCACAATGAACTCTGTACTGGAGTGATAATATCCTATAGAGATTAATCAACACTTTAATGAATTGGTAACATAATACAATGTCAATATAAGACTTCAATTCGCAGGAACATTAAACAAGTTAAACATAACAGAGCATGTAATATAACGTTCATAAAACACAACAGATTACCAGATTATGCCTATGAACAAACCACACAGAAACCACGCGTAATGGTACAAGAGCAAGTGTCCTCCAGGGCCAGGCCCTTAGCCTCTAGGGGTACACCGCTTAAGATTGATCCAGGATCAAAGATAAAAGAGTAACCAAGTCTGTATTAATGCATGAAATAAACTTACAGCAAAGCAAGTCTTAACAGGACATAAAGATCATAGTCTTGATCTGTTAAAAAGGAATTACAACAGAACCTCCCCCGTAGCCAACAATGCTATCTCTTATATAAGGATGATGACGGAGATATCTAGATACAGAAAATAGATAAAATAGTGATCCCTCAGGATCTAAGATCCTGAGGGATTCGCAGAATCATTAACCCTGAGTCACTTCTTTCCTTTTCTGCTCTGAGTTGGTATCTCCGCTTCCTTTTCTGGGTTGGTCCATTTTGATCTAGTCTATTTGTGGTTTCCCGACAAAGGGACAGTAGTTAGCTCCTCTTCGTCTTTCCCTTTGATATGGCTAATTTCTGCTTTTCCTCCTTCCTGCACGTAAGAACGACAATTATCAATTTTTCCTATTAACCTCACGTGTTTCGTTATTATCTAAGTTTAAAATGCAGAAAGGTTTATATATCCTAATGAAAAAGATACTGAAATAACCATCAAAACATACCTTCTTTGAGACTCTACAGTCGATATATCCCATTACCTTTACAGAGGGAGACTTGGACGATATTAGCGATAAAGTGTGGGACACAATGCCAGAATTGTTGTAGTAGTTTGAATAGAAACAAAAGCAAGCACTGGTCACCATACAATCATGTCTGTGAGCTACAGATCCAAACAACTAGACTTCAGGCCAGTGCAGGACAGAGCAGCGCGACATCATCCAGTTTGGCACTGGGGACCACTCAAGTAGCAAAGTTTTTTCAGAAAATAGATCTTCAGGCCGTCACACTACTTGATGGAGTTTTGAATGTGGAGGTGTTCACTCACAAGTTGGGCCTCAACTTGGACGTGTTCCCCAGTGAGTTTCTTCACACCTTGCAAGCAGGTGTGATCGCAGATCTTAAGGCCCAAGAGTAGTGCGTGCTGAGAATTATCAATGAATATAAGGTTAACAACGAACATATGTTCGTTGAGAAGACAACAGTACTAGAGGAATGGAAGAAAGTGTAGGCGAAAAATGAGCAGACTGAAGACGTGGTGGCCGAGGCATGTAGGACAGTCCCTGAACTACATATCCTAGAGGAAGCACCGATAGATGCCAAGACTAGAAAATTGGCTGCAGGCTTGTGCGAAGCAAAAACAAAAGTGTCCAAGTTTTAGTTTGAACTAAACATGAAGATCATAGAGCTCGAGTTGAAGTCACAAACTTCAACTCCACCAGAGGTTAGAGAACAACACGAGGCAGCTATAAAGGATGGATTCACGACAATAGATGCCACAATGGCAGATTACACCATGCTCTTTGAGAAGTACATGGAGGTAGTCACGGTGCTCTAGGACAATCCTAACCCGTAGAGGTTTAATACGGAAGCATGTGAATTACAACAACAATATGATGAAGAAAGAGCGACGGCGTGCACCATCGCTATATCATAGAGATTGGCTAAGCTACATGAGGCAAAGCAATCACTCGAACAGGTGGAGGTAGTGCAACAGAAAGAGGTAGTCCTCAAGGCCAGATTGGGGCCTTGGTTGGAAGAGGCCTATGTTATCTTTTCCATCACTGAAGAGAAGTTGGCAAGCCTACAAAGAACAGAGCAGAAGATAAAGGAAGATAGTGCAAGACCAACAACAGAGCAGCTGGTGGAGTAGATCAAACAGGCAGCCATGCAGAGCGTGGCTGAGGTAGCAGTGGCACAAGTCAATCTGAGAGGCCTTTGCAGTAAGATATCTGTGTCAGTAGAGTGACATGGGGGCAAGTCATGATATTTGTGTTGGGGGCCTATTGGGAGAGGGTCCCCTAGGGTCAATTTTGGGGGAAAAGCCCAAGTTTTGGGGAAAAAAGCCCAAGTTTTGTTGTAAATAATGTAAAGTCTCTACAAGATGTGGTCACATAGCATGTAGATGGTAAAGTATCATAAAATGTTTTACCCTTCTGTTATGTAAGTTGCGTCAGCTTGTATAGACCTACCCATGGTCCACAGACCATGGGATTGTATAAAAAGGAGAGTCTAAGGGTAGGATAATAACGAAGAATGAATGTAATGGGTCATTAGAAGGAAGAGAAAAAAGGTCTTAGAGTATTATAGAGGCTCTGTAGCAATGTGCACAGAGGGCTAGAGTAGAAGTCTGCAACTAAGCACGTGAACCACTGCAGCTATGTGTGTAGGGAAGCATTCAGACTGTAAGAAGAACATAAGCATTAATAAAGATATTATTCTGGAAAATATCTGTATTTTTCCTATCTATTTCTATTATGAATGAATGCGCTATTATGTTATGAAAAATGATAAGGTTTATGAATTAACACTATATTGATGCACAATTTTACATCAATTATATCTCACATAAATGCAAGTTATAATAACTATTTACGCAAAGAATATCTTGTTTCATGTTAATATTGTCAAACACTTAAGTAGGTCTAGGCAAATATACACTTAAGGGTAGTTACAGAGGCACGTAAATGGTTGATTCACCTATTTAGGGTCCGAAAAAGATAGTTGTAGACCTTCACGAAGGTCTAGAGGTTGGGTAAAGGAAGTTGTATCAATAAGACTTAGAGGCTTATCAATCTACGTGAAGGTATGTTTAGGGCATAAAATGACATCACGCTCATATCTAGGTGCGGAAACTTGGTTCCAGCATCCCCCCATACTGCTTCGGGTGAGACTTTAGTCTATGCTCCACAGGTTGATGCTAAAAGGGCCAGTAGTGTAGGGATTTGTTTGGAAAACTTAACTCTAAACTTGGGATAGGACCCACTAAGCCAACACTTCATTACCCATTCCAGAATGGATATGGGAAGTGATTTGCATGGAATTCATAACCATATTTTTGAAGACCAGGTACTAGCATGATTCCATTATGGTAGTAGTAGATGCACTGATGAAGACAACACACTTTTTTCTCATTCAATCTAATTTTGGTAATGGACAAATTGCAAATATCTTCTTGAAAGATATTTTTAGACTACATGGCATACCAAAAATTATAATATCAGACAAGGATGCAAACTTTACTTCAAATTTCTAGAAATATTTATTTGGAAACTTTGGTACTAAACTTAACTTCAGTACTTCCTACCATCCATAGATAGATGGGCAAGCCGAAACAATGAATCAGATTTTGGAAGATCTGCTTCGAATGTATGTAATGGATAGACCCGTAAAATGGGAAGACTTTCTACATGTAGCTGAGTTCACCTACAACAATAGTTATCAATCCTCCATTAAAATGAGACCCTTTCAAGATCTTTATGGCAGAAAATGCCATACCCCACTTAATTGGAGTTGACCAGAAGACATATTGGTCCGTGAACCAGATGTGTTACTTGAAATGGAGGAGATAGTGCGAAAAATTTAGCAGAACATCAAAATCGCTCAAGACCATAAAAAAGGTTATACATATAAACAAAGGGTTCCTAAAGAGTTTCAGATTAGGGAGCATGTATATCTAAGGGCCAAACCTCGTAAAATCACCTTGTGCACTGGTAGTTGTGCTAGACTAGCACCATGGTTTTGTGGGTCGTTTGAATTAATGGACCGAATACGTCTAGTAGTATACTAGTTGTCTTTACCCTCTCATGTTAAAGTACATAATGTATTTCATGTGTCATTATTAAAAAAATATGTGCATGCTAGCTCTCATATAATTCATTGGCATATTTTACAAGTGGAGCCCATAGGAGTCTTCTTGCCCAAAGAATTCTGCATTTTGGAGCAGAGGGAAATTGTATTGCGGAATCAACACATTGCGTAGGTTAAAGTGCAATGGAAACACTTTACGCTTGATGAGCCAATCTGTGAAAAATAGGATGTCATAAAAGTAGCCTATCTAGGATTATTTTCATAGGAATAATGAACACCAAGGATGGTATTAAATGTTAAGGGGGGGTGATGTAACACCCCCATTATAATTAAAATAATTAGTTGTTTGATGGCTACCATTACCAGTGACTTTACTAGGATGGGATAAACTGATTATGTTTGTAAAATGATTTTTAAATTTATAAATAAAGTTGTTGGTTTATGGGATAAACTGATTATGTTTGTAAAATGATTTTTAAATTAATAAATAAAGTTGTTGGTTTTATTTCTAGAAATCATGATGGCTAACACCACAGTAGATGAGACTTTCCAGAATCTGAGAAGAATTAGATTCACTTTGATTTTCCTAAATTTAAAAATATATGGATATATATGATATCTCAATGGGAGATAAAAACCAAGGATAAAAATGATGCAAGGAGAAAAACAGGCTTTTTCTTTTAGCAAAAAGAACTAAAAAGCCTAGGATAAGGGGAAATAGATCCCTAGAAGGCAGGACATTGAGAAGGAAAAATCTGTGAGCAAGATAATGTTAAATAAACATTATCAAGGCTTAATAGAGGTTACTGAGGCCTGGCAAGTTATCATAGCTCAGGGGGAATTAGAGGTGATTCAAGGTTGGGTGGTTTGGTGCTACAAGCCATAGATTTCCAGCGTGGGAGTACTGGTCAGAGGATCCTGTACCCACTGATAATATTAATAGTATTCATAATGATGTAGTTATGACATAAGTAAATGCGTGAATTATGTTATGATGGATTGTGTTTATATATTGGTTATAGAATGTGTAGGTTGAATATTGTATGCTGAGAATATACTGTAGAATTACTATTGAAGCTATTATAGAATTTCTTGACATATGGATTGTAACATACAGTAGGATAGCTATTTAATTGGGACTTGTGTTTTGAATTAATCCTTAATTTTATGTATGCATGATGCAAGTAATTATGGTGCAGGGAGTATGCGAGCGAATCTTTTTTTTATTTCATGCATGCCTGATACAAGTAGTGGTAGTTAAACAAAAGTGAAAGTGAATTTCCATAATCTTATGCATTCTTAATTACAATTAGTTATATTGCATTGAATAGATGAATAAATGCATGAATATATTGGTTGAATGAAATAATTATAACTATCTATATAAAAAAAAACATGTATTTCATTAAATCATTTAAGGGATGCACGAAATGGTATAAACAAGAGTAAATAAAAGACAGATGAGTGGCTACATATATCCTTTGGGGAAAACTAAAAAACATATGTTTCACGCACATATTGAGTACTTTTCGGAAATTTCATAATTGCTACTATAGATGTAGGGTGTAGAGAAGAAATGGGTGAAGTCTAGTATGCACACCAAGTAAGAAACGATGCATGTAGATGGTGAAATCACTTTAAACTCTTATAGGAAGATACATGCTTAGATAGGAGAAAAGAAAGAGAAAGGACACGTGGTTCAGATAGTTAATACTTAAATAAAATACATAGTAGAAAGAAAATCAAATTAAAGAAATTAGTTAGTTTCTATGATAGATTACATGACCAAACTAAGCACGCCCTACTGAATCTAGTGGCTCCTAGCTGATTCATTGGAAATTGACTAATATTATGATCTAATTTCCTTTCCTAAGGCCTAATCACAATAAATCAAGTTACAGATTATCTTTTCCTGAGATCGTAGCCTTGTTAGAACTTCAAAGAAAATTGACATGCTGACCATTATGAAATGTATAGATAGTTAACTCATTCTTGAAACAGTTCCATGCGCCTTTCATTAAACAACGAAAAAAAGAGGAAGCAAATTAACAATAAGGAGAAAGTAAATTAATAGTTCATAGTTCTGTATACAGAGTCTCCCATTTCAGTCAAAGTTCAACACATGAACCTAAGGCCCGACACAACCCAGTAAGAGGGCGGAAGGGAATGAAACACATTATATAGAGATTCCAAAGAATTAAAGATAATCACTGGACCATGAATGTAAATTAATAACTTACCTCAATCGTGAAGAGTAGAAAAAAAATACAGACAATACTTTGGCATGTTGCAGGCTTATCCACCAAGCAGAGGTCAATTGACTAAGTTAAAGCAAAAACATGCAACTGAAAAGAACGAGGGCCATTGTAGACATTTCTTAAGAAATGATGTAGACTTAAGGTAAAAATTCACCCAGGTTCCAGTGGAATAGAGGTGATAGGAATAATATTCACAAGCAGCAAACCCCATAGAATGTTGAATTTTGAGCCAATAGATCACCAACCTAGGAACAAAAAAGAAAAATTTAAAAGAAGAGTTCCCACTTGCTACCAAGAGCATCCGAATAGAATTCTACCAATATGATTACCTATAACAACAACCCAAAATCCTATTACTTAAAGAAGAACCCTAAATATTTCAATGAATATGTGAATAGTCAAGGGGAACGAAATCCAAGAAAATGATTTTACCTAAGATAGCATATGGAACCAAGGTATCTTGAACCCTCCAGGAGACAAGACGAACATTAGACGAGTTTGGATAACAGAGGAAACAAACACCAAAACTCAAGAGCATGTAAATGAAACCAAAAAGGTAATTTACCTGGGTGTTGAGACGAAACGTCTGGGCTAGAATAAAATGATGGTCCCTGCAATGCCTTGAGCCACTCCTACACTAGCAAATAAGAAATTATGAAAATGGGTAATAAGTCAAATGACACTTCATGAAATATTGAAACTAGCAAGGTCATGGAGTAAAATCGACAGAAACATTAGGTTTGGATAAATTACCTTATTTTGGATTGGATGATGACAAAGCCAGATACCCAGGCTTCGACATAGTCCCCTTTGTACTCAAACCCTCATTCACAAGATAGAGGAGTGATGGATTCTGCCAATGCCAAAGAGGATATCATGTTATGATGTGGTAGCAGAGCTAAGTGAAAACATTGTGGCAGTAGCAAGAAGAAAAATCTCAAGAAGTTATGCATCGAGCAAAAATAAAAAAGGAAAAATCAAGAGCCACCACTCTATCAAAGCCCACAAGAAAAATAGAGAATGGAGTGCAAGCACGAAATTATGTAGCCAGAGACAGTTAAGGTTAGGCCTAAAAGACCAGAGCTATAGATCTGTACCAAGTGGATCTTAACCATCGATAAGTCATTGAAACCATAAGTCTTAAGAACTGTGTCATTGTACCAGGTTCGCATGGGCATAAAGGTACAAGCAGTAAGTTATTAGTTAGCAATCACAAGCAATTAGCTAACAAGAGTTTAGGTACAAGGGGTAGTCAGCAAGGTGCGAGCCATCTGGTGAGAGTGAGAGCTCACAGAGTACCAACTCATTGAAAAGAGAAGAAATGTGTCTACCTACATAGTGGATGCCCACATGTAAATGTATAACCTACACTGGGTAAAGCGTTAATGGCCAAGGCTTAGGGCGAAGGTTTGAATGCAAAGGGTGGGTTGTTTGGACAAAATCATAAAGGGTATGAATAATAACAATAGAATGGTTCCAAAAAACTTAGAATGTGTAGTGTGTAGGTAGACCCATAATCAAAATGAAAAAGAAATAAATGAAGGACTCTACCTAAGTTGTTATACATTATTTGTATCAATAAACCAACCACTTTTGATAATCTTCACCATGCATACATCTGACATTGTAAAATGGTCGGGGCAAAGAAAGTTTTTTTTGGGGTGTATGTTTAGAGGTTCGTTACAGCACCATAATGAATACCCATATAAAGAAGGCACCCTTACACTCATTATAACTTCCTTTTCCAAAGAAATATCACATTTCTTTAAAATCCATGGGACACCACCTTCTTGAAAGATAAAGAGGGACTGACCTCTCCTCTACCTTTTTATCTTGGCCATTGTTTATTTCTATTTTTTGAAGAAATAAGATCTATCGTAACAACCAATGTGTCACTTTTTTTTTATGATTTGTGCCTTCATAAAAAAGAAGAAACATTTTTAAATATATAAGATGCTCCCAATGTGGGAGCTCATAAAAGAAATATTTTCTTTTCATCCCAATGAGCAATTTATAAAAAAAGGTGTCAAATAATTTTGGATCAGCGAACATAGGCTCCCGATTTGAATCGATCATTTCTACAAAGTCCTTCTCTTTCTCTCTCTTATATGCTCTAATCTATTCAGCTGGTGTCATTATTGCAAGCCTTTGTGTTCTCTCTAGTTTACCATTAAAAGAATATGGTGCTCTTTTGTAAGGGTGTTCTTCTAGAGGAATACCCTAGAGCAGTCATACACTGGCTTTCGTAGGTGGTCAGACCACCTAGCCTGTAGAGATGGTCCACAACATTTACATCCATGATACCCCTTATTACAAGACCTGTGAAATTATTGTATATAGGTCAGCATGTTGGAAACCATGAATATATGAAAAATTACAATGAATTAAATTAAATATATGTGAAACAACATTTTACGTATATAAACGAATAAATAAAAATATAATTTATCGAAGAAAACTCATAAGCCTGGATAGTCATGTATGATTTAAACACATATGCCATACAATGTAAAACTCCTCTCTGTTGTGATGGGTCTTGATACATCATTCACACGTATACCTTGCCATAATTCCTTCAATTCATCTACCAATGGTTGTATGTAGACATCTATATTCTTCACTTGTCTTCTACCAAGGACTATGAGATTCAAAATAATATGTTCATTATTCATGGACAACCACAGGGTGATATAGTTATTGATCATTATTATAGGAAAAATTGAATAGTTAGTTTTTTTGAGGGAATATGGATTGAATCCATGTAGGCTAAGTCATTGAATTTGTACTTCATCCTTGAATTTTTCAGGCCATGTATCCTCTATATGCTTCATAGATATTGAATCTATTGGGATTTTCATAACTCATTACTCACTTCTCTGTGAGGCATCCCATCCCTACAACATAGCTAATTCTTTGCAATGAAAGAGCCTTTGAATCCTTGGGATTATAGGCTTGTGCCTCAATATCTTATGAGGAGGACCATGCGATTTACCCTTTTTTTTTAATTGTGGTGGTTGTCATGCCCACATTTTGGGCATATATCTTTGTCTGCATATTCTCCTCTATATATGATACAATGATTTAGGCATGCATGATATGATATGTACTCAACACCCAACATTTTCATCAACTTCTTTGCCTCTTTGTAGCTACCCAGCAAGACATTGTCACTGAGAAGAACCATATATTTGAGTAACCTATAGTTGGATGGGAATATAATTTTATGATGTCAATATTTAACATTCATAAAATTGACCATTTTTAATGTTGATTGTGTGACAAGATTTCTCAAAATGTAAGTGACTTTATCGATCATGCAGGTGAATTACCTCAATATTATTGAGAAACATACATTCGACATGCCAAACTTTTCTTTCAAGTTGTACAACAACATTGTTTTCCCCAACTAAGCATACTTTGACTTGCCGCCAAGTCCAAAGAGAGGCATGGTCAAAGAAAATTTTAGGCTTTCAAATAAGGTATCAGTGATATGAGCATCATCCCCTAACTCATTGTTTTGGAACACATCTAACAACATTTCCTTGATAGAATTTGTATCCCATAAGTAATAATCCATACCAACCTCTATTTTATTGCCTCCATTGCCAACTTGTGATGAAGAACTATTATTGTTGTAGTAATTCATAATTTGTGAATTTGAATGTTGTTGAAATTGAATAGTTGGTTGATTCAACCATTAGTTTTATGCTTCCTCTTTGAGTCTTGCTCTTAATGCAGCCTTCTCTCGAGTTGACGTTGTAGTAGGGTCCACCGGAATATGGTAGATGGGTCAATCATCATCATTAGAAGCCTAATCTAAAAAGTATTGGATGTCATTAGTAAAATATCAATGATATTAGTAATCTTGTCAATGCAATTGGTTTGTTGAAATTACATTATACCAAACAATTATTGCTATCATTGATCCATGATTTCGGTTGGAAGATTCCATGTTCTCATTGGCAGGGAAAAGAGGTTGTGCATTTTCATCTACTAACTATTTGCGATATGTTGCTCTCGATAAGAGCTTCCAATACTTTTGAAATGGAGGAATATTTTATGCATATGAACTCAATTATGAATTAGGATTCTGTAAATTTGAATAATTTTTTTTTCAAATTGACAAGGATTAAAAAAAAATCAATTAGATAATCGAAATATAAATAAAATTTGAACTTACTGGAGCTGCAAAGGGATCACTTTGTGAAGGATTTTGATCAACAATATGGAAAGACATGGAATTTCAAGAATTGGCCATTTGATATTTGAAATTTTGTCCGTGCATTTAGGAAAGATCAAAAATAAAATTTTGTGTGAATACCTAGAATTTATTTCGAGAAACATATAACTATAATCTGAATTTCAAGATAGTTTTCAACACATTTTTCAAGAATAAGGAGATTTTAAGTGGAAAATGTATATTATGAACTACTCTAATTCATGTGGATGTTCCCTAAAGGATAATTTTATATTAATATGCCATTTTAAGAGAAAATAAAATTTCAGATAACTTTTAAACCTTACTAGTGCACTTATCAAACAAATCACACTAATGTGTTTAAATCAAAACAACACCGAGGCATTAAAATAATACCCACACCAATTTTTGGCATTCCAAAAAATATAAATATGTTATGATATTGGTGCTCTTATGTAAAAATGCACTGATGCATTTAAATAAAAACATCATCGGTACGCATCTATTTTCATAATCTAGAAAATAAAAACGAATTCTACCATATCGGTGCTATTGTAACAATTACAACACCTATGCATTAAAATACAAACCACATTGTTGTGTTAAAATATTAATCGCATTGTTTTGGGATTTAAAAAAAAAAAAAAAAAATTGTATCATGTAAGTGCATTGAAAAAATTTGGTAGCAATGTCAGTGTGTTTTCTTAAACACACTGTTGCTCTTTACTATTGAATGCACTGATGTTTGAATAAAGTGAAAAAAAATCATTTTTTTCCTTTTTTTAATTAAAAATGAGCGGCAATTGATTTTTCCAAATATGATGCCATAAAGTCTTTTAAATAGTAAAACATTAGTCACTATTTCATTATTTTTCCCAAAATTTCAAAGGAATGATTTGCAAGATAGACATACAAGGAGCACTATGTAGTAATGTAATACTTTGGAGTAGAATAAATATTTTGACGATCAAAATTTGATAGGTATAGTGATTCACTGAAAACCTACATAGTAAAAAAAAAATTATTGTTTATTTTACTAATACTTTTTTTACAATTTCTGTTAGAGTTTAGTTAAAAGAGATATAATTTGCATGAGAGACATACTAGGAACATTGAGAAGAATCAAAATATTTTGGAACCACAGAAATATTAGAATTTTGAAGGTATGGTGACTCACTCAAAACCCTCGGTAGCAAAAAAATTAAAATTTACTCTTGATTTTATTATTAATTTTTTGCTACAATTTCTATTAGATTTATTCACAATCTGGAAAAATAAAATTAAAAACCCTCTATAATAAAAAATTTACTATTGATTTTGCTAGTAAATTTTTTTTACGATCTCTGTTCCTATTTAAATTTAATCAAAATTATGGAAAAAAAAAACAAAAACATAAATATTTAACGTAAACCCTTGCTTCTTCTTGATTATGTGGCTTCAAAATTGCACCTTAGGGTTTAACTCCCTTTATCACTTCACAATTATGGTTTTTCATTTTAGGAATTTTAGATTTAATGGGTGTGTGTACTTACAATATATAGCATGTTTGACATGTAAAGTAGGAGGATCATTTATTGAATTGGATCTAAGCCATGCCAACCCTATATGTGTTTTTTAAAAATGAATATATGTTACGTGATATGCCTTATCTAACATAACACATCGGTGCACCGTGTGTAACGTAACACATTGATGCACCATGTGTAATACAACACACTGGTATATTATAACACTATCAATTTTGTCATGTTTGTTCATCGTTGCTCCTGATACAATATAACACCATCATAATTTGAAATTATTTTAAAAATTTAATTTTTGCTAATAGTGTTGAATAATTAAACATTTAGTGTATTTAATGAATAAACACCATTTATCAAAGCTCTTTTTGGCTTAAAATTATTTGATATATGTATAAAATATATTTAATGGTTTCTGTATTAAATGATACAGGTTGTATATTGACAAAAAATGTTTGAGAAGGCGTCAAGTAGCAAAAATATTGATCGACACAATCATAGCACATAAAAAAAAACAGAGAAGGAAAGTTCTTTGCAAATTCTTTACAAAATTAATATGTTTAAACTATATGTATGTTTAACAAATATGTATTTGTTAGTGTGTGTCATGTAGAGCCAAAAAATGAAGAAGGCCAACAATATTATTTATAATATAAGTGGAGAAATGAAAAAATATTATTCGATATGAGTTTTTTCTCTCAATTCTCATTAATATTATACTTAAGAAATACCAATAACATGTTTTAAATAATATATTAATTCATATATGTTTAATGTTCTATATGGACCAAGAATTAAGGAAAATATCAATGTCGTTCTAAGAAAAGAAAAAATATAGAACATGTAAATGATGATGAATTAACATTTACCTCATCTGGAGTGGTGTTAGAGGTTAATGAAAGCGGTAATTTTTTTACAAAACAATGAGGGATCTAGTGGAATGAACGTATAGACTTACTTTCCACTTGCAATAAAAGAATCAATCCAATTATTCCAAGAACCAAATTATATCTAAACTGCAAGAAGCGTTTCCATATCAATGGTCAATGAGACATGTCATACTTGTAATAGAAAAAACATAAAATAGAAAAAAAGAATCATTCAAAAGGTAATATTACTAATTAAAATGATTATATAATTATATGTATATATTATTTCAAACCATTCATTTATTGGTATCAATTTTGTTATATTTAGTTTCATATATCAATATAAAAATAGTTCACTTTTTCAGGAAGATTATGAAAAACTCAAATGATCAATGAGCTTATAAGCAAAACATGCCAGTAGGAATCTCTAAAAAAGTGTACAAGGATATGGTCAAAGAAATGGGCATAATTGAATCACAAGAGGAGCCATATCAACAACATTGTGATTTAAACATATGTAATCATGATTGACTTTGAACATATAAAAATAAAAAATTAGCATTAAATATTAATTTTCAAGTATTTTCTTACAGAAAATAAACAAAATGGAACTCATTCTGCACATAAAACATGATGACAAGGAAGAAAAGGGTTGACAACAAATTTTGTGAGTAATTGTTAATATTTCCTTATAACATTTAAAGGTTTCATTTTTGTATAATTTAATTGTTTTACAACCACCATCCTTCAATGCCTTCAAATAGCTTCTAAGACATAAATAAGAGCCATCGAAAGAATTGATTAATATTGGGTTGACTATGGGTTATGAGTATATGTTGGCATATCAAAAAATAATTATGGAATTTGTAAGTATCTATGTTTTTTTAATTATTTGAGTTTATACCTAATAGAACAAAAAAATATTTATATTGAATCTATGATTTATAATGGGGTTTAAAACATGTAGGAAAAAAACTATGGAACTACGCCAACAAAAGATTTGTTGGAACAAGGCATGAGACTTGGTTTTGAAACCATGTACACAATTTATGACTCACTCGTCGCTATGGTACATTGCTATTTGATTTACATTGATGTATATTATTTATTTGAATTTTCATTATTCTCACAAATTTAGATACATTCATTACACTTTATTTTTATGTTTGCAGATGGAATAAGATCAAGAAGACAAAAAAAATTGATGCAATCAACAAAAAATTCATCCAAATAACGAAGTCATGGAATTAGTTCAAGCACGAACAAAAGTTCCAGTGAAGAATGATGATCTATTTGGATATCAATGCAACTTGTTGTATATTCTGAAATAATTGTTTGTGAAAAGTAGACATTTTGTTTGATGTAAGGGACATAGTCTCCCAGTTGAAAGACAAGGGATTACTAATAATAATCCCATTTTGTATGACAACAACCTCTTATAGATATATAATAAAATTCAGTTTTTTAATTCTATTGTGCTATCTAATGTCGTTGTGAAATGTTACACCACTAATTAAACATATGGATGATTAAATATTAAACTGAAGAGATGCAAAATATGATAATATAACAAATTAATATGAACAACATATACAAATGCACTAATAAAATCTTAATTTATATGAATATTGTTATAATGTATATGTCAATTTTTGGATGAATAATGGATTTAAAATATTACAATAAATGCATTGTCACAAGTCAATGTTTTGAAAATGTTGAAATTTGATGACTAAAAAAAGTTTCCAACAATCCCAAACTAGTTTTAATTTCACCTTATCATTCCCATTCAGTTAAATGCCCTTTCCCATAAACATACATTCAACATATGGAATTCTAGAAATGAAATTTTTAGATTAAAACACATGGGACTATCAACACATGCTGAACCGAAATATGGACATAACCAAACCAACAACATACATAAAAATACACAAATTTTTGGTCAACTTAGACCCAAGTAAAGCGCCTTTAATCTTCTCCGGGGAAAACCTGTAAGAGAGCTCTTAAAATTTATTAATCATTCAAGTTCAAGAAAAATACATTTGTGGGCAAAAAAAAACAGCAAAATACAACTTATCCCTTCAACCCAAAACTCATTGAAAACCATTCCCACTTTGCTTCAATTTTTGTGCCCACTTGAAGTTGAAAATATGTACTATACGGACTGTCCCATACAGATTTTCGTACCACCATACGGACTGCACAAATTTTTTTTCCAATTTTTTTTTCAAAATTTTTTCTTGAATAGCATGGAGCTAACAACATTCAATGATGTTCGTACTGTACCTTTTGTTATCTTCTAAACCTTGATTTCTATGCCCAGCTTTGCCCAGAAATCACTCCTTCAACTTGTTGCAACAAAATTCTCCTTCAAAACTTTTATCCAACTCTCAACCTCCTTTTTCCAATATGCTCATAAAGAATGAATGCGGTCTCTCTTTCCTTTCCCCCTTTTGTTTCCCTAAATTACTTTTGGGAAATCGTAAGATCTAATGGCTCATATTCATCTAGATCAAGGGATGAGAATAAATTTGCATTTAATTCTCACTTTTTATTTTTTAACTCACCCATTAAATAAAGTACCCACATTGTACTTTATGTCTAAAGTCACTTTTCACTTTATAATTTAACACTAACTTTACCACTTATAAAGTCACATTCACTTTATAAAGTCACACTTAGGAAAATAATTATTTTGGACACTTTTCCCTAGGTAGATACTAACCCATGCGAAAACACTTGTCCAAGGTACATTAAGAATCATCAGAAAAAAGAGAAAATATCATATAGAAAACCAGTGCATACATAACATAAAAACACACCAGTGTGTTATGTTATATAAAAGCACCGTGATGACTTATTTTTTGCATGACTGGTTCCTCTTTCGAAAACAACAACACCATGGAATTTAGTTATTCAAGCATTAATGTTGTTTGCAATTAACGCCTGGATGCATTATAATTCTTAATGCCCTAGTGCTTTCATAGAAATAATACCCTGGTCCTACAAAATATTATCTCCAACCCCAATGCATTAATTGTTAAAAATAACAGCACCAATCCTCTTATATCCTAACGCACTAGTGCATTTGTACAAACAATACCCATCGATGTTGCAAGTTTAAATAAAAGCACCATGGTTACAATACTCTTTTGTGTGCCCTAGTTTTGTTCCTTAAAAGAATGCCCTAGGGGAATCTTTTGATATATAACCATCAAGACAGTATACATTTCAGGCATAGGTGCTCTTTGCATTCAACGTCTTGGTGCTTTTAGTAATGTATGAAACCCTGTGCTTTTATATATGGAGCGCACAAATGCTTCTTGTTAGATGAAGCGCATCATAAAAAAAACATCCGTTATCACAAATGGACGTTTTAATGGATTTTTTTTGGACATTTTTTCCAATTTTATAACACTAAAAACCTCTGTTATAACCTCCGCTAGATGTTATTTTCCCTCCCAAAATTGCTTTATATTGTAACCAAAATCACTAAGTCATGTCGAGATGCAATTAATATGCAAATTCTTGGCCAAATTTATTAGCATTAAAGGAAGAAGTATTTTTGTAGAATACATGTAATATCAAAACAAGCTTTGCATTTAAATTTAGGGAGAATAATAGGTTTGATAAAGAACTAGAAAAAAAATTAATTAACAGATTATAAGTAGGTGGTAGGATCCAAAGTATCTCTTTCTTTTGAGTAGGGTAAATAAGAAAAATCAATATTATTAAAATAAAAATAAATTGTCACAAGCCTATAGTCAAACTAGTCATTCGAAAATTCTTAAAACAACAAGGTATAAAGGAATCTAATACCTTCATGACACTAATAGTACTAAAGATAAAAAATAATTTCACTTAAATATGATGTGTATACCAAAATTACATGAAAATTTAAAAATGTTTGTAGTAGTGCTAATCATCCTAACCATTATGCCATTAAAACTATAGTGATCTTAGAATTTTGTCTTAACACTTTTTCAGCACATAAATAAAATTAAAAAAAAAAATTCAAATAATCTCTTATCTCTACTAAGGTATCATAAACCAATTTAAAAGTAAACATTTATTCTATATATGTTGTTGATTTTAATACAAATATATTTTATTGAATAATTATTATAAAATTATTTTGAAATAGCACAAAATTATGTTTAATATTATAAAGATATATTTATTATTTGATTAATATAACTTTTAAACTAATATTTTTAAATAAAAATAATAAAATAAAAATATTTTCCCCATTGGGGTGTTGAAAATAGAGCTAATAGAGGGAAGGGACGAAGTCATTCCACCCCATTGCCTCTCAAGGCATTAAAGAGGGGGATTGCATAGCCAACTCCCCCCATGTAGTCATGCTATGAATCATGAAAACACTTCAAATTAAGAAGGTAACCACTTGTGACCTATGTGTATTTATACCTTGTTCGAGCTTGCTCCACCTTTTTCTACCAGTTTCCAATCTTTGTTAGGTTGCAAGTGGGATTCCCCCTTTAGCATCTAGCTCGTTAGCGCTCTAGAGAAGAAATTCCCAATCCCTCATGACATATACCTTCATTCTTCTCATTACAATGTCTCTTGGACAAGTCACTAGCCATTCGCGACCTTTATGGTGCAGGAGAAGAGACTCAGTGAGTTCCAGTGAGGGTGTCAACACACAGAACCAATAGAAGATGACCGAAGGAAGCACATAGTTCACAAGATGTTAAAATATATGTTATTCATAACCTCTCAATGTTTTTGTCTTTTTATTATTTTTGTTATAATTCTCAAGCCTAGGACTGAGTTGCACCATTGAGGTCAGATTCTACATATTTTTTGCTGTCGTTTTTATCCCTATGGTTCTCTCATTAATCCATAGCTCCTTCCCTTTACATTTATCTATTCATATTCTTTAGTAGTGACTCCTTTGGTTATATCGATCTTAGCCATTCTCATCTTCCTTTCTTTGATGTGACCTCCCCATTGTATGCTGATTTACCAACACCCTTCTCTAAAAGCCCCTAGCACAGGGTCCTGGGCCTTTCCTTGTGAAAAGAAAAGGAAAATAATGCACCCAAGGCATAGTTATAAAGGCCACGATTATTCAAACATAACCAAAGCCTATACCCAAGCTTATTTAGCCACTAAAACTTACCTATCTGTCACTTGTCCTAAATTTCAAGAAGAAGTCCAACACCTTGAACCCTCGACATGTATAGATTGATAGGCAAATTTACACTCTAAAATTCAATTTGAGGCCTTTGCCAAGGCCCCCAACCTTTTCCATAATAGGGTGCCTAGGAGGAAATACCTTCATTCCATCACTTTTCTCTAGAAAATGAGAAATATGCTGGGTCATCTCTTCAAAGAGAAACATCGGGGTCACAATGAAATTATATCCCACCTCAACAAAATTCAGCAGATTCAAAGACACTAGTGCTCTTTTTTAGTCAAGTTGGATTCCCATCTCACCCATGTTGAGAGGCATATTAAACATGGGGATCACTCTCGAGAAGACCCAAGTGCATAGGATCTGGCCCTGACAATGCCTCTGATGGGTGATGTATTCACATATTTTATATTTTGTTTATGAACAATGAACTTTATTTTATTTTTCTATATAATATACATCTATGGTATGTCAATGTTATCTAGTAGACAATATGTAATTATTTTTTCAATGGTGCCATAATTTTATCTTGCTATGTAAATTCTTAGCTAGTAGGATTATTTTTGCTCATTCTGAGAGACAAAAGGCTGATACATTTCCCTCACTACCCTTGGTCTAATTTCCCTTATGGTAGGTCATAAGAGTGAGAAGACTACATGATGTATTATGTATACCTAATTTAATGATCTAATGGAAGAAAATTAATTAACAAAATTCATATATATATATATATATATATATATATATATATACACACTTTTTTTTATAAAATATTCATCTATATATTAAAATGTTACTTATTATACTCAAATATTATTTAAATATAATTTATTTGTTAATTTAACCAAATATATTTTTTATAAATTTTGAGGGTTAGCTCAACCGTTCAAGGCCCTATCATTAAACCACATTTTCTATGGAGAGGACACAAGTTAAACTCTCTTGACATTCATAGAGTCAGTGTCATATCCAAATTAAAGAATTAAGGAAATTTTATCACAACATGCTATTAATCACAAAAAGAGAGCTTCATGCATTAACTTGTCATAGCTACACATCTTACACACATATTTTCATCTTTGTCACATCTCCATTTCAACAAATTTCATGGGAAGTTTTTTTTTATTATTATTATTATTAACCAAACTTAATACCTTGATACAATAATACATTCATCTCTACTCTAATGTCTTTTCCTTTTAGTTTTTCCCTTTTTTATTTTTATGTTATTCCTCCCGTGAGACTAATAGATACAGTTGGTACATCACTTTCTAAACTTATAATCAAAAGTTAAAACCTCTGTCACATATTTCTATTTTAAATCATCATATCCACTAAGTTACTCTTCCACAATTGTTAATATTTAAATCAATCGTTTTGTTCCAATATATCCTCCTCTTAGATAATTATAGGGGTTATCAAACTAAATGTTGGTAGTATATCCACCGTATAAGGTATTATTCTTTAGTTCAAGGTTTATTCATTGTATTTCATAGCATGGATATTGCGTTATTACCAAAGTCTCGAAGGATACTCACACCATACACCTGCAGGGTATGAGCTATGTTTTCTTGATTAGGTTGGCGTCGAACTTATTTGATCACACATGTGAATCCAAATTTTCATGGTTCATATGGGATGTATATATTTTTTGTTAATTTCATGGCTCTTTTTCGATTAAAAAACCCCTAATATGCTCCTTTGTAAGCTTTATGCGACATATAATTCATGATTTCCATTCCACACTTCACTATTGTGTTTAATAAATTATTTTGAACTATCTAGACACCTTCATGTCGTTAGCACTATACTCAAGAGGAGTTAGGTTGGCAACTTAATTTCCCAATATGGAACTTTACATATCATCCCTACATCTGTGCTTGAAAATATCTCATGGTTGAGGTTCATCCAGGTTGCTTCTACTTGTAAATGCCTCAGGGGGTTTTCTCTATGGTGGTCATTGTCCCTTTCGACCATTTAGTGATGGGAAGCTCTGCTCTAGCTCCATTAAGGTCTCGTCGCAAATAATTTATTGTCGCGGCTAGACTCTTTTCCATTTAGATTTCACTCAATTTAGCTTTCGTGACTATTTTTGCTATAATATTACCCTATTCCGTCCATAAGTTGAAAGCTTTTGATTATATAATGACCTAATCATTCCAAGGTATGAAGCAACTCTCCTCATTACTATATGTTTAATCATTCATTACATATTCATGGTATCTTTATAATTAATCTTTGGAGAAGTTAACCAAGTTGCTAAGTAACCGTTGAACTGTCTAAAGTCTGCAGAAATTATAGTTCGTAGTTGCTGCAACACCAGAAACAGCAACTATGCAGTTGCTGCAACACCAGCAACAACAACTATCTAAAGCAGGGAAAACATTATTTTGCAACAACTGGAATACCGGAAATGACAAACAGCAACTATCAGAAGATCAGCAGAGTTCCATGCTGACACAGCACGATCAACAACTGTCCAAAAAGGGTAAAACATAGTTACAGTTGCTGAAACACCAGGAGCAGCATGAGTTTACTAAATCAGCAACAATGGTGAAGCGACAAAGGATAGTACGAGGATTCCAAGAAGACGGTTGAGGTTTGTTTACCAGCTGTGTAACAGTAAGAGACCCAAGAAAGAATACACCGTCACACTATTGTAACGGCATCCTGTAACAAGGATGGATTTCTTATTTTTGACAAAAAGGTTAAACTGAATGAACCATGGCGGTCTATTGTAATAGATGTCTCCTCTATAAAGAGGAGACATCTACATTAGAAAGGGGGGAAGAAAGGGAACAAGTTGTAAGGTGAAATTTTGAAAAAAAAGCAAGTCTGAATCTTCATTGTAACTGGACATTTTGGCAGATGAATAAAAGGTTGTTCTGAGCATCTAATTTGGCAGCTATGTTCTGGGGAATCTTGTGAGAGGGACAGGGCCCACCTTCTTCACAAGATTCACCCATTTATTTTCTGTTAGTGTGTGAGTGTGTTTGAATTCTGAAGCATTATCTCTGATAATTTCCTTTTGCTGATACTCTGTTTGGATTCTGTAGCATTACCTCTGATAATTTCCTTTTGCTGATACTATGTTTTGTTAATACTTCACCGGTGATTAGAAATTGCAGTGTGTGTTGGCAATTTGGTTACAGGTGCAGGTGCTGAACATCCTTACCCTGAGGATAGGGTCCTGATCCTCTGCTAATAGAGGAGCCATTATTTTTCTTTGCAGAATTGTATTCTTAGTTAACTGCTTTCATTTCATCTCTGCAATATATTTTAACTGCTATAACATAGAGTAAGGAGTTTGACAGAAGATAGAATTGTGTATACTACAGCTTTTAATGCTTTTAGAATTAACTACATACAGTACGAGGTCACCTTTGAAATAAAAGGACTTTCCCGAGTTGACAAATTAATGTGGTACTCAACTGTTTAATCAATAAACAATTCAAGTAGCCAACATTTTAGCGTCGTTGCCGGGGAAGGCGACTAGAGATTTTAAAAGCATTAATGATTTCTTTTTAAGAATAACAGGTGCATGAGAGGACGCAGGAAACCTAATTTCACAGGTGGCAAAGGCGGGGGAGGAAGAAAGACCTTCATTGACGAAATTATTTCAAGGGCCGAGACATCACAGAGGACGAGTTCCCGGAGACCTCAGATCCAGTATTCCTCACAAACAGATCGACAGACGGAGGAGGTACTAGGACCTGAAAGGGAGCTGGAAGTACCAGAGCACACTGAGGAACCAGTGGAAGAACCTGAAGAGACAGAAGATACTGAAGATAGAGCAAGTGATTCAGGAAAAAGACCAATGGAGGATAACAGAGGAGAAGGAAGGGGGCAAAATTCACTCTCTACCCTGGAGTTCCCTATTGGGGAGCTCCCGAGAGGGGCAACCCCTATGAAGAACATTCCACTTTCAGCATTACCCAACTTTCATGGGTTATCCTCTGAAGACCCGGATGAATTCCTCTTCGAATTTGATATACTATGTAGGAGTTATGATTATGTGAGCCCTAATCAGAAACTAAAACTATTTCCAGCAACACTGAAAGGGAATGCGTTAAGGTGGTTTATGAGCTTAGGATCTCAGGCAATCACTACCTGGGATCAGATGAAAGAAAGTTTTCTGGCCAAATATCAGGATTACTACCGAACAAGAGAGAGGAAGGAAGAATTGTTTAAAATGGTTCAGAAGGAGGATGAGAATCTGGAGGACTTTGTGGAAAGACTGCAGTATAATCTGCAGCGGTCTGACCACCCTACCATGAGTAAATATATTCTGAAAACAATATTGTTGAAAGGGGTACGAGATGACTGCTTGGACATGTTAAATATGATTGGAAAAGGGGATATTTCCAAGGAACCATTTGATGAAATTATCAACCTCTGTATGAGATGTTCAAGAGGAGCAGTAAGCAGACCAAAAAGGAGGGACAGCGTATACTCAAGAGTCCAGAAGTCAGCAAGTGGAGGAGCAACAAGGGCTGAAATAGGTAATTTGTTGGAAGAATTTAAAACTAAAATGTTAAGCTCTTTTGCTTCACAAATTGATGCTCTGCAGGTAAAGAAGAAACAGGTAGAAGCAGAAGCTGCCCTAGCTATTTTTTGTTCTAAATGCAGAGAAAAACACCCACTCAGGGAATGCCCACTAGATAAGGTACCAGTCTACACGATCTGTGAAAAAGACCATGAGACCCAGCAATGCCCCTCTCTGCCGGGAATAAAAGCAGCACTGCAGTCAACTGAAGAAGAGGTTGAAGCAGTGTACCTGATGACACAGAGGAGGCAATGGCCTCAAAGACAAGGTATGAATTCTAACACAACATTTAGTCGTTGGAATAATCATTCCCCTTTTCAAACGAATTACCCACCCATGAACCAAATGCAGTACCCACCCTTTAATACGATGAATTTTCTACCCATGCAGCAACCAAGTCTTCCTTTTCCTGATCCTACCATGTGGAATCCTTGGGCTCCCCAACAATCGTATTTTAATCAATGGAATCCGAATTGGGCAGCCCAGCAGATGCCATTTCCTCAACATCAACAATTTCTTTCCTTACCATACAACACTCCTCCGAATAACCAAGCAATTAGACCACAGCTGCCTGTGCAACCTAACCCCAACCCAAATAATAATAAAGCTCTGCAAGTAATTGATGTTCAAAATCAGCCTGTCTCCCCTATGCAATGTAACGATATCCATCTTCGTTCAGGGAGAATTGTTGAACCCATCATTGATGACATTACTCACTCTAATAAAGAGGAAGTTGGAAAAGAAAAACCAGCTAACAATAATGCTGAAACAGTTGAATCAACATCTAACAACAATGCTCATACAGCAGATCCGCCATTCCCTGAACATCTAGCTCTCACCAAAACGCTTGAGCAACTTGCTTTTAACCTTTTAGACGAACTGCAGAATTTATATGTTAAAATTCCATTATTGCAAGCACTAATAGATGTTCCCATTTATGCTAGGACTGTTAGAGATATTTTTATAAAAAAACCTGGAAGAAAAGCTAAGGACCTCCTCACAGTTCATGTGATGGGAGAACTGACTGCTTTAATGACAGAAAAAGATCCTCCTGTGAAATATGGTGACCCTAGCCACCCTACAGTAACAGTTCAGGTTGGAAAAACCTTTGTCTCTAAAGTTCTAGTAGATTTAGGTGCTGCAATGAACATTATGACACTTGAAACAACACAATTGCTGCAGTTAAAAAACTTTATTAGGGAAACTCCAACTATTCTAGAGCTGGTTGATCGCTCTACAATTAAACCTGAAGGAGTCATTGAAGACCTAATAATTTCTGTAGAATCCTAGAATTACCCAGCTGATTTTGTGGTGTTACAAACTAAAACAAAGTTGGGGGGCCATCCACTGATTCTAGGAAGACCTTGGCTAGCTACAGCAGATGCTTTCATCAGCTGTAGATCAGGATCAATGACCATCTCTAATGGGCAGGAAACCAAACATCTTACCCTTTATCCTCATGCTACACCCATGATTAATAATGACAATTCTGTATGGGTAGATTATGAGGATGAAGAAACCCAACCTATCCTGACTATCTGACAAGCTTTAACTTTCAAAGATTCTACCGAAGATGAATTAATCAGTAGCTTCATTTCTGAACCTTCTTTGGTCAGCCCAGAAATGTATAATCACTTCACTACAATCTTGGAATCTGAATCTCAGCAGAACATGAAAACTGAAAATTTATCTCAGACAATAGTAGGCAGCTCCTCCAAAAGTACAACAATAGAAATTGAGCCTGGCAAAACATTAAATATAAATCCTAATTTAACTAATAATGAAAAACAATAGTTAATAAAGTTACTCCGGGAGAATAAAGAAGCATTTGCATGGGATTACACAAACATGAAGGGGGTTTCTCCTGAGCTATGCACCCACCGCATTTATATTAAAGAAGGATCTCGCCCAGTCTGTCAACCCCAGCGACAGATGAATCCCAATTTAAGGGAAATTGTGAAGGAAGAACTTCAAAAACTGTTGAATGCAGGATTTATATATCCTATATCTGATAGTGAGTGGGTTTCCCCACTTGTAATCGTACCCAAGAAAAATGGCAAATGGAGAGTATGTGTGGATTACAGAGCCCTAAATAAAGCCACCCAGAAAGACCGTTTCCCTTTACCATTCATTGATCAGGTATTAGATAATTTGGCAGGTAAGAAATTCTTTTCATTTTTGGACGGATTTAGTGGATACAATCATATTAAGATTGCACCTCAAGACCAGGACAAGACCACGTTTACTAGCCCATGGGGGACCTTTGCTTACAGGGTTCTTCCATTCGGGCTATGTAATGCTCCAACAACATTTCAAAGAGCAGTGATAGGGATTTTTTCTAATATGCTAAATGATTCCTTAGAAATATTTATGGATGACTTTACTCCTTATGGAGTGACTTTTGAGGATGCACTGCAGA
Organism: Pinus tabuliformis; assembly: GCA_031772625.1. Taxonomy (NCBI): domain Eukaryota; kingdom Viridiplantae; phylum Streptophyta; class Pinopsida; order Pinales; family Pinaceae; genus Pinus; species Pinus tabuliformis. The sequence continues at coordinate 666,995,570 of CM062808.1, forward strand.
ACCTTGAAAAAGTACTTAAGCGATGTATAGAAGCACACCTTGCCTTAAGCACTGAAAAATGTCATATGATGATGAATCAAGGTATTGTATTGGGTCACTTCATCTCATTCCTAGGAATTCAAGTCGATCCAGCCAAAATACAGGTAATTCAGACCCTCCCTATCCCCAAAACACAAACTGATGTAAGAAGCTTTTTAGGACATGCTGGATACTATAGAATATTTATCAAGAATTTTTCCAAAATAGCTTCTCCTCTATTTGTGTTATTAACAAAAAATGTTGAATTTAAGTGGACTGATGATTGTGAAAAAGCATTTAATGAGCTTAAACACCAGTTTTCTACAGCTCCCATTTTGAGAGGACCTGATTGGGCACTACCCTTTCATATATCCTCTGATGCTTCAGATACTGCAATTGGAGCTGTCTTGGGCCAAGAAGAAAATACTCTTCCCTATGCTATTTATTTTATCAGTAAGAATATGACACCAACTGAACTGAATTATACAGTCACTGAGAAGGAATTCCTAGCAGTCATTTATGCTATCAATAAGTTTCGACATTATATTACTGGCTACATTACTTTTGTGCATATTGATCACTCGACCATTAAATATCTAATGAATAAATCAGTTACAAATGCTCGAGTTACCAAATGGTTACTATTATTACAAGAATTTGACATCACAATTGTAGATAGGCCAGGAAAAGAAAATGTAGTTTCTGATTTCCTTTCTCGATTAAAAACTGATGAAAATATTCCAGTAGATGATTCTTTTCCTGATGAATATTTATTTGCAGTATCTGCTCACTCACCTTGGTATGCAGACATTGCCAACTATTTAGTTGCAGGAAAATTACCATCGCACCTATCACACAGGGAAAAAAGAAAGATCATTCAGCAAAGTGCTAGGTACAGCTGGATAAGCGGGTGTCTTTTCCACACAGGACTCGATCAAGAAATCCGGAGATGCATTGGTGAAGATGAAATTTATGATGTGTTAAAAGCTTGTCACGATGGCCCTTGTGGAGGGCATTTTGCAGATAAAAGAACAACACACAAGGTACTCAGAATGGGTTATTATTGGCCCTCACTCTTCAAAGATGCAAAGAAATATGTGAAGGCCTGTGATAGCTGTCAAAGAATGGGCCAGCCTAATCACAGGGATGAAATGCCACTCAAACCCCAGGTAATTCTCAAACCTTTTGAGAGATGGGCATTAGATTTTATAGGTCCCATTAATCCCTCATCCAATCAAAGAGTGTACATACTAGTGTGCACAGATTATATGACTAAATGGGTAGAAGCTAAGGCACTCCTTAAAGCTAATGAAGAATCAGTACTAACATTTTTATTTGAAGAGATCTTTGTTAGGTTTGGATTGCCTAGAGAACTAGTCACGGATGGAGGACCTCCTTTCAACTCTCATGGCTTCAAGGATACACTTCAAAAATATCATATTAAGCACAAAATGACTACACCTTATCACCCCCAGGAAAATGGGCAGGTAGAAAGCACCAATAAAGTCATAGAAGCCATCTTGACAAAAACAATAAAGGAGAATAGAAGGGACTGGTTTCAAAGGTTGCCTGAGGCATTATGGGCCTATAGAACTACGTGGAGGAATACTATGGGCTTTTCACCTTATGAATTAGTTTTTGGAAAAAATGTTGTTTTCCCTGTAGAGTTTGAAATCAAAACTTTAAGAACTGCTTTAGCTGTTAACCTTGACTTGACTGATGCACAGACAGCCAGGTTGCAGCAGCTTCAGGAATTGGACGAGAAGAGACTGGATGCCATCCATCAAACAACCATGATACAACAACAAAGAATTAGGTGGCATGACAGAACCATCAAGCAAAAGCAGTTCCAGAAAGGTAACTGGGCTTTACTCTATGACTCCCGTTTTGAGAATTTCCAAGGTAAGTTAAGAACAAGGTGGTTAGGGCCTTATGAAGTAGATGTTGTTTTTCCAAATGGGACAGTTAGACTTTTAACGATTGATGATAGCAGAACACCACTACTAGTGAATGGGTATCGACTCCGTTTGTATCAGCGACCTGTTTCTAAAGAAGATTTTAAAGCTACTTGCATGACGGATATACACTATGCTTTCCTGGGGGAACTTGTTGTCCCTCAAGGCACTTAAATTTCTGTTCATTTATTTATTTTATTTTTTTAGATTAGATATTCTTTTCAACTAATAATCCCTGCTAAGGGTTGCCATATTACAATTCATTATTTTGCAGATCTTAGTTTTGGAAAATGGCTGAGAACAAAAACTTCAAAAGAATCACTTTGCGGACTTGGGAACGTTTTCTTTGGACCATAAATCAGTCTTTCACCAACTCCCGTTGCTGCAACACCAACCCCCGTTGCTACAACACCAACTCTTGTTGCTGCAACACCATTTCCTGTTGTTGCGACACCATTTCCCGTTGCTGCAACACCACTCTTGTTGCTGCAACACCATTTCCCGTTGTTGCGACACCATTTCCCGTTGCTGCAAACACCACTCTTGTTGCTGCAACACCATTTCCTATGGTTGCAACCCACTCCCCGTTGCTGCAACACCAACTCCCGTTGCTGCAACACCAACTCCCGTTGCTGCAACACCAACTCCCATTGCTGCAACACCACCTCCCGTTGCTGCAACACCAACTCCCGTTGCTACAACACCACTTACTGATGCTGTAATGCCTTTTCAGTATTTCTCTCATTTATACTAAAAAAGCACAAATTTCTCCACTTCAGTTCCCAAGAAATGAATTATTATTTGCATAAAACATACCATTTCCTACCAAAAGAACCAGCCATACACTATGACGATTACAATCCTCCACTATTACTTCCCGTCAGTAATAAAAACCACCGGTATTCTCATACTTTTAGACCCGCTTTAATCATCCAGCAAAAGACGAGACAAGACTTTTCGACGCAGCAACTAAAAAGGTAAAATATAAAGGTACGCATGATTATGCATGGATATTAAATAATAGTTAATGTGGAGACGTTGATAGGACTACTGAATAATTGTACTTCCAATCATATCACTTAGTTGTAGCTTTTGGGTGGGGGGGTTACCAAAGCACTGTCATAATTGTATAGCACGCCAACTGCCGCCGCCCTTAACTCTCCCAGTAATATGTAAAATTCACCTCATCGTGTCATGTCACCATTTGCAAAGGTTTACTCTAGACTGAACTCGAAAACTCGGCTCTCGACTAAGAATTTTCACTGAAACAGCAACTATGGGAGGAAATCTCATCACATACGAACCTGGCACAACAGCACTTCTTGAGCTCTATCCCGAGGCCTACCAAATCTTCCTGCAAGCAGGATGGCTAGATTATTTTAGGAGACTTCCAAATTTTGACGCACAACAAGTCCTTGAGTTTGCATGCAATTTAACAAAGGGGTTTTCCATCGTTCAGGGAGTACAAATTCCAGTCACAGAGGAAGTCATAGCCCAAGATACCGGGCTACCAGTTAATGGCACGCACTGGTTCAGTAGGAAACATCTGATCCTCAACGCGCAGCAGGATTTTCTTCAACCAGGCGAGCAGGTGGAACCCAAGGGTAGAGGCGTAGCACTTCAATCACTGCCTCAACCATGGCCGAAAGTTGCTGAGTTTGTAAAGCAATACCTGACGTGCGAAGGCCGGTACCAGGTAATTTACCAGCACAATTTCGTCTTGTTGAATCACTTGAGGCATGGTCAGTTGATAAATATGCCATATTATCTATTGGGATGTCTTAAAAATATGTCACGTTACACTGTCAACGCAAAGCGTCCGCTCCATTCCTTGAAACACCACCGTCTAGCTCAATTATTGATAAATAAAGGCCTTGCCTTAAATAACCCCCCTCCCCTCATTAATCCCCACCAAGAGGAAGAAATCCCTCAGCCAGAGCAGGAAATTCCTCATCAGGAAGAGGAAATTCCTCACCAAGTTGAGGACATACCTCAGCAGGATGAAGAAATCCCTCAGCAAATAGAGGATATTTCAGAGAAAATACCCGAAGAAATTCCTCAGCAAACAGACGATATTTCAGAGCAAATACCCCAAGAAATTCCCCAGCAAACTCCCCCACAAGTTGCTGAAAATGTACAATCAGCAGTAGAAATACCCATGCAAACAACCTCATCCCCCAATAAAACCGACCCATCCACTCCCATACTTGGTATTTCTACCGACGACTCTGATGATAACATCCCTATTACCCTTCTCAAACGAAATAAGCAGCAAAAAAATGAAACCCCACCGAAAAGAAGAAGAACTAGGGCTTCGGTCAAGGCAGCTGCTATTTCCGCCACTGCCCCTATTTTAAAGAAAGCTAGCCGAAAAAGAAAAATATATGAATTCCCTACTTCTCTACCCAAGCAAAGGACTCGGTTGTCTGTAACAGCTGAACCCCCTATCCCCACTCTCCCCAGCTCTCCACCCATCATCTTAAGAACGCGTACTCCCACCAGCCCTGAACACTCCCCTTCCTCACCCTCTGGGGTTGAGATGCAGAGTGTTCACAGTGTCGTGACATTATCTTTTGAGGCAGCTGTCACACAAGAACCAGCTGCTGATACCCAAGGTAATATTGGCCAAGTGGCTGCAACACAAGAAACAACCACTACCCCACTAGGTGACACACAAGAACCACCTGTTGGGGGCATAAATGTTCAAATGAATGCTGAAATACAACCTCTGCCTCCACTGGAACCTGCAGTTCGACAAGCTCAGCCTACCATATCTGCCCTGCAGGAAGAAATTGAATTTCTGAAATCCCAAATTCAGGATTATTAGGAGGAAATAATAAGGGTCAAAGAAGCTTATCAAAATGAACGCAACCTGCACATTTTAGCATAGGTAGCATCTGCAGCGGAGAAGAGTAAAGAGAGTGAATATATGTGCGCCGAGTGTGGTGAGCTATACACTCAAGCAGGATACAAGATAGTTGCAGTACCAGTGACTGGAGTCATTCCAGAACCTTCTGCTGTTGTAGTTGAAATGAAAGAACCTGCTGCAACACAAGAACCAGCAGGCTCTCCAAAAACTGTGCAGGAGCAAATAGAGCAACCTGCTGCAACACAAGAACCAGCAGGCTTTCCAAAAACTATGCAGGAGGAAATAGAGCAACCTGCTGTAACACAAGAACCAGCAAGATCTCCAAAAAGTGTAAAGAAAGAAGTAGAAGAACTTGCTGTAACACAAGAACCAGCAGGCTCCCCAAAAATTACAGAACAAGAAAGAGAAGAACTTGTTGTTACACAGGAATCAGCAGGAAATAGAGAAGAAGACATAAAATCACCCCAGCCTACCCTAACTGTTAGGATATTCCGACACATAGGAAATAGTTAAGTTCAACTTGGTCTAGTATAGAGTTAGGTATAGAGTTAGGTAAAGTGTGTTTCTTTACCGTTGTACATTTTGTAACTTACAATCCGACGATCACGATATGTAGTGATCCGACGGTTCACTCTCACCTCGGTGTTACCGACACTTGATCCGTGGCTTGACACCCGATTGGTCCATGAGTTCTATTTAAAGCGCATGGAAGGTCATTGTTCGGGTAATCCGTGCATGAGAGAAGCTTATGTAAATTTTCATTCTTTGATTAATAAATTGCCTGTAGTACCCACGTTGGGACTGGCCGTGGACTGTTTCCCTCTTTGAGGGTTTTAACCACGTCAAAAATACTGGTGTATTGATCTGTGATCTGGTTGTGAGCGGTGTCCTTTTGGTATTCTTTCTGAGGAACTTACCCTGTAAATTCCTACATGGTATCAGAGCTATTTGAGGGCCGCGTCCGTTGGTGATCCAAATCTGAAGCCGGTAGAACTGCATGCGGCTGTTGTTTCCTAGATCTGCTGTTTCTGACTGCTTTCGGGCCGAGAGGACTGCTCTGTTGCGTTCGGAGCATCTGTTCCAGTGAGGAACCCCTTTCGTTTCACGCGAAAAGGTTTCTGGTAGCCCTAGCTGCGTCATTTTTCAGATCGGGAGGTATACAGTGTTTTTTGCAGTTTACTGTTATTTTCTCTCTGCTTATTTCGGTTTCGGTTTATTTGGCCTTTTTTTTTAACCGGATCTATACCTTTCATTTCTGCGTATGCTCTTTGCCCTGCGACTCTGTGCGATCTGGGCAAATCAGAAACAGAAAGGAAGGATTTTTCTCATGCGTATGCTCTTTTCCCTGCACCTTAGTGTGATCTCGGAAAATCAGAAACATTGAGAAAAATATTTAGTTTTTCGGCTAAAGCTAACTTTGAGATTTTTTTTTTAAATTTCTAGTTTTTTGGCTAAAGCTAACTTCGATCTGCAAGGTTCGTTTTTCTTTGCATATTCGTGTTGGGTTTTGTGTTTTGTGTTTTATAGGGAAAAAAGAGCTTTCTCAAGGCAAGCACGCAAACCAAGGCCCCCCCCCCCCCCCCCCTCTCTCTCTCTCTCTCTATCTCTCTCAAATTTTTTGTATAGATCAATTGGTTCAAAGCTATTTTAAGAGAGTAGAGGTCTTGGGTTCAAGTCTCCATTTTGTGGGGGTGGATTTTTTCATTCCCGCACATTCGCGCACTTTGCCGGCAACGTCAACAATTTTGTTTCAAAAAGCCATAACTTCTTCATCCGGAAGCCTTTTTCAGAGCCGTTTTTTTTAAAACCGCCTATTTTTTTGAGATCTATCCATTGGAACACTTACTTTCAGCATCTTTAGCTTCAGTTTTTTTTTTAAAAATGGAAAGTCCATGCCAAGTATTTCTTGACAGCACTAACTACTTCCAATGGGTAGCCTACATGGAAGATTTACTTAGAAGTAAAGGTCTCTTCAGAATAGCCACAGACCAAGAGAAGAAACCAAAAGATGAAGACAAGGCTGCAAAATGGGAAAATAGACAAGATCAAGCACGTGGTTTGATAGGGATGTCTATTTCTCCTGATCTTAGATTCCACATTACAGAACTTGAGACTCCTCATGAAGCATTAGAAAAACTCGCTAAAGTTTTTGGGATTAAAAATGAAATTAGAGCCCATCAACTTGAAAATGAGTTGCTTACTTTGGATCCTAATAATTTTTCTTACATTGAATATTTCCTGTCCAAATTCAAGACCCTTAGATATCTCTTGGAAGGTGTTAAAGTTAAGAAAGAAGATGGTAACCTTATTTATTCCATCCTTACTAAGTTGGGACCAGCCTACTCTGTATTTGTTTCCACTTTCTATTCTACAAGGGAAGCTTTCATTTGTCAAGGAAAAGACTACAAGGCCCCTTCCTTTGACTCCTTTTGTGATTCCTTAATAAGAGAACAAGAAAAACTCTTACACCTTGGTCTTCTCAATCTTGGAAACTCTTCCACGAAAGCGTTAGCCGCCCAGCAGCAACCAAATTCAAAGAATCCTAAGAAGTCATATCCTCAAAAGAATGGTCCTAAACCAACTCAGCCTCAAAATGAAAGATCATTTCAGCAAAATGATAAGACCAATAAAAACAAATGGAAGAAGACTGATAGACATTGTAACTTTGTAATCGAGATGGCCACTTAGAATCTAAATGCTTTAAGAAGATGGAAGCCTTGGAAGCCGCAATGAAGAAACATAACATCCATGTGGAGCCTACTTCAACTTCAACTTCCGGAATGGCACTTTCTGCATGTCGTTTTCAATCATCTCAGTCTGGTTATGCATTAAATGTATCTTCTTCTTCTTCTCATTCTCATGAGTGGCTCATTGATTCTGGAGCCTCTTATCACATGGCCAAAAACCAAGCCATGTTTTCTTCTTTAAATGATTGTAACACCAAAAATATATATGTTGGTGATGATAGATCTCTTAATGTTGTAGGGACTGGAACTGTTCATCTAGACAATGGTCAGTTTAATGATGTATTATGTGTTCCAACCTTATCCTGCAACCTTCTATCTGTCTATCAGATAACTCATTCAGGTGAAGGTAAAATTGTTGAATTTTCACCTCATGATGTTGTAATCAAGGATCTAAAAGATCCTAAACAGATTCTAGCTACTGGTCTTGCTGATGATTCCACAAGGTTGTATAAGTTTCACAACTTTGGGTCATCCAATCTTCCCTCAGTATTTGTTGCTCATAATGATGAAGTGAGCAAACTTTGGCATGAGCGATTTGGTCACTTAAACTATCGCTCCCTTCAGCATCTATGTAAAGAAATTATGGTGACAGGTCTTCCTATGGTATCTTGCAGAGATGGTGTTTGTTCCGGATGTGTACTCGGAAAACATCATCGGGACAGTTTTGACAAACGTGCCTCTTGGCACGCCTCAGCCCCTTTACAGCTTGTGCACAGTGATTTATGTGGTCCTCTTCCTGTTGCTTCATTCTCTGGTTGCAAGTACTTCTTAACTTTCATTGATGATTTCTCCAGACGCACTTGGGTATACTTCTTAAAACTCAAGAGCGAAGTATTTAACACATTTTTGGCCTTCAAAGCCTTTGTTGAAAAACAATCTGGACATCAAATTCTTAAGCTAATAACTGATAATGGTGGAGAATATGTTAAAAACACATTCATCAACTTTTTCACCGAAAATGGAATTCAAATGCAACATACTGTTCCATACACTCCACAACAAAATGGTGTAGCTGAAAGGAAAAATCGCACCTTAAAGGAAATGGCTAATTGTATGCTGCAATCTAAAGGACTCAGTCTTAGTTTTTGGGCCGAAGCAATTAATTGTGCAAATTATATAATCAATCACACTCCTACTAAGGTTCTACAGAATATCACTCCAGAAGAATCTTGGAGTTCCATTAAACCAGATGTAAGTCACTTTCGTGTTTTTGGAAGTGAAGCATGGGCCCATATTCCAGATGAAAAGCATAAAGCTTTAGAACCTAAGAGTGAGAAATGTACTTTTGTTGGATATTCTGAAGATGTAAAAGGTTATAGACTTATTCCATTTAAGTCCAAAAATGTTATCATTAGAAGAGATGTAAAATTTGATGAAAATAAATCGGCCTGTGAGCCTAGTCCGGCGGATGTGCCACCTCTTCCTATCTCTTCTACTTTTGACAACATTTCTTCTTCAGATGATGAAAGTGAGGATGATAATCCTCCCCCACCTTCTCAGGATCCTCAACTTCCAAGATGGGTCCGTGCTACTCGGGATGCAGCAAGTGATCTTGCCGGTGATCCTACAGATCAACGACGTACATGTTCTCAGTTTGAAAGAGCCTCTTCTTTACTGGCTCAAGCTCTAGTAAATCATGATCCTGACACTTTTGTAGAAGCTTCAGTCCATCCACATTGGGAAGCAGCTATGAATGAAGAATATCATTCATTGTTGACAAATGATACATGGGATCTTGTTCCTCTACCAAAGGGACGCAAACTTGTAAGATGTAAATGGGTTTACAGAACCAAGTATGGACCAGATGGGAAAGTTGATAAACATAAAGCTCGTCTCGTTGCTAAGGGCTTTTCACAGGTTGAAGGCATTGACTACACTGAAACCTTCTCCCCTGTTGCCAAAATGAACTCTATCCGCCTTGTTCTTTCCCTTGCTGCCTCTTTAAAATGGGAAGTCCATCAGATGGATGTTAAATCTGCCTTCTTGCATGGGGACTTGAAGGAAGAAATCTATATGGAACAACCCATTGGCTTCATACAAACAGACTCTTGCCTTGTTTGTCGACTCAAGAAATCCCTTTATGGTCTCAAGCAAGCTCCTCGGGCTTGGTATGCCAAAATGGATAGCTTTCTTTTAGAATCTGGCTTTTCTAGGTGTCATTCTGACAATACTGTCTACACCAAGAAAGTGGGCAACTCTCTTATCATCCTTGTTCTTTATGTTGATGATCTTATCCTTACTAGTAGTGATCCCAACCTTATAAACCATGTGAAGTCTAGCCTCAAAAAGAAATTTGAAATGACAGACTTAGGACACTTACACTATTTTCTCGGTCTTCAAGTCTTGCAATCCAAGGAGGGTATTCCCTTTCCCAGTCCAAGTATGCTTGTGATATTCTTCGTCATTTTCACATGGAAGACTGTAAGCCAGCCCCTTCTCCTTTTCAGTCTGGAGTCAAACTTTCAGTCTCTTGTACTTCTCCTTAAGTTGATGCTACCTTATACCGTCAACTTGTAGGAAACCTCTTGTACTTAACCCATACTTGTCCTGATCTTTCCTTTGTTGTTGGCCTTGTTTCTCGTTTTATGCAAAACCCCCGTGAAAGTCATTGGAAAGAAGCTAAAAGAATACTTCGTTATGTTCGAGGTACAGTACAGTTTGGGATTCATTACAGTGCCAAAGCAGCTCCTCTATTAGTTGGTTTCACTGATTCTGATTGGGCTGGTGACCTTGATGATCGGAAGTCTACTGTCGGTTATGTCTTCACTCTTGGTTCAGGACCTATTACATGGGCTTGTAAGAAACAGGCTGCCATTTCTCTTTCGTCAGCAGAAGCAGAGTATCGTGGTGCCGTGGAAGCTAGTAAGGAAGCCTTGTGGCTTCATCATATCCTATCAGAGTTTGGCTTTGAGCAGCAGCATCCAACCACACTTTGGTGTGATAATCAAAGTGCCATTCAGCTATGCAAAGATCCAGTCCAGCATCAGCGCAGTAAACACATTGAACTACACATGCACTTCATCAGAAAGCTCATTCATGACCATGTTCTTGAAGTGCAATATTGTTCAACAGATGATCAGGTTGCAGACATCTTCACAAAGGCTCTCACAGAGGCGAAGTTCACTAAACTTCGATATATGCTTGGAGTTCAGGAAGTTGTCACTAAGGGGGGATAGGCTCTAGTGCCTCCTTCCTTCTCCTATTGTGTCATATTTGTAAATCCTTCAATCCTATCCCAAGTTGTTCTTAAGGGGGGATGTTAGGATATTCCGACACATAGGAAATAGTTAAGTTCAACTTGGTCTAGTATAGAGTTAGGTATAGAGTTAGGTAAAGTGTGTTTCTTTACCATTGTACATTTTGTAACTTACAATCCGACGGTCACGATATGTAGTGATCCGACGGTTCACTCTCACCTCGGTATTACCGACACTTGATCCGTGGCTTGACACCTGATTGGTCCATGAGTTCTATTTAAAGCGCATGGAAGGTCATTGTTCGGGTAATCCGTGCATGAGAGAAGCTTATGTAAATTTTCATTCTTTGATTAATAAATTGCCTGTAGTACCCACGTTGGGACAGGCCGTGGACTGTTTCCCTCTTTGAGGGTTTTAACCACGTCAAAAATACTGGTGTATTGATCTGTGATCTGGTTGTGAGCGGTGTCCTTTTGGTATTCTTTCTGAGGAACTTACCCTGTAAATTCCTACACTAACTGTTATGGAACAAGAAGAAGAAGCATTGGCTATTACACAGGAATCAGCAGGAAATGGATAAGAAGACATCAAACCACCCCGGCCTACTCCAATTATCACAAAACAAAAAAAATTTGTTGATGCCTTTACACAAACTGAATCTCCCTCTATCAGTGATGCATGCATAGAGACCGCTAGTTTTCAGGAATTAAAGGGAATATGGTGGAAAGAATATAAGCTGTCACAAGGGAAATCATTCCAACAGCAAAAGGGAATATGGTTCAATTATGCATATAAGAATTGGGAAGCACTTGAGCAGTCTAGAGCTTAGTACAAAGAAATTAAGGAACTAAAAGCCAGACTGTCCCAGATCTTCGATTTGGTTCAAAGAATACTTGCTACAAGAAAACCTTCCTTCAACTATGCAGCATTTTTGAGGGAACGCCTAACATTCTTACAGATAAAGGTAGTTAGAGATGGTAGACCTCATCAGGTGATTACATCAGAACAATTTATTGAAACCTTTGCCGAAGCACCCAAGAATGATCAGAATTTGTTGTGTGAGCTTTATCTCCACAACAAAGCTATGTCTGAAGACAGAAAAATGAATATACTCCCTCTTGTTGGAGACATACAACTCAGAGCTTTCATTTCCTTTCTAGCCAACCAACTCACTTGGCAAAACGCTTTCATCTCAGCACAATACAATGAATAGAACTGCCTCCTTTGGATTAGGGCTGAACCCCAAAATGCAGCTACTTTCGTTGCACTACACCATAAAATGTTAAGTGAACCTGGAATGACTGATCACATTAGGCAACTACAAGCAGTGGTCTTGCGAGATTGTCAACACTATGTGAAAACAAAGGCACCTATGGCTATTAAAGCCAACAACCTATTCTGGGAAAACTATCCCAAGGAAAGACAGGAGTATCATCCCTACAATCCCCCTAATCTACAAGCAGAAATTTCAAGGGTACCTTACTATGTTAGATGTATGGAACAATGTGCTGAAAAATGGATTGGCTACAGATTTAAATTTCCCCTCTTATGGTTATCTGGTCAGCAAAACAAGGGTCAGTTTGGATCATCCAAAAAGGAAGAGGTGGCAGCATGGAGGCAACTAGAGAGTGTCTGTGGGTTCAGAGACAAGTTTGATAACACTTTCCATAGCAACTGTATCAGTAATTTACACTGTTTATCCCAGTACTCCGACTCAGATTCAGAGTAAGCATTGCATGAGGACATGCAACCCTTTCATTTGGGGGGGATGTTAGGACTCCAAATTGACCACTTTTGACCTTGTATTTTTGCTATAATATTACCCTCTTTTGTCCATAAGTTGAAAGCTTTTGATTATATAATGACCTAATCATTCCAAGGTATGAAGCAACTCTCCTCATTACTATATGTTTAATCATTCATTACATATTCATGTTATCTTTATAATTAATCTTTGGAGAAGTTAACCAAGTTGCTAAGTAACCGTTGAACTGTCTAAAGTCTGCAGAAATTATAGTTCGTAGTTGTTGCAACACCAGAAACAACAACTACGCAGTTGCTGCAACACCAGCAACAGCAACTATCTAAAGCAGGGAAAATGTTATCTTGCAACATCTAGAATACCGGAAATGACAAACAACAACTATTAGAAGATCGGCAGAGTTCCATGCTGACACAGCACGATCAGCAACTGTCCAGAAAGGGTAAAACATAGTTACATTTGCTGAAACACCAGGAACATCATGAGTTTACTAAATCAGCAACAATGGTGAAGCGGCAAAGGATAGTACGAGGATTCCAAGAAGACGGTTTAGGTTTGTTTACCAGCTGTGTAATAGTAAGAGACCCAAGAAAGAATACACCGTCACACTGTTGTAACGGCATCCTGTAACAAGGATGGATTTCTTATTTTTGACAAAAAGGTTAAACTGAATGAACCATGGCGGTCTATTGTAATAGATGTCTCCTCTATAAAGAGGATACATCTACATTAGAAAGGGGGGAATAAAGGGAACAAGTTGTAAGGGGAAATTTTGAAAAACAAAAGCAAGTCTGAATCTTCATTGTAACTGGACATTTTGGCAGATGAATAAAAGGTTGTTCTGAGCATCTAATTTGGCAGTTGTGTTCTGGGGAATCTTGTGAGAGGGACAGGGCCCACCTTCTTCACAAGATTCACCCATTATTTTTCTGTTAGTGTGTGAGTGTGTTTGAATTTTGTAGCATTATCTCTGATAGTTTCCTTTTGCTAATACTCTGTTTGGATTCTGTAGCATTACCTCTGATAATTTCCTTTTGCTGATACTCTGTTTTGTTAATACCTCACCGGTGATTAGAAATTGCAGTGTGTGTTGGCAATTTGGTTACAGAGGCAGGTGCTAAACATCCTTACCCTGAGGATAGGGTCCTGATCCTCTGCTAACAGAGCAGCCATTATTTTTCTTTGCAGAATTGTATTCTTAGTTAACTGCTTTCATTTCATCTCTGCAATATATTTTAACTGCTATAACATAGAGTAAGGAGTTTGACAGAAGATAGAATTGTGTATACTACAGCTTTTAATGCTTTTAGAATTAAGTACATACAGTACGAGGTCACCTTTGAAATAAAAGGACTTTCCCGGGTTGACAAATTAATGTGGTACTCGACTGTTTAATCAATAAACAATTCAAGTAGCCAACAGGTATTACCCGTAGGTGTTGCTTATATGTTCCAAGAGAATTCCCTTCCATGGTTGTCATGCTTCCTCTTGGGTAGGTAATCTGGATTGTTTTCCTCTTTTATTTTCACTATACCAACATTAAACTAGGTTGAGGGTATAACGCTACTAAAATATCCTCGAAATTTCTCTTCATTCAAAAGGGTTTTGGCTTCTTCAGCGAGGAAGAAATTTGTGCAACCCATATGGGTTTTTAAGATTTTTATTTTTTATTATTACTATTTGTCTTTTATAGCCATGACGGTTATCACCCATATCTCTCCTTTCTCATCATTTATTTCCGTGGTTCAATTACTCGAGTTTTGGATTCCTATGTTTTGCAGGTTCTGTGAGGACTTGGTATGAGAAGTTGTCAATAAATTTGTTTATGCATCTTCCTTTCAGAACAACTTCATGATAGTAAAGATTTCTTAAATTCTCATCTCATTCCTTGGTTTACAATTTCCAGCAGGGAAAATTTTAAGAACCCCCCCTAAATTTATAAATATAATAAATGGGCGAATCTCCATGGTATATAGGAAAAATCGAAGGCGATTTTATCAATAATATAATATGTATATATAATTTTTTGGTGAATCTCTCACTAGGCATGGCGAATATTTTACTCAATTATAAAATCTTGTAAGATCTTGGCGAGTCTTTCACTAAATAATAAAACTTTGTAAAGTCCTAGTGAATCTTAGCATAGGCTACATGCTGGTTTAATTCCCCCATTTAAATAGGCTACATTCCAGGTGAATACCATGGGTCAATACCATGTGCCATTTTTATTTTTATTAGAATATTTTACTCAATTATAAAATCTTGTAAGATCTTGGCGAGTCTTTCACTAAATAATAAAGCTTTGTAAAATCCTAGTGAATCTTAGCATAAGCTACATGCTGGTTTAATTCCCCCATTTAAATAGGCTACATTCCAGGTGAATACCGTGGGTCAATACCATGTGCCATTTTGGTGAATACCATGGGTCAATACCATGTGCCATTTTTATTTTTATTAATTCTAATATTAGGGTTAATAATGGTTTTTTGCATGGTATTAATAACAATCTAGTCCATGGTATTTGTCCCATAGTATTTTGGCCATAGGTTTCACCTAAATATAACCCATTTTTTGAGTGTTGGTAAATATAAGGTGACTTATGGAGTAAATATAAAAAAATGTTTTATTTGTTTACCATACCTCTGGTTTATTTATATTTTTATTAATTTACCATACCTCTTTTACAAATATGGTATTTGGCCCATAGGATTCACTTAAATAAAACCTCTTTCTTGAGCCTTCATAAATAGAATGAGGGTTATGGACTAAATATAAAAAGAGGTTTTATTTATTTATGATACGTCTAGTTTATTTATATTTTTATTTATTTACCATACCTTTTGAGTAAGTATAAAAAGACGTTTTATTTATTTACCATACCTCCACTTTACTTATATTTTTATTTGTTTACACCCTTAGATGTATATAAGGTGACTTATGGAGTAAATATAAAAAATGTTTTATTTATTTACCATACCTCTCATTTATTTATATTTTTATTAATTTACCATACCTCTTTTATAAATATGGTATTTGGCCCATAGGATTCACTTAAATAAAACCTATTCTTGAAAATGGGCGAATGGATTCACTTAAATAAAACCTATTCTTGAAAATGGGCCAATGGAAGGTTGTAAGTCCTAATTTCAAGGGCTAAATTTACCTTTTTTACCCTCTCCCTTAAAATAAGGTGGGCTATTTGAGGTGATTTGTAAAAATGTACTATGATACAAAATATTCGCCCACTAAAAATTGAAAACCCCTTAATTTCGCCAAAGGGCGAACATTCGCCCCTAAAATTATCCTTGATTTCCAGTTCTCCAACCACCATGCACCATGGGCGGAGCTTATCTTTTCTCACGCATCTAGAAAGCTTAAAAAACACTTAAATTTTCTTTAGTGACAGTTAACCCTGAGGGTTTATTCTCCCAATTTTTTTATTGGCATACATGAATTTACGACTTTCATAGGACTTTGTACATTTTTTCTTATATTATTATATAAAAGAAAACATGGCACAAATTTGCTTTTTTATATATAAAGTTATGAACTGTTATTGACAAACTATTTTTTTTAATAAATTGATAAATTATTATGCTTCCAAATTTCGCATTTTTTTATGGGTATTATTTCAATTCTCCTCGTCATAGAGACTATACCCTCTCTTGCATGCATGTTTAAAATTATGGTTATTTTCCATTAATGTTAGGAACTACCTTCTAGCAGTATTGTTCATAGTTATTTCTTAAAGAATCTATTTAATTTATATGTGCTAAGTTTTATATGTAATTTCTACGATACAAAATAATCAAACAAATTTTAGAACTGTGTTGGGTTTTTGATATATGACTTTCTTTTTTTGTTTGGCAGTTTGATAATGGAAATACGTTTTTTAATACCCTAGATTTCAGGGTTGTACCGAACAGTCAGGTTTAATTACATGAGAGCTTGGCACTAACCCATTTTTTTACCAATAGATTATTTATAATAGAAAATATATTCCCACCCTTTTGTTAATATTTAATTGAGAGCATAATATTTCTCAATTAAAGGAATAATCAAACAATAAAAATTATAGTCTTTCTTAATCTAAGTAATAATAAGACAATAACATTTTCTGTTAGTTCGACTTAATTAGCATTATAATTCTTTTCAAGAAAAATTGAAAGTTTTCTTCTATTTTTGATAATAACCAAAAACATGAGTCTAAACTAAAATCAACATTCTACTTTCTTGAATCCAATAATTTATTCAGTAGGGATGCTACATTGTTGTTTTTATTGTACCTTCTTTCTTGAGTTCAAATACCTATAGCTATGACTTGTACTATATAAGACACTACATGTAGTTTCAACCCATACTGCATGTCACACTAGATACAAAAGGACATATAATTCGCAAAATTTACTTCCAGTATTTGGCTACTCATAGAAAACATAATTTTAGTTATCATTTATTGATGCAGGAGCATCCAGCTAAGGGCACCATGACCGGGTGTTGGTCTCCGCCAAGGTGGAAAGTTTTATCAGTGATTGTTTTCTTTATGTTCAATTAGTCAAAGTAGAACGTAGGACTTTGTTTTTTTAATGTCAGTATCGGTTAAGGAACAGTCTAGTCAGTTAGGGTCACTGTTTTGTTTGTCTTAATAAACAATAGTTTTATAACTGTTTCTTTCATTTTCGAAGACAAATATGTCGAATGTAAAATCTTGCAGTGCAAGCAGAACCGAATGCATAAACAGTTGTGTAACTAATAGAATAGAAACTGAAAAAGTAACTACGCACAATTCAAATAACTGTGGACAAAAAGTACAAATGGAAAATTGTAAATTATTCTAAAGGTTCAGCATATGCACACAGTAATAAAAGATAGAGAATAATTTTATTTCATATTCGAATCCATCCATTTGTAACAATCATTGATATGTCTATCTATGCTTTCCAGTTGTTGAAATATCCATAGTAAACGAACACAATGCATGCATATTTCTTTCATTTTCCTCTTTTAAATAATTGAAAGAAGAAAAGGAAATCGCATGAGAACTCACAACACGAAGGCTTGAAAATAAGAGACAAAGTCTATAACCGAGATAACCAGGCACGGTTCGAAGAAGTTCAAACCAGAACGAGACAACAAATGCCACATGACCACATCAAGACAGAGGTAACTAAAGCAAACGAATTCCACTGTAATTGTTTCATTTATAAAAATGAAATGTATGTACATACATAACAGAGTCCAAGTATAAGCCTACAAACTGTTAAATAGCCAAACGAACCAATAAACCCTAGACGAGGGTTTACTGTCGACCTCCCTTAAATACAGTTTTACAATCACAAAGGAATGAAATAAAAAGGAAGGACTGTATTGAATCAGCCCAGGTCGAATAACAATGGCAACAGGACATATACGGACAAGTTTTGAAAACTCGGACTCACAAATAATCTACAGACCCTAGTACTACACACGAATTGAAGATAGTGGTGGAGCCTATCGGGTAAGAGCCCAGGCATTCATACCAAGCTCATCCACTAGCAAGCCCCCAACCTGCAAGTTGAACCAGGGCAGGATTGTTAGCCCAGCTGTCAATAGTGAAAGGGAAAAGCAACAAAAAACTGCACACGCAGAGAGTTTTTTTTTCTTTACCTGGAGGGTTTGCAGCGTAGACAGAGCATAGGCCATTGAGCCACAAACCTCGGTGACCAACTGAGACCAAGGAACGAGTTTTGTTAGAGACAGAAAAATAGAGGGATTAAAATAAATCATGGACGAATAGATTACCTGAAGAGACGTTGTGAACAGAAGGAAGCCACCACATTTGCAACCTGAATGCATGCACAATACCATTAAGTTTAACCAACAGAATGACCTCAGAACAAACAATAACCGTGGAGTAAAGATAAGTCAAACAACCGCATAAGAATCGTAACCATATACTCACGCAAGCGAACAAAACCATCATTCTGTGTCAAGGATCTGAGTAAACCAGTCACCAAGACAAACAATAGAGCCACCCAATAGGTAGGGGAGCCCATAGCTGGCGCAAATAGAGCCTGTGGCTCGCTTCCAAGCAACCACAGCCAGAAAGAAGACAAAACTACTTACAAACCAAAACCCTCACTATATTCACCATGCAAAGTGAAAAACCAAAATGACTGAATGCGAAATGCCCAGGGTTTTGCCAAGTTCAACAAGCAGGAAACGAGGATTGAGGTAAGTACAGCTCGGCTACCTCATTAAAGTGTTATCATAAATGTTCCAGCCACCGTAGGAAAATATCAATTAATTAAGTGTGTGATTAGTGATTAATCATAAAACAAATAATTCTGTAATTCTACCAAACACATACTGTTAATCAATCACTGGACAGACGGTAACTAAGGGTTGTACACCAAAGTGCGGGTTGGTCCCATATTTTATTATTTTTGTACTAACTCAAGATTCAAGAAATTATCTCAGTAGCTTGGAAACATACCAAAGTCCTTCTCAAACCTCCCAACCATCAGCTATATATTTTTCTAGCTATCCTCGAGTTGTTTGCCCTTTAAGTTAAATTAAAAATATCCTTTGCAAACTCAAGGATCTTTTTTTCTTCAAACCCTAAGAAAAATACTACTATCTACCACGATTTCAGTTATCATTTTTGCTTCTCAATAAAGTGTTTTCCTCATCCATATTCAATTGTGTTTTTCTTCAGCTATCATTCTTTGGGTAATTTTCCTTCTCTTTTCTCCTCTTGAATAGGGAAATGATGTTCTTCTGTTATTTTCGTTCATTTGGATATATCTACTTTTAACTATTTTCTAACTGATGGGACTTTAACTCTTGAAGTGGCCCTTTTCATTATTATTATAATCATAAACATTTATTATCTTTTTATTTTTGAAACGTGTAACACATGAACTTTGATTTAATTTCTAATCAATAAATCAAAAACACAATTCCTATAATTTAAGTTTATCCATATTTATTAACAATCACAAAATTTAACTATGGAATTTTTGAGTCATATCACCACGGAAATTACATCTCTCCCCCCTAAGAGGGACACCATCCTTAGTGTATTCCAATTCATTTCTTCTTTGGAATAATTTTGGGAAAATTTCTATTAATGGTGTTCCAACATCTATTCTTATCCATACATAAAATGTAAACAAAATATCACAACATGCCTTCTTTAGAAACACTACATATTCTATCAAGCATGTCTATATTTATTTCCCCTGACACAATTACGCATTCTTTTCCAAAGGAAAAACACTACAGCTATCCATATTATTTTAAAGCTTACCAGCACATTAACTAATATTTTTATAAATTTCAGTGTACAAACTTTATTCAAAGCAAACTAGCCCCACAACTATATTTTTTGTGCATACAATTATGCATTCATTTTCCAAAAGAACTAATGCAACATAATTGTGTGTGTATAAGAACATGTTCTTCATTTCAAGAGGCTAATAAAAATACTCATGTATTTTCTAAGTAAATCTAGCTCAATAGTTGTTCTATAATGCAATTTTTACTTTTCATCACTTCGTCTTTATTTAAATTCATAGAAACAAGACAAAATTTCTATACCAACTTAAAGAAATCATGGTCACTTGTGAAAAGAAGTTTAGCTATAGGTGCTTTTTAAGTTTTGGAAACCACTCTTAGAGTCATTTATCAGCCCAACAACAAGCACTTAGGGTGGTTAAACTACCTCTAAGATTAGCACCCTATAATGTATGATAAAGAAATTCAATATAATAACAATAATAAAAACCACATTATTTGTATTCCCACCATACAAAATCAAGTGGAATAATTTTAAATATCAATCATTCATGCAATTCCAAGTGATAATTTAACAACAGTACTTCCACAAGTAATCAGGGAGCACCTATCTCTTCAATCATCAAAATTATTGATAACTACATCAAATTCATATTGTCTTAGCCCCCACTAAAGGCTTTCACAAGATTGGTAACATAATAAAGGAACTACAATTCTAGTAATTCCTTTTCAACCACTAGGCTCTTTAGTTTGTCAATATGGACATAAATTTCTTACAAAACATATAGAAAGTTCATTTTCAACATGTCATTTATCTAATTAGCTAATTTTTTATGCTATGAAAACCATAGTGGCCAAAAGAATACTCCTCCCAACCAATGGAACTAGTCTTTGCAATCATATTGAGCCATTTTCACATCCATGAAAGTACTATGATAGTAACCACACTTGCTCAAATAAAAAATTCCTCGTGATAGTGTCCTACTTATACCCCACTAGACAACATACTATACTTTATTGGAGGGTTCCATAATTCCTTCTCTCCCACTAGTGTTGTTTAGAATTTACTGTATTTCTCTCCCACAAAATTTTTAACCAAATCCAAACCCATGTCATTTATCTCCGGCTATTTTCTCTAGTCTATGAGCAATTTAGAGCTCAAAAACTCACTCTTTGGCCTCCTTTGTCTTTCACAACTCTCCATAACTACTTAGCATGGAAAGTTTTCTTTAGCACCTTTTCCCACTGTAATTTACATAACTGACCATATGTACATTAACATTAATGCAAAAGGAATGCATTCATATTTGACCATCAACCCAGGTCCCATAATATATAAAAGTAGTTTTGACAGGAACTCATACATACCACATCTTATTATACAAGTGGTTTTCATTTTCAATTTTCCCATATCATAACAATCATTCAATTTAGAAAACCATTTACTATATTTTTCATATCATAATATTAAACATTATATCTTCTCGTCTGTAGTTGCAATTCATATTACAACGTGTTACCTTTCACAAGTTCTTACAATGCCACTAAGATACCCCTACATAATCACATCAACTTCATTGGTCACTGTTATTTTTAATAAAACCATACTTTCTATGAATATAATTATATGTAGGTCATTCATCAAATGCATTCAGGATCCATCTCACTTTTAGAATGCATCTATGTTCTCAATATTTTAACTTTGTAGAAAGATATGTCATGTTACCTTCCATAAACCATTTATATATATTAAAAGTAATATAAGAAGTAAGGATACATCCTCCACATGTTAAAAATAAGTTTCCATAGAGTGTTTTTTTCAAAACAATAACCAAGGGAAAATGTTTTAATAGTTATCATTCCCACAATTATTAACTCATGCAATATATCTTTTGTTAGCATATTTTTTTTTGTCATCTGTAAGTAGTTTCCTTCCTATTCTAATGACCATGACAACCATGTCAAAGATAATGACATATTCATCCATATATTTATTTATGTCCAATATTGTCATATGTGCAATATTTAAATACGTGTACAATTACAATCAAGGTTAATGAAACTCCCTTTTACAGCATTCCCATGGACTCCATCAACCTACTTGTTTGTCACATTATTGTGTCCACTCTCAATGTTAGCCTTGATCAGTTCCATCTTTGCCCGGATTTGTAGAAAGTTATGAATTTGATCCTTTTTTTCTATAAATCTCTTAAAACACCATATCCATGTACCCTCTTAGTTTTCTATCTTTGGGCATAATCTAAGATATCGTTATCACTCTCAATTTTGATTAGAGAGTCTTAAAATGTTTATTTGGTTTTGTTATCTTATTGGATTATCATGATACTCTATCCTGGCTTACTAGCACTTCGTGAAAGTTGATACGATGGAATTTATGTTGTAACACATAATTATCAGCTTCCGTACACTACCTTTTCCTAGAAAAATATCACTGTCCATGATTTATGCCATCATCCTTTAATATTTTCTCATATCCGAAGTTGAAAATCTAGACTATAAGTTAATTCCCAACATTATTTAAATAGGATGTCACTCAAAATTTCTTGGAAATTTTCTCTCATTCTATATAGGCATATAACTAATTCTACACACTTTTATCAATCCTGAAGACCAAATTACTCATGATAACCACTGGGGGGGTACTCACAATCATAAGTTATAGCATTTAACATGCTCATACATGAGTTATGATGCTATTACATTTTGTATGATTAGTTCAGTTGTAACACGTTAATATTGGGTATCTTCTACATTTTCACTAGACTTTATTCTACATAATATGCAGTTATCCACCCTCTTTTCGGTACTTTTCATGGGAATTACACCCCTACTAAGAATTTTGCATACCTTTTATTATGTGTTTATATTCTCGGGCTATAATATTCATAGCAAAGGCTCCCAAACCTTCTTAGCCATTATGGGCACTAGTTCTTTCTACTAGGCTCCTATACATATAAGCAAGGATTCTTGTAATACATAATTACTTTCATACCATACATCAATGTCTATGTCAAGACTTGTGATATTTCTCTAACCAAACAATATAGTACCCTTTTGATTATTCTATAATTATAAAAATAATACACAGAGTGTTACATATTTTCTTCCATAATTTGTTTTTATATGATAAGTTAAAATTTCCAGCCTTTCTATTTTTTTATTTTTATTTTTGCACAAATCAACCTTAAGTTAAGTAAGTCATTTTAGATTACGAACAACATCCTTCCTATATGCTTGCCAATAGTTTCGACACACACCATGCAGTTCCCATGGAATTTACTAGATCCATTTTATGTAAT
Source organism: Pinus tabuliformis (assembly GCA_031772625.1). Classification (NCBI taxonomy): domain Eukaryota; kingdom Viridiplantae; phylum Streptophyta; class Pinopsida; order Pinales; family Pinaceae; genus Pinus; species Pinus tabuliformis. The sequence goes on from CM062808.1 coordinate 667,018,716, forward strand.
TACTTAGTCCATTTTCCCATCTATTTTTATAATATTTCTTTCAAGCATACTTTCTTTTGGACATTCATATCCATTTATATTTACTTTACTGATACTCATCATTTCTATGCATAGTCATGGACTTAACATCGGAGGGGTCACCCTTCTCAGGTAATTTCTTCATTCCTTTCGATGTATTTACTCTCTTACTCCAGAGTTACAATAGTAAAGATGTAACACCATAGAGTGATTCCACTCTATTTTAATAAATATGTCACACTATGCTTAAATCCATTTGGCTCTACTTGTTGTCCATATCCCCCTTTTAATATTGACTCTTAGTTAGGGTACTCTATACTCTTACAATTAAATTTTTTCCACACCCAGATATATAGGTATGAGTTTTAGGCATATACAACTGTAACACCCTCTTCTCAATGTAAATATTTCTGTGGTTATAAGTTTCAAAAACTAGTATTGTAACTCGCTAGGGGCCACTAGAAAGAAAAAATGAATGAAGATCAGATCTTTATAATAAATAATTGAGATTTTAAGCTAGAAAATATAGGAAAGGGAAGCTTGTGAATCTGAAAATTAGATATTTAGATAATTATCCACTCAATTGAAGATAAATGTTGAGGGAATAAATATGTGGGAATGAAAAATAGATTTTTGAGTTGTTGGAGAAAAAACCATATTTTCTTACTATTTTTAAGGAAAAGAAGAAATAGCCCAGGCTAAGGGGACAAGTATACCCCTGAAAGGTAGGACGTTGCTAAAGAAACATATGCGGACAATCATGTATATGAGACATGAAATGAGTATTGACAAGGACCATTGCATGGTAGTGGACACAAATCAAAGAAAAATTAGAAAAATATTCATGTGAGTATGTATATTACCCTATTGTATAATTCATACTCAATCTATATTATATGCAGTAGGAAAGCATTGGAAGGAGATCATGTTCTCAGCTAAAACAATTTGACCAAGGAAGTATACCAGTTTTTTGTGACCGCTTCGCTAGTATATATTTACATATGAACATAAATTTTACATTGAATTAACTTTACTAGGTTCTAATATAAATCATCTACCAGAAATAAAATTATAGTCACCATGCATTGCCACAAATTGAGAAAACAAAATCAAAACTAAGTTGAACTAAAAGACATTTAACATTCATGTGGTGAATTTAATGGGAGAATGCCATTATTGACAAAACTTTAGAGAGACAACCATAGCAGGGTTTTTACACCCTATAAGCTATCGACATACATATATAGCTAGAGAGAGAGAGAGAGAGCTCAAAATTAAACCAGAGAAAATTTTATACCATCTGAAGGTTCCTGTAATTAAAAAAATTAACATACAAAATTTCATCACAAAGATACTGTAACTATAATACACTGGAATCATGGTGAAATTTGTGTCATTGGTTAAAAATCCAAGGTTAAGACCTCATCATTGTCCATATGAAAAAAAATGATAGATTACAATTAGGAGCACTCTGGCCATTCATTGGCAAATACATGAATGCTACGAATTGAGAATTATAGAAACCATAATGTGGATTTGAGTCTGAGATTGCACTCAAAATAATTGAGAGCCCAAATCTGACCATAAAGGCCACAACTATGAAACATGGGACAAAACTGTGAGGAGACAAAGGTCAAGCCTGGAGCATAGAAGCGAAATCAGAAGGGAACGTGAGGCAGCAGTGAAGGGAAAGAAAGCTCCACCTGCAAATACCAACAAACCCGCTATCATGTAAAAAAATGTGGTGCCAAAATTAATCAGAGAAATAAAGTGGTAAGAAACTAATGGAAAACAAATTTAGAGATTACCTATACAAACCCTCTAGAGAAGATTGATGGGTGCCAATATTGCAGAAAGGATGCTGCAACTCTTGGGCTACCAACTTTACTTATCAACCTCGGGTTCATACAAACTTGGAGGTGACAATGTTGTATGCACAGGTAAAAGTGATGGCTCTACCTGTTGTCACTGTTTAGCTAGTGAGAGACCATAGGGGTTCAAAGCCATATTTCTATGGCATCAGAAGAAGCTTGATTCCTTGATGGAAGAAAGGTAAATCTACTCTAAGCGAGTACTCTAACTAACTAATAGAGAAGGTCAACATGTAATGCTAAACCACACCATACCCTAATTAACCATTTAAGAAGCTATGCTAAGCAGAAATGTTAAATCAACATAAAAAAATGCTACTATCTTAGCTGTAGAAGTAAGAAGCATCAACAATACTAATGTGCAAGTAAAGAGACTTAACTAAATCTATTTTTGCTTGTTCAGTCTTTTTATGAAAAATCAACTATGCAAACTAATTGTTTTCATGGATGTGGTAGGTGGATTGAGGGTGTTTGAGGATGGCTAGAAGGTTTATGAAGTGGTTTGATGGTGTGGGGGGTCCCTAGGAGGCTTTTCCTGACTTCCTAGAGGTTTTCCCTCAATTTGACCTCAAAATAAGCCATTTCAGGAAAACCTACAAGATGTACTAGAAACCTACAGGATGATCCTCTAGGAATTACAGGAAACCTACAAGATACAACCGAGAGCTAAATTTGAGGTGTTTGAGGTGATGGGAGGCTTAGGAATGGCGAATGATGGGTGGAATGGAGTGTTAGAAGGTATAGGATCACTGAGGAGTCAATATCCAAGATGATAGATGGTTAGATTCGCTCAATGTGTTTGGGAGAATTTCAATGCAAAATGATGAAAAAATAGTTAAGGTGATGGTGAAAACAAGGGATGGCTAAGGTGGATGAAGTGGAATGTGGTTGTTGGCTATGAAGTCTTAGTATCTTCCTGAAGCACATGCTCTGCATAAAATATGTGTGTCTTCCAAAAAGCTATGCAACAAGATACATTTTCATAACTAGAAAAGAAAAACTAATGAATCAACTACCTATCCTATGCATGGAGAAAGTTGCTAAAAGGAATGAAAGAATGAATGAGATCTACTACAAAAATAGTGATGAAGAATATGACAATGAAATCTACCTTGCAAAACTAACCAAATGCTAAATTAAAGACAATAAACTCCAAAGCTCATGAAAAAACTAGAAATCTATGTTTTTGGGGTTTCTTAAGGGTCCCTTCCTCAAGTCATGGTCCCAGAGGGAGGAAGTGAGGCCGAGACACCTGCTAAAAACCTTGTGGTGATCCTTTTTCTCCTTTCTAACCTACTACCTGAAATAAGGCACAAATGGAAGCAAACTATCACACAACCAATCTTGTCTACACTACTTGTGATGGAAATAAATCTAATAAGAAAATTAATAATGAAACGATGAATCTACACTAAAGATACATGTACAATAAAGAGAAGCCTTGGCTACTAGGGTTGGGCCCTAACCCAAGAGCTTTAGCCGTCTGAGTTAAGTTAGTGTTGGCTCAAAACAAAACTCATTCTTATTACCAAAACAACAAATTACATCAATAGACTGTCACAAGTTTTGCATCTCGAAAATAGAGTAGAGTTTTATAATCAAAAGTATAAATCATACTGAGGTCCTAGGCCTCTCTACTTATACATCTGAAGTCCCCAATAGCTTCCTTGAAATTACGGAGCCTCAACTCCCAAACTCGAGATAAACTAGTGCTTTGTCTCTCACTTTCTCGTTTGCCTTCAAGTCCTCATGACTTGGCTGTTTGCACTCCGAGCTGATGTGATGAATGGAGGAATATTAAAATGGATGAGTAGTAAATGAGGAGGATTTACCTCCTATAATCCCTCTCCCTTGTCCCATTCGATTTTTGACCTTGGTCTTTTCTAAAATTCCTTGATTTTCTCCTTTAATCCTGCATTCAATTCATATTAGACCACAAAGCATAATATCCAACTCTAACTCACCTCATAAAAAAATATACTCAAAAACATGTAACAAGTTATGAGAAAAGTTGGTTTTACTAAGCTAGGAGGTGAATTAAGGCCCATATAATTACCCAATGATTAGGCTCATTATCACCCCCTATTGAAAGTGTTTCTCATCCTCTGAGCAACTCAATCAATATCCATTTCCTTCATGGCTCTAGTGGCCTCTTTGACATCCCATGCCTCTACTATCATCTCCTCTTCTTCTTCATAGAATCTTTCTTTCTTTTCTACCTCTTCCCACTACCTCTTTTCTTCTTCTTCTTTTCTCCCTTCTAGCATCCCTAAGAGTAGTGGTGGAATGAGTTTTAGGCCTATCCAATTGACCTTCAACCTTTGCATAGATTGCTTATAGATAGGTGTCCTATTGAGTGCCTCTCTTGACCTTTGAGGAGAGTGATATGCTCTTATCTTTAAGCTGTATGGCAGTGTGTTCCATCTCCTTAGGCAAGCATGTATACTATCATCTCCTAGAAACCTGAACATGTCCTCAAAATGTGAAATTTCTTGCTTTTGGGCAGCATATCTAAGTGCCAGCTAAGGATCATTTTCAATCAAATTATGGGTACTGATGAGGGCCATGGGATTTGATTGTTCAACTCTGATCAGAAGATGTTTAGTTTTCTCTCCTGCCAATATCCTTTTCATCTCTACACCTCTTGACTCCTCATGGTTCATCCATGATGCCAAAGCCATTAACTGTAGATCTCATAGCTTTTCATTAGGGTCCCATACATTCATGTCTATGAGGGTCATGTTGTGCAAATAAAACTCAACCATTTTGGACCTATCTTCTAGTGTACTTTGATCACAAAGATCAATAAACTGACTGTAGTTCTAAAATGGCACGATGCCTCTCTATGCTAGGGTATTAATCTGAAACTGCAGCCATTGTTCTTTGAGGTAGAGAGCATAGGATTTAGCTGGAATCCTACACTGGATTGCTTCCAAATAGAAACTGTCCATACATGCCAATTAATTCTCTCTTTCCTACAGTTGTGCCCTCAGCCATGCATTTTTTTGTCTCTAGTCGATTTCTCATTATAGCTTCTATATCCCTCAAGCCACTTAGCTATCTACCCATCTCCTTGAGTTTCTCTTCCATGTTCCCAATGTCTTCCACCCCCTTTGATTTGGTGATCTGTATCCATCGGTGAGGTTTAGCCCTCTCCTTCTCAAGCTGGAAGAACAGTGAGATGACAAATTTTTGAGGTATGACCCTACCTCCTTCAATAAACTAGTAATAGGAGTCTAGGTTAGGTTGGGGGCTGGGTTATTTTGTCTCTGGGTCCTCTTCTTTAGTTTCTTGCTACTCCCCTACCTTCCTTTCCAATTTTTGTGCCTCCTGTAGATTCAACAAAGTATCTTGTAGGACTATTTTTGCTTCCTGTAGATTTTGTTGTGTATCCTGTAGGATTGCCTTTCCCTTGGAGGAAGTTGATCTAGTAGTAGGCCTCCTCACATAGGTGATAGGGGACTTAGGGGAAGGAATTTTGTCTTTTTGTGTAGGGGAGTCTTCAATCACAATAGGAATTTTGGTTGATGTTTGGGGCTTCCCCTGTCTTATTCTTGTGCTCTTTCTTGTCCTAAAATATAATGGGGTCTGCCTCTGCCTTTTTCCTTTTTTCTTGATTGGGGTGCTAAGAGTAGTGAGGGCAGTTGTTTCCTCTCTCTCAGTGGCTTATGGAGACACCCTAGGTGACTCCTCCTTGTTTTCTATCCCCTATTTTCCATTGCATTTTTCCTCTATGTCATTCATGTGTTCTTCTTCTTATAGATCTTCATCATCTCTATCAGTTTCCTCCTTAATTTCCTCCTTTGCTTCTTCATCATCCTCATTCTCTTCTCCCTCTTCTTCTTCATCTTCATCATGATCCTCTGTGTTAGGTCCCTCTTCATCCATCTCATCCTTATCTCCTTATATATCTTCCTCTTCACTGACAATAGGATTAACATCATAAGTGAGAGCTTTGATGTCATCCTCTACTGGCATGTCTCTGAAAACTATCCATGTTATCAGAGTTCTGAGGTTTCGGAGGGCATCTTCTATGAGGATCCTAATCAACCCATGGTGAGCTAACTATTGGGAATTTCCCTCCTTCACTTTGATGCTTGAGTCTATGAGTGATTGAAGCAGGAAGTATGATATGTTGTGCCTTTGGTGAGGGTGTGTTTCTGCTCCAAATCTTAATTCTTCAAGGATCTTGAAATGATAGCCATAGACAACACTATACCTACCCTCAAATGAGATGTATTTGACCAGTTGGTCGCCTACTTTATTCCATGGATATGGCATACTTTCCCTCCTTACTCCATTTTTGTCCTCAGTGGGTTCCTCACCTTCCAAGAAGAATTTTCTTTTGGCAACCTAGTTATCTCCTTTGTCTTATTTCCTCCATGGTATTCCTAGGGGAAGTGTGGTGACTCTGTTGATGAGCTCAGGGGTGAGATCTATAGTCAGGCCCCTTATTACAATAATTGAATGGATTCTGGTGTGTGGAGTGAGGGAGAGAGAAAATTCTTGAGCCACCTCATCATCATACCCTCTGAATTTTTCGAAAAACCCCATCCGATTATGTCTTGTGAAGATTTCAAGCACTTGGGGTGTTGTTGGATTCTCACAGTCTTGATGGGTTCTCTCCTATTAAACCCTTTTGTCATCTTTCTGGTGAATTTTGAGGAGAAATGAGAGGGTTGAACAATTTCTCAAATGCAGAACCAAAATAAGGATGACTGTGTATTTAATTCCCTTTACACAGTTGCTAAATTCACTCAAACTTAGAGGAATCTTGGTTCATTTACTTGCAAAGAGGGATGTAGTTATAGAGCCTACCTCTTTAGATTGTTTGCAGTAGCCAACTCCCGTGATATCCCTTCTAAACTCTTCTCTGCCAATCATGTAGATAGTCTATGTGTATCCTGTAGGAATTCTTGTGCATGATCCTGTAGGAATTCATATGCAATCCTGTAGGAATTCTTGTGTACTAAAAGGATGGAGCTTTGCTTCTGGTGGGTTGCCTGGGTATGAGAGAAACTTGAGTGAGTGAGTTTTGAGGAAGTGAAATGCATGAATTCATGGGAATGATGTTCTTATTTCCTCTTATGGTGATTCAGGTGAGGTGGTGTGCTAGAAGCAAAGGTACGTTTCCATTTTTCGACCGTTGGTCCCCACTACCACCTCATCATTTCCCACTCCTTGTAATCAACTCCCACCTTATAGATCTATATTTTTAACCTCTTTTGCCCTACTCCTTCTCTGTCTTTGAGCTGACTGCAACCACGTGTGAGAGGACACCCGGTTGTGCATGTGTTGACTGAACGAAGGTGACCAAGTTAACTAGCCACCTTTTCACTTATAGACCAACTATCTCATAAACCTTACAATTTTTGACTACATGATGCATATGAGAGAGCAAGAAAGATACTTACTTGTGGTTCCAATGCTATGCTGCAGTTGTCGAAGACCAGAGGTGCTGCTTTGTGTATTTGCTGCATGCTATTTGTTTCCTCCTCTTGTTGTCTGCTAAAGGCTTCTTTGCTTTTTAAGGTACCTATGGTTGAACATATGATGTTGCTACTTTGGAGCTCATGGATGATCATGTTGAAGGCTTGTTACTGGTGTGATTGGTATTCTGTGCGATAAGCTGCTACAGGATTTCCTACAGGATGTCTTGTAGTTTCTTCTCCCTCATAACTCTTTGATCATTTTTCTTGCTGAGGATGTGAGGATGGTGACATGGATGGAAATAAGGAGTAGGAGTCTGGAGAGCATGGAATATTCAGGTGATGTTCTTTATTCCTCTTTGTTTCCATTTTTTTGAAGACTGGGAAAAAATACTCTTGAAACTGATTTTTTTTATGGTGAGTGCAGGGATGATGATGGTGGACAAGGTGTGGTGATAGATGATGAAGAGGGTGACTTTTATGGGCCTAGAAAGTCCATCATTTTCCTTCAGACTGCTTCTTGTAGGATTTTTGGGTCACTGTAATTCCTACAGGATCATCTTGTAGGTTTTTAGGGGATCTTATAGGAATATAGGGGATCCTGTAGAAAACATAGTTTTTTTATAAGCTCAAGCAATGGAGTGAAAAAATGACAGAAATGATGGAGGGATGCATGGTAATGAGTGAAAAAATAAATATGTGAGTGGCAGGGGTATCCTTTGGATCCTCTTTTGCTCCTTGACTATACTTCTTGCCCACCTGCAAATGGAAATTTCATGATTTATTTTTTTTTTTTGAAAAAAGCTAGGCTTCCTCTCAGAGATTTTCACCCTAATTGTTTTCCCTCTGCGCTTGAAGAAAGGTTTTAACCAGGCGATCCAGGTGGATATTGGTGGCCACTTGCCAAGTCCACCTGGACCCCCACCATTGTTCTTCTCAGCATTTTCAGTTTCCTTAATTGTAGCACAACTTACTATTTTTAGCAGTTTTTCGGGTCCTGAACTTCCGGAGCCGTTTTGAGGCCCTAAACGACGTTTTTTGGGGAATCCGGGGCAACATTGCCTATTCCAACAATGATAGTGCTCGGATAGGTCTTTCTAATGAGCTATTGTATGCGTCAAACGGAGATCGTATGCCAAAGTTACGACCCGGGAAGTTGATGTACCAACTTACCCCAAACGGGGCCCATAGTTTTGGCATTTCATCTTCTAGGGTTAGGTTTTGGAATGTTAAGGGTTTTTCCACTGTTTCTCAACAATAAATAGGCCTTCGAGCCTCATTGTAAGACAGTTCAAAGGCATGTAGCCATCACATCTCTTCTCATAGATAAGCTACCATCGCCCTAGTTGGTTTCTTTCCATTTCTGTTTGTAAGCATATTTCAGTATTTTCCATTAATGAAATGAAGTATTATTTCCGCTGCATCTTTGTATTTATGGTCATCGCATCTCTGTGTTTATGGTTATCTCTGTAATCTATTGCGTTCCTGTCTAAATCCGGATCAGTGGTATCAGAACGATCTGCTTTTTCTCTGTTTTTCTTTGCATGTCCCCAACAAGGTCGGGATATAAGGAGTTAGGGCTTGAACTGGTTGAACCTTTGCAAGACCAGCCTCGCAAATCTCGACGGCCTCCCATGGCAGATGAGAAGAAAGACGAGGGGGCAGGAGATCCCATCAAAATCTTGCTCGGAGAAGCCCTCGAGCGACAACGGAATGCGATGATGGACAGCTTTGCACAGATCCTTCAGCGGCTACCCAGAAGCAACGCATCGGCTTCCAGCAGCTACTCTGGAAACACCACACCCTTTAAGGTACAAGTTAATTTTTAAATCCCCATATTCGAGGGTCAGATAGACGCAAATGCCGTAGATAAATGGTTAAATATGCTAGAGGGTTATTTTTCTGTTCATGAATTTTCGAGTCGGGAAAAGATTGTTTTTTCTCCTCTCAAAGCATCCCCCCACGTCAAGGACTGGTGGGAAACCTACTGCGAGCAGAAGGATGAAAGTACTGGCTCACTATTTTCAGCCGCACCCACCTAGGATTCGTTCCGGGATGCCATCAAGGAGCAGTACTACCCTGTTGGAAGCTATGAGGATGAATACATAAAGTGGACCACGCTGCGGCAGGGAAGGGACCAAGATGTGCCGGAGTTCACCAATCTTTTCCATACCCTTCGCACAAAGTTGGGTATCAAGGATTCAGAGCAACATTTGATACTCAAATACTGTGGCTGCCTGCACAAGTACATCTAGGAAAAAATACAATTCCTAAACATCCCTCGCTCGGCGTAGCATACCGATATGCCGTCAAGGTTGAGCAGAAGTTTAAACAAAAGAAGCGAGACTTTGGATCTGCGAATCCAAAGCAGGGGAAAGGTGCCCCTAAACCACAGAACAAAGGACAAAGCCAAGGCGGGACAGCCCAAGACAACCAGCCGAAGCTGCAAGCAAAGAACAACGCCGCGAAGCCGAGGAAGGACACTGGAAAATGGTGCGAGTTCCATAAGAGCTCCACTCACAACACAAGTGAGTGTCGGGTCAAGCAGTCACTGGTGGCTGAGCTAAAGGTTTCAGAATCAGATGCATGTTCCGACTCTGAGTCAGAACCCGATAAGGGGAATGAAAAAGGGAAACAGATCATTGATGCGGATCCCAGCGCCACTGTCGCTACCGCAAAGATCCAGAAAAATGAACCCGAAGATCCAGAGGAGGAGGAGCGTCTCTTCCACTCCCAGATGTGGGTAAAGGGCTCCCCGATACAGTTCATTGTTGATAGCGGGAGTCAAAAGAACCTCATTTCGGCAGAGGTCGTGAAGCGGTTGGGCTTACCGACCACGACACATCCACAACCATACACCATTGGGTGGCTTCACCAAGGACGAGATCTTCGCGTGAGCCAACAGTGTCGCCTTCCATACAACATCAAGCCCTTCACGGATGAGGTATTGTGTGACATTGCTCCCCTTGAAGTTTGTGATGTATTACTAGGACAACCATACTTGTGGAAGCGACATGCTGTGTATGAATCAAGGCCCCGTGCTGTTATTATTACATTAGGAAATAAGTTGTACAGGATACCAGAGGTAGCACCACCTACCGCCATCTCTTTGATTACTGCAAAACAATGCAGTAAGATCATTTCCAAAACCAGGAAATTTGTTTTCCTGATGATACGCCCTCAAGGAAAGAAGAAGACAGTGGCCGCGGCCTCCAGACGGGGTCCCTCTGCACGACAACTACAGATGGACAAGGTTGTGGAGGAGTACGAGGACATCTTCACCTCCCCGGCAGGGGTTCCTCTGCACTGTCAAGTCAAGCACTCCATCGATCTGACCCCAGGTGCGCCGCCACCCAATGGACCAATTTATCGGCGCTCCGTTCTGGAGAACGATGAAATCAAGAGGCAGATTCGGGAGCTCCTGCAGAAAGGTCACATCCATCCGAGTTCATCGCCCTGTGGGAGCCCGATCGTGTTGGTACAGAAGAAGGATGGGACGTGGAGACTCTGTATTGACTATCGGGCGCTGAACAAGATCACTGTCCGTAATAGGTACCCGATCTCGCGGATTGATGACCTCCTAGACCAACTAAAGGGGGCAAATATTTCAGCAAGATCATCTGAATTCAGGATATCACCAGGTACCAATCGAACCCTCTGATGTGTGGAAGACTGCCTTCAAATCCAAGGAGGGCCTCTTCGAATGGTTGGTTATGCCTTTCGGATTGACGAATGCTCCTGCAACCTTCATGAGGCTAATGGATGACATCTTGCGGCCATTCACCAACTCCTTTGTAGTAGTATACTTGGATGACATTCTGATCTTCAGCCAGAGTTGGGAAGAGCACCTCCACCACATCCGACAAGTTCTCCAAACACTGCGGCAACACAAGCTATGTGCCAATTTGGAGAAATGCACTTTTGGCATGACCCAGCTTCAGTATCTGGGATACATCATTGATGAACAGGGGGTGCATGTCGATCCAGCCAAGATCCAAGTCATTCGAGATTGGCCCTCTCCAACCACTCTAACAGAGCTCCGCAGCTTTCTAGGTCTTGCCAACTTCTACCGCAGGTTTGTGTTGGGGTTTTCTCATATTTCTTGGCCCTTGAGTCAAGTCACCAAGGGAGGGGCGAAAGCAAAATTCTTTTGGTCTGAATCTCAACAGAAAGCCTTCATGGAGTTGAAGGATCGCCTCTGCACAGCACCAGTGCTCGCGTTACCAGATTTACAACAACCATTTGAGGTCGAGACAGATGCCTCTGACTATGCTATTGGGGCAGTCCTTACTCAACATGGACATCCAGTGGCATATCACAGTGAAACACTTTCAGACACAGTCCGGAAGTACCCCACTTATGATAAAGAGATGTATTCCATTGTACAGGCCTGCCGACAATGGAAGCATTACATTTTGGGGAAGGAAACGGTCATCCACACAGACCACCGACCCCTGCAGTTCATACAGACCCAAGGGAAATTGCATAATGATCGCCATCAGAAGTGGTCTACATACCTGCAACAGTTCACTTGAATATCAAGTATAAGAAGGGCAGCACCAATAATGTTGCAGATTGCCTCAGTCGACCACGGATCATGGCGTTAACCACCGTGCTCAACTCTTGTGGGCACGAGACTTCTGATTGGCCACTTCTCTACAAAAGCGACCCAGAATTCGGCCACACATACCAGACACTCTTGGAGGGTCGGCATGTTCAGATTTTCACCTCCAGGATGCCTTATTATGCCACCTCGGTCACCTTTGTGTTCCTTCAAGCGAGCGTGCCAAGATGATTTGGGAAGCCCACTACAGTCGGGCTGCTGGGCATTTCGGGGTCGAGAAAACAGTGGCAGTACTGCAAAATTATTTCTATTGGCCGAATCTTCGACGGGATGTTGGAAAGTACATCAGATCATGTACTGCCTGTGCCATTGCCAAACCAACCATTAAGAAGCATGGCCTCTATACCCCGTTGCCTACCCCAAGTCGACCTTTGGAATCCATCTCCATGGATTACATGTCAGGCCTTCCTTCCACGAAGCATGGAAATGACTGTGTTTTTGTGGTCATCGACAGGTTCTCGAAGATGGCCATTATGGTGGCCTGCAAGAAAAATATCACAGCAGAAGCCACCGCTAAACTCTTCTTTGAACGAGTGTGGGTGCACTTTGGAATCCCACAGTCTATCATCTCAGATCGGGACAGTTGGTTTCTCAGCACATTTTGGTCCAGTCTCTGGTCAATGCTAGCCACCAAACTCACGAAGTCCACAGCCTTCCATCCTCAAATTGATGGCCAGACAGAGGTTGTCAATAGGATGATTGTGCACATTCTACGCATTTATAACTCAAAGCATCCACGCACATGGGACGAGAGCCTCCCCTATGTTCAGCACAGCTACAACTGAGCTCTTCACAGCTCCACTGGCCATAGCCCTTTTCAGGTGGGTTTGGGATTCCAGCCACTATGCCCCATTGATGTGGCCATGCCACTTGCAGCTACTCACATAAATTCAGCTCATGTCCAGTCTGAAACAGATAAGGCCACCAGCTTCATCGAGTGCATCCAACACATTCGCCATCCAGTCCATGACATTCTTGAGAAATCAAATGCCAAGTACAAGCAGCGACATGATCAACATCGGGTGCCACACAAGTTTCAGGTGGGCGACAAAGTCTGGTTGCATTTGCAAAAGGAATGCCTTACTGGAGCCTATCGGAAATTGAGACCACTCCGATATGGTCCTTACACCATTACTAAGGCTATGGGAGACAATGCATTTGAGCTCAGCATTCCCCCATTCCTTGGCCTGCACCCAGTGTTCAATGTGGACCGCCTTCGGCCATACTTTCCACCATTGCTAGACACATCCGACATTGCAGAACAGCTCAAACCCACAGAATTAAATCCAGATTGCATGGAACAAGCTGCAACTGATCGGATCATGGACACACAGATCAAGAACACTCGCCAACAGAATATCCAACTGTATCGAGTTGTCAAAGCAGGACAACTCCTTCAGCAGGGCAAGTGGCTCACCAGGGAACAAGTTCAGCAAAAGTTTCCTCATCTCATGGAGGAGCTCAACGCAATGGGGGCCATTGCTTCCTAAGGGGGGAGGAATGATCCAGGTGGATATTGGTGGCCACTTGCCAAGTCCACCTGGACCCCCACCATTGTTCTTCTCAGCATTTTCAGTTTCCTTAATTGTAGCACAACTTACTATTCTTAGCAGTTTTTCGGGTCCTGAACTTCCGGAGCCGTTTTGAGGCCCTAAACGACGTTTTTTGGGGAATCCAGGGGCAACATGGGTCCATAGAATGGACCGATGTTTCCCGTTCCAACAATGATAGTGCTCGGATAGATCTTTCTAATGAGCTATTGTATGCGTCAAACGGAGATCGTATGCCAAAGTTACAACCCCGAGAAGTTAATGTACCAACTTACCCCAAACGGGGCCCATAGTTTTGGCGTTTCATCTTCTAGGGTTAGGTTTTGGAATGTTAAGGGTTTTTCCACTGTTTCTCAACAATAAATAGGCCTTCGAGCCTCATTGTAAGACAGTTCAGAGGCATGTAGCCATCACATCTCTTCTCAGAGATAAGCTACCATCGCCCTAGCTGGTTTCTTTCCATTTCTGTTTGTAAGCATATTTCAGTATTTTCCATTAATGAAATGAAGTATTATTTCCGCTGCATCTCTGTATTTATGGTCATCGCATCTCTGTGTTTATGGTTATCTCTGTAATCTATTGCGTTCCTGTCTAAATCCAGATCACCAGGGATCTTCCTTATTCCTTTTCTTATTTCTATTTTTTTTGACACCATTGAGTCGCCTCAAGAGGTTTTTAGCCCAATGATGGAACTCAAGCGCCTCATGGAGGTTTTCACCTGAGTCCTTATTCTTTTTTCTTTTTCTCGGCGGTTTGATGAGGGAGGAGTTGGAACTTGCTCCACTATCATCACTGTTTTATTGATATCATCAATCAACTGTTGTTTTAATAAATTTCTCTTCTAAATTTTCAATCGGTGTAGATTAACAAGCAAAGGAATGGCTTCTTCATCAATGGTTCTAATTTACACTGAACCATTATCATGGCATCTTTACACAACATAAGGTCTGAGCCATCTTGTCCTTAACTTGCCCTTGAAGTCTTTATACCTAGAATCATATAACAATGCCCAATCACCTTCCTAAAATTTCTTCTCCTTAATATTTTTATCATGCCAGATCTTCCTCTGAAGTTGAACTACATCTGTATGTAGGAGGGCCTACATTCTAAATTCATCCAAACCATTCAAGTTTAACAATCTCTCTTTTTGTGCACTACTGAGATCCAGATCTAGTTGGGTTGCCATCCTTAATGTGCTATATTCAAATGCAATGGATAGCAAGGCCTTTTTCCCATATACTAGCTCATAGGGTGTGAAACTAGTGGTGGTCTTCCATGTGGTATTATAGGCTCAGGTGGCCTCAACTAGTCTTTATGCCCAATCCTTCCTACTGCTACTTACCACTTTGGTCAAGATGCCCTCCAGTGCTCTGTTGATCACCTCCACTTGTCCATTAGCTTGTCGATGATAGGGGTGGAGTTTCTATTCTTGATCTTGTGATGGTTGAGCAAGTCCTCAATCATGTTGGAGGTAAACTGGTTGCTTTGGTCTATGACTAGCTCTATAGGGTACCCAAATTTGTAGAATACATTCTCCCTTAGGAACTCAGCCACCTTTTATTCTGTTGCTGCCTTAATTGCCTTGGGTTCAGCCCACTTAGTCAAATAATCAATGCACTCAATAATGTATTGTTTTTTCTTTGAAGGAGGGTTAATAGGCCCAATGACGTCCATGCCCCTCTTGTCAAATGGCTTGAAATTCACTTGAGGTTGCAGAGGCATTCCATCTCTCAGAGTAGGCCTTCCCATCCTCTAGCACCAATCACACTAACTAGTGTATTTTTTCACATCCTACTGAAGAGTGGGCCAATAATAGCTTGCTTGTAACACTTTGAATGTTGTTCTCTTTGCTGCAAAGTTACCTCCACAAGGCCCATCATGACAGGTTAGAAGGATGTCAAAGACTTCCTCCTCCCTAACACACCTTCTCAAGATTTGATCTAGACCAAGATTGAAAAGATTACCCCCAATCCAAGTGAAGGGGGCACTTTTCTTGACTATCTTGCTCTTTTCTTTGGAGGACAAGTTTGGTGGGAACTATGATGATACCAAATAGTTTTCTATATCAACAAACCATGGAGAGAGAACTGAAATAAAAAATAAGTTCTTGCCCAGTAACTGGTCATCCATCATTCCTTCTTCACCTGCAGGCAAATTTACTCTAGATAAAAAGCCAGCAACAACATTATCCTTACCAGGCTTATCAAGAATGGCTAGATCAAACTGATGTAATAAAAGTAACCATCTTATAATTCGAGCATTCACATCTGGTTTATTGATTAGATATTTGATTACAGCATAGTCATTATGCACAAATGTTCGATAGCCTGTAATATAATGACTGAATTTGTTTAATGAATGCACAATAGCTAGGAGTTCATTTTCGGTCACTCTATAATTTAGTTCAGCCTTTGATAAATTCTTACTGATAAAATAGATAGCATAAGGCATTTTTTTATCTATCTGACCTAGGGCTACTCCTATGGCTTTGTGTGAGGCATCAACATGAATGTGAAATGGGAGGGCCCAATTTGGGCCTCGAAGAATTGGTGTAGTTGTTAACTTATCCTTTAGGATGTCGAAGGGCTCTTGACAGATTTTTGACCATATAAACTCAAAGTCTTTGGCCAACAAACCAAATAAAGGAGAGGCCAACTCGCTAAAGTCCTTTATGAACCTTCGGTAGTATCCAGCTAACCCTAGGAAACTTCTGACATCTCTTCGCTTTTGAGGAGGTCTGACCCTTTGGATGATAGCTATTTTGTTTGGGTCCACCTACAGTCCTTGCTGATATATTGAATGACCTAGCACGGTCCTTGCAATCATTTATAATTCACATTTTTCAAGACTGAGAGAAAGGTTCATTTCAATGCATTTGTGCAGTGCTTTTCCTAGGTTAGACAGTGCTTCTTGAAAATCACAGCCATAATGTGTAAAATCATCCATATAAATCTCCACCACATCATGGACTAATTCGGAGAAAATACTCAAGACTACTCTCTAGAAAGTGGCAGGAGAATTATATAAGCCAAAAGGGAAGACCCTATAGGCAAAATTACCCCAAGGACAAGTGAATGTGGTCTTATCCTGGTCTTCTAGGCAGATATGGAATTGGTTGTACCCACTGAATCCATCTATGAAAGAGAAAAACCTTTTCCCTACCAGGCCATCTAGCAATTGGTCAATGAAGCGTAGAGGAAAATTATCCTTCTTTGTGGCTTTGTTCAACTCCTTGTAATCGACACAAATTATCCACTTACCATTTTCTTGGGAACTAACACTAAAGGAGAGACCCACTCACTGTCAGAGATAGGGTAAATGAATCTTGCATCTAGCATTTTTTTCATTTCTTCTTTGATTATATCTTTAAGAGCTGGATTCATCCTCCTTTGTGGTTGTCGGACCAGCTTGTAGCCTTCTTTGATGTATATGTGGTGGGTACACACTGAGGGGTGTACTCCCTTCATTTCTTTGTAACTCCAAGCCAAGGCTTCTAGATTTTCCTTTAACATGTTGCATAACTTCTCTTCTTGGAGAGCAGAAAGAGATGGATTGATCTTCAAGGTTGTCTCTAGGCCGAATTCTATTTTTTTGACATGGAGTGGGTTGGAATCATCCAAGCATAAGTCAATTGGATGATTGTTTTGGGTTTTCTTTACTACTTCTTCTAAGGGTAATGAACAGGGAGTTGGACTTTGGAGTAAGTGTTCATTCAAGTCATCCTCATCCTATTGTCCTCCTCCCATGGTGATTCTAAAGCATAAATTTGGGTGGAATAAACTTCATCTTCTTCCTCCTCCTCCAACCATAAAGGTAAGTCATGCTCTAGAGAAGGTTGTGAACAAGGGTATAGGACTAACTGCTTGGACATATGCCCATTCTTGATGGTCATATTCCCAACTTTGCAGCTAATGTAAGAACCGGCAGTGGCTAACCATGGCCTCCCAAGGATGAGAGGGTAACCAGTAAGCCTAGCCTTAGGTTGGAGCACTAGGAAATCTACAAGGTACTCCCAAGAGTCAATGGAGACCATCACATCCTCCACAATTCCCTCAAGGGTTACTATGGAATGGTCTGCAAGTTGCAAAACTGTTGTGGTCTTCCTCAATGAACCTTGGAGGTTGGGCTTGAGCATGGTGTCCTTAGTCATCACATTAATGGTAGCACCAAGATTGATCAAAGTTTGTGGGACAATGGTGCCATTGATGTGCACATCTACTATAGGGCTTCTAGGGTCCAAATATTTTGTACAGATTACCTACCCCAGCATTAAGTCAGACAACTGCCCAATGACATTAATGGTAGGGGCATCCATTTTTCGCCTCCCTGGATGCTTGACACACTTCTCCTTAATCAACTTATTATAAATAGGAACATCTTTTATTGCTTGGAGAAGTGGGATCTTTACACATAGATTTTTCAATGCTCCCAGAAGTTCAGTCTCTTCTCAGGCAAGCTGGAGTGGTTGGGCTAATCTCTCAGGAAAGGGTGGATTTACTTTAAGGTTTCTTTCCTCTCTTTCTTCCTCAACCTCCCTAGGTGGAGGTGGAGGTTGGTTATCTGGGAGAACTCTCCTAGATCTCAGGTTAATCTCCTAGATTTCCACAACATAAGCTGGATATGAGGTCTCTCCATTATATTCTTGTTGAGCCTACATGTTGTTCGAGTTCAGGTTTGGCTGGGCAGGCATCTGGGGTTGCTTGGGTGGAGCAAAGTGTAGGAGCTATGGTTGGGAAGGTGGTGGAGGCAATAGATCTGGAGCATTGTTGTATTGGGGCATCCACCCATGGAGTGGCATATTCTACTAAAGTTGTGGTGGAGCATAAGGTTTAAATGACTTGTTGGTTGGCTGGGAGTGATACTGAGATGCATAGGACCAAGGAGGGGGTGTAGAGCACAAAGGATGAGCAGGGAGTCCCCAAGAAGGTATGGTTGTGGTTTGGTTGGGGTTGTAATATGCATGGAACGACCCTTGCATGCCCTACTGGTATGGTCTAGGCCCATGAGGTCTCCTTTGGTTAATGTAACAAAGCTGCTTAGTGACCCCTTCATCTCCTTGATATACATCTTTGAGTCTAGGCAAAGATGGGCAGCTGTCTATGGAGTGGTTTTCTTCACAGACTAAGTAAATTTCAATAGATTTCAATGGAAATTCATTCTTGGGATGCCTCCTGGTGCATCTAGGACAAAAAATGGCCAAGGCTTTCTCTGCTTCCTCCTGCTTCCTATTAATGTTCATGGTGTCCATTTGCAAGGCAAGGGTTTACCATATCTCACTTTTGAAATCTTCCACCATGTTTCCAATTTCACCCTTGATGGATGAGTTGGAAGATGATGTATTAGCCATAGGGTGACTACCCCTACCCATTTTCCTGGCTTCCCTAGAATGGTTTCTAAATACAATCTTAATATCCTCATAGGGTAATTGGTAGATATCTCCTCCTACTAACAAATGCAAGGTATCCAAAAGATCTTCTCTTACTCCCCTAAGCAGGACCAGCTTTAGTGACTGAGGTTAAAGTGTGCACCCGGCACTTTTGTAACTAAGTTGGAATCTTTCTTCGTAATCTTCTAAGGATTCATCATTGCCTATGGTCATCCTGAAAATTTCTTCTTTAGTATCCTTTGACCAACAGTAGTCCCAATATTTTTTGTTAAAGGCCTATTGCATCTGAGCCCAAGTTGTGATGTTATCTCCAAGTAAACCCATGAACCAGCGCAATGCTGCATCCTTGAGGGTAGATGGAAATAGTTTTAACTTTTGCTCATCATTTGTATAGTCATAGGTTCGACATATAACAACAAACTCAAACAGGAAAGTGTCGGGGTCCTCTATGGTAAGGCCATGGAAATGAGGTAGGGAAGAGGAGCTGATATTTTTCATCTTGGTGTCCCCATTGGTTTCCCTAATGGGGAAGGCACCCTCAACTCTCTCTCTATTCCCTCTATCATTTCTATTTTCGGCCATTGGTTCAGTAGGAATGGGTTCCTCTTATTCTTCTTCCCCTGTAGGTTCTTCAAATATGTCAAGTTGCTCACCTAAGGGTTCCTCCAGTCCACAACCATTGAAGAAGAGAGAAGGTTCGCTGTTGGATGGAGTGGGGGTATTTGGAAAAAATTTCACTAAATTGTCCCTATTCCTACAAGGCATGAAAGGAAATATTTTTGGTTTGGTTTTCTATTTTTTTAACTTGGAATGTACTTGCAGAATTGAAATTGATGATTGAATTAAAATTACTAACCGAATGAAAAAGCTACTTGCTGAATTGAATTCTTACTTGCAAAATGGAAAGGAAAGCAAATAATGCAAAATGAAAGAAAGAAAACAACTAGACTACTCTTGCAGAAATAAACTAATGTCAGAATATTGAAGACGGGAAATAGAAGAAAAGAAAGAAGTAATCACATTCTACTCAGACACCTCCTTGGCAACAGCGCCAAAAAGTGATGAGCACTAGTATTGTAGCAAGGATGTTGCAACTCCTGGGCTACCAACTTTACTTATCAACCTGGGGTCTGTACAAACTTGGAGGTGACAATGTTGTATGCACAAGTAAAAGTGATGGTTCTGCCTGTTGTCACTGTTCAGCTAGCGAGAGACCACTGGGGTTCCAACCTAGACTTCCATAGAGTTAGAAGAAGCTTGATTCTTTGATGGAAGAAAGGTAAATCTACTCTAAGAGAGTTACTCTACTGAAGTAACGGAGAAGGTCAACACGTAATGCTAAACCACACCATACCCTAATTAACCATTTAAGAAGCTATGCTAAGCAGAAATGCTAAATAAACATAAAATAGATGCTACTATCTAAGTTGCAGAAGTAAGAAGCATCAGAACATACTAATGTGCAAGTAAGGAAACTAAACTAAATATGTTTTTGCTTTTTTGGTCTTTTATTGCAAAATCAAGTATGCAAACTAATTGTTCTCATGGATATGGCAAGTGGATTGAGGGTGTTTGAGGATGGCTAGAAGGTTTATGAAGTGGTTGGATGGTGTGGAGGGTCCCTAGGATGCTTTTGCTGGCTTCCTACAGGTTTTCCCTCAATTCGGCCTCAAAATAGGACGTTTCAGGAAAACCTACATGATGTACTAGAAACCTAGAGGATGATCATGTAGGAATTATAGGAAACCTACATGATACAGCCAAGAGCTAAATGTGAGGTCTTGGAGGTGATGGGAGGCTTAGGAAAGGTGTGTGGTGGGTGGAACGGAATGTTAGAAGGTCTAAGATCACTCAGGAGTCAATATCCAAGATGATAGATGGCTAGATTCTCTCAATGTATTTCGGAGAATTTCAATGAAAAATGATGAAAAACTAGTGAAGGTGATGGTGAAAACAAGGGATGGCTAAGGTGGATGAAGTGGAATATGGCTACTCACTATGAAGTCTTAGTCTCCTCCTGAAGCACCTGCTCTACATAAAACATGTGTGTCTTCCAAAAAGCTATGGAACAAGATACATTTTGATAAACTAGAAAAGCAAAACTAATGAATCAATTACCTATCCTATGCATGAAGAAAGTTGTTGAAAGGAATCAAATCATGAGTGAGATATAATCTAGAAATATAGATGAAAAAGATGACAATGAAATCTACCTTGCAAAATTAACCAAATGCTAAATTAAAGACAACAAACTCCAAAGCTCATGAAAGAACTAGAAATCTGTGTTTTGGGGGCTTCTTAAGGGTCACTTCCTCAAGTCATGGTCCAAGAGGGAGGAAGTGAGGCTAAGACAACTGCTAACAACCTTGTGGTGATCCTTTTTCTCATTGCTAACATCCTACATGAAATAACGCACAAATGGAAGCAAAATATCACACAACCAATGTAGCCTATAGTACCTGTAATGGAAATGCATCTAATAAGAAAATTAATAATGAAACTATGAATCTACACTAAACATACATGTACAATAAAGAGGAGCCTTGGCTGCTAGGGTTGGGCCCTAACCCAAGAGCTTCAGCCCTCTGAGTTAACTCAGCGCTGGCTCAAAACAAAACTCATTCTTATTACCGAAACAACAAATTATATCAATAGACTATCACAAGTTTTACAACTCAAAAATAGAGTAGATTTTTACAATCAAAAATCCGAATCCTACTAAGGTCATAGGCCTCTCTACTTATACATCTGAAGTCTCAAATGAATTCCTTAAAATTAGGGAGGCTTAGCTCCCAAACTCGAGATAAACTGGTGCTTTCTCTCTCACTTGCTCAACTGCCTTCTAGTCCTCATGATTTGGCTGTTTACACTCCAAGCTAATGTGATGAATGGAGGAGTAGTAAATGAGGTGGATTTACCTCATATAATCCATCTCCCTTGTCCCATTCAAGTTTTGACCTTGGTTGTTTCCAAAATTCCTTGATTTTCTCCTTTAATCCTGCATTCAATGCATATTAGACCACAAAGCATAATATCCTACTCTAACTCACCTCATAAACAAAATATTATCAAAAACATGTAATAAGTTATGAGAAACATTGGTTTGACTAAGCTAGGAGGTGAATTAAGGCCCATATAATTACCCACTGATGAGGCTCATCAAAGACTGTTCTTAAATGTCCAGGAATAGTATGAGTAAAACCCCACCAACAAATGAAGATCATATGCTACACTAACCAAGAACAAGGTTAATGGCCTAGCTATCCAACTCCAAATAGTAACCCGAAAAGAAAAATGAAACCCTGAAGTTAAATAAATCCACTGAGCTAAAGAAACAAATCAGTAACCTAGAGATTTGAGATGGTGGAAAATCAATTGAAGGTAGAATCCTAGAGTAGGGTAAACCATAAATTCTCCCTCTGAGTCACCAAAAACTAGGGTCAGGCTTGCAAGGAAAGCTACTGATATTCAGAAGGAATAACCCAGAATGAGCAAAAAAAGAAAAATGTAGAGTCCCAATACAATGAAAAAAAACACACATTTACTTCGGAAGGGAGTTGACCCAGAGACCCTTCTAGATACCGAGTTGCACAAAAGGTTAAGGAGATTTCCCTTAAAAGCCTCCAAATGAGTTGAGTGCGAGGGTAGCAAATTGGTTGAAATGCTACCTCTAGAGTGAAATGCTTGCTTTTCAAAATGGTGGTAATTCCTAAAACCACACACAATTATTAAATTACCTATCCATGTGAAGTGAAATAGAAATTAAACTAAACAACATAGTGTATAATGAAAATTTGAAGCAATAGAGTATATTTGGGGATAATCAACTAATAGATGGATGAGAGGTATCACACCACAAAGCCAAGGGATTGGTACACTAGGCAAATGAATAATGTGACCACATCTGTGGAAAGGGATGAAAGCCTCTCTAGCTTAGCCTTGTTTCCAGATGCGTGAATGATGCAAGGGAAGTATCTAGATGAAGGAAAAGCGAGCACGGTTACATAGGCACGAGGATGGTTGTTGATTTACCCAGGACCTGGATCCTCCATTGGATGATTGTGGCATGATAGATGTACATCGGGAGCACATGGGAAATGATGTGGTGATAGTCAAGCATAGTTCCACTGTCTCACCCTGACATGACCAAACCCTTCTTGCTAATATAACATGGAGGTTCATTCAACCACATAGGTCGTGGAACCCACCTAGGCATTCCACCCATAACACCATAGAGTAACTAGAAAAAATTTAATATAACATAGCATTGGAACACGCAAGTGTGAAGAGAAACATTTAGGGTCTGTGCGTGTAAATATAACATCTCATTTAGTGGGCCAATATAATACAAGGTTCCCAATGAATATAAAAGAAGCCAATATAATATAAGGTGCGAAATGAATACAAAACTAAAATCATATGGGGAGTCCTCATGCATGCTAACCATGGACTCCCAAACTTTAATGTTTCTAACCATAATGATATACCTTTGATATCATGTCCAATGTAATTTGATAAGGATGGAACAATGACTCTAACATCCTTGGTGGCCATCCAACAATAGCAGGTGTGGAGTTAAGTTCTCGTTATAGGCATAAAAAAAAATGTGGTGAAATGAAATATTGAAGTAGGGTATTTGACAAGTGGTATCAGAGCCCAGATACTACACTGGGCCTTGTGGGCATCATCTCTTATATATATATATATATATATATATATATATATATATATATATATATATATATATATATATATATATATATATATATATATGCACAGTAGAAAAAGTAGATCATGTAAGTTGTTAATCACTCATGTCTTCTTTATAAGGTACCAGTGATCAGAACACTGCAAGATGTCAAAAGAAATGCCTCTAATGGATAGGGAGGGTGAGGAGTTGTATATTGAATTAAGGGAAGGAAGTAGTTCACTTCCCTCCTAGCTGGTGGATCTGGTTAAGAGTCTGCAATAGGAAATATTATATATAAGAAGCAGTAATGAACAATTATTGAGAGTTGGTGCAGAATAAAAGAACATGATATCAGAATGGGTAGAGAAATCCAGTCACAAAACCGTCGAGCTGGAAGGAAAAAAGAGGATAAAAGGGGGGAAATTTTGGAAAAATGAAAAAGTGGAGGGGAGTCAGATTGGACATCGCCAAAGGCATAGAAGGGAAAAAACAAGGTTGAGTTACATGGTGAATTCGAGAAGATTAAACCCCCTACCTTTGATGGGGAAAATGAAGAAGATGCAGAGGCCTAGTTACTAAACATGATCAAATATTATCAAGTGTATTAATATGAAAGTAATTTGAAGGCTCGACTGGCCATTTACCAGCTGCAAGGGAAAGATACCTTGTGGTGGGAAGAGGTCAAAAGTGTGCACCAGTCAGAAGAGAAGACTATATCCTGGGAAGGATTTGAAAAGAATTTTAAGGCTCATTATTTAAGTGAATGTTATTATGACAATCGGGCCAATTAATTCCATGAGCTAAAGCTAGGACAGATGTCCATGGATGAATTTGTGGCAAAGTTCACTAATTTTCTACACTATGTGCCATATATTAAGGAGGAAAGGGCCAAAATATAGCAGTTTTTGAATTGTTTACCATTTTCATATAAGGATCAAATTGAGTTTGATCAACCAAAAACCATGGATGAAATGGTAAGGAAAGATAGGTTGTGTTACTAATAGTTTAGGAACATAAATGATAATGAAAAGTCTTGTTAGAATAAGGATAAAAGTAATCCAACATGGAGTTCTAAAAATAATAAGCCTCCTTACCTGAAAAGTTTCAGCAAAGATCACCAAAAGAAGAAGGTTGGTCAAGGGAATGTCACTCTCCCAACACCGTCTTTTAAAAGATCGAAGCTTATTGAGTTAAATAGTAAGAGGAATGGTGGCACCAAAGAGCCATAACCATTAAATTGTTGGGGTTGTGGGGAGCCACACTTACTTAGAGACTTCCCACATAACCCCATATCGGTCCAGAATATTGAGACCATTCAGGAAGCATCAATTATTAACAATATGGCTAGGAACATTCCTAGAATCAGCGCGACACTAGAAGATAAGAAAACTAAGCACCAATCCACCATGATTGAAATTGAAGGTACTATCCTTAACCATATTTTCTCTACATGAATAGATCCTTGAGCTAGTTTGAGTTATATTAGCCCACAAATGGTAGGAAAATGTAACTTAAAAATGAAAAATTTAGGAGTGCTTGCGTGGTCTAGTTAGCAACCAATATCAAGAGACGAGGAACCAATAAAAAAAATAGTGTTGTATTAATCTAAATGGTTATTTGACACTAATATATCTAAATATTCTTCCTTTGGGATCATGTGACATACTAATAAGCATGGAATGGTTAAAAAAGCAGGGTGTTTTCATAAACTTCCTAGAAAAAACAGTTCAATGTGTAGATCCAAAGGGACATAATTGGTTAATCAGAGGGAAAGAAAAACACATGTTAATCCATAAGATCACAACATTACAGTTAAAAAGGATTTTTAGGAAAGGATTCCAGTTGTATTTGGTACAAATAGAAACTAATGAACAACTGACAGAGAAATAAAGAAATTCTAGGATTATCCCCGCATAGAGACATATATTTTACCATTGACTTAGTACCCGGGTTAGCTCCAGTGTCTAGAGCACCGTACAGAATGAGTACCCCAAAATTATTGGAATTAAAAATGTAGTTATAGGAATTACTTGATAAAGGGTATATATGACCTAGTGTCTCCCCATGGGGGGCACCAGTTCTTTTTGTTGACAGAAAAGAAGGTGCCCTGAGAATGTGTATTAATTATTGTCAGTTAAATAAGTTAAAAATTAAGAACAAATATCCACTTCCATGAATAGATGATCTATTTGATTAGGTGAGAAGGTCAAGCATCTTCTCAAATATTCATTTGATAACTGGTTACTACTAGTTATGAATCAAGAATTAAGACATATATAGGACATATTTCAAAACTAGGTACGGTCATTATGAGTTTGTGGTATTTCCTTTTGGCCTCACAAACACACCATCAATATTTATGTGTTTGATGAATAGCATACTCTATCCCTATTTGGATAAATTTGTACCAGTGTTTATAGACGCCATACTGATTTATTCCAAAAGTGAGGAAGAACATAAGGAACACTTGAGAATAGTACTCCAAACCTTAAGGGACTATCGATTGTATGCCAAAATCAGCAAGTGTGAATTTTACAAGGTAAAATTCAGTGTTTGGGGTATATTATTTCCAAGGAAGGATTACTTGTGGATCGAAATAAAATCAAATATATTATGAACTGGTCGATATTGAAAGATGCATCAACAATGCACTCTTTTATAGGGATGGAGGTTACTACCATCGATTTATAGAATATTTTACCAAAATAGAACATCCCATCACTTCCTTGCAGAAAAAGTGGGTGAAGTTCGAATGCATAGCCAAGTGCCATGAAAGCTTCGATAGGCTAAAGCTATTGTTCACCACAACCCCTATACTTAAAATTGCAGATCTAGATAAACCATTCACAGTACGTAAAGATGTGTGTTTGGAGGGGCTAGTGGGATTTTTGTTGCAAGATAATGTGGTGATAGCTTATAGATCGAGAAAATTGAAAGTACATGAGAAAAATTATGCTATGTACGACTTGGAATTGGCAGCAGTAACACATTCACTTAAAATATGGAGACATTACCTTTTGGGAAGGAAGTTTACCTTGGTGACTGATCACCTCAGTCTAAAATACATTTTCAGTCAGCAAGATCTAAATGCAAGACAAGCAAGGTGGCCGCCATTCCTCAACTACTTTGATTTTGAAATCAAGCATATTTAAGGGAAGGAGAATAAGTTGGTAGATGCCTTGCATAGACATGCACATCTAGTAATGGGAGTGACTATCAGTAAAGTAAATTTAGGAATTGTGGAGACAATTAAATAGGCTATACCCCAAGATCCTCAGTATTAGGAACTTCAGCAGAAAATGCAACAAAAAGGGGTATCTAGATATGCAGAAACTATGGAAAAATTACTTACATATCAAAATAAGATATATGTACCCAATGAGAGTACATTGAAATAAACAATATTAGATGAGTACCACAAGACACCCTATGCAGGCCATCCAGGATACCTAAAATGCTGACTGCACTAAGAAAAAAATATTTTGGCTGGGAATGAAAAGGGATGTGGTAGAATATTTAAATAAATGCATGGAATGACAATAGGTTTATGTGGAACATCAACATCTTGCGGGGTTGTTGAATACTTTACCCATACCAGAGTGGAAGTGGGAAACCATTTATATATATTTTATTACCGGATTACCTTGAACCAAAACATCAACATGACTCTACTATAGTAGTAGTAGATGTGTTGATGAAGGTATCTCCTTTTATACATGTACAGTCTACTTTTGGGACTGCTCAAATAACTAGTGTTTTTATGTGGGGCATCTTTCAATTGCACAGAGTACCAAAATCTATTGTACCAGGCAGAGATCCAAAGTTTACTTCTAAGTTCTAGAACATGCTCTTTTGGGCACTGGGTAGACAACTAAAATTCAGTACCACATATCACCCGCGAACAAATGGACAAACATAAAGAATGAATTGGATCCTTGAAGATATCTTGAAAATGTATGTCATACACCAACCTAAAAAATGGGAAGATCTTTTGCATTTAGTAGAGTTTGCCTATAACAAAAACTACTAAACTACCACTAAAATGAGCCCTTTTGAAGCCTTGTATGGTAGAAAATGGTGTATGCCTCTTAGCTGGAACTAACCAAAGGATAAGTTGCTGTTAGGACTAGATGCATTTCAAGACATGGAGCACTAGGTGAGGATAATTTTCCAGAATATCAAAGCAACTCAAGACTAATAGAAGAGCTATGCAAACAAGAAAATGGTGAATAAGGAATTCAAAGTTGGGGATAATGTATTTTTGTGGGTAAAAGCTCGGAAAAGAACACTAAGAACCATAATGTTTCCTAAACTGGACCCGCGTTACTAAGGACCTTTCGAAATCATGATTTATCTCTTACCGCTCATATTAAAGTGCATAATATATTTTATGTATCAATATTAAAAAAATATGTGCATGACAATTCTCATGTGGTTGATTGGAATGTGATACAGGTGGAACTTGAAGGAGACTTCCAACCCAAGCCACTCCATATTCTGGATCAGAGAGAGGTCGTGCTCTAGAATCGAGTCATCACTTAGGTTAAATTAAAATGGAAGTGCTTTACTCCTTTGAAGGCTACGTGGGAGCAAGAGGATTCTATGAAGGAAGCAAACCCAGGGTTTTTGTATTAAAAATAGTTGGACAGGTAATAATAAATTAAACACTAAGGACGATGTTATTTTGAGAGGGGGACATCGTAACATCCTCTACTTCAAGTAAATATTTCTATGATTATATGTTTCAAAAACTAGTGTTGTAACTGGCTTGGGGCAACTAGAAATAAAAACTGAATGTAGATTAGATTTTTATAATAAATAATTGAAATTTTAAGCTAGAAAATGTGGGAAAGGGAAGCTTGTGAATCTACAAATTAGATATTTAGATAATTATCCACTGAGTTGAAGATAAATATTGAGGGAATAAATCTGTGGGAGAGAAAAACATAATTTTTAGCTCTTGGAGAAAAAACAATTTTTCTTGCTCTTTTTAATGAAAAGTTGAAACAACCTAGGCTAAGGGGATAAGAAGACCCCTAAAAGGTAGGAGGCTGCTAGAGGAATGCCTACTAAAAATCATGTATATGAGACATGGAATGAGTATTGACAAGGACCACTGCATGGTAGTAGACACAGATGAAAGAAAAATTAGAAACATATTCATGCGAGCAAGTAGATTACCCTGTCGTACAATTCATACTCAATCTATATTATATGCAGTAGGAAAACATTGGAAGGAGATCATGTACCCTGCCGAAACAATTCAACCAGGGAGGCATACCAATCTTTTGTGACTTCTTCACTAGTATATATATATATATATAGATATAGATATAGATATAGATATAGATATAGATATAGATATAGATATAGATATATATATATATATATATATATATATATATATATATATATATATATATATATATATACGTCTGAACATAAATTTTACATCAAATTAATTTTACTTGGTTCTAGTATAAATCGTCTACCAGAAAGAAAATTATAGCCACCACGCATTTCCACAAATTGAGAACACAAAATCAAAACTAAGTGGAACTAGAAGACATTTAACATTCTTGTGGTGAATTCAATGGGATAATTCCATAATTTGAAAGAAATTTACAACAACAACCATTGTAGGCATTTCACACCCTATAAGATATCGACATACATACAATTGGAGAAATTACAATATATATATATATATATATATATATATATATATATATATATATAGATATAGATATAGATATAGATAGAGCTCAAAATAAAACCAGAGGAAATTTTATACCATCTGAAGGTTCCTGTAATTAAAATAAACCAACATACAAATTTCCATCATGCAAACACTGTAACTATAATATACTAGAATCGTGGTGAAATTTGTGTCATTGGTTAAAAAGTCGAGGTTAAGACCTCATCATTGTCCATATAAAAATAAAATGATAAGATTACAACCAGGATTGCTCTGGCCATCAACTGGAAAATACAGGGATGCTACAAATTGAAAATTCTAGCAACCACAGCGTACATTTGAGTAAGAGATTACACTTAGAATAACTTAAAGTCCAAATCCAAAGGGAGCACAAGGTAGTAGTGAAGGGTGAGAAAGATCCACCTGCATATACAAACAAACCCACTGTCATGTAAAAGAAATTGTGCCACAATTAAGAAAACAAATAAAGAGGTAAGAAAATAATTGAAAACATATTTAAATATTACCTCTACGAACCCTCCAGAGAAGATTGTTCTTAAAAGTCTAGGAACAGTATGGGTAACACCTCACCAGCGAATGAATAGCATACACTACACTATCTAAGCACAGGGTT
Organism: Pinus tabuliformis; assembly: GCA_031772625.1. NCBI lineage: Eukaryota > Viridiplantae > Streptophyta > Pinopsida > Pinales > Pinaceae > Pinus > Pinus tabuliformis. The sequence goes on from CM062808.1 coordinate 667,048,616, forward strand.
AATCGCCTGGATATCTAACGCTGAGAAGTAACCCAAAAAGAAAAATGAAACCCTGAAATTAAACCAATCAACCGAGCTAAAGAAACAAATCAGTAACCTAGAGATTTGAGATGGTGGCAAATCGCTTGAAGGTAGAATCCTGGAGTATGGAAAACAACAAATTCTCTCTAAAGGCCGCCAAAAACCAGGGTCACACCTGCAAGAGAAGCTATTATTATTTATAAAGAAGAACCCAGAATGAACAATACAAGAAAAATGCAGAGACCCAATACAATAAAGAAAACACACATTTACCTATGAAGGGAGTTGACACAGAAAGCCTTCGATATACCAGGTGCCACGAAATATTAAAGAGCTATCCCATAAAACCATCCACAAGAGCTAAGTTTCGGGGAAATAAATTGGTTGAAATGTTGCCACCAGAGCAAAATGCATGGTTTGAAAAATGGTGGTGAGGATTGAAACCCCGTGCAATTCTCAAATTAGCTATCCATGTGAAGTGAAACAGAAATTAACTTGAACATCAGAGTCTAGAATGAAATTTAAACGAGTAGAGTAGCTTTGGGGATAGTCACCTGATTGTTGGATGAGAGGTAGCACACCATGAAGCCAGGGGATCGTTACACCAGGCGGCTGCAAAATGTGAACACCTCTATGAAAAGGGACAAAACCCTCTCTCGTCAGCCTTGTTTCCAAATGTGTGAATGATGCAAGGGGAGTCTGTGGACAAAGGAAAAGTGAGTAGGGTTACCCAAGCATGAGGATGAGCGTTAATTTACCCAGGATCTGGATCCTCCTTTGAATGATTGTCACATGACAGATGTACATCAGGAGCACATGGGCAATGATGTGGTGGAGATCGAGCATAGTTCCACCATCTCACCCTCACATGGCCAAACCCTTATTGCAAATATGACCTAGAAGGTCATTCAACCACATAGGTCATGGAACACACCTAGGCATTCCCCCCATAACACCATATAGTAACTAGAATAAATGTAATATAACATAGTGTTGGAACGCGCAAGTGTGAATGGAAACATTTAGGGTCTGTGCATGTAAATATAACATCACGCTTAAGGTGACAATATAATATAAGGTGCCCAATGAATATAAAACAAGCCAATATAATATAAGGTGCCAAATGAATATAAAACTAAAATTAATATAAGGTGCCAAATGAATATAATATTTGTGTCATCAACGTTGTATTCGAAAGGAGTTAGGTTGGCATGTTAATTTACTAAAACCCAACTTTACATCTCATACCTACATGTGTGATTGACAACATCTGATGGTTGAGGTTCATCAGGGTCGGTTCTCGACTTTGCTTCGTGGTGGTCAATCTCGACAGCTTAGCGATGGGAAGCTCCACTCCAGCTCCATTAGGATCTCATCTTAAAGCATTTGTTGTTGCATCCAAACTCCTTTCCGTTCAAATTTCACTCAATTGGGCTTCCATGACTATTTGTCAAGGTAAAAAGAGGCATAGAGACTATTCCCTCTCTTACATGCATCGTTTAAAATTCTGGTTATTTTCCATTAATGTTAAGAACTACCTTCTGGAAGTACCGTTCGCAGTTATTTCTTAAAGAATCTGTTTAGTTTAATTTCTCTGCGCTAAGTTTTATTTGTAATTTCTGAGATACAAAATCATCAAACAAATTTTAGAATTGTGTGTATTTTCACATATAATTTTAGTCTTTTTGGCTAGTTTGATAACGGAACTGGGTCTTTTAGTACCCTAGATTTGAGGACTTTGTCGAGCCGTCAGATTTAGCTACCTGAGAGCTTGGCACTAACCCCTTTTTTATTACAGGGATTCTTTATCACAGAAAATATATTCCTACCCTTTGTTAATATTTAGTTGAGCGAATAGTAATTCTCAAACAAAGGAATAATCAGATAATAATAATTAGAGTCTTTCTCAATCTGAGTAATAATCAAACAATAACATTTTGTTGCAATTTGACTTAATTAACATTAACATTCTTTTCACGAAAAACTGACAATTTTCCTTTAGTTTTGATATTAACCAGAACATGAGTCCAGGTTGAAACCAACATTCTCCTTTCTTGAATCCAATAATTTCTTCAGTGGGGATTTTGCATTGTTGTTTTAACTGTATCTTTTTTCTAATACTTGTAGCTGCAACCTTTACTGCATATAACGCTACCTGTCCTTGCAACCTGTACTCCATGTGACACTAGATACAAGAGGACATATAATTCACAAAATTTATTTCTTGTATCAAATTACTCGTAGAAAACCATAGTTATGTACCCGAAGCTTCCTTGCTCCTGGGAGCTTGGGAGCTGATCTGAAATGCTCCAAAACTGCTGGAAGCTGCAACTGATTTTTGACGTTTTGGGAGTTTCACTACAATGAATAAGTGCAAACGTAGGTGTATTTGACATTGCCAGCTTGGGTGCTGCTTAAACTGGTGGACATGTGTGAAGGGAAGGGTATGCTACATGGTTTAGATATGGATATGGGTCTGGAACTAAGAGAAACAACCTGTTTATGGAAAGCCCTTCTATCCAAATGAAGATGAGGGGTCTAGCCAATCTTGATCTTTGTCATTGGAAAGCTATTCATTCTCCTCATATAAAAGAATTTAGGAAGAATTGTTCGCGGCTGGCAAAACCATCATTATCGCCCAAGCTGAATGGACAAAGGATGGAATACTAAAGAGAAAACATAGTTGAAATTATGGAATATAAATATTGTTAAAAACACAAATTTTATTTTAATTTTCATATTTATTTAAGTATAAAATATATATTAACTTGGAAATTTATAATTTTATTATACAAACTATTTTTAAAATAATATTGGATTTAAACTCTATTTTTTTAATTACTATTAATATATATTTTATGTTTTCTTATCTTTATTATAATTAGATGTAATATATATAATATTGGTGAGGTTACATCAAAGTGAAGAACTGAACCAATGACTTAACATATAGCGTTTGCATGAAATCACCTAATAATCGAGTAATAACAACCTTTTTTCTGGTTTGGGAGTCTCGCATGTTTCTTTGCTCGGAAAGAATTTGATTGAGAAATTGTGAATGGATTAATATTTTGATTTTTTTTTGGAAATGTTTCAAAGTTCAATCTTTTACATATTTCTTTGCAAGATGGAATTTAATTAGCAAGTTTTGGATGGAAATAAATAAATTATTTTATTTTTATTTTTAATATATATTAAATTTTAATATATGATATTATTGCCAATCCCAACTTGACATTTCCTGTAAATTTGGACAATACTTCTAACTATATCAGATACTCTTTCCCAATAGAAAGATATATATTTATCTAGCTAAACCTGAGTTCCAATCGTAAACTAGATATTTATCTAGCTACACGTGAGTTCTTACCCCTTTCAGCCAGATTAAGATTATCTTTTGCAAACCCCAGAATTTTTCTTTCAAACCCTCAGCATAATACTACTAGGTTTCATTAATCATTTCTGCTTCTCGATAAAGTATTTTCCTTGTCCAGATTCAATGAACCTTTTCTTTAGCCATCAAAATCTTTTGGTACATCTTTTTCTTCTTATGTTATTTCTTTTCTTTCGGATATAATTATTTTGGATTGTTTTCTAACTAATAAGACTTTAATTCTTAGAATAGTTTAAGACTTTAATTCTTAGAATAGTTTTTGTTGTTGTTATTATTTCTATTATTATTTATTATTTTTTTAAACATGTAACACATGTATTTTCATTTAATTAATAATTAATAAATAAAAAACACAATTTTTATAATTTGAATTTATCGAAATTTATCCAAAAATTAGGCTCAACGGTTTAGTTAATAAGAAATAAGGAATGGTCACTTATATTCCAGGAAAGTTGTAAACATTGTAATCATCGATCTGAAATCCATTAATCACACAGGAAAAAACATTTTATCATATTTAAAATAATAAATTTATATTAATAATTATTAAAAATTACTCAAATATCATTCATAAGTTTTACTTTTCCAATTAAATGGCAATATGTCTTTATACTTATTATATATCCATATTTCATGAATGTTTGACAGGTTTACATTAACCGTTTTATGTCATCGTAACCACAATATTTTTAATTAGGCTGGATAAGTGTTTTTTACCTTAAAATGATGTGATTTAACCAAGTGAATGGTGGCAATACAAAATGTTAAAATTTCTGTTTCATTTATATCGTTAATTTGTGGTTTTTAATCATTATTATTAAATGTTACTTAGATATTATTTCTAGGCTTCAATTTTTCAGTTAAATAAAAACATATCGTTATACTTATTATATATCTATATTTCCGTTTGAGATGTTTACATTAATTGTTTTATGTCACTGTAACTAAAACTAAAATATTTTGATGTGTGTTAGAAGTGATTTTCATAATTCGTGCTTTTTACTTCAAAAAGCTGATGTGATTTAACAAGGTGAATGGTGATAATATAAAATGTTAAAATTTCTATTTCAAAAAGCTGATGTGATTTAACAAGGTGAATGGTGATAATATAAAATGTTAAAGTTTCTATTTTTTAATGTGTATTAGAGGTGATTTTAATTCAGATAAGTGCTTCTTACTTTAAAAAGCTGATGTGATTTAACAAGGTGAATGGTGATAATACAAAATGTTAAAATTTCCATTTCATTTATATCTTTAATTTGATTTTTAAATAGAAATATATTTTTATAGTTATTATATGTCTATATTTTTTCTTTGGAATGTTTATATTAATGGTTTTGTGTCATCTTGAATAAAATATTTTGATTTATGTTAAAAGTGATCTTCATCATTTAGACAATTGCTTTTTACTCTTAAAAAAAATGTGATATGCCTTCAAAAAATGTGATATGATAAAGTGAATGGTGATAATACCAAAGTTAAAAATTTTATTTCATTCTTTAATTTGATGTTTTATTCCTTAAAAAAAATTAATAATTATTATATTATTATTTTTTTTGGTTAAAATTACTATAACTTAGTATGTCAAATTTATAGTGATAATAATTATTATTAGTTATTATTAATTAATATAGGTTATTTTATTATAACTATTTAAAAACAATCACATCAATTAGATTGACCAACTAATATTTGGTAAGAGGACAAGTTTTTATTCTTCCCAAAAAACTGTGAATCTTAGGTCATTAACCTATTTCCATAACTATAATTAAAAAATGAAATGAAATTATATTTAAATATAAAAAAAATATCTATACTAAAATAAAAACATTATTTTTCTTAATATTACAAAAAAAAGCTTTCTTTTTACTTAATATTATCCTTAAAAAACACTTTAAATTAATATTAATAATTTAATTATAACAAAATTATTTAAATTTAATACATACATTTTCTATATAACACATTGATAGTTTTATCCATCTAAATTTACAATCTAAACAAGCTTTTCTCTTTCATTCATACACATATATATATATATATATATATATTCTCATCTCTCTCATTCATATATATATATATATATATATATTCTCAAACTTGTAACTTTTTTAACAATCTTCAATTCAGTTAAAATATTTTTATAAACATATTCAACTTATGAGTATTGATAAATAATTTGTATTAAATTATATTTATGTAAGAATATAATAAATGAAAAATTATTTTTCTAGTAAATGGGAAAACCATCATAATCCAGCTGTCAAACCAAAAGTGGGGACAACCATCACTAGGTGCTCTCTGAAGGTTGATTCACCACTATTATTTATGGAAAACCAAACTACTTGGTCGTTCATGAGGGGAAGATTTTCACTCCTACTTTGAGAGAAAGACAAACTCGCTCTCTACAGGTAGAGCCACCACTATTATTTATGGAAAACCAAGCTACTCGGTTGTTCATGACAGGCAGATTTTCACTCCTACTTTTAGAAAAAGACAAACTCGTCATCATGCGAAAGCAGTTTTAGGACATGACTAGGATGTCATTCCCTCTACCCAATTTCAAATCCCCATTGTAAGACACCATGGCCCATCATAGGCTGAAAAGATTAGAAAGGATAAATCTCAAATTAGAGTTTAAAATACATGCTATAAGTTTTAATGACCTTGAAATATCTCAATCCTAAACTAAACTAAGAGTTTCTTAAAATATTACATATATAAAATTATTGATTCTTAGCCAATCATTATATGATAAATTTATAAAATAATTATAATTTTCTTTTTCTTATTATCTATGTATAATAATAATTTAAAATAATATAAAATTATTCATTTATTATTAAACAAAATATTAAATGAAAACACTATCAATATGTCTATGAATGCGATGTCGTCACTAAATTCAACTACATCTAGCCTAGACACTACTTTTATTGTTACATTCAACAATATTCTTAATGCTTTTGGATCCAAGACATCTGTCAGGTCTATTCAAACGCTCGAAACATCCCTTTCGAAGTGATAACTCGGACAATCTAAAGGGCTGGTCTATCAAGGTTGAGGAATGGTCACTTATTAGAATTTGTATTAAAGAAAAATTAATAAATTTTATAGTAGTAGTGTTTGAATCAATTTTTTATAATGAAAATAGATTGAGCACTCTTCAAATTTTTAGCGAGCACTCAAAATCTTGAAATTGTAACGTAGATTTACAAAATTCTGGTTGAATTTGATCAAATATTATCAAAATTTTCTATAATTTTAAGGGGAAAAAAGGCCATCTGGTACAGCTAATCTAAACGTCTCTTTCGAAGTGATAACTCGGATAATCTAAATTCCGTTGAGGGGATAATCGGCAGGGCGCGGCTCAAGGACTGCATCTTTTAAGGAGTGGTGATTGCGCAAACCCCTTAATATATTGGTATTACAAAATTATTTTAAAGGGATGATTTGATAACATCTAGGAATTCCGCTGTTGCTCCGTCTGATGGGATTTGCATCTCTTTTGTAGAAGGTGGTACCAACTTCGGAATTTGTCACGTTTTCTCCTTTCTCCGTTGAAATTGGAATCTAATCCTTCTTTTCTCATGTGAGCGCTCTGTCTTGAGCTACGGATTATGCAAATCCACGTCGGTAGTCATAATTAACATTTAAAAATTATGATTTTACAGTCCAAGGTTATGATGAAAGCCCATAAAGTAAGGTCTATATCAACTTTATTTCAGTCTATTCAGATTGTCGAAAAACAGAGATCAAGAAATATGAAAAGCGGGTAAATTTCGTCCACTGGGTAATAGCAAATGCCAATGGCCATGTTTCAAAATTGTAAAAGTCTGAATCATTATATACTGCCGCAACTCTGCAAATCACGCTAAAGTCCATGTATCTAATTGTATAATGGAGAATATTGTCTATCTACCTCCACAGGACTTTCTATTTACACATCAAATAATACTTTTATATATATGTCAAAGATATTGTTAAAGTATCCTTCGACAGTGTTGTAAATATGACCATAAAATACTACTAATTCAAATCCATTCTAGATCCATCTATATTTCGAAATTATACACAGATTCTCACGATCTGGAAAAGGAAAAATTATATACCAAAATTTGAATACATTTTATGTCCACTTCAAATAAAAATCATCCAGTGAATTAATATGACAAAAAAAATCAGTTTTTTTTGTATTTACATAAATTTTAAAATGGTAGCGACTAAACAACCATGCGTCCATGACTCTGCCGAACTGCTGAGACGCTGTCTTTGAACCTGCCGTGATCGTTCTGCGCTTGGACCTTTGAATAGAGCCACAACTGATTACATCTGCTGTGATCATCGTGCGTTAGGATCATTGAATATAGTTGCAACTCATTCTAGTTCTATAGATTCAAAGAATAAAACAAAATAGTTTTTGTTTAAACGTAATGGAACAAGCCATGGGAGCTGCACGTTCCATTAATTTTACAAATCAAATCATGGTCATTTCATTTCATCATATCCAAGGTCATTCCATCATTTTATTCACTGTTCTAATAAGGATAACAAATATAATATCTCTATTAATGAAAATCTTATTAATCAATCAAATATTTTTTTTTATATTATAATGTTTATTTAAATATAAATATTAATATATAAAAATTAAATTATTAAATCATTAAAATTTCTAATTGTTATAATCATTTCTGTTGCAATATTTATTCAAATTGATATGTAAAATTAGTTGATTAAATCCATAACTTAGTAATTTAATACAGAAAATTTTAATAATTAAATTTTAATTATATATTTTCATTAATTTTTTTTAATTATATCTTTTTATTATGAGAATTAATATAATATACTTTTTGTCAACTTAACAATGGAGGGAGTTTGACGCCTAGTGTCTTGCTCCTTAGTCGGTTCCACTGTTTGGGGTGTCCTACGATATTGGTTAGACTTGCATACTTTACTTAACTTAACTATACCTACAATCATGGTCGGTCCCCTCGGTGGTTTTTCTGTTTTAGGATGATGCATCAAGTCTACATCTCTTGAGCTAAGTCATATGGAACAAAGGATGTTTCAAACGTATGTGTTTCAGAAGATCCAACTCATAAGCAATTTCACCAACTCGCTTTTTCACCCGGAATCGCCCTTCATACTTCCTCGTCAAAGATCTCGCAATCCCTTTCGGTGGCTGAAACTGATCTTCGATGATCCCCAGAAATACCATATCCCGAACATTGAAGTTTGTGTCTCCTCTATCCTTATTTTCCCATTTCTTCATTCTTTGTGCAACATGATGCAAGTGCACCCATGCTAAGTCCAATGACTCCTCCAATGCTGTTAAGAATCTCTTCGGATGTGGACTCCTCAAAAATCTTCTCACTAGCACAATGTGTGGAGAAACAGACATATGTCCATTGACCAACTCAAATGGACTATACTCGGTTTTAGAACTCGTCTGCAAGTTATGTCTAAACTGAGCCACATGCAAGAGTTTAGGCCAATTTTTATGATCAACCCTCACATAATATCTCAAGTTACAGTCCTCCAGCAGCGCATTAATCCAGTCAGTCTACCCATCTATCTGCAGATGGTAACTCAAACTCTGCAAAAACTTTATCTTGACCAAGTTGACCAAAGTTATCCAAAATATGCATGTAAAATGCAGATCTCAATCAGACACGATACTCAAAGTACTCCCCAATACTTCACAATGTTCTTTAAGAATAGCTCATCAACCTTCTTAGCTCCACATGGTATGTTCGCCGGAATGAACACGACATACTTGGAAAAATGATCAACAATGACCATAATCCCATTATACCCCTATACCTACGGTAACTAAGCGATGAAGTCCATTGAAACACTCATCCATGGTCTCTCCAGAATCAGTAAAGGTTGTAACAGTCATTTCTGCCTCCAGTTATTTGATTTGTCCTACTGATAAATGATGCATGTATGTACATACTCCTTCAAATCCTCTCTCATCTTCTCCCAAAAGTGTCTCCTCTCCAACAATGCCAAAGAACAATGTTGCCCTGGGTGGCCGACCCATGGAGAATAATAGAACTCCTTCAAGAGGTGCCTCCTAAGTCAAGATGACTTCACAATGCAAATTTCGTTCCCATTGAACACAAGTCCATCTCCTAGTAAAAACTTTCAAGTCTTCCCCTCCTTCATCTGCTCTAGAATGCACTTCACTTGAATATCGGTCTCCACACTAGCACATAGTCTATTGTACATCTCGTCACTCGTATGAACTTGACCCCTACTATCCTTGGCTGGGTCCTCTCCCTCCTTATGTGTAGCTAATTGACCCTTCCTACTGAGGGAATTTGTAACTGCATTTAGTCTACCTAGCTTGTACTTAATAGTGATGTCAACCTCTACCAATAAGTCCTGCCAATGAGCCTACACACTAACAGCTTCTGTTGGGATCAAAAATAACTCGTTGCAACATTTTCAATCTTAAAAACAAAAGGCTTCCCAAATAAGTAATGCCTCGATACCTTTAAATAGTGGATTATTGCACTCATCTCCTTCTCGTGAACCAGATACCATCACTCTCCATCCTACAACTTCCAACTCTCATATGCCACTGGATTCCCATTCTGTAAGAGTACTCCCCCAATCACAAAATCAAAAGCATCTATGTGTACCTCAAACGGTCTCTCGAAGTCAAGTAGCCTTAGTATCAGTGTTGTAATCATCCTTCTATTCAAATCCTCAAATGTTGCCTAAAACTTCTCTATACAATTCCATCGTTTTTCCTTCTTCAAAATCTCTATCAGTGGTGCAGTCACCTTGGAGTACCCCTCCACAAACTTCCCCTGGTAGTTGGTCATCGCTAAGAAGACTCTCATATCATGGACACTTTTCAACTCATCCCAATTCTCAATCGCCTACACCATGCTCGACTCCCTCTGTATGTGACCTTGGCCCACTATGTGTCCAAGGAATGGAATCTCGGTCTAGGCGAACATACACTCCAACTTCTTCAAGTACAATTGGTTTTTATTTAGTGCCTAGAATACCAAATCCAAGTGATTATTATTATCCTCCATGTTATCACTGAATATCACGATGTCGTCAAGTATACAACCACAAATAAATCCAAATATGGACAAAAAACATCATTCATCAATCTGCAAAAAATAGAAGGAGAGTTGCAGAACCGAAATGGCATGGCAATGAATTCAAAACTTCCATACCTCATCACATTGACGGTCTTCTTCTCATCCCCCTCTACTATCCACACCTGATAATATCCTTGCCTCAAATCCAGCTTGGAAAACACTCACGCTTTTGCAAGCTTATCAAAGCAATCTTCAATAAGTGGTAGAGGATATATGTCATTTACGTCTACTTATTCAGTGCAGGATAATCACAACACATATGTAACTCATTCGTTTCCTTCTTTTTGTAGAACAATACTGGAGCACCATATGAGGACCTTGAAGGTAATATGAAACCTGTATCAGCCAATTCCTTCAACTTTCATTTCAAATCCTCCAACTCTAGTGTTAATAATCAATAAGGAGCCTTTGATGGCAGTTTCTTCCCCAACTCTAGCTCAATGTGATGGTCTGATGCACATCTCAGTGGAAGTACTTTCGGCAACTCATCAAGCATCAAATTTGCATATTTGTCCAATACATCGAAAATCTCGACTGGAGTAGGCACCCCCACTCCATTATCATCCTCAATCTCCTTGATTATTGTCACATATGTCTCAACATATGAATCTCGCATCACCCTACTCATACTTAGTGTAGACACATGTTGCACCTTCACTTCCCTCCTTTGTTGGTGAGTAGGAAAAGTCCACGTCCATGTGTCTCCAATCAACATAATCTCGTCACAAAATGGGATAAAAATTGTCTTGTTTCCCTTCAAAAAACCCTTCCCCAATATTATGTCAAAGTTGTTCATCTCCATCACAGTGAAGTTCAAACAACCCTTCCAATCTGCAATTCAAACATGCACATTATTTTTCAATATTGACACTTTAGCTCTCGAGTTCACTGCCTTGACCTCGACATCCTTTGTAACAATCTGCAACTCAACTTCCTTTGCTAGCCGTGTCGACATAAACTTATGAGTGGCACATATGTCCACCAACGCTTGGACGATTTTGCCATGAATCTCCATGTCAGGAAACCCTAAGTTGGGCAACCAAAATTTCTTCTAATCAAGAATCCCTACCTACATACATCTCTGGTCTCTACTACATTCTTTTGTACTGGCTCTAATACCATCTGTCACACCCCCGAGTCACTTCCATCGTTCAGGGTGTCATGCGGCACCCGCTAGAGTTTCATACTTCACTTTTCTCTTGTCTTCTGAACTATTCCTACAACCATTATTATTATTATTATTTTCTTCCATTATTATGTTATGTGTGGAAATACATAACAAACAATACCAACATGCCAAATATGAGACCAACACGAGATATTTCCAAATTTATATTTTCATTATAAATTTATGAACAATTTACAATATTTTACAAGGGGAGGATGACTCTGCACGAGATCATCCTTCTACTCAAATTTCCCTGCACGACAGTCCAATTCTTGCATGTTTTCGACCTTCTGAACATCAGTCATGTCACTGGCCTCACTGATGTGATGAACTGTTGTCTGTCGTGTTCGACAGTGTCCACCCTAACCCATGTACAACCGCATTGTACGTTCAAGTGATACACCTGCCCACACTTCCTCAATGTGTTACAGTCGGGTCGTGTAACCCACGATGTGGGCGCATCCCTTCCACCTTGTGCCTAATTGTTTAGCTCTCTAAGTTATTGCCCATGCCCATGCATCATCTCTCGGCTTCAGACTACGAACTGATCATTTGACGCCTTGATTTTGTGGTTAAGTTATGCTCAAATCCACTCACGACCTCTTATACTTATATGCTTCTCCACTGAGTGTTTAACCAAGGGTCATGTCACTTGGGGTGCCAACCCACCAAGTTGACCTTCCCATTAAGTCGACACACCCCTTCATAACCCATGCATCGGCTCACTACCTCGTCGTTCAATGGAGTCAGGTTGCCATGTTTGAGCTAGCCCATGTCGCCCATGCTTGGTTTTCTTGTGCCCAGGGGTGGGTGCGCTGTGCAGGTGTGCACACCCTGTCACAAACTATGGCCAAACATGTTTTCCAAGTCAATTCGCCATTGTCGATTCATGTCGCCTAGCACATGGGTGTGTCACCTGAGCACCTGCTCAATGTCGCCTGGCGCGCCCACCCACTGTCCACATGCCCATCACACTTGGGCCTTGCCCGCCCAGCATCGCACGATTGTCGCACATAGGCACATCCGTACCACACCTAGCTCATGTGCACCCGTGTGGAGCGCACGACTTGCCCAAGAGCAGTGATGCTAACTCGGGGTCCTAACTCCTAGGGTGTTAGCAAAAGTTCTTTCAATTGAGCCAACCCTTAAGATTTACAATTAAGTATCCTTATGTGGTGATATTCTCCTATTTTTATATTAGATATTCATTGAAATGATTTGAACACAAAGAGTGTTAGAAATAATTAGTTTTCATTAATTACATCTTTTTTGTTTGTTGGGTTGGTGAGACATGTCTGGGGGATTGAACTTATGATCACCTCGATACAGAAGGATACAGAAGGGTTTGCCAACATATTTTTTTGCCAATTGCACTACAACCAGTGGATTTTTCCATTAATTACATTAGTAGGCATGTTTATTTTAAAATAATATTTCCATAATTTTAATTTAATTATCAATAATTATTAAATCAATAGAAATTTAATTTCCACCTAACATATTTTTAATAATAAACATACAATGATACCATTAAATAAAAAATGGAAAATAGTATATCTCTGCTTCTATATATTTATCAAAATAGATTATGATTTCTTCTTTAAAATTTTAGAAATATAGTCTCACGGTGGTCTCATGGCATCCAGAAAGCAAGCATTGCGTCCCATTACAATGAGGCTTTTGCTAACTATTGTTTTCACATCTTCTTACCAAGTTAGGCTCTCAATTGCCATTAAAAAGGTCAAAGTAAATCGCTTGATATTGATGACAATATTATTCTAATTTTTTATCTCTACTTTTAAATTTAACAACTTTTGTTTTTGTTTTTAATACAAAAAAATTATATTACTTATATAAATATATATATATATTTTGTATTTCCCATGGCCGCAGAGATCCATTTACCCAAAGATAACCAGCCTAAATAAAACAAAATACAAGGATCTACAGTGTACAAGATAAAACAACTACCCTACAAATTAACACCATAAACATTTACAAATGTCTAGTGTACAAGATAAAACAACTACCCAACAAGAATACCGCCATAAATAATAAAATAGAAGAAGAGTCCTACATCATGCCAACAGAGAACTAATGAAGTAAACAGAGGTTTTCAATATACTTACAAAACTAAAATATAAAAATTAATTTTCAAGGTGAAAAAATAATGGATATGGAAAATAAGAGGTTGAATCTGAGTTTCTTTGAATAATCACTAGAAGCATATTAAGAGCCCAACTCTCACTGCGCCTTACCCTTAATCTTACTCATTTTAATTATTATTAAGTTTCAATTTGTTTGATATTAATTTAAGTTATTTTAATTACTAATTTTGTAATTCTTTTTCATAAACCCTTGTTTAATTCTTTAATTGTAAATTTATTTTATATTTTATTTAAATAAGTATGGTTTTTTTTTTAAAAAATTCTACACCCTATAACACGGTCCAAATTTATTATAATAAAATTAATTATATGATTTATTAAACATAAATTTAAGTTTTAAAAATTATATATATATATATATATATATATATATATATATATATATATATATATCATTTTAAAATTGAAATACTTTCTTTGTATATTTTTTCATCACTATTAACTAACTTATACAAATTTAACAACTTAAAAAGAAATCACACACGGTGAATTTCCATAAAGTTTAAAACAACGACATGAAGGACAAATTAAATATAGCAACTTAAATTACACACGGTGAATTTCCATAAAGTTTAAAAGAGCGGCATGGAGGACAAATTACCGTTCAGTGGACAGCTAGGGTTCATTTGAAATCACAGGCCTGCGTAGGGTAAGTCGGAATACGCTGGGCCGCTGATCATATTGACGCATTTGGCACGAGGTCTTTTCGTCGGTGCGGAAAGATCATTAAAAATTAGTTGTTTGAGATGAGAGGATGGTACCTGTCACTCTTTTACACTGGAGGTAATTTTTTAACCGCACTATAGTGAGGTACGGCACCACCGACTACTTTTTTTTCACCAATACTTATGATCCTAGACTACACTTAACATTCGTACTTAGTTTATTTTTTGTTACCAAGTATTAGTTTATCCTTTATACAAGATGAAAATTATGAACATTCATCATAAATAACAATAACATGAACAATTGCACAACAGTATAAAAGGAAGGGCAACTCCCCGATGTGAGCCTGCCCGAATCAATATATATAATCTTCATCTTTCACAACACAAGTTAAATCTTGGAAGAAACCCCAAATTTACACTTAGCCAAATTTTCGCAATTTCGGCAAACTTGGTTGCTCAGCTCGTCGGCACCTCCGAACGGTTGTCGCACAACTCGCCCAACTCTTCGTTCACCGGTCGCACGTTTCGTGCCGTTTGCCCAACTCGGGCATTCTTGTCATGCCCGTGTCACCCACCTTGGGCGCCCTCCACACGTCCTCGTTGCACCTTCGTTTATCAACCCACAATTCATTTTGTTTCCACCCAGCACTTGGCACACCCAACCACAGGTCGCCCTCACTCATTCACCAACTCGTCCAACCGTTTGGTATACCCGTCGTTCGGTGGGCACGCCCTCTGCATGCCTTGCACGACCCATCACACAGACGCCCTACTCAGTCGCACTTCACCTGGTTGCACCTCCACCCATTCACCCAACGCCCTACTCGAGTCACCCATTCACCGCCCGATTCGACCACACCTTCGCACAACCTGCCAACCTTCGCACTGTCCGCCCGTTCAACCCGGGCTCATGCATCCACGGTTCTGCGCCTAGCCGCAGTCCCTACACACTTAGCTCACACTTTGGTTGATATGTGTTGTGAGAATGACTTTGTTGATTGAATGACTCTCCACCATCCTTTGTTTGCTTACTCATACACTTGAATGCCCATCGTTCAAACGCCCAGCCGACCTGCCCATCATCGCACAACTATCGGCTTCACTACTTAACCAACACGTCAGCCCACCCGTTCCATCGTTCGGCCGTCTCTACCATGTGTTGTTCCATCATGTGAACTTGTTATGATACTCCAACATAATGCTAACACATCTCCGTACACTGATGTCCTTCATGACTTGAACTAGTCGGGTAGCTAATCCAACTGTCGCGCTCAAATCATAAGAAAGCACTTCCTTATGCCACAGTCTTTTCTCATATTTTGCCATGATCCATACTCATCCAGAATCTGCTCCAAACCCATGTTCAGGTCCATGGAAATTCCATGCAATCTGCAACATGTCATGTTGCTAATGCCAAACCATTCCTACATCAACTATCTGTCATACTTGCTCAACCTGTGTAAAGGGCTCACTGCCATGAGTAGCTAACAATTAGCCCCATATTCTAAGTCATCTAATAAGATGTGGAGGGAGTAGAGCCTGAAGGCTCTCCCTCACTGATCAGCGCAATCCACCTGTTTGGATCTTCTATCTCCATCCTTTGAAGATAAGCATCATGATCCTCCATCTGGATATTCGGCCTTACATAAACCTCATCATCATCATCATCATCCTCAACTTTTTACAGCCTCCTAGACAAATCCAAGATGCTCTCGAACAATGTCTTCATAATATGTGATTGTTCTGTAAGCTTTGTCTCAACAGTAGACAACCACTTACACACCTCATCCATGTGCTTCTTGTCTTCCATCTACATCACTGCCAGCTTACACTCGAGTCTTGTCACACCAGTGGTTGGAACACCAATGGATACATCTTCCCTTCCATTGTAAATGTACAACTTCTTCAAATGTGGAACAATCATCGCATCATAGTGTTTCAGAAACTCCATTCCTAGCACAGCTTCATAGTCATCAATCTGCACTATAGTGAAGTCGACATTCCTGGTCCACTCACCTAGTGTTGTTTCCATCTTTTCAGCCACACCAATCACAGAATCAGGAGGAAAATTCACTGTCTTAATCTGTGCCTGCATTGGTACAAATTTCAACCCAATCCTTCTCACAACATCCTCACTCATGAAGTTGTGAGTAGCCCCACCATCCACCATAGTAACTGCATCCACACTCCCAACCTTCATCCTAACATACTCCAAGTTGTTCCTTTCCGGATCTCTTCGTGAGACCGCTTCTGTAGCAACTGCAGCTCCAAGAATCTGCATCACCCCCATAGAAGTTTCTTCTTTCTTCACATTAGACTGTGCTACTGTAGCCACCTTCGGTCTTGAAGGACAATTATTCACTGTAAGTTGTTCTGCACGTATCCAACACTTCAATGGTTTCTCCATCTTCGACTTTTCATTTGATTTCAAAGCATCATCTTTCATACTTTTTTCTTTCGGCTTATCGAACTTCTTCTTTTTCTCATCAGAAGTTTCATCATAATGCTCCACCAAATGATCCACAGCAGCAAAAGCCTCCTCAAGTGTCTTAATATTCTGCCTCTTCACTTCATTGCGTGCCCAAGGTTTTAGCCCTATAACAAAGTTGAACACCTTGTCCCTCTCCACCATGTCCAGAAGTTCCAGAACTGCACTTGCAAACTCCCGCTGATATGCCTGCAGACTTCCCGTTTGCTTTATATACTTTATCTTCATCCTTGCTTCCCAAGTTTCATCCTGAGGACTGAAGTGGGTCTGCAAAGCCTTCTTCATGTCATCCCATGAAGTTATGTCATCAACACTGCCATTGGCAATCTGATCCATCCTTCTTCGCCACCACATCTTAGCATCCTTCATCAAGAACTGAGCAGCCACTTTCACCTTAGTCTCCTCATCAGGTAAACCCAAGCATTCCAAGTATTTCTCCATGTCCCATAGAAATTTACCAAGAGTCTTCACATTCCTCGTACCATCATAAGATTCCGGTTCGTTGAGTTTCACATGAGACACTCCTCCACCAAAGTTATGTCTCACGACCTTTTTCAACACTGCAATCTCATCTTTTGCTTCATCAAGAGTTTTCCACAAGTCCAAGATTTCTGCCAAACCTTGGTCTTTTGCCTTCCCAATCTGCTTGACCTCTTCTTCTAGTTGTATATACTTCCATTCAGTATACTCGTATTGTTCACGGAGCTCATCGAATTCCTCTCTCATCTTCACATTGCCTTCTTGATCCTTCGTGATCTTGGCCATCTTCGAAGTCCAGAAAGAATCCAATTATTCCATTCTTTCCAATACTTGGCCCATGAAAGCTTCACCTGCATTGTGACTAGACTCACCCTTCAAAATTTGAGGTTCTCCTTCCATCTCAACAATCTTCCTTCTTTGTGATCTAGTATAGACCATCCACCATTCACCTGAATCACCCTGATATACCACCTGTCACCTGCAAAACTTGAACTTCAAGTCTTTGGCCTTTCGTAGAATTAGCTCCTTGATTCAGTTCACCAGCTTTGATACCACCTGTCACGCCCCTACATTGCCGGTAATCTTTCAGCCGCAGTATAGCGAGGTGCGACACCACTGACCAATTTCTTTTCACCAATACTTATGATCGTGGACTATGCCTAACATTTGTACTTAGTTTATTTTTCGTTACCAAGTATTAGTTTATCCTTTATACAAGATGAAAACCATGAACATTCATCATAAACAAAAATAACATGAACAATTGCACAACAGTATAAAGGGAGGGGCAACTCCCCGATGTGAGTCTGCCTGAATCAATATATATAATCTTCAATTTTCATAACACAAGTTAAATCTTGGAGGAAACCCCAAATTTACACTTAGCCAAATTTTCACAATTTTTGCAAACTTGGTTTCCCAACTCGTTGGTGCCTCCGAACGGTTGTCATACGACTCGCCCAACTCTTCGTTCATCCGTCGCACGTTTCATGTCATTTGCCCAACTCGGGAACGCTCGTCGTGCCCTTGTCACCCACCTTGGGCGCCCTCCACACATCCTCATCGCACCTTCATTTATCAAACCACACTTCATTTTGTTTCTACCCAGTGCCCAGCACACCCAACCGCGGATCGCCCTCACCCATTCACCACCTCGTCCAACCATTTGGTGTGCCCGTCATTTGACGAGTGCACCCTTTGCACGCCTCACATGACCCACCACATGGATGCCCTACTCGGTCATACTTCACCTGGTCGCACCAATGCCCATTCACCTGATGCCCTACTCAGGTCGCCCGTTCATCGCCCAGTTCGACCGCACCTTTGCACAACCTGCAAACCTTCGCATTGTCCTCCCATTCATCACAAGCTCATGCATCCACGGTTCTGTGCCTAGCCATAGTCTCAATGCACTTAGCTCACACTTTGGTTGATCTACATTGTGAGAATGACTTCGTTGATTGATTGAATCTCCACCATCCTTCGTTTTCTTACTTATACGCTTGAACGCTCATCGTTCAAACGCCCAACTGACCTGCCTGTCATCGCACAACCATCAACTTCATCACTTAACCAACACGTCAGCCCACCTATTCCATTGTTTAGCCGCCCACCCGTTCCGTCGCTCACCCGTCGGCCTGCCCATCGGTCGGGGCACCCGGGACCGCCCACACAGGTATAAGTAAAACTCCATATCATTCCATCACATTTCTTTCTAAAATGCTCGCATGGCCTGCAGCTCATCTCGTGTACCCACACACTTCGCTAACCATAGCTCGTCTACTCGTTCGGTGAGTCACCCATCCATCGCATGGATCTCAGGGCGTTACAGTACCAGTCCAACTTGAACACTCAAGTCCTCAATTGCAGTGTGTTCCCGCCTTGTGATGTTCACACTAGCATGATCCTGCATCCCAAAGATCACTTTTTCTACCAAATTCCATTTAAAGAAGTCTCCTCCTACGCTTTGTCTTGGTGGCAAGTTTCTACAAGCCCATCATCGTATGCTTTGGCTATATCTCAATTTTTTGCGGCACCCCATTTAACCCATGGTTCTTGCCTTGCCCCTTTACAACATCTATTGTTGTTCTGTGGCTCAGTGGACTTTATCCTTTCTGTTCGAGTTCATGCATCTTCTAGTGAACATAACATGAACCCTCTAGAATCGGATTCATTGAGAACAATCAATGTATTGTTGATACAAATGATCTAGAAGAACATCCCATCCATTTCTGCCCCAAAGGAATACACACACTATCCCAGAAGTTCGTAAGTTACACAAATTTTCTCCCTTTCACTTTTCTCTTTTATCTGTAAGATGTTCTTTTATGGTTTCAATGGGTTCTTGAAAAATTCTAAGAATATAGGTTAAGCAAGTTTCTCATCCTTTTCTGACAACTTCATATCTTGAAGAAATACCGAAGGAAAGAGATATGAATAAGCTTGGTGTTATCAAATTTAGGGTTGTGGAGATGTAATATCCTTATAAAATTGTATTTATTTTTATTTTGGCATGCACAATGGAAAATATTATTTTTGTTAAGTGTGAAGCCAAATTCATGCAGGATTCTAGATCCTTCTACATCGCCATTAGTTTCTAGATCTCCATCTAGAAATCACATGCATGATTCTAGATCCTTCTTCTACCTCTATAAATTTATAACTTCTCTAGCCAAGGAGAGCAAGCCAAGGTCTAGGCCTGCTATGTAATGCAAAGTGATTTCTATTCTCCAATGATTGTTTTATCTATTCCGCTGTTTCTGATTGAGTAATCTTGTTGTTTCTCCATTTGTCTATGTCTGAAATTATTCTTTGCTATTGCCGTCAAAGTCTCTGAGTATAAATTTGTTGTGTGTTATGTATGCTTGGAACTAACAACTGGTATCAAAGCTAGGTTTGAATATCCATTTTGCAAGCCACTTAGTGCCATCGCCTTACTCTAGCAGTGTTCATTAAAATCTTGCTATTACCTTTGGAGCTGTTAAAGGATCTATCTAGGAAATTGAAAATCACTGCAAAGAAGATAGTCTAGGAAAAGGATCTGTTCAGGAAATAGCTGAGGAACTAGTTGAGGAATGTTAAGACAGATGTTGCAAGAAATAAAAAGGCCGTGGGCATATGGTGAAATGTGCCATCAAGCCTAAAATGTGGAGTGCTTAAGTGCTTTACATGGAGTTCGTAATTTTTTACTTTTTTTCATCAAGCTTGCACATATACAAACCAACCTTTGTATGTGTGAAATGTGAAAAGGTTAAAACATTATATATGGTTTTTATATTTATATAATTATATGTTGGAATTTTGAAAAGTATATTTTAAAAAGGAGGAATTTTGGAAAGGGTATTTTAAAAAGGAGGAAGGTCATTATTACTAAATTTTAAGGAATAATAATTAAAGTTTTATTTTTAAGTGGAGTTTTTGTGTTTTGGGGCATGAATTTGATTGAAAATGGAAACAGCAGTTACAGATATGGAGTAGTTGAGCAGGGCTAATTTTTCCCTATGCAAATCACAGATGGAGGATATATTTATTTTAAAGAATCAGTGTTTGCCGATTGAGAGCACAACAAAGAAGAAACCCTCATCGATGACAAATGAAGAATGGAATAAGCTAGATAGAAAGACAATTGCAACAATCCGCCAATATCTAGCAAAGAATGTGTATTTCAATGTGTCTGGAGAAAAGACGGTTGAAGGATTATGGAAAAAGCTACATGATCTATATGAGAAGAACACGGCATCAAACAAAGTGTTCTTGATGAAGAAGCTTTATAATCTCAAAATGAAGCAGGGTGCTTCAGTTGCTGAGAACTTGAATGCATTTAATATTATTACTAATCAACTTGCCTCTGTTAAAATCATTTTATATGATGAAATTAGAGCCATTTTGCTAATCTGTTCTATGCCAAAGAGTTGGGAAAATTTAATTGTAGCTATGAGCACATCAGCAACTACAGGGACCCTGAAGTTTGATGATGTCAGCAGCAGTTTAATGAATCAGGAGCTGTGACGCAAGTCAATTGCAGAAAACTAGGGAGGAGAGGCTCTAGCTCTAGTTGATAGTGGTAGGAGAATGGATCGAGGCCGGCAAGGGAGATCAAGATTGAGAGGCCGATCAAAATCAAGGAGAGGCAGGATCATCTGCTTTCATTGTGGAAAACCTAGGCACATGAAGAAATAATATCGATTTTGGAAGAAAGGTCAAAAGGATTAGAGACCGTCTAGTACAAATAACAAGTCATCCAGCACAAATGAAGGTGAGACTACT
Organism: Pinus tabuliformis; assembly: GCA_031772625.1. NCBI lineage: Eukaryota > Viridiplantae > Streptophyta > Pinopsida > Pinales > Pinaceae > Pinus > Pinus tabuliformis. The sequence continues at coordinate 667,070,402 of CM062808.1, forward strand.
GCTGTAGCCACAAATGGTGATGTGTTGTTTACTGTTTTAGTAGAGGATGCATGTGTATATACATCTAGTAGTAGCTTTGACTGGATCCTTGACTCTCGGGCATCTCACCATGTAACCCCATGCAAAGATAGTTTTGTTTCATATAATCCTTGTGATTATGGTAGAGTGCATTTGGGGGATAATCATTTTTGTAGTATTGTTGGAGTGGGAGATGTCCAGATCAAGATGAAAGATGGACAAGATATATTGTTGAAACAGGTCGGCATGTACCAGAAATGTGCATGAGTTTAATCTCTATGGGATGACTAGATGATGAAGGCTATTCCACAAGCTTTGGAAAAGGAGACTGGAAAATTAGCAAAGGAGAATTGGTCGTAGCCAAAGGACCCAAGATAGGAGCATTATACACCTTGAAGACACGGATAGGAAAATCAGATTTGGTTGTTGTCACAAAAGAAGGAAATTCAACATATCTTTGGCATAAGCTTTTGGATCACATGAGTGAGAAGGGCTTAAAAAGCCTTGCTGGTAAAAATTTATTGCTAGGTTTGAAATCCTACAATCTTGATCTTTGTGAGCATTGTATATATGGTAAGCAAAGAAGGGTTTCATTCCTTAGAGGTGGCCATCACAGAAAGAAAAATGTGTTAGAATTGGTACACTCAAATTTGTTTGGGCCTGTTAACATCAACTCATTAGGAGGAGCATCATATTTTGTAACATTTATTGATGATGCATCCACGAAGGTTTTGGCATATCCTATGAAAAGTAAAAATGAAGTGCTTGGAATATTTCAAAAATTTCATGTTGTTGTTGAAAGAAAGACTAGCAATTTGCTCAAGTGTTTAAGAACAGATAATGGTGGAGAATATTGCTCAAATGCATTTAAGGAATATTGTAATAGGTTTGGCATAAAGCATGAGAAGATTGTGCCTGGTAGTCCTCAACAGAATGGTGTTGCAGAAAGGATGAATCACACCATTATGGAAAAAGTGCGAAATATGTTCTCCAATTCTAGTTTGGAGAAGAATTTTTGGGCTGAAGCAATCAAGACCACTTGCTACCTCATAAATAGAACTCCAACTACAGCCTTGGATGGCAGTATCCCTAAAGAAGTTTGGACTGGTGAGAATTTGAATTATTCTCACTTGAAAATCTTTGGATGTCAAGCATTTGTACATATTCCCAAAGAAAATAGAACTAAGCTAGATGATAAATCTATGAAATGCATTTTTTTGGGATATGCGGATGAAGATTTCGGTTATCGTCTATGGGATCCAGTCAACATAAAATTATTAGAAGCAGAGATGTTATATTTAATGAGTCAGAAATGTTCAAGAGGACTGTAGGTGAGTTGGAGGTCAAGAAGGTTATTGACAGGTTTGAAGAGCAACAGGAAAAATTACCACCAATACAAGAAAATGAACAGAAAATTTAGGAGCATGAAGAACAACAAGTGGAAAATGATGAACAAGAAGAAGAAGGAATCTTGCAAGAACCTCTACAGGAGATCCAACCTGATAATGCACCACCATAGTTGGTTCATAGATCTTCTAGGCCTCATAAGACTTCACAAAGGTATCCTCCTTCAAACTATATTTTTCTGACTAGTGAAGGTGAGCCTAATTGTTTTCAAGAAGCATGTAAAGTTGAGCACAGTGAAGAATGGAAGAAAGCAATGGAAGAAGAAATGAACTCTTTGCTGGAAAATAAAACTTGGGAGTTGGTAAACCTCCAAAAAGGTAGAAAGGCTCTATAAAACAAATGGGTTTACAGGATTAAGCATGAAGGTGATGAAAATAAGGAGAGGTATAAAGCAAGGCTGGTGGTGAAAGGTTTTGCCCAAAAAGAAGGTATTGACTTCACTGAAAATTTCTCACTTGTTGTTAAAATGCCATCCATTAGAGTCATTCTTGGTCTAGTTGCTACTTTAGACTTAGAATGTAAACAGTTAGATGTAAAAACTGCTTTCCTTCATGGTGAATTAGAGGAAGAAATCTATATGGAACAGCCAAAAGGCTTCATAGAAAAAGGCAAAGAAGGCCTTACTTGTAGGTTGAAGAAGAGTCTCTATGGGTTGAAATAGGCACCTTGACAATGGTACAAGAAATTTGATTCATTCATGTTGGAACATGGTTTTCAGAGGTTGGAAGCTGACCATTATGTCTATATCAAGAGGTATGATCAAGGAAAGAATATCATATTATTGTTATATGTGGATGACATGTTGATTGTTGGGCATGATAAGAATAAGATCAATTGGTTGAAGAAAGATTTAGGTAGCAAATTTGCAATGAATGATTTGTGACCAGCACAACAGATATTGGGCATGTGGATTATGCGTGACAGGAAAAACAAAAGGTTGTGGATGTCACAAGAAAAATATATCAAGAAGGTGCTTGACAGGTTTAATATGAAGGATGCCAAGCCAGTTGGTACACCCCTTGCAGCCCACTTCAAGCTGAGTACTGAATTATGTCCTAGTGATGACAAGGAGAAAGAAGAGATGAGCAATATTCCTTATGCTTCAGAAGTTGGCAGTTTGATGTATGCCATGGTATGCACAGGACTAGACATTTCATATTCGTTGGTAGCAGTGAGTAGGTTCCTTGCCAATCTAGGCAAAAAACATTGGCAAGTAGTAAAATGGATTTTGAGGTATCTCAAGGGTACTAGTCATTATTGTTTATGTTTTGGTCATGATGAGACTGTGCTTGAAGGATTTACAGATGCGGATATGGCTGGAGATATGGACACCAGAACGTCCACTACATGTTATTTGTATACATTTGCAGGTGCAGTAGTATCTTTGGTGTCAAGGCTACAACGAATAATAGCCCTCTCCACAGCAAAAGTAGAGTACACAGCTGTAGCAGAAGCTTGTAAAGAGATTTTGTGGATGCAGCGATTCCTAAGAGACATAGGAATAAAGCAGGACAAGTATGTGTTATATTGTGATAGTCAGAGTGCCATTCACTTGGCAAAAAACCTCATAATGCATAATGTGACCACATCTGTGCAAAGGGATGAAACCCTCTCTGTCTTAGCCTTGTTTCCATATGCGTGATTGATGCAAGGGAAGTCTCTAGATGAAGGAAAAGAGAGAACAATTACATAGGCACGAGGATGGTTGTTGATTTACCCAAGACCTGGATCCTCCATTGGATGATTGTGGCATCACAGATGTACATCGAGAGCACATGGGAAATGATGTGGTGATAGTCAAGCATAGTTCCATTGTCTCACCCTGACATGACCAAACCCTTCTTGCTAATATAACATGGAGGTTCATTCAACCACATAGGTCGTGGAACCCACCTAGGCATTCCACCCATAACACCATAGAGTAACTAGAAAAAATTTAATATAACATAGCATTGGAACACGCAAGTGTGAAGAGAAAAATTTAGGGTCTGTGCATGTAAATATAACATCTCGCTTAACAGGCCAATATAATACAAGGTTCCCAATGAATATAAAAGAAGCCAATATAATATAAGGTGTGAAATGAATACAAAACTAAAATCATATGGGGAGTCCTCATGCATGCTAACCATGGACTCCCAAACTTTAATGTTTCTAACCATAATGATATACCTTTGGTATCATGTCCAATGTAATTTGATAAGGATGGAACAATGACTCTAACATCCTTGGTGGCCATCCAACAATAGCAGGTGTGGAGTTAAGTTCTCGTTATAGGCATAGAAAAAAAAATGTAGTGAAATGAAATATTGAAGTAGGGTATTTGACAAGTGGCATCAAATCCCAGATACTACGTTGGGCCTTGAGGGCAACATCTCTTATATATATATATATATATATATATAGATATATATATATATATATATATATATATATATATATATATATATATATATATGCACATTAGAAAAAGTAGACCATGTAAGTTGTTAATCACTCATGTCTTCTTTATAAGGTACCAGTGATCAGAACACTACAAGATGTCAAAAGAAACGCCTCTAATGGATAGGGAGGGTGAGGAGTTGTATATTGAATTAAGGGAAGGAAGTAGTTCACTTCCCTCCTAGCTAGTGGATCTGGTTAAGAGTCCGCAATAGGAAATATTATATATAAGAAGCAATAATGAACAATTACTGAGAGTTGGTGCAAAATAAAAGAACATGATATGAGAATGGGCAGAGAAATCCAGTCACAAAACCACTGAGCTGGAAGGAAAAAGGAGGATAAAAGGGGGGAAATTTTGGAAAAATAAAAAAGTGGAGGGGAGTCAAATTGTACATCGCCAAAGGCATAGAAGGGAAAAAACAATGTTGAGTTACATGGTGAATTTGGGAAGATTAAACTCCCTACCTTTGATGGGAAAATGAAGAAGATGCAGAGACCTAGTCACTAAACATGATCAAATATTATCAGGTGTATTAATATGAAAGTAATTTGAAGGCTCGACTGGCCATTTACCAGCTGCAAGGGAAAGATACCTTGTGGTGGGAAGAGGTCAAAAGTGTGTACCAGTCAGAAGAGAAGACTGTATCCTGGGAAGGATTTGAAAAGAATTTTAAGGCTCGTTATTTAAGTGAATGTTATTATGACGACCAGGCCAAAGAATTCCATGAGCTAAAGCTAGGACAAATGTCCATGGATGAATTTGTGGCAAAGTTCACTAATTTTCTACACTATGTGCCATATATTAAGGAGGAAAAGGCCAAAATATAGCAGTTTTTGAATTGTTTACCATTTTTATATAAGGATCAAATTGAGTTTGATCAGCCAAAAACCATGGATGAAATGGTAAGGAAAGCTAGGTTGTGTTACTAATAGTTTAGGAACATAAATGATAATGAAAAGTCTTATCAGAATAAGGATAAAAAATCCAACATGGAGTTCTAAAAATAAGAAGCCTCCTTACCTGAAAGATTTCAGCAAAGATCACCAAAAGAAGTAGGTTGGTTGAGGGAATGTCACTCTCCCAACACTGTCTTTTACAAGATCGAAGCCTATTGAGTTAAATAGTAAGAGGAATGGTGGCACCAAAGAGCCATAACCATTAAAGTGTTGGGGTTGTGGGGAGCCACACCTACTCAGAGACTTCCCACATAACCCCATATCGGTCCAGGATATTCAGACCATTCAGGAAGCATCAATTGTTAACAATATGGCTAGGAACATTCCTAGAATCAGCACGACACTAGAAGATAAGAAAACTAAGCACCAATCCACCATGATTGAAATTGAAGGGACTATCCTTAACCATATTTTCTCTGTATCAATAGATCCTTGAGCTATTCTGAGTTATATTAGCCCACAAATGGTAGAAAAATGTAACTTAAAAACTGAAAAATTTAGGAGTGCTTGTGTGGTCCAGTTAGCAACCAGTATCAAGAGAGGAGGAACCAATAAAAAAAAATAATGTTGTATTAATCTAAATGGTTATTTGACACTAATATATCTAAATACTATTCCTTTGGGATCATGTGACATACTAATAGGCATGGAATGGTTAAAAAAGCAAGGTGTTTTCATAAACTTCCTAGAAAAAATATCTTAATTATATCTTAATTATATCTTAATTTTAATTATATCTTTTTATTATGAGAATTAATATAATATACTATTTGTTGACTTAACAATGGAGGGATTTTGACCCCTAGTGTCTTGCTCCTTAGTCGGTTCCACAGTTTGGGGTGTCCTACGATATTGGCTAGACTTGCATACTTTACTTAACTTTTTTCTTGTCTTCTGAACTATACCTACAATCATGGTCGGTCCCCTCGGTGGTTTTTCTGTCTTAGGATGATGCATCAAGTCTACATCTCTTGAGCTAAGTCATATGGAACAAAGGATGTTTCAAACGTATGTGGTTCAGAAGATCCAACTCATAAGCAACTTCACCAACTCGCTTCTTCACCTGGAATCGCCCTTCATACTTCCTCGTCAAAGATCTCGCAATCCCTTTTGGTGGCTGAAACTGATCTTCGATGATCCCCAAAAATACCATATCCCTAACATTGAAGTGTGTGTCTCCTCTATCCTTATTTTCCCATTTCTTCATTCTTTGTGCAACATGATGCAAGTGCACCCATGCTAAGTCCAATGACTCCTCCAATGCTGTTAAGAATCTCTTCGGATGTGGACTCCTCAAAAATCTTCTCATTAGCACAATGTGTGGAGAAACAGACATATGTCCATTGACCAACTCAAATGGACTATACTCGGTTGCAGAACTTATCTGCAACTTATGTCTAAACTGAGCCACATGCAAGAGTTTAGGCCAATTTTTATGATCAACCCTCACATAATATCTCAAGTTACAGTCCTCCAGCAGCGCATTAATCCATTCAGTCTGCCCATCTGTCTGCAGATGGTAACTCAAACTATGCAGAAACTTTGTCTCGACCAAGTTGACCAAAATTATCGAAAATATGCATGTAAAATACAGATCTCGATCAGACACGATACTCAAAGGTACTCCCCAATACTTCACAATGTTCTTTAAGAATAGCTCATCAACCTTCTTAGCTCCACATGGTATGTTCGTCGGAATGAACATGACATACTTGGAAAAATGATCGACAACGACCATAATCCCATTATACCCCTGTACCTACGGTAACTAAGTGATGAAGTCCATTGAAACACTCATCCATGGTCTCTCCAGAATCAGTAAAGGTTGTAACAGTCATCTCTGCCTCCAGTCATTTGATCTGTCCTGCTGACAAATGATGCATGTATGTACATACTCCTTCAAATCCTCTCTCATCTTCTCCCAAAAGTGTCTCCTCTCCAACAATGCCAAAGAACAATGTTGCCCTGGGTGGCCAACGCATGGATAATAATAGAACTCCTTCAAGAGGTGCCTCCTAAGTCTAGATGACTTCACAATGCAAATTCCATTCCCATAGAACACAAGTCCATCTCCTAGTAAAAACTTTCAAGTCTTCCCCTCCTTCACCTGCTTTAGAATGCTCTTCACTTGAATATCGGTCTCCACGCTAGCACGTAGTCTACTCTACATCTCGTCACTCGTATGAACTTGACCCCTACTGTCCTCGGCTGGGTCCTCTCCCTCCTTAAGTGTAGCTAATTGACCCTTCCTACTAAGGGAATTTGTAACTGCATTTAGTCTACCTAGCCTGTACTTAATAGTCATGTCAACCTCTACCAATAACTCCTGCCAACAAGACTAATTCACTAACAGCTTCTGTTGGGATGAAAAATAACTCGTTGCAACATTGTCAGTCTTAAAAACAAAATGCTTCCCAAACAAGTAATGCCTCCATACCTTTAAACAGTGGATGATTGCACTCATCTCCTTCTCATGAACCAGATACCATCGCTCTCCATCCTGTAACTTCCAACTCTCATATGCCACTGGATTCCCATTCTGCAAGATTACTCCCCCAATCGCAAAATCAAAAGCATCTGTGTGCACCTCAAATGGTCTCTCGAAGTCAGGTATCCTTAGTATTGGTGTTGTAACCATCCTTCTATTCAAATCCTCAAATGTTGCCTAAAACTTCTCTATCCAATTCCATCGTTTGTCCTTCTTCAAAATCTCTATCATTGGTGCAGTCACCTTGGAGTACCCCTCCAAAAACTTCCCCTGGTAGTTGGTCATCGCTAAGAAGACTCTCATATCATGGACACTTTTCAGCTCATCCGAATTCTCAATCGCCTACACCGTTCTTGACTCCCTCCGTATGTGACCTTGGCCCACTATGTGTCCAAGAAACGGAATCTTGGTCTAGGCGAACATACACTCCAACTTCTTCAAGTACAATTGGTTCTTATTCAGTGCCTAAAATACCAAATCCAAGTGATTATTATTATCCTCCATGTTATCACTGAATATCACGATGTTGTCCAAGTATACAACTACAAATAAATCCAAATATGGACACAAAACATCACTCATCAATCTGCAAAAAATAGAAGGAGAGTTTCACAACCGAAATGGCATGGCAATGAATTCAAAACTTCCATACCTCATCACATTGACGGTCTTCTTCTCATCCCCCTCTACTATCCACACCTGATAATATCCTTGCCTCAAATCCAGCTTGGAAAACACTCACGCTTTTGCAAGCTTATCAAAGCAATCTTCAATAAGTGGTAGAGGATATATGTCATTTACGTCTACTTGTTCAGTGTAGGATAATCACAACACATATGTAACTCATTCGTTTCCTTCTTTTTGTAGAACAATACTGGAGCACCATATGAGGACCTTGAAGGTCATATGAAACCTGCATCAGCCAATTCCTTCAACTTTCATTTCAAATCCTCCAACTCCAGTGTTAATAATCAATAAGGAGCCTTTGATGGCAGTTTCTTCCCCAACTCTAGCTCAATGTGATGCTTCACTGCACGTCTCAGTGGAAGTACTTTCGGCAACTTATCGAGCATCAAATTTGCATATTTGTCCAATACATCAAAAATCTCGGCTGGAGTAGGCACCCCCACTCCATTATCATCCTCAATCTCCTTGATTATTGTCACATATGTCTCAACATATGAATCTCGCATCACCCTACTCATACTTAGTGTAGACACATGTTGCACCTTCACTTCCCTCCTTTGTTTGTGAGTAGGAAAAGTCCAAGTCCATGTGTCTCCAATCAACATAATCTCGTCACAAAATGGTATAAAAATTGTCTTGTTTCCCTTCAAAAAACCCTTCCCCAATATTATGTCAAAGTTGTTCATCTCCATCACTGTGAAGTTCAAACAACCCTTCCAATCTGCAATTCGAACATGCACATTATTTTTCAATATTGACACTTTAGCTCTCGAGTTCACTGCCTTGACCTCCACATCCTTTGGAACAATCTGCAACCCAACTTCCTTCGCTAGCCTTGTCGTCATAAACTTATGAGTGGCACACATGTCCACCAACGCTTGGACAATTTTGCCATGAATCTCCAAGTCAAGAAACCCTAAGTTGGGCAAACACAATTTCTTCTTATCAAGAATCCCTACCTACATACATCTCTGGTCTCTGCTGCATTCTTTTGTACTGGATCTAATACCATCTGTCACACCCTTGAGTCACTTCTATCGTTCAGGGTGTCATGCGGCACCCGCTAGACTTTCATACTTCACTTTTCTCTTGTCTTCTGAACTATTCCTACAACCATTATTGTTATTATTTTCTTCCATTATTATGTTATGTGTGGAAATACATAACAAATAGTACCAACATGCCAAATATGAGACCAACACGAGATATTTCCAAATTTATATTTTCATTATAAATTTATGAACAATTTACAATATTTTACAAGGGGAGGATGACTCTGCACGAGATCATCCTTCTACTCGAATTTCCCTGCACGATAGTCCAATTCTTGCATGTTTTCGACCTTCAGAACAACAGTCGTGTCACTGGCCTCACTGATGTGACGAACTGTTGTCTGTCATGTTCAACAGTGTCCACCCTACCCCATGTACAACCACGTTGTACATTCAAGTGATACACCTTCCCACACTTCCTCAATGTGTTACAATCGGGTCGTGTAACCCACGATGTGGGCGCATCCCTTCCACCTTGTGCCTAATTGTTTAGCTCTCCAAGTTATTGCCCATGCCCATGCATCATCTCTCGGCTTCAGACTATGAACTGATCATTTGATGCCTTGGTTTTGTGGTTCAGTTATGCTCAAATCCACTCACGACCTCTTATACTTATATGCTTCTCCACCAAGTGTTTAACCAAGGGTCATGTCACTTGGGGTGCCAACCCACCAAGTTGAACTTCCCATTAAGTCGACACACCCCTTCACTCATGTAACCCATGCATCGGCTCACTACCTTGTCCTTCAATGGAGTCAGGTTGCCATGTTCGAGCCAGCCCATGTCGCCCATGCTTGGTTTTCTTGCGCCCAGGGGTGGGTGCACTGCACAGGTGTGCACACCCTGTCACAAACTATGGCCAAACATGTTTTCCAAGTCAATTCACCATTGTCGATTCGTGTCGCCTAGCACATGGGTGTGTCACCTGAGCACCCGCTCAATGTCGCCTGGCGCGCTCGCCCACTGTCCACATGCCCATCACACTTGGGGCTTGCCCGCCCAGCATCGCACGATTGTCACACATAGGCACATCCGTGCCACGCCTAGCTCATGTGCACCCGTGTGGAGCGCATGACTTGCCCAAGAGCAGTGATGCTAACTCAGGGTCCTAACTCCTAGGGTGTTAGCGAAAGTTCTTTCAATTGAGCCAACCCTTAAGATTTACAATTAAATATCCCTATGTGGTGATATTCTCCTATTTTTATATTAGATATTCATTGAAATGATTTGAACACAAAGAGTGTTAGAAATAATTAGTTTTCATTAATTACATTTTTTTTGTTTGTTGGGTTGGTGAGACATGTCTGGGGGATTGAACTTATGATCACCTCGATACAGAAGGGTACAGAAGGGTTTGCCAACATGTTTTTTTGCCAATTGCACTACAACTAGTGGATTTTTCCATTAATTACATTGGTAGGCATGTTTATTTTAGAATAAGATTTCCATAATTTTAAATTAATTATCAATAATTATTAAATCAATAGTAGAAATTTAATTTCCACCTAACATATTTTTAATAATAAACATACAATGATACCATTAAGTAAAAAATGGAAAATAGTATATCTTTGCTTCTATATATTTATCAAAATAGATTAGGATTTCTTCTTTAAAATTTTAGAAATTTAGAAATATAGTCTCACGGTGGTCTCATGGCATCCAAAAAGCAAGCATTGCGTCCCATTACAATGAGGCTTTTGCTAACTATTGTTTTCACATCTTCTTACCAAGTTAGGCTCCCAATTGCCATTAAAAGGGTCAAAGTAAATCCCTTGATATTGATGACAATATTATTCTAATTTTTTATCTCTACTTTTAAATTTAACAATTTTTCTTTTGTTTTTAATATAAAAAATTATATTACTTATTCAAAATATATATATATATATATATATATATATATATATTTCCCATGGCCGCAGAGATCCATTTACCCAAAGATAAACAGCCTAAATAAAACAAAATACAAGGATCTACAATGTACAAGATAAAACAACTACCCTACAAATTAACACCATAAACATGTACAAATGTCTAGTGTACAGATAAAACAACTACCCAACAAGATTACCGCCATAAACATTTAACATTAAACTTGAGTCTCCATTTCACCATACATAATAAAATAGAATAAGAGTCCTACATCATGCCAACAGAGAACTAATGAAGTAAACAGAGGTTTTCAATATACTTACAAAACTAAAATATAAAAATTAATTTTCAAGGTGAAAAAATAATGGATATGGAAAATAAGAGGTTGAATCTGAGTTTCTTTCAATAATCACTAGAAGCATATTAAGAGCCCAACTCTGACTGCCCCTTACCCTTAATCTTACTCATTTTAATTATTATTAAGTTTCAATTTGTTTGATATTAATTTAAGTTATTTTAATTAAGAATTTTGTAATTCTTTTTAATAAACCCTTGTTTAATTCTTTAATTGTAAATTTATTTTATATTTTATTTAAATAAGTATGGTTTTTTTCAAAAAAAATTCTACACCCAATAACACGGTCCAAATTTATTATAATAAAATTAATCATATGATTTATTAAACTTAAATTTAAATTTTAAAAATTAATTAAAATTAATTATTTTTAACATATATATATATATCATTTTTAAAATTGAAATACTTTCTTTGTATATTTTTTCACAACTATTAACTAACTTATACAAATTTAAATATAACAACTAAAACAAAAAAAAATCACACACAATGAATTTCCATAAAGTTTAAAAGCACGGCATGGAGGACAAATTACCGTTTAACTAACTTACACAAATTTAACAACTTAAAAAGAAATCACACACGGTGAATTTCCATAAAGTTTAAAACAACGACATGAAGGACAAATTAAATATAACAACTTAAAAAAAAAAAAATCACACACGGTGAATTTCCATAAAGTTTAAAAGAGCGGCATGGAGGACAAATTACCGTTCAGTGGACAGCTAGGGTTCATTTGAAATCACAGGCCTGCGTAGGGTAAGTCGGAATACGCTGGGCCGCTGATCATATTGACGCATTTGGCACGAGGGTCTTTTCATCGGCGCGGAAAGATTATTAAAAATTAGTTGTAACTTTTTAATCGCACTATAGTGAGGTAGGGCACCACTCACTACTTTTTTTTTATCAATACTTGTTATCGTAAACTACACTTAACATTCCTATTTAGTTTATTTTTTGTTACCAAGTATTAGTTTATCCTTAATACAAGATGAAAATCATGAACATTCATCATAAATAGCAATAACATGAACAATTGCAGAACAGTATAAAGGGAAGGGCAACACCCCGATGTGAGCCTGCCCGAATCAATATATATAATCTTCAACTTTCACAACACAAGCTAAATCTTGGAAGAAACCCCAAATTTACACTTAGCCAAATTTTCACAATTTCAGCAAACTTGGTTGCCCAGCTCGTCGATGCCTCCGAACGATTGTCGCACAACTCGCCCAACTCTTCGTTCACCGGTTGCAAATTTCGTCTCGTTTGCCCAACTCGGGCGTTCTTGTCGTGCCCGTGTCACCCACCTTGGGCGCCCTCTGCACGTCCTCATCGCACCTTCATTTATCAACCCACACTTCATTTTGTTTCCATCTGGCACCTGGCACACCCAACCACTGGTCACCCTCACCCATTCACCAACTCGTCCAACCGTTTGGTCTACCCGTCATTTGGCAAGCACACCCTCTGCACGCCTCGCACGACCCACCACACAGATGCCCTACTCGGTCGCACTTCACCTAGTTGCACCTCCGCCCGTTCACCCAATGCCCTACTCGAGTCACCCATTCACCGCCTGATTCGACCACAGCTTCGCACAACCTGCCAACCTTCGCACTGTCCGACCGTTCAACCCAGGCTCATGCATCCACGGTTCTGTGCCTAGCCGCAGTCCCTACACACTTAGCTCACGCTTTGGTTGATATGTGTTGTGAGAATGACTTCATTGATTGAATGACTCTCCACCATCCTTTGTTTGCTTACTCATACACTTGAATGCCCATCGTTCAAATGCCCAGCCAACCTGCCCATCATCGCACAACTATCGGCTTCACTACTTAACCAACACGTCGGCCCACCCGTTCCATCATTCAGCCACCTGCCCGTTCCATCGTTCACCCATCGACTCGCCCATCAATCAGGACACCCAAGACCGCCCACACGGGTATAAGTATAACTCCATATCATTCCATCACATTTCTTTCTAAAACGCTTGCATGGCCTGCAGCTCGTCTCATACACCCACACACTTTTCCAACTGCAGCTCATCTGCTCGTTCAGTGAGTCGCCCATCCGTCGCATGGATCTCAAGGCATTACATCCTCCCCCCCCTGAAATCATTGTCATTCCCCACAATATCTCATCTTAGTAACCATCCGTCACCAAAACAACAACCATATCTTCGATCCATGATATCAACTAGTCCATACATTGCAAACATCCCTGCAACATATGAAAAACGACCGTCTCTACCATGTGTTGTTCCATCATGTGAACTTGTCATGATACTCCAACATAATGCTAACACATCTCCGTACACTGATGTCCTTCATGACATGAAATAGTCGGGTAGCTAATCCAACTGTCGTGCTCAAATCATAAGAAAGCACTTCCTTATGCCACAGTCTTTTCTCAGATTCTGCCATGATCCGTACTCATCAAGAATTTGCTCCAAAAACTCCATCCCATCTGCAACATGTCATGTTGCTAATGCCAAACCATTCCTGCATCATCTATCTGTCATACTTGCTCAACCAGTGTAAAGGACTCACTGCCATGAGTAGCTAACAATGAACCCCATCTTCTAAGTCATCTAATAAGATGTGGAGGGAGTAGAGCCTGAAGGCTCTCCCTCACTGATCAGCCCAATCCACTTGTCTGGATCTTCTATCTCCATCCTTTGACGATAAGCATCATGATCCTCCATCTGGATATTCGGCCTTACATAAACCTCATCATCATCATCATCATCCTCAACTTTTTCTAGCCTCCTAGACAAATCCAAGATGCTCTCGGACAATGTCTTCATAATCTGTGACTGTTCTGCAAGCTTTGCCTCAACAGTAGACAACCGCTTACACACCTCATCCACGTGCTTCTTGTCTTCCATTTGCATCACTGCCAACTTACACTCGAGTCTTGTCACACCAGTGGTTGGAACACCAATAGATACATCTTCCCTTCCATCGTAAATGTACAACTTCTTCAAATGTGGAACAATCATCACATCATAGTGTTTCAGAAACTCCATTCCTAGCACAACTTCATAGTCATCAATCTGCACTATAGTGAAGTTGACATTCCCGGTCCACTCACCTAGTGTTGTTTCCATCTTTTCAGCCACACCAATCACGGAATCAGGAGGAGAATTCACTTTCTTAATCTGTGCCTGCATTGGTACAAATTTCAGCGCAATCCTTCTCGCAACATCCTCACTCATGAAGTTGTGAGTAGCACCACTATCCACCATAGTGACTACATCCACACTCCCAACCTTCATCTGAACATACTCCAAGTTGTTCCTTTCTGAATCTCTTCGTGAGACCGCTTCCGTAGCAACTGCAGCTCCAAGAATCTGCATCACCCCCATAGAAGTTTCTTCTTTCTTCGCATTAGACTGTGCTACCATAGCCACCTTCGATCTTGAAGAAAAATTATTCACTGTATGTGGTTCCGCACATATCCAACACTTCAATGGTTTCTCTGTCTTCGACTTTTCATTTGATTTCAAAGCATCATCTTTCGTACTTTTCTCTTTCGTCTTATCGAACTTCTTCCTTTTCTCATCAGAAGTTTCATCATAATGCTCCACCAAGTGATCCACAGCAGTAAAAACCTCCTCAAGTGTCTTAATATTCCACCTCTTCACTTCATTGTGTGCCTAAGGTTTCAGCCCTATAACAAAGTTGAACACCTTGTCCCTCTCCACCATGTCCGGAAGTTCTAGAACTGCACTTGCAAACTCCCGCTGATATGCCTGCAGACTTCCCATTTGCTTTATATACTTTATCTTCATCCTTGCTTCCCAAGTTTCATCTTGAGGACTGGAGTGGGTCTGCAAAGCCTTCTTCATGTTATCCCACGAAGTTATGTCATCAGCACCACCATTGGCAATCTGATCCATCCTTCTTCGCCACCACATCTTAGCATCCTTTGTCAAGAACTGAGCAGCCACTTTCACCTTAGTCTCCTCATCAAGCAAACCCAAGTGTTCCAAGTATTGCTCAATGTCCCATAGAAAGTTACCAAGAGTCTTCACATTCCTTGCACCATCATAAGGTTTTAGTTTGTTGACTTTAACATGAGACACTCCTCCACCAAAGTTATGTCTCACGGCCTTTTTCAACACCGCAATCTCGTCTTTTGCTTCATCAAGAGTTTTCCACAAGTCCAAGATTTCTGCCAAACCTTGGTCTCTCACCTTCCCAATCTTCTTGACCTCTTCTTCTAGTTGTATATACTTACATTCAGTATACTCGTATTGTTCCTGGAGCTCATCGAATTCCTCTCTCATCTTCACATTGCCTTCTTGATCCTTCGTGATCTCAGCCATCTTCGAAGTCCAGAAAGAATCCAATTCTTCCATTCTTTCCAATACTTGGCCCATGAAAGCTTCACCTGCATTGTGACTAGACTCACCCGTCACAATTTGAGGTTCTCCTTCCATCTCAACAATCTTCCTTCTTTGTGATCTAGTAAAGACCATCCACCATTCACCTGAATCACCCTGATATACCACCTGTCACCTGCAAAACTTGAACTTCAAGTCTTTGGCCTTTCGTAGAATTAGCTCCTTGATTCAGTTCATCAGCTTTGATACCACCTGTCATGCCCCTACATTGGCGTTAATCTTTCAACCGCAGTATAATGAGGTGCGACACCACTGACCACTTTCTTTCCACCAATACTTATGATCGTGGACTATGCCTAACATTTGTACTTAGTTTATTTTTCGTTGCCAAGTATTAGTTTATCCTTTATACAAGATGAAAACCATGAACATTCATCATAAACAAAAATAACATGAACAAGTGCACAATAGTATAAAGGGAGCGGCAACTCCCCGATGTGAGCCTGCCTGAATCAATATATATAATCTTCAACTTTCATAACACAAGTTAAATCTTGGAGGAAACCCCAAATTTACACTTATCCAAATTTTCACAATTTTGGCAAACTTGGTTTCCCAGCTCGTTGGTGCCTCCGAACAGTTGTCACATGACTCGCCCAACGCTTCGTTCACCCGTCGCACATTTCGTGTCGTTTACCCAACTCAGGCACACTCGTCGTGCCCTTGTCACCCACCTTGGGCACCTTCCGCACATCCTCATCGCACCTTCGTTTATTAACCCACACTTCGTTTTGTTTCCACCCGGTGCCCAGCACAACCAACCGCAGATCACCCTCACCCATTCACCACCTCATCCAACTGTTTCGCCCTCTGCACGCATCACACAACCCACCACATGGATGCCCTACTCAGTCGTACTCCACCCGGTCGCACCTCCGCCCATTCACCTGATTCCCTACTCAGGTCACCCATTCATCACCCAGTTCGACCGCACCTTCGCACAACCTCCCAACCTTCGCATTGTCCGCCCATTCATCACAGGCTCATGCGTCCACGGTTCTATGCCTAGCCATAGTCTCGATGCACTTAGCTCACACTTTGGTTGATCTGCATTGTGAGAATGACTTCGTTGATTGATTGAATCTCCACCATCCTTCGTTTTCTTACTTATACGCTTGAACGCCCGTCGTTCAAACGCCCAGCCGACCTGCCCATCATCACACAACCATCGACTTCATCACTTAACCAACACGTCAGCGTACCTGTTCCATTGTTCAGCCGCCCGCCCATTCCATCGTTCACCCGTCGGCCTGCCCATCGGTCGGGGCACCCAGGACCTCCCACATAGGTATAAGTAAAACTCCATATCATTCCATCACATTTCTTTCTAGAACGCTCGCATGGCCTGCAACTCATCTTGTGTACCCACACACTTTGCTAACCATAGCTCGTCTGCTCGTTTGGTGAGTCACCCATCCGTCACATGGATCTCAGGGCATTACAGTATCAATCCAACTTGAACACTCAAGTCCTCAATTGCAGTGCGTTCCCGATTTGTGATGTTCACACCAGCATGATCCTGCATCCCAGAGATCACTTTTTCTACCAAATTCCATTTAAAGAAGTCTCCTCCTATGCTCTGTCTCGGTGGCAAGTTTCTACAAGCCCATCATCGTATGCTTTCGTTGTATCTCAATTTTTTGCGGCACCCCATTTAACCCATGGTTCTTGCCTTGCCCCTTTACAACGTCTATTGTTGTTCTGTGGCTCTGTGGACTTTATCCTTTCTGTTTGAGTTCATGTATCTTCCAGTCAACATAACACGAACCCTCTAGAATCGGATTCATTGAGAACAATCAATGTATTGTTGATACAAATGATCTAGAACAACATCCCATCCATTTCTGCCCCAAAGCAATACACACACTATCCCAGAAGTTCGTAAGTTACACAAATTCTCTCCCTTTCACTTTTCTCTTTTATCGGTAAGATGTTCTTTTATGGTTTCAATGGGTTCTTGAAAAATTCTCAGAATATAGGTTAAGCAGGTTTCTCATCCTTTTCTAACAACTTCATATCTTGAAGAAATACCGAAGGAAAGAGATATGAATAAGCTTGGTGCTATCAAATTTAGGGTTGTGGAGATGTAATATCCTTATAAAATTGTATTTATTTTTATTTTAGCATGCAAACTGGAAAATATTATTTTTGTTAACTGTGAAGCCAAATTCATGTAGGATTCTAGATCCTTCTACATTGCCATTAGTTTCTAGATCTCCATCTAGAAATCACATGCAAGATTCTAGATCCTTCTTCTGCCTCTATAAATTTATAATTTCTCTAGCCAAGGAGAGCAAGCCAAGGTCTAGGCCTGCTATGTAATGCAAAGTGATTTCTATTCTCCAGTGATTGTTTTATCTATTCCGCTGTTTCTGATTGAGTAATCTTGTTGTTTCTCCATTTGTCTATGTCTGAAATTATTCTTTGCTATTGCCGTCTAAGTCTCTGAGTATAAATCTGTTGTGTGTTATGTATGCTCAGAACTAACAACTGGTATCAAAGCTAGGTTTGAATATCCATTTTGCAAGCCACTTAGTGCCATCACCTTACTCTAGCAACATTCATTAAAATGTTGCTATTACCTCTAGAGCTGTTAAAGGATCTGTCTAGGAAATCGAAAATCACTGCAAAGAAGATAGTCTAGGAAAAGGATATGTTCAGGAAATAGCTGAGGAACTAGTTGAGGAATGTTAAGACAGTTGTTGCAAGAAATAAAAAGGCCGTGGGCATATGGTGAAATGTGCCATGAAGCCTAAAATGTGGAGTGCTTAAGTGCTTTACATGGAGTTCGTAATTTTTTATTTTTTTTCATCAAGCTTGCACATATACAAACCAACCTATGTATGTGTGAAATGTGAAAAGGTTAAAACAGTATATATGTTTTTTATATTTATATAATTATATGTTGGAATTTTGAAAAGTATATTTTAAAAAGGATGAATTTTGGAAAGGGTATTTTAAAAAGGAGGAAGGTCATTATTACTAAATTTTAAAGAGTAATAATTAAAGTTTTATTTTTAAGTGGAGTTTTTGTGTTTTGAGGCATGAATTTGATTGAAAATGGAAACAGCAGTTATAGATATGGAGTAGTTGAATGGGGCTAATTTTTCTCTATGCAAATCACAGATGGAGGATATATTGATTTTAAAGAATCAATGTTTGCCCAGCTCGTCGATTGCCCAATTTTCACAATTTCGGCAAACTTGGTTGCCCAGCTCGTCGATGCCTCCGAACGGTTGTCACACAACTCGCCCAACTCTTCGTTCACCGGTTGCAAATTTCGTGTCGTTTGCCCAACTCGGGCGTTCTTGTCGTGCTTGTGTCACCCACCTTGGGCGCCCTCTGCACGTCCTCGTCGCACCTTCATTTATCAACCCACACTTAATTTTGTTTCCATCTGGCACCTGGCACACCCAACCACTGGTCGCCCTCACCCATTCACCAACTCGTCCAACCGTTTGGTCTACCCGTCATTCGGCAAGCACACCCTCTGCACGCCTCGCACCACCCACCACACGGATGCCCTACTCGGTCGCACTTCACCTAGTTGCACCTCCACCCGTTCACCCAATGCCCTACTCGGGTCACCCATTCACCGCCTGATTCGACCACACCTTCGTACAACCTGCCAACCTTCGCACTGTCCGCCCGTTCAACCCAGGCTCATGCATCCACGGTTCTTTGCCTAGCCGCAGTCCCTACACACTTAGCTCACACTTTGGTTGATATGTGTTGTGAGAATGACTTCATTGATTGAATGACTCTCCACCATCCTTTGTTTGCTTACTCATACACTTGAATGCCCATCGTTCAAATGCCCAGCCGACCTGCCCATCATCGCACAACTATCGGCTTCACTACTTAACCAACACGTCGGCCCACCCGTTCCATCATTCAGCCGCCTGCCCGTTCCATCGTTCACCCATCGACTCGCCCATCAGTTGGGACACCCGGGACCGCCCACACGGGTATAAGTATAACTCCATATCATTCCATCACATTTCTTTCTGAAACGCTTGCATGGCCTGCAGCTCGTCTCGTACACCCACACACTTTTCCAACTGCAACTCGTCTGCTCGTTCGGTGAGTCGCCCATCCGTCGCATGGATCTCAGGGCATTACATCCTCCCCCCACTGAAATCATTGTCGTTCCCCACAATATCTCATCTTACTAACCATCCGTCACCAAAACAACAACCATATCTTCGATCCATGATATCAACTAGTCCATACATTGCAAACATCCCTACAACATATGAAAAACGACCGTCTCTACCATGTGTTGTTCCATCATGTGAACTTGTCATGATACTCCAACATAATGCTAACACATCTCCGTACACTGATGTCCTTCATGACATGAACTAGTCGGGTAGCTAATCCAACTGTCGCGCTCAAATCATAAGAAAGCACTTCCTTATGCCACAGTCTTTTCTCAGATTCTGCCATGATCCGTACTCATCAAGAATTTGCTCCAAAAACTCCATCCCATCTGCAACATGTCATGTTGCTAATGCCAAACCATTCCTGCATCATCTATCTGTCATACTTGCTCAACCTGTGTAAAGGACTCACTGCCATGAGTAGCTAACAATGAACCCCATCTTCTAAGTCATCTAATAAGATGTGGAGGGAGTAGAGCCTGAAGGCTCTGCCTCACTGATCAGCCTAATCCACCTGTTTGGATCTTCTATCTCCATCCTTTGACGATAAGCATCATGATCCTCCATCTGGATATTCGGCCTTACATAAACCTCATCATCATCATCATCATCCTCAACTTTTTCTAGCCTCCTAGACAAATCCAAGATGCTCTCGGACAATGTCTTCATAATCTGTGACTGTTCTGCAAGCTTTGCCTCAACAGTAGACAACCGCTTACACACCTCATCCATGTGCTTCTTGTCTTCCATTTGCATCACTGCCAACTTACACTCGAGTCTTGTCACACCAATGGTTGGAACACCAATAGATACATCTTCCCTTCCATCGTAAATGTACAACTTCTTCAAATGTGGAACAATCATCACATCATAGTGTTTCAGAAACTCCATTCCTGGCACAACTTCATAGTCATCAATCTGCACTATAGTGAAGTCGACATTCCCGGTCCACTCACCTAGTGTTGTTTCCATCTTTTCAGCCACACCAATCATGGAATCAGGAGGAGAATTCACTTTCTTAATATGTGCCTGCATTGGTACAAATTTCAGCCCAATCCTTCTCGCAACATCCTCACTCATGAAGTTGTGAGTAGCCCCACTATCCACCATAGTGAGTGCATCCACACTCCCAACCTTCATCTGAACATACTCCAAGTTGTTCCTTTCTGAATCTCTTCGTGAGACCGCTTCCGTAGCAACTGCAGCTCCAAGAATCTACATCACCCCCATAGAAGTTTCTTCTTTCTTCGCATTAGACTGTGCTACCATAGCCACCTTCGGTCTTGAAGGAAAATTATTCATTGTATGTGGTTCCGCACATATCCAACACTTCAATGGTTTCTCTGTCTTCGACTTTTCATTTGATTTCAAAGCGTCATCTTTCATACTTTTCTCTTTCGTCTTATCGAACTTCTTCCTTTTCTCATCAGAAGTTTCATCATAATGCTCCACCAAGTGATCCACAGCAGTAAAAACCTCCTCAAGTGTCTTAATATTCCACCTCTTCACTTCATTGCGTGCCTACGGTTTCAGCCCTATAACAAAGTTGAACACCTTGTCCCTCTCCACCATGTTCGGAAGTTCCAGAATTGCACTTGCAAACTCCCGCTGATATGCCTGCAGACTTCCCATTTGATTTATATACTTTATCTTCATCCTTGCTTCCCAAGTTTCATCTTGAGGACTGAAGTGGGTCTGCAAAGCCTTCTTCATGTTATCCCACGAAGTTATGTCATCAGCACCACCATTGGCAATCTGATCCATCCTTCTTCGCCACCACATCTTAGCATCCTTTGTCAAGAACTGAGCAGCCACTTTCAGCTTAGTCTCCTCATCAAGCAAACCCAAGTGTTCCAAGTATTGCTCAATGTCCCATAGAAAGTTACCAAGAGTCTTCACATTCCTTGCACCATCATAAGGTTTTAGTTCATTGACTTTCACATGAGACACTCCTCCACCAAAGTTATGTCTCACGGCCTTTTTCAACACCGCAATCTTGTCTTTTGCTTCATCAAGAGTTTTCCACAAGTCCAAGATTTCTGCCAAACCTTGGTCTCTCACCTTCCCAATCTGCTTGACCTCTTCTTCTAGTTGTATATACTTCCATTCAGTATACTCGTATTGTTCCTGGAGCTCATGGAATTCCTCTCTCATCTTCACATTGCCTTCTTGATCCTTCGTGATCTCAGCCATCTTCGAATTCCAGGTAGAATCCAATTCTTCCATTCTTTCCAATACTTGGCCCATGAAAGCTTCACCTGCATTGTGACTAGACTCACCCATCACAATTTGAGGTTCTCCTTCCATCTCAACAATCTTCCTTCTTTGTGATCTAGTAAAGACCATCCACCATTCACCTGAATCACCCTGATATACCACCTGTCACCTGCAAAACTTGAACTTCAAGTCTTTGGCCTTTCGTAGAATTATCTCCTTGATTCAGTTCATCAGCTTTGATACCACCTGTCATGCCCCTACATTAGCGTTAATCTTTCAACCGCAGTATAATGAGGTGCGACACCACTGACCACTTTCTTTTCACCAATACTTATGATCGTGGACTATGCCTAACATTTGTACTTAGTTTATTTTTCGTTACCAAGTATTAGTTTATCCTTTATACATGATGAAAACCATGAACATTCATCATAAACAAAAATAACATGAACAATTGCACAATAGTATAAAGGGAGGGGCAACTCCCCGATGTGAGTCTGCCTGAATCAATATATATAATCTTCAATTTTCATAACACAAGTTAAATCTTGGAGGAAACCCCAAATTTACACTTAGCCAAATTTTCACAATTTTGGCAAACGTGGTTTCCCAGCTCGTTGGTGCCTCCAAACAGTTGTCGCATGACTCGCCCAATGCTTCGTTCACCCGTCGCACATTTCGTGTCGTTTACCCAACTCAGGCACGCTCGTTGTGCCCTTGTCACCCACCTTGGGCACCTTCCGCACATCCTCATCGCACCTTCGTTTATCAACCCACACTTCATTTTGTTTCCACCCGGTGCCCAGCACAACCAACCAAAGATCACCCTCACCCATTCACCACCTCATCCAACTATTTTGCCCTCTGCATGCCTCACGCAACCCACCACATGGATGCCCTACTCGGTCGTACTTCACCTGGTCGCACCTCCGCCCATTCACCTGATTCCCTACTCAAGTCACCCATTCATCACCCAGTTCGACCGCACCTTCGCACAACTTGCCAACCTTCGCATTGTCCGCCCATTCATCACAGGCTCATGCGTCCATGGTTCTATGCCTAGCCATAGTCTCGATGCACTTAGCTCACACTTTGGTTGATCTGCGTTGTGAGAATGACTTCGTTGATTGATTGAATCTCCACCATCCTTCGTTTTCTTACTTATACGCTTGAACGCCCGTCGTTCAAACGCCCAGCCGACCTGCCCATCATCGCACAACCATCGACTTCATCACTTAACCAACACGTCAACCTACCTGTTCCATTGTTCAGCCGCCCGCCCATTCCATCGTTCACCCGTCGGCCTGCCCATCGGTCGGGGCACCCAGGACCTCCCACATAGGTATAAGTAAAACTCCATATCATTCCATCACATTTCTTTCTAGAATGCTCGCATGGCCTGCAACTCATCTTGTGTACCCACACACTTTGCTAACCATAGCTCGTCTGCTCGTTTGGTGAGTCACCCATCTGTCACATGGATCTCAGGGCATTACAGTACCAGTCCAACTTGAACACTCAAGTCCTCAATTGCAGTGCGTTCCCGATTTGTGATGTTCACACCAGCATGATCCTGCATCCCAAAGATCACTTTTTCTACCAAATTCCATTTAAAGAAGTCTCCTCCTATGCTCTGTCTCGGTGGCAAGTTTCTACAAGCCCATCATCGTATGCTTTCGTTGTATCTCAATTTTTTGCGGCACCCCATTTAACCCATGGTTCTTGCCTTGCCCCTTTACAACGTCTATTGTTGTTCTGTGGCTCTGTGGACTTTATCCTTTCTGTTTGAGTTCATGTATCTTCCAGTCAACATAACACGAACCCTCTAGAATCGGATTCATTGAGAACAATCAATGTATTGTTGATACAAATGATCTAGAACAACATCCCATCCATTTCTGCCCCAAAGGAATACACACACTATCCCAAAAGTTCGTAAGTTACACAAATTCTCTCCCTTTCACTTTTCTCTTTTATCGGTAAGATGTTCTTTTATGGTTTCAATGGGTTCTTGAAAAATTCTCAGAATATAGGTTAAGCAGGTTTCTCATCCTTTTATAACAACTTCATATCTTGAAGAAATACCGAAGGAAAGAGATATGAATAAGCTTGGTGCTATCAAATTTAGGGTTGTGGAGATGTAATATCCTTATAAAATTGTATTTATTTTTATTTTAGCATGCAAAATGGAAAAATATTATTTTTGTTAAGTGTGAAGCCAAATTCATGTAGGATTCTAGATCCTTCTACATTGCCATTAGTTTCTAGATCTCCATCTAGAAATCACATGCAAGATTCTAGATCCTTCTTCTGCCTCTATAAATTTATAATTTCTCTAGCCAAGGAGAGCAAGCCAAGGTCTAGGCCTACTATGTAATGCAAAGTGATTTCTATTCTCCAATGATTGTTTTATCTATTCCGTTGTTTCTGATTGAGTAATCTTGTTGTTTCTCCATTTGTCTATGTCTGAAATTATTCTTTGCTATTGCCGTCTAAGTCTCTGAGTATAAATCTGTTGTGTGTTAGTATGCTTAGAACTAACAACTGGTATCAAAGCTAGGTTTGAATATCCATTTTGCAAGCCACTTAGTGCCATCACCTTACTCTAGCAACATTCATTAAAATGTTGCTATTACCTCTAGAGCTGTTAAAGGATCTGTCTAGGAAATCGAAAATCACTGCAAAGAAGATAGTCTAGGAAAAGGATCTGTTCAGGAAATAGCTGAGGAACTAGTTGAGGAATGTTAAGACAGTTGTTGCAAGAAATAAAAAGGCCGTGGGCATATGGTGAAATGTGCCATGAAGCCTAAAATGTGGAGTGCTTAAGTGCTTTACATGGAGTTCGTAATTTTTTATTTTTTTTCATCAAGCTTGCACATATACAAACCAACCTATGTATGTGTGAAATGTGAAAAGGTTAAAACAGTATATATGTTTTTTATATTTATATAATTATATGTTGGAATTTTGAAAAGTATATTTTAAAAAGGAGGAATTTTGGAAAGGGTATTTTAAAAAGGAGGAAGGTCATTATTACTAAATTTTAAAGAGTAATAATTAAAGTTTTATTTTTAAGTGGAGTTTTTGTGTTTTGAGGCATGAATTTGATTGAAAATGGAAACAACAGTTACAGATATGGAGTAGTTGAATGGGGCTAATTTTTCTCTATGCAAATCACAGATGGAGGATATATTGATTTTAAAGAATCAATGTTTGTCGATTGAGAGCACAACAAAGAAGAAACCCTCATCGATAACAAATGAAGAATGGAATAAGCTAGATAGAAAGACGATTGCAACAATCCACCAATATCTAGCAAAGAATGTGTATTTCAATGTGTCTGGAGAAAAGACGGTTGAAGGATTATGGAAAAAGCTACATGGTCTGTATGAGAAGAACACGACATCAAACAAAGTGTTCTTGTTGAAGAAGCTTTATAATCTCAAAATGAAGGAGGGTGCTTCAGTTGCTGAGCACTTGAATGCATTTAATATTATTACTAATCAACTTGCCTCTGTTAAAATCATTTTAGATGATGAAATTAGAGCCATTTTGCTAATCTGTTCTATGTCAAAGAGTTGGGAAACTTTAATTGTAGCTATGAGCACATCAACAACTACAGGGACCCTGAAGTTTGATGATGTCAGCAGCAGTTTAATGAATTAGGAGTTGTGACGCAAGTCAATTGCGGAAAAATAGGGAGGAGAGGCTCTAGCTCTAGTTGATAGTGGTAGGAGAATGGATCAAGCCCGGAAAGGGTGATCAAGATTGAGAGGCCGATCAAAATCAAGGAGAGGCAGGATCATATTCTTTCATTGTGGCAAACCTAGGCACATGAAGAAAGAATATCGATTTTGGAAGAAAGGACAAAAGGATCAGAGACTGTCTAGTACAAATAACAAGTCATCCAGCACAAATGAAGGTGAGACTACTGTTGTAGCCACAAATGGTGATGTGTTGTTTACTATTTCAGTAGAGGATGCATGTGTATATACATCTAGTAGTAGCTTTGATTAGATCCTTGACTCTGGGGCATCTCACCATGTAACCCCATGCAAAGATAGTTTTGTTTCATATAATCCTGGTGATTATGGTAGAGTGCATTTGGGGAATAATCATTTTTGTAGTATTGTTGGAGTGGGAGATGTCTAGATCAAGATGAAAGATGGACAAGATATATTGCTGAAACAAGTCGGCATGTACCAGAAATGTGCATGAGTTTAATCTCTATGGGACAACTAGATGATGAAGGCTATTCCACAAGCTTTGGAAAAGGAGGTGTGAAAATTAGCAAAGGAGCATTGGTCATAGCCAAAGGACCCAAGATAGGAACATTATACACCTTGAAGACACAAATAGGAAAATCAGATTTGGCTGTTGTCACAAAAGAAGGAAATTCAACAGATCTTTGGCATAAGCGTTTGGATCACATGAGCGAGAAGGGCTTAAAAAGCCTTGTTGGTAAAAATTTATTGCTAGGTTTGAAATCCTACAATCTTGATCTTTGTGAGCATTGTATATATGGTAAGCAAAGAAGGTTTTCATTCCTTAGAGGTGGCCATAACAGAAAGAAAAATGTGTTAGAATTGGTACACTCAAATGTGTTTGGGCCTGTTAACTTCAACTCATTAGGAGGAGCATCATATTTTATAACATTTATTGATGATGCATCCAAGAAGGTTTTGGCATATCCTATGAAAAGTAAAAATGAAGTGTTTGGAATATTTCAAAAATTTCATATTGTTGTTGAAAGAGAGATTAGCAAATTGCTCAAGTGTTTAAGAACAGATAATGGTGGAGAATATTGCTCAAATGCATTTAAGGAATATTGTAATAGGTTTGGCATAAAGCATGAGAAGACTGTGCCTGGTAGTCCTCAACAGAATGGTGTTGCAGAAAGGATGAATCACACCATTATGAAAAAATTGCGAAATATGTTCTCCAATTCTGGTTTGGAGAAGAATTTTTGGGCTGAAGCAGTCAAGACAACTTGATACCTCATAAGTAGAACTCCAACTACAGCCTTGGATGGAGGTATCCCTAAAGAAGTCTGGACTGGTGAGAATTTGAATTATTCTCACTTGAAAATCTTTGGATGTGAAGCATTTGTACATATTCCCAAAGAAAATAGAACTAAGCTAGATGATAAATCTATGAAATGCATTTTTTGGGATATGCGGATGAAGATTTCAGTTATCGTCTATCCATTCAAACATAAAATTATTAGAAGCAGGGATGTTATATTTAATGACTTGGAAATGTTCAAGAGGACTGTAGGTGAGTTGGAGGTCAAGAAGGTTATTGACAGGTTTGAAGAGCAATAGGAAAACATACCACCAATACAAGAAAATGAACAGCAAATTTAGGAGCATGAAGAGCAACAAGTGGAAAATGATGAACAACAAGAATAAGGAATCTTGCAAGCACCTTTACACGAGATCCAACCTGATAATGCACCACCACAGTTGGTTCACAGATCTTCTAGGCCTCATAAGACTTCACAAAGGTATCCTCCTTCAAACTATATTTTGTTGACTGGTGAAGGTGAGCCTAATTGTTTTCAAGAAACCTGTAAAGTTGAGGACAGTGAAGAATGCAAGAAAGCAATGGAAGAAGAAATGAACTCTTTGCTGGAAAATAGAACTTTGGAGTTGGTAAACCTCCCAAAAGGTAGAAAGGCTCTACAAAACAAATGGGTTTACAGGATTAAGCATGAAGGTGATGAAAATAAGGAGAGGTATAAAGCAAGGCTGGTGGTGAAAGGTTTTGCCCAAAAAGAAGGTATTGACTTCACTGAAAATTTCTCACTTGTTGTTAAAATGTCATCCATTAGAGTCATTCTTGGTCTAGTTGCTACTTTAGACTTAGAATGTGAATAGTTAGATGTAAAAATTGCTTTCCTTCATGGTAAATTAGAGCAAGAAATTTATATGGAGAAGCCAAAAGGCTTCATAGAAAAAGGCAAAGAAGGCCTTGCTTGTAGGTTGAAGAAGAGTCTCTATGGGTTGAAATAGGCACCTCGACAATGGTACAAGAAATTTTATTCATTCATGTTGGAACATGGTTTTCAGAGGTTGGAAGCTGACCATTATGTCTATATCAAGAGGTATGATCAAGGAAAGAATATCATATTATTGTTATATGTGGATGACATGTTGATTATTTGGCATGATAAGAATAAGATCAATTGGTTGAAAAACGATTTAGGTAGCAAATTTGCAATGAAGGATTTGGGACCAGCACAATAGATATTGGGCATGCAGATTATGAGTGACAGGAAAAACAAAAGGTTGTGGATGTCACAAGAAAAATATATCAAGAAGGTGCTTTACAGGTTTAATATGAAAGATGCCAAGCCAGTTGGTACACCCCTTGCAGCCCACTTCAAGCTGAGCACTGAATTATGTCCTAGTGATGACAAGGAGAAAGAAGAGATGAGCAAGATTCCTTATGCTTCAGCAGTTGGCAGTTTGATGTATTCCATGGTATGCACAGGACCAGACATTTCATATTCATTAGAAGCAGTGAGTAGGTTCCTTGCCAATCCAGGCAAACAACATTGGCAAGTAGTAAAATGGATTTTGAGGTATCTCAAGGGTACTAGTCATTATTGTTTATGTTTTGGTCATGATGAGACTGTGCTTGAAGGATTTACAGATGTGGATATGGCTGGAGATATGGACACCAGAAAGTCTACTACAGGTTCTTTGTATACATTTGCAGGTGCAGCAGTATCTTGGGTGTCAAAGCTACAACGAATAGTAGCCCTCTCCACAACAAAAGTAGAGTACATAGCTGCAATAGAAGCTTGTAAAGAGATGTTGTGGATGTAGTGATTCCTAAGAGACATAGGAATAAAGTAGGACAAGTGTGTGTTATATTGTGATAGTCAGAGTGCCATTCACTTGGAAAAAAACCTAACATTTCATTCAAAAACCAAGCACGTTGACTTAAGGTACCATTGGATCCGACATGTGGTGGAGGAAGAACAGTTATCCTTGGAAAAGATCCATACAAATAGGAACCCTGTTGATATGCTCACTAAGTTTCTCCCACGAAATAAACATGAGTTATGTAGAGGCATGGTAGGACTCGGTGTGACTTGATTCATGACTCTTATTTGGCTTCAAGTGGGAGAATGTTAAGTGTGAATCCAAACTCATGCAGGATTCTAGATCCTTCTACACCGCCATTAGTTTCTAGATCTCCATCTAGAAATCACATGCAGGATTCTAGAACCTTCTACACCGCCATTAGTTTCTAGATCTCCATCTAGAAATCACATGCAGGATTCTAGATCCTTCTTCTGCCTCTATAAACTTGTAATTTCTTTGGCCAAGGAGAGCAAGCCAAGGTCCAAGCCTGTTACATAACGCAAAGTGATTTCTATTCTCCAGTGATTGTTTTATCTATTTCGTTGTTTTTGATTGAGTAATTTTGTTGTTTCTCCATTTGTCTGTCTCTAAAATTATTCTTTGCTATTGTCGTCTAAGTGTCTGAGTATAAATATGTTGTGTTATGTATGCTCGAAACTAACAATTTTTACCATATTTAAGGAAATGGTTTAAAATAAGAACCATTATGATTTAGTTAGAAACTATTTTGAATCAAATAAAGAAAATGATAATTCATTGAGAAAAAAGAAAGTTTTACAGATTCTTTAAATTCATTCATAAAGTGGAAAAAAGACTTTCATCTTCATCAAAAGAAGTTTTCATCATGTAAAGTCTAGAGGCATTGATGATCACAACTTTTGTGACTAGTATTGTGGTTGAATGAAAGGTATTAATGAACATGATGTATGCACATGGGGCTTCATGGTTATTGCCCACAAAAGATAAAGAAATTGCATGTGTTTTGTGAACGAAATTATAGGTTATTTGTTAATTTGAAATATTGCTCTAGACTCTTGAAAGTTGTAGGGACAATAATTTTCTAAAAACATGAGAACTTTAAATCTTAAAATCAAAGAAACCATGTTGTTTTATCAAAAAAATAATAATGCAGGATGTTATTACTCTTGAAAAGAGAATGCATGTGAATTCTGCAAACAAAAAAAATTAATAAGCCATGCTACTTTTCATAAACAATGCATGTGATGTTTCCACGGTAAAATATAAAGAAACCATATTATTTTTTTGAAAGAAAATTGCATGGTAAAAGATAAAAAAAAAATCATATTACTTTAATCCAAGAAGAATTTCATAGTAAAATATAAGTCAGGGATATTGTTTTCTTGGAAAGAAAACACACGTGAAATTTGCACAAAGAAAATTAAATAAATCATGATATTTTTTATGAAAAGAATGTATGTAAACTTTTCTTATGAAGAAAGAAAGAAAATATGTTATTTCATTAAAAATGATTGCCTGGAAATTATGAGAGAAAATTAGATTATTAATTTCCTTGGAGATATTAGCATGATTCTTATAGATTCTTAATAGGAATATGTGCACAATAATAATATCCATTAAATTAGATTATTAATTTCCTTTGAGATATTAGCATGATTCGTATAGAGTCTTAATAGGAATATGTGCACAATAATAATGTCCATTGTATTGGAATTCTTGAAAAAAATATTAATTGCATGCATCATTGTATTAGATTTTGAACTGAAATGTCTTTGCATACATTATTAAATTCATGGAAAAGAGAAAATTTAGTTAGATTAATTTTCTTGGAAGGGTTTTGATGAATATCTATGCATATATTACCCATATTGTTTATTTAAAGACGGTAAGGATTTGAGTACGGAAAACCATGTATAGGAGTTAAAGAGTGTTTTCTTAAAATGTGCATATGAATCTCATTCATACAAAAAAATAATGCATGCTTGTTTCCTAAAAATATTATGTGTATTATGTGCATTGAAGTAAGGGTCATTGTGTTGGAAAAAAAACACATGTTGCATGTACAAAAGGGTAGTCATTGAGATATAGAAAATATGTTTATGCATGTAGATAGAGAAATTTATTATGTAAATATTCTTAAAAAGAATAATCTCTTGAAAGATTGTCTAGCAAGATAATTCTGTTAATTTCTTGATTTAAGTGCATAAAAGTGTTAGTTTCTTAATTTAAGTGCATAAAAGTTTAAGTTAACCTTGTTATTGTTGCCTTTGGTTTTATGCACAAAAGATGGTTAGCTATGGTAATTTATTGGAAGGGAGGCATAAGAAAATTGCATGTAGAAAGATAGAGAAATGATGTTATATTAACTTTTTTTTTAAATGTATTTGTTTACATGAAAATAATAGCTAATGATGGTAGAATTCTAGAGAAGGGAATAGGTGTTGCATACATTAAAGAAGGGTTATTATGATAAGATCTTACATGCACAAAGAATATTTATTATCTTATAAAGGTATGTTCCTTGCATGGATAGAAGAACCATTGAGTTGTATTTCTTTAGAAAATTTATATGTGATTATTTTTATGCTATCATAGCTATTATGTTAGTTTGTTTTGGAATAAGATCATGTATATACGAACAATATTTGTATTAGCTTTCATTTGGAAATAATATACATTTGTATGTGGGAAATGCTAGCATGTTGTGTTGGCCTATATTGTAAAAGATCCTTTGGGAAAGAAGATGAATTACATGCATGAAAAGCATAGTAATCTATTGGTTTCTTTGGAATATATAGATGGGAAACATTGGTGTAATATTTGTAAAAAAAGAAATGTATTTGTATGCTTTATTGCATTAGTTTTGTGGAAAAAATATTTAAAAAATCCATGCCCTATTATGCTAGATTTCCTTATTCAGAGGGAAACATGTGTTGCATGGTGTATTGTGTTAAAAATTCTTTTGTAAAGTATAAGCAATTGCATGCATAGGAACAAATTTCGATGTTTTATTTTTTCTTTACGTATTTGCATGCACCAAAAGTAATAGTTGAAAGAATATTTATTTTGATAAATTTTATGTAACTTGCATGCACGAAGATCGTAACTGATGTCTTAGTTTCATTTAAAGGAATTTCTAGATAGTTGCAGTGATTTGTCTTGCAAGAATGTGTGCTTATGTGAGGGGAATATTTTTATGATGATTGTAATAGCTTATAACAAGTATTGTTGTTTTTGACATAATATTATTTGTAATATTGTATGGAAATGGTCAAGAGATGGACTCCATTATAGACATTGAGTGAGGGGTGAACACCCTCACAACTGTTTAATAATAAAATTAAACATTTGTTGGTTTTCACCCTACGTGGTTTCTAGGGTATATCAGTATCTAATGATGTGGTTATTTGTCATACTACTTTTATGTTGTGGACTCCTTGCATAAGAAGATGTTTATAATATGAAGTACATGATTAACTAATCTAGTAAAAGGAATCATGAAAATGATGCAAGGTTACATCAAAAAGTTTGTGTCAATATGTGACAACAATCGTTTTTAATGGTTATCTGAATTACTATTACACTGCTAAAGTTACTCTATGTAATGATGAAGATTCTATCTAATGGTTAATGAGTAATGGAATAGTAACTTGGATAGTTACCCACTAGTAAATTGTGTAAAAAAATTCCAACTCCATACATTTTCATGCGAGGTTACCGGGGCATGATATAGGGGACTTGTGTTTGTCAATGATGCTTGGTAAAAAAATTCAAAATCCGCTAAAACAGAGAGGTTGTCGAACTAAAAAGTTTAATTTGGGATCCACTGTGACAATACAATTGGAAGGAATAGTTTATGTGATCTAGTATAAGGTCAAGTTCATTTAAAATCCTCAAGCTATATTCGTCTATATTCTACATTTTTTTATATTAACATTATTAATCTTCACTTTATCTCAGGAATGGTAATGGAACTCGAACAAACACCTCAAAAATTTCTAGTAATTTTTGTTTTGCTTCTATAAAGATTTTCCTTCGTTTTCACAGATACTTCTTTTTGTATTTCTAATTTTATTCTCTTCATTGTTCAAATTATTATCTATTTGTTGATATGGTGTTGGGGTTGGGTTTTGATATTGTGTCAGGGTTGGGTTTTGAGTGGATTCTAGATGGATTCTTTTGTGGGAGAAGGATCAACTTTGTGGTATTCATAAATATTTACCTTTTTAGGATGGAACTAAGTTGTTTCTCCTCCATGGGAATGTTTGTAAGTTGTGACTTTTTGAATTTAGATAAGTGTAATGAGAGAGTTCATATGTAGTTTTGTTTATGATTGTATAGAGATTTTTGAAATATGATACGATAAATATTTATAATATTTTATAATTTTAGGAATAAACTAGTATTTTATTCATTTTTAATTTAGTAAATCACTATTAGGGTTTCAGAAAAATATTGACCCATGTTGAAAGCTTTGCAATATTGTTATTCCATTGGAGGATTCTTGTGTAGCATCTCATATAGGAATTAGGAAAATTATTTTCATAAGTTTGGATGTTTTAGTGAGTGATTGGAAGCCTCAACAAGGTGCAGATATCGTAGTGAAATATTGGGAGTCATTGATCTGGTGGAGGGAAGTGTGGCTACCCAAAGTAGCCCTAGATAGGTTATCATGAAGTAATGAAGAGAGTTGGAGGTTGTGTGAGGTTTGGAACCTAAAGTGCATCACTTTAGTGGACAAAAGTCACTGCTAGATTGGCGGATTGGAGCTCAAGGATTGGCTAGCCTAGAGAGCATATTGGATTAGCCCATATACAAGCAACAGAAGTGACTTGCAGTTGTGTTAGGTGGAAGCCCTCATGGAGTCTCTATGTATTGTCCTTCGACAGATTAAGGGGCATCTAGAGAGAAGTATGAAAGAGAAGGACCAACAAGAGAAGATATGACATAGAATATGCTTAACATGTTTTTCATAGTATCTTGTATTCCATATACTATTGTATTATTTAGATTGATTTAATATAAAAAAGATTGGGTTGTATATTATTGTACTAATTTTTGTTAAAAATTATTTATACTTGTGCATATGTGATTTATTGCTTTACATTTTCCACTGTGTAAAATAGCTCTTATTGAGATTCTTGATTTGGTAGCATTAGAGATTATAAGATTCTAACCTAGACCCAAGATAGTGGAAATTAACCATTATCCACCCTATTTTCACACTTCTCATAGGCATTTACACCTCTACTGAGAATTTTATATAACCTTTACTATGTGTTTATATTCTCGGGCTAGAATATTCATAGAAAAGGTTCCCAAACCTTCTTAGTCTTTATGGACACAGATTCTTTCAACTAGGTTCCTAGACATATAAGTAGGGATTCTTGTAATACATAATTACCTGCATACCATACATCAATGTCTATCTCACGACTCACAATACTTCTCTAACCAAACAATACAATATCCTTTTTAGTCTTCTAAGATTATAAAAATAATACATAGAGTGTTACATATTTTCTTGCATATTTTTTTTATATGATAAGTTAAGCAATCAAACATTTCTATTTTTCATTTTTTTCATTTTTTCACAGATCGACCTTAACTTAAGTAATTCATTTTATATTACCAACAACATCCTTGCTCTATGCTTATCTACATTTTATACCCACATCGTACAGTTACAATGGAATTTACTAGATCCACTGTATATAATTACTTAGTCCATCTTCCCATCTATTTTTTATAATATTGTTTTTAAGAATAATTATTTTTGCACATTCATATTCATGTATCTTTGGTCTACAAATATTCATAGTCTTTATGCATAGGCTTGGACTTAATGTCAAAGGGGCCACTTCTCTTAGGTAAATTCTTCTTTCCTTTGGATGTATTTACTCCCTGACTCCAGAGTTACAATAGTATAGGTGTAACGCAATAGAGTGATTCCACTCTATTTTACTAAATATGTCCCACTATCCTTACATCAATTTGGCTCTACTTATTTTCCATATCCCCCTTCTAAGCTTGACTCTCATTGAGGGTACTCTATACTCTTACAATTGATTGTTTCCCTCGCCCAAAATATATAGGTGTGATATTTAGGTATATACAAGCAAGGAAATAGTATTTCCTCTTATTTGATGAGTATAGCAATACCTTATGCTTTACACCTAAATTGGTACCCAATTCCATGGTTAATTTAGGTCTTATAATTATGTAAATTTTCCAACTCAGCTCCAACCCCATTCTTTTATTACTACTAATTACCTTCAACTTCCTTGTGCTTTACTAAAATCCACAATCATGCTATAGGAGGTGACACCTTATATCCTAAGTGCATTTAGGTCTACTCTGCCACCTTGAAAAGTCTAGCAATAATTTCTACATTTACTACATTTCTTACCTCTTAATCTTATAGGATACCAACAATAATTGTGTTAAGATTTCAACTCTAAATTGGCCGTGAGGCCTCAGAGTTGGACCTATATCTCTAATACCACTTTTCATGTCCCCACTTAAAAAAATATTCCAAAATTTAATTAGAGAAATAAGGAAATGTTATCCTAACATTTCATTATTCACAAAAGCCGAGGTTCATTCTTTAATTTGTCACAACTATGCATCTTACACATATATTTTCATCTTTGTCACTGCTTTTTCAACAAATTTCATGAGGAATTTGTTTTTTCTTTCAATTTATTAACCAAACTCAATAAATCGATACAATAATACATTGATCTCTACTTTGATGTCTTTTCCTTACAATTTTTCCTTTTTTTCTCTTTCATTCCACCTGTGAGAGTAATAGATACAGCCGGTACATCACTATCTAAACTTATAATTTAAAGTTAAAATCCATGACATGTATTTCTATTTTTAAATCATCACATACACAAAGTTATTCTTCCACAATTGTTAATATTTAAATCAATTATTTTGTTCCACCATATCCTACACTTAGAGAATTATAGGTGTTACTAAACTAAATTTTAGTAGTATATCCACCATGTCCAGGGATTTCTTCATTCTTTCAAGGTTTATTCATTGTAGTTCATAGCATGGATATTTTTTTATTACCAAAATATCGAAGGCTACTCATGTCATACACCTATAGCGTATGAGATATGTTCTCTTGATCGGGTCGGCACTAGGCTTATTTGATAAAACATATCAGTCCAAATTTGCATGGTTCATATGGGGTGTATATATTTTCGGTTGAACTCATGACGACTTGGCACAGGTTCTTGGGTAACTCGAGTGAGCGCCCGCCTGTCGTCCAAGTGTGCACGGTGACTTGGTGAAGTGTTGAGATTGTGAATGGAGTGTCTTGGTTAGAGGCGCCCATGTGTGGCGACTTGGGGACGCGCCTGAGTTAGACAAACAACACAATCATGTAACAAGGTGAACGAAGGGTTGGTGAGTCGTGCGGCGACCGTGCGGAGGCGCCAACGAGCTAGGCAACCAAGTTTGCCGAAGTTGAAAATTGGCTAAGTGTAAATTTGGGGTGTCCCAAAATTTAACTTGTAAAGCTTTGTAAAAGTGAAGACTGCATAATATATTGATTCGAGCCAACTCATATTGCAGGGAGTTGCCCCTCCCTTTATACTATTGTGCATTTCTATTGTATAATGTTGTTATGTGAATGTTATGGGCTTTCACTTGTATAAAGGAACACATTAATAATACTTGGTTGCGAAACACAAACTAAGTAGGATAAGTGGAATGTTAAGCATAGTCTACAATCGTAAGTATTGGTCAAAAGAAAACGATTGGTAGTGCCGCACCTCGTTATAAGCAGTTGAAAGACTACCACAGGTGTAGGGGCGTGACAATTAAGATCTCATCTTAAAAAAAAATTGTTGCGAAAAGACTCCTTCTCATTTCAAGTTCACTCAATCTGGCTTCTGTGACTATTCATCCAGGTAAAAGAGGTGTAGAAGTCGTCTCTTGTTGTTCCATTTTTATTTAACTCTATTTATGTATTAACAAATAAATCTCTCTGTTGGTTCAAGGTATTACCCATAACGTTGCAAATGCTTATCTGTTCCGAGAGTGTTCCCTTACGTGGTTGTCATGCTTCCTCTTGGGATATTAGGTAATCTAGATTTATTTTCCTTGTTTATTTTCACTATTATCAAAATTAAACTAGGTTGAGGGTACAACCCTGCTAAAATATCGTCGAAATTTCTCTTCACTTAAAAGGGTTTCTTGCTTCCTCACCAAAGAAGAAAGTTGTGCAACCCATATCGGTTTTTACGATTTTTATTTTTTATTATTACTATTTTTATTTTTTAGACGTCAAGGTTGTCACCCACATATCTCCTTTCTCATCAGTTATTTCCATGGTTCAATTACTCGGGTTTTGGATTCCTATGTTTTGCAGGTTACATGAGGACTTGGTATAAGATGTTGTAAATACAGTTGTTTATGCATTTTCCTTTCAGAACAACTTCACAATAATTAGGTTTTCTCAAATTCTCATCTCATTCCTTGGTTTACCATTTCCAGGTCTCGAACCACCATGCTCGAAGTTCAGCCGTTCCAAGGCATCTGAAAATCTTTGAAAAAAACTTAAATTTTATTTAGTGAGAGTTAACAATTAGGGTTTATTCTCCCATTTTGGTATTTGGCTACATGAATTTACGATCTCCATGGTCCTTTGTACAATTTTTTCATATATTATTACGTAAAAGAAAACATGGCACAAGTTTCCCTTCTTATATGTGAAGTTATGAACTGCTGTTGACAAGTTATTTGTTTTCAATAAACTGAAATTATTTTGTTTTCAAAGTTGATTGTCTCTCGCATTTCTTGTGGATATTATTTCAATTCTCCTCAGCATAGAGAGTATACCCTATGTTGCATGCATTGTTTAAAATTCTGGTTATTTCCATTAATGTTAGAAACTACCTTCTGGGAGTACTGTTCATAGTAATTTCTTAAATAATTTTTTTAATTTCTCAGCGCTAAGTTTTATATGTAATTTTTGCGATATAAAATCATCAAACTTATTTTAGAATTGTGGTGGGTATTTTGACATAAAAATTTCATTTTGTTGTTGGTAGTTTGATAATGGAATTGGGTCTTTTAATACCCTAGATTTTCGGACTCTGTGGAGAAGTCAAATTCAACTACTTCAGAAGTTGGCACTAACCCCTTTTTTTACAGATAGATTATTTATCACAAAGAATATATTTCTACCCGTTTTTAATATTTAATTGAGGGCATAGTCTTTCAAAGGAATAGTCATATAATAACAATTATATTCCTTCTCAATCTAATAAATAATCAAACAATAACATTTTGTTTCAGTTTGACTTAATTAGCATTACTATTATTTTCAAGAAAAACTCACGATTTTCCTCTAGTTTTGATAATAACTAGAACATGAGTCCAACTTAAAAACAACATTCTCCTTTCTTGAATCTAATAATTTCTTTAGTAAGGATTTATAATTTCTTTAGTAAGGATTTGCGTTCTTCTTCTTATTGTACCTTTTTTCTCGAGTTCGAATACCTAGCTGCAA
This sequence comes from Pinus tabuliformis, assembly GCA_031772625.1. Classification (NCBI taxonomy): domain Eukaryota; kingdom Viridiplantae; phylum Streptophyta; class Pinopsida; order Pinales; family Pinaceae; genus Pinus; species Pinus tabuliformis. Next base: position 667,108,869 of record CM062808.1, read on the forward strand.
CTTGTACTACATATGACACTACCTGTAGTTGCAATCTGTACCGCATGTGACACTACATACAAGAGGACAGATAATTCACGAAATTTTTCCAATATTGAATTACTCATAGAAAACATAATTTCAGTTATCACTTAACTCAAGATTTAAGAACTTATCTAGGCAGATGGGAAATATACCAAGATCCTTTGCAGACCGAGGGATCTCTTTTATTCAAACCCTAAGAAAAATACTACTATCTACCAAGGTTTCATTAATCATTTCTTCTTCTCAATAAAGCATTTTCCTTGTCAAGGTTAATAATATTTTTCTTCAGTCATCAATCTTCTAGTACTCTCACTTCTTTTTTCTCCTCCTAAATAAGGAATTTATTTTCTTCAGTTATTTCCCTTCATGGGATATAACTACTTTTAACTTTCTCACTAATGGGTTTTAACTCTCCTAGTGGTCTTGTCATTATTATTATTATCATAAATATTTAATGTCTTTTCTTTTTTAAACATGTAACACATGTATTTTCATTTAATTTCTACACGATTCCTATATTTTAAATTTATCCACACATTACAATCAATCTTAATGGTTGAGTAATCATCGATATTTGAAGTCTATGAATCACGAAAAAAAAAAAAAAAAAAATTATCATATTGAAATTATTACGTCCCCGATTGAGATAAGATATGATGCTAGTGGGCTTGTTTGGGCCCAGAGATTAATGTGGATCATTAAGATCATCACGGCCACCCTCCGCATGTAGCCAACACCTCGAGCAGTGGCGGAAAGCATGCGAGGTTTAATGCATGAGGGTGGAAAAGCTTTAAGGACAATTGGAGGGAGAAACATTATGTTTGATTGTTGAGGAGAGCATCTTGGGTGCTCACATTCCTATGGAACTGGTGTGCGAGGAGAATTTGGGGCAAACGAAGATATCTAGTGTTCTTAGTCACTAGTAGAGATTCCTAGTATATTATCGGTCTTAACCCTGCAATTTTAGTTAGAATGGAGCAGTGTATTCAACCTTGGGTCAAGGAATTGAATGTGTTTGGGCTATCGGGTGACGATCTCTCAAAGGGCCAAAGGCATGGCCTTGTTGGGTTCCAGGTCGGGTCTATGTCCATTGTTCTTCTTGTCCCAATGTGAGTAGAGTGTGGGATATGTTTGTCTCTCATGTGTGCATGCAAGGTTGGTATGGTAGAGAGTAGGGTATGTCGAAATTCCCCTCACATGGGTCTGGAAGAGCTGAAAGGGGTTTGGCTCTGTGGAGAATTTGGGGGGCTCCAAACTACCTCGGCATAGAGAGAGCCAGGGGTGTAGGGAAATCTAGATACACCATCTAGTGGAGAAGCCCTGTTGGTCAGTCTATGGGTCAATTCGGTCCTGTGGACTTGAATATCTTGGGTCGGGAACCTCTGTTTGGACGGAAGTCAACTCGGGTATCGGTGGTGGGTGTGGGTTGAAGCCGAGCAATTAGAGCCAGTTATGGAAAATGGGGTATTGATTCTCATAGCCTGGGCACTCTATATGTGGTTGTTTAGCAAGGGTTTTAATGGGATATGGGGCTCAGTTCCGTGGAGGGCTTGAATCCCCTTTCCATTCTTTTTACTATGTTTGGTTGATGAAACCAACTATTGTTGGCAATTTTTTTTATAATATTGATGGTGTGGTAATAGTTGGCACGTCCAATTCATTTCAGGCTCTGCACTAGGCAGAGGAAGGAATTTGAAAACAACGACACTATAATCATGTGCTGGCATACAATTACTAGAATTAAGTGGAGTGGGTTCATTACTCGACTTGTATCATTTGAAATTGAAGTAGGTCTACAGTGTGGGCGCGACCTTTGACAGCGTCAAGCACCCAAAAAATGACCCTGAGCTAGCGGACATATTGGGTTAGGAAAAGAAAAGTAATTGACATGCAATGGAAAAAGAATGGCTCGAGCAAAGGGAACAAAGAAAAATTGCCATGGAAGACGAGGACAGCGGAGGCAGAGAAAGGCAACATCATCATCGGGAATCTAACCTAGCTCTTCTAGTGGGGCGATGCATACGGGATGAGGGCGCAAGACAGCCTCGCGTATAATTGATGAAGCGACCCTAGATTACCATGGCAGCACCTACAACCTGATAAGGTAGTTGATTGCATAGTGGGAAGAAGAAATTTGGTAGACTGTGGAAGACTTTGATTTGGACATGGATGAGTGGAAAGCAGTGGCCCTGAATCCAGGCCATACTCATGGAAGAGTAACCCAATACAAGAAGACAATGTGCCTATTCTGGATGATGAAGAGCATTCTGGCAAAAGCTCTAGAACAGTTTCCTCCTGACATGCATGTAGCCCCTCAGGGGAAATAAGATTTCACCAAACAATTGCAAAAAATCAATTCCAACTGCAACAACAAATTGGTCGGCTGAGTCGAATTGAGTAGCACATCCCTTGCATACCCCACTCAGAGTTGCCTGGTTCCACTATGAAGGACCCCACTCCAAAGGATTCATATGATGATGAACAGTGACAATGCACCCATGCTTTTCATTTTGAATTCTTCAGTCCTATAGTTTTAGACTTATTATCAATTATGTTTATAGTTACTTAAAGAATAGGAAGTATAAAGAATCTCGGTTAAATATAGCATGGCTAGATAGACTTATCATTTTTTTCTTATGGATGGCATATTTTGCTATTAGGTGGCCAACAGACTGGATTTCCCATTGGGCAGGTTGAGGCCAGTTAACTCGCAGACATATGGATGTAACCTGCTTTATTTCCAAAAAATAATAGAAAAGTACCACCAAACTTACAAAAAAAAATATTTAAAATAATACTTAAATATTATTCATAAACTTGAATTTTCCAATTAAATAGAAATATATATTTATACATATTATATATCCATATTTCATGAAAATTTGAAATTTTTACATTAATTGTTTTATGTCACCATAACCAAAATATTTTGATTTATGCTCAAAGTGATCTTCTTAATCTAGATAAGTCCTTTTTACCTTAAAATGATGTAATTTAACCCAGTAAATAATGATAAATACAATAGGTTAAAATTATCATCTTATTTATATCTTTAATTTGATGTTTTTAATCATTATTAAATATTACTTAAATAGTATTTCTAAATTTTACTTTTCCATATTTCATGAAGGTTTGCGATGTTTACACTAATGGTTTTCCATAACCAAAATATTTTGATTTAGGCTCGAAGTGATTTTTATAATTCAGATAAGTGTTTTTTACATTAAAAAGTTGATGTGATTTAAGAAGAAAAATGGTGATAATACAAAATGTTATTTAGATTTTTAATTTCATGTTTTTAAATAGAAATATATTTTATACTTATTATGTATCCATACTTCAGGTTTGTGATGTTTATAATAATTGTTTTATATAATTATAGTTGAAATATTTTGATTTCTGTTAAAAGTGAGCTTTATAATTTAGATAAGTTTTTTTACATTAAAAAAATGTGATTTTATAAAGTGAATAATAATAATACCAAAAGTTAAAATTTTTATTTCATTTATATTTTTTATTTGATATTTTATTTCTTAAAAAAAATATTAATTATTATATTATTATTTTAAAATTTTAAAATTTTATTATAATTTAGTATCTCAAATAGTAGTAATAATTTATATTAATTATTATCCATTAATCTAGATTATTTTATCACAACTATTCAACAACAATTACATCAATTAGAATGACCAACTAGTAGTGTTTGGTAAGAGGATAAGTTTATTTTCTTCCCAAAGCTTTTTGAATCTAGAATAGTTAATATATTTCCATAACTATAAAGAAAATAATCATTACTTAAAGAAAAACAATTTGAAAATTATTAAAATTCATAAAAATATTTATACTAAAAATAAAAATATTAATTTTCTTAATATTAAAAAAAAACTATTTTACACTTCAAAATTAATATTAATAATTTAATTATAATACAATCATTTTAATTTAATCAATCTATTTTCTATATAACATATTGACAATTTTATCCATCTAAATTTATAATTTAAAAAAGCTTTTCTCTCTCATTCATATATATATTCTCAAACTTATAACTTTTTTAACCATATTCAATTTAGTTAAAATATTTTTATAAACATATCCAACTTATCATTTTTGATAAAAAATTTGTAATAAAATATATTAATGTTAGTAAATAAAAAATTATTTTTTTAGCAAATGGAAAACTATCATAATTCAGATGTCAAATTAAAAATGGGGATAACTATCACTAGATTCTATTTGCACATTGACTCATCATTGTTATTTAACGGAAAAACAAGCTACTTAGTTGTCCATAATTGTCAGATTTTCACTGCTACTTTCTAAGGAAGACAAACTAGTAGCCACACAAAAGTAGTTTTAAGACATCAGTAAGATGTTATAACCCTTTTAACAATATTCAATTTAGTTAAAATATTTTTATAAACATATCCAACTTATCATTTTTGATAAATAATTTGTAATAAAATATATTAATGTTAGTAAATAAAAAATTATTTTTTAGCAAATGGCAAATTATCATAATTCAGATGTCAAATTAAAAATGGGGATAACTATCACTAGATTCTATTTGCACATTGACTCATCACTGTTATTAAACCAAAAACAAGCTACTTAGTTGTCCATAGCTATCACGTTTTCACTGCTACTTTCGGAGAAAGACAAACTAGTAGCCACACAAAAGTAGTTTTAAGACATCAGTAAAATGTTATCCCTTCAACCAGGTTTCAAATCAGAGATGAAGACACCACTGCCCATCATAGAAAGGCTAGAAAGATATGGAAAAGTTGTACGAAAGATTTTCAAATCCCAGATAAAGACACCAGCACTGCCGATCATAATAAGGCTGGAAAAATGTGGAGAAAATAGGCGTGAAGTTGGAATTTGGGATCCCCACTACAATTTCTAATAGAGACTTTAGTGCTCCCAAGACGTGTCCCTTAACCTACAATATGAGTTTCTTGTATATATATAACGCTTACTTCCAAGTCAACCATTATATTATAAAATTATAAAATAACCATTAAATATTAAATTGTTTTTATTATTTAAATATAATAATAGTCTAAACTAGTATAAAATTGGTCATCTATTATTAAACAAAATATTAAATAGAAAAACTAGCCATATGTCTATGAATGTGATATCGTCCCCAAATTCAACTCCATCTAGCTTGGACACTACTTTTATTGTTACATTCACCAATTTTCTTAATTCTTTTGGATCCGAGACATCTGTCAGGCCTCTTCAAACGTTCGAAACATCTGGATAACTCGGACTTTCGAAGTGATAACTTGGACAATCCAAATTCCATTTCAGGGGATAATCGGCGGTCTCTATAAAATTTGTTCAGGGCGCGGCTCAAGGACACTGCATTTTGTTAAAGAGTGGGGATTGCGCAAACCCCTTAATATATTGGTGTTACAAATTTCTTTTAAAGGAATGATTCGATAGCATCTAGAAATTCCGCTGGTTCTCCGTCTGATGGGATTTGCATCTCTTTTGGAAAAGGTGATACCAACTTCGAAATTTTTCGCGCTTTTTCCTTTCTCTCTTGAAATTGGAATCTAATCCTTCTTTTCTCATGTGAGCGCTCTGTCTTAAGCCACAGATTATGCAAATCCACGTCGGTCGTCATAATTAACTTTTATAAATTATGATTTTACAATCCAAGGTTATGATGAAAGCCCACAAAGTAAGGTCTATATCAACTTTATTTTAGTCTATTCACATGAACGAAAAACAGAGATCAAGAAATATGAAAAGCGTGTGAATTACCTAGCAAATGCCAGTGCCCACGTTTCAAATTTGTAAACTAAAGTGAATATTATCTATCTACTTCTACTACTTGAACACGGTATGATAATTATATAAGTGACAAGACTTTGTTGAAATATAATTTCAACTGTGTTCGTTCATATGTACTGCACCTAAAACCGCCGCAGGGAAACCTCAAACCGCTTAACGATTTTGGACCGCTTTCCAGGAGCAAGTGGTTTCCGTATAATCGAGCCCGATACAATCTCCTGTTTACACGTGGTTCTCTACATACGTCATCATTTCTGACTTTTCGGGACGTAAAATTCAACATAAAAGTGTCTCAACATAAAAGTGTCTCCCGAAATCCTCCACCACCGTCCGATTGTCTTCATCAATCTCCGCCGTCGATTGTTCCAAGATGCATACGAGCCTGCAGTAAATGTTGCGTGGAGTAAAATAAAAGCTTGGTTGACTGCAGACTTTTTTCCATGAAGACATTTAATGAATTTCTCCTTATTCGTAGAAAGTAGGTGAATATTGAAGTTTTATATACGGCACGTAAAGTTTTTTTTACTTGTGTTCGTTGTATGTTTTAATAGGTATGTTTTTGTTTTTAAGTTTTTGAAATAACGAGCCAAAAAAAGAGGTGTGCTCTATGTTGTTGTGTTGACCATTAAGAAAACGGGAGCAGCGAAAAAAACTGTTTTTTATGTTGTTGCACATGGGAGAGATGTAAGCGCGAAGCAGCGAAAGAGCAGAGAGCAGTGAAAAACGATGTATTAATTTAGCACAGCAGTGCATAAAGGAAAAGCAGTGGAGCGTATGTATTTTTTTTGTGTTAATCTTTGTTGATTTTTGCAAGGAGGAAATGCACAGCAGTGCCGGGAGTGAAGCAGACATATAATGTTTTTGAGCTGCATATGTAATTTTTTTTGGCAGTATGTGTAAATTTTTATTACACCAGTAAAAGTAAAAAGGGGTTTTACAGCAGTAAACCCAGCACAGTAAATTCTCAGGTGGAAACAGAGTTTTGTTGGATGAATTTTTTTGGGTGAATCCCTCTCAGTAAAAGAGGAAGAAATATGTATCAAGCATTTTCATTTTAATGAATAGAAATTCCTTTTCTGGTGGTGTAATACTCTATTCTCAGTAAAAAAAAAATTTAAAAGCTTCCCTGTGCAAAAGATCCTGTGGAGAGAAGGAAACAGAGCATTTCCTCCGTGGAGTTTATTTTGTTTGTTTTTGGGATTTTGCCAGAAAAATCCCCAACAGTGGTATCAGAGCAGGCTTAGGCTCTTTGAAGGTGTTCAAGAAGCTGAAGGGAGGAGTCTTTTGTTGCAGCAGTAAATCTTCTCCAGCAAAGTGAAGTCTCAGGCAAAAGATTCAGGTATTCCTCAAAGTTTTTTTTGAGTTATTGTTGAAGAAACAGTCAGTGTTTTAAAATACACAGTCAAGAAATTGAAGCATAGTTGAGGATGCAAGGAATGGCTAGCACAAGCACTAGCATGGGTATGTTTAACACCCAGTTCCCACAGTTTAATGGGAAAAACTATGACTACTGGGCCATAACCATGAGAGCCCTGTTTATCTCTCAAGATTTATGGGAATTAGTTGAATCTGGGTTTGAAGAACCAGCAGATGAAAATCAATTTAACAACTTAACTCAGGCAGAGAGAGATCTGCTGAAGAGAAATAGGAAGAAGGATGCAAAAGCCATTGTATTGTTGTATCAAGCAGTGGACCAGAGTGTGTTTCCAAGGATAGCAGCAGCTAAGACATCCAATGAAGCATGGCAAACCCTCAAAACAGCCTATCAAGGCATGGAGAAAGTAAAGACAGCAAAACTACAATTGCTGAGGAAAGATTTTGAAAATCTGAACATGAAGAAGTCAGACAACATTGACTCATTCTTCACACATGTGATTGGTCTGATCACACAGATGAGGACTCATGGAGAAACCATTGAAGAAAGGAGGATTGTGGAGAAAATATTGAGGGTCTTACCCTCAAAGTTTGATGCGATTGTCACCACCATTGAGGAGACAAAGGATCTCTCAAACTTTTCAGTTGATGAGCTACATGCATCACTGATAACACATGAGCAGAGGTTGAGTAGAAATGAAAACTCATCTCTAGAGCAAGCCTTCAAGACTCAGATGTCTTTTGGAAGAGGAAGAGGTCAAGGCAGAGGAAACAAGAGAGGAAGAGGCAGAAGCCAGAACAGAGGTGGAAGGAACAGCCCAGCAAATGCTCAAGGAAGAGGCAGCAATCCAAATCAGAACCAAGGCCAAGGCAGCAGCCAACAAAGAGGACAACATCATGCTCAAGGACAAAGGTATGAAAAATCCAATGTCCAATGCTATTATTGTAAAAAATATGGGCATTATGCCAGTGAATGTAGGAAGAAGCAGCATGATATGAGTAATAGACAAAATGCAAATGTCACTAGAGAAAACAACAGTCAAGATAATGTGTTGATAGCTTGTAACATGGCTGAAACAAATAGTGAGGACTATGGTTTTTAGACTCAGGTTGCAGCAACCATATGACAGGAAATATATCCCTCTTTTCTGCCCTAGATAAAAATATGAAATCAGAAGTCACACTAGGGACTGATAGCAAAATTTCTGTTATGGGAAAATGAGAGGTAAAAATATTTACAAAGCAAGGAGAAAGGAAAACCATAGCAGATGTCTACTATGTCCCCGGAATGAGATGTAACCTCTTGAGTATTGGATAGCTTGTTCAAAAAGGTTACAATGTCTTCTTTGAGAATGATGTGTGCACCATCATGGATATAGCACCCAGCAAACGATGCATTGCTGAAGTAAAGATGACAAGGAACAGGATGTTCCCTCTTAGAATAAAGGCAGAATTGAAAAACAAAGGAGAAATTGCAGCAGTCACCCAAGAGGCTTTCCAAAGCGTGCCAAAGGATGAAAATTGGTTGTGGCACTTGAGATTTGGACATCTCAATTTTGGAGGTCTAAACTTGTTAAGCAGAAAAGGAATGGTAAGAGGATTACCATTGATAAAGAAACCTGACAGCCTTTGTGAAGGTTGCAAATTGGGTAAACAACATAGAGAAAGTTTTCCATCAGGGAAGAGCATAAGGGCTAAGGCACCCTTAGAGATCATCCATTCAGATTTATGTGGACCGATGCAAGCTCCATCGCTAGAAGGTAGCCAATATTTCCTAACATTCATTGATGATTTTACAAGAAAAACTTGGGTATATTTCCTTAAAAACAAAAGTGAAGTGTTTGAGAAATTCCGAAATTTCAAGGCACTTGTGGAAAACCAAAGCGGGCTGCATATAAAAGTTTTGAGAACTGACAGAGGAGGTGAGTATATCTCCAAGGAATTCCTACGATTTTGTAGAGAAAATGGAATTCACAAACAGTTTACAGCTAGGTACACCCCACATCAAAATGGAGTTGCTGAAAGGAAGAATAGGACCATCATGGATATGGCGAGGAGCATGCTGAAGGCAAAGCATTTGCCAAATGATTATTAGGTTGAAGTTGTAAATTGTGCAGTGTATATTTTGAACAGGTGTCCTACAAAAGCAGTGTTGAACAAAGTGCCGGAAGAAGCATGGAGTGGGAGAAAGCAAAGTGTCACCCACTTGAAAGTTTTTGGATGTGTGGCCTATGCACACATACCAGATCAGCTAAGGAGGAAGTTGGACAGCAAAGGGGAGAAATGTATATTCATAGGATACAGTGAGGAGTCCAAAGCTTACAGGTTGTATATCCCATCCACCAAGAAGTTTTTTATCAGCAGAGATGTTCAATTCATTGAAGAGGAAGCTTGAGATGGAAGCATAGAGAAAACAGTGAATGTTAAAAACTGTTTGTCTCATGATGAAGATGATGAGGAGGTGGCTGAAATACATCCCCAAACAGCAACACCAACACAAGGACAGCAAGGGACACCATTGAGGATAAATGAAAGTGCTTCTCCAAGCACACCACAAGGAGGAAATTCAAGCGCATCTTCAAGCACTTGCACACCAAATGAAAGAGGTAAGAAGTTTAGAAATCTAAGTGACATTTATGATGAAGGAATGAATTCCTTATTTGCCTTATATTGTCATGTTGATGATCCTATTCATTTCGAAGATGCAATCAAAGATAAGAAATGGATAGAAGCTATGGATGAGGAGATGAATGCCATAGAGAGAAACAAAACATGGGATTTGGTTGAGCTACCAAAAGGCAAAGAAGTCATTGGAGTGAAATGGGTTTACAAGACCAAAAGCAATGCTGAAGGCAAGACAGAAAGGCACAAGGCAAGGCTGGTTGTCAAAGGGTACAAGCAGCAGTATGGAAGAGATTATGAAGAAACTTTCGCACCGGTTGCAAGAATGGAAACCGTGAGAGCAGTGTTGTCCATAGCAGCTCAAAACAAATGGAAAGTCTACCAAGTGGACGTGAAGTCAACATTCCTAAATGGAGTGTTAAAGGAAGAGGTTTATGTTGAAAAGCCTCTAGGCTATGAGAAGAAAGGTGAAGAGCACAAAGTGTGCAAATTGAAGAAGACTCTTTATGGGCTGAAGCAAGCACCGAGAGCATGGTACAGCAGGATTGATTCCTATCTATTGCGTAATGAATTTGACAAGTGTGAAGGAGAACCCACCGTCTACATCAAAGAAAAAGATGGTAAAATTTTAATTGTTGTCTTATATGTTGATGACGTTATTTTCACAGGTAATGATGATCAGCTCATTGAGAATTTTAAATCAGTCATGAAAGAGGAATTTGAAATGACTGACATGGGTTTCTTGAGATACTTCTTAGGCATAGAAGTAGATCAAAATGAAAAAGGAATTTTTATCTCACAAGCTAGATATGTAAATCAAGTGTTGGGCAGATTTAACATGCAAGAATGCAAAGCAGCGATCACTCCCACAGTAATGGGATTAAAACTCAGCAGAGAGGATAGCAGCAAGGATTTTGATCCTAGTTTGTACAAGAGTATTGTTGGCAGCCTTATGTATTTAACAGCTACTAGGCCTGACATTATGTTTGCTGTTAGTTTAATTTCCAGATTCATGGAGAGGCCAAAGGAGGCACATTGGCAGGCAGCAAAAAGAATTTTAAGGTATGTCAAAGGTACCAAAATGTTTGGCATATTATATAGTGTCTCAGAAAGTTCAGATTTAATTGGATACACTGATAGTGATTGGGCTGGAAGTGTAGATGATCGGAAAAGCACTTCCGGTTATGTTTTTCATATGGGTTCAGGAGCCATTTCATGGGCTTCTAAGAAGCAGTCCATTGTAGCATTGTCTACAACAGAGGCTGAATATGTGGCAGCTACAGCAGCAGCATGTCAAGCACTTTGGATCAGAAGAATGTTGAGGCGCTTAGGCCAAGAGCAGGCAAAAGCGACAGTGATTTTTTGTGACAATAGCTCAGCTATTGCATTGTCAAAGAATTCAGTGTTTCATAAGAGAACGAAACACATTGATACAAGGTTTCACTACATCAGAGAATTGGTGAACAATGGAGAAATTGTCCTAGAACATTGTAGGACTCAAGAACAGGTAGCAGACATCTTGACAAAGCCATTGGATCAGAAAAGTTTTGAATTTTTGAGGAAGTGTCTGGGTATGACTGAATGCCCAGCAGTTGAAATTAAAGGTGAGTGTTGAAATATAATTTCAACTGTGTTCGTTCATACGTACTGCACCTAAAACCGCCGCAGGGAAACCTCAAACCGCTTAACGATTTCGGATCGCTTTCCAGCAGCAAGTGGTTTCCGTATAATCGAGCCCGATACAATCTCCTGTTGACGCGTGGCTCTCTACATACGTCATCATTTCTGACTTTTCGGGACGTAAAGTTCAACATAAAAGTGTCTCCCGAAATCCTCCACCGTCGTCCGATTGTCTTCATCAATCTCCGCCGTCGATTGTTCCAAGATGCATACGAGCCTGCAGTAAATGTTGCGTGGAGTAAAATAAAAGCTTGGTTGACTGCAGACTTTTTTCCATGAAGACATTTAATGAATTTCTCCTTATTCGTAGAAAGTAGGTGAATATTGAAGTTTTATATACGGCACGTAAAGTTTTTTTTACTTGTGTTCGTTGTATGTTTTAATAGGTATGTTTTTGTTTTTAAGTTTTTGAAATAACAAGCCAAAAAAAGAGGTGTGTTCTATGTTGTTGTGTTGACCATTAAAAAAACGGGAGCAGCGAAAAAAACTGTTTTTTATGTTGTTGCACATGGGAGATATGTAAGCACGAAGCAGCGAAAGAGCAGAGAGCAGCGAAAAACGATGTATTAATTTAGCACAGCAGTGCATAAAAGAAAAGCAGTGGAGCGTATGTATTTTTTTTGTGTTGATCTTTGTTGATTTTTGCAAGGAGGAAATGCACAGCAGTGCGGGGAGTGAAGCAGACATATAATGTTTTTGAGCTGCATATGTAATTTTTTTTGGTAGTATGTGTAAATTTTTATTACACCAGTAAAAGTAAAAAGGGGTTTTACAGTAGTAAACCCAGCACAGTAAATTCTCAGGTGGAAACAGAGTTTTGTTGGATGAATTTTTTTGGGTGAATCCCTCTCAGTAAAAGAGGAAGAAATATGTATCAAGCATTTTCATTTTAATGAATAGAAATTCCTTTTCTGGTGGTGTAATACTCTGTTCTCAGTAAAAAAAAAATTAAAAGCTTCCCTGTGCAAAAGATTCTGTGGAGAGAAGGAAACAGAGCATTGCCTCTATGGAGTTTATTTTGTTTGTTTTTGGGATTTATAGACTTTATATTTACACATCAAATCAAACTTATTATTATTATTATATATATATATAACATTTCTCAAAGATATTGTTAAAGTATCCTTTGACAATGTTCTAAATGTGACGATAAAATACTACTAATTCAAATCCATTCTAGATCCAACTATATTTCATAATTATACACAGATTCTCCACGACCTAGAAAAGGAAAAGTTATATACCAAAATTTGAAAACATTTTATGTCCACATCAAATAAAAATCATTCTGTGAATTAATGTGACAAAATAACTCAGTTTTTTTTATTTACTTAAATTTTGAAATGGTAGCGTCTAAACAACCATGCATCCATGAGTGGCTGTCTTTGAACCTGCCGTGATCATTGAATAGAACCACAACTGATTACATCTGCCGTGATCATCATGCGTTAGGACCATTGTATAGAGTTACAATTCATTCAATCTAGAACTCAAACTAAATCATTATATAGATTAAAAGAATAAACAAATTAGTTTTTATTTACACCTAATAGAACAAGCCACGGGAGCTGCACGCCCCATTAATTTTACAAATCAAGTCAAGGTCATGTCATCATATTCAAGGTCATTCCATCATTTTATTCAATGTTCTAATAGCGATAACAAAGATAATATCTCCAATAAAGAGGATCTAATTAATCAATCAACTAAATTTATTCTTTTTTATATTTCAATGTTTACTTAAATATAAAAGTAATATATAAAAATTAAACTAATAAATTATTAAAAATTCTAATCGTTATAATTAATATAAAAATATATATATAAAAAGTTTGAGTGATAAAAATATGCTTCTCATAAATATTATTAATAAATAGAAAAAATGTATTTCTCATATATCACTTCTTTTTCAATATTTATTCAAATTGATATGTAATATTAGTTGATTAAATCCATAATTTACTAATTTAATATGTAAAATTTTAATAAATAAATTATGTATCTTTTATTAATATATTTATAAATATATATTAATTTATATATAAATATACTTAATAATTATAATTTCTTAATATCTTATAAATAATAAACTTTAATATAATAATAAAATTAATTTATATTATTATAATTATATAAATATTTTCGATATTGTGCGGTTTAATTTGAAATTATTTTTTTTGTTATATTTTTCTTTAATATTTATTATATTAAATATTGATAATATTTAGATTCATCTATTATATTGTTTTTGAAACTCGTAAATTATAAATAATAAAAATTATTTTTTCCCCAAAGCCTAAAGATGAAATTATATATTTAGATTCATTTTTTTTAATTATATATTTTATGATGAGAATTAATATAATATACTTTTTGTGGGCTCATGCTTAGCGTGCTAGCAAAGTTGTTTTGAATTGAGATAACTCTTAGGATTTATAATTAGATATTCTTATGTGGTGATATACTCTTTTCTTTTCTTTTTTTATTAGATATTTTATTTAAATGATTTGAACATAGAGAGGGTTAGAAATAACTCTTTTTCATTAACTATATTTTTTTTGTTGGGTTGGTGACACATGTTTGGGGGATTGAACTTACAATCACCTCAATACACAAGGGTCCGATTGTGCTACAACCAGTGGACTTTTCCCTTCATTACATCTATACACATGTCTATCTTAAATTAAGATTTTCATTATTTTAATTTAATTATAATAATTATTAAATGAATAGTTGAAATTTAATTTCCACTTAACATATTTTTAATAATAAACATATATCAAAAATACCGTAAAATTTGAGTTAACCACACTAATACCATTACAATACTAATTTACAAAAAAAACTCATTAAGTGAAAAATAAAAAATATTCTATCTCTGCTTCTATATATTTATCAAACTGGTCTAAAATTTTAGAAATATCGTCTCACAACCTCAACAAACCCGAGCATTGTGTCCAATCACCATGAGACTTTTGCTAACTATTGCTTTCACATCTCCTTACCAATTTATGCTCTCAATTGCCATTAAAAAGTCAAAATAAATGCCTTCCATATTGATGACAATAATATTCTAATTTTTTATCCATATTTTTAAATTTAACAGTTTTATTTAAAGTTTTATTTTTGTTTTTGATAAAAGTACTCTGTATTATTTATCAAAAACTAATGTTTTCATATTTTGTAGTTCCCACGGCGAGACAAATCCGGTTAACCAAAAGATCATCCAGCTAAATTAAACAAAATACAAGGATCCATAGTCCACGGAATAAATCCACCACCCGACAAGATTAAGGGCATAAACATTTAACATTAGGCCTGAGCCTCCATTTCACCATACATGACAAAATAGAAGAAGAGTCGTACATCATGCACTAATGAAATAAACAGAGGTTTTCAATATAGTTACAAAATTAAAATTGGTTCTCAATATCAACCAAAATATAATAAATTTCAAGATAAAAAATAATAGATGTGGAAAATAAGATGGTGAATCTCAGGTTCTTTGAATAATCACCACAAACTCAATACAGTTACAAAAGAAAAAATATAAAAAAATTCTAAGATAAAAAATAATGGATGTGGAAAATAAGATGGTGATCTCAGGTTCTTTGAATAATCACCACAAAAGCATATTAAAAGTGCAACTTTCCTGCCCTTACACTTTTAATTATATGAATTTTCAATTTGTTTGATATTAATTTAAGTTCTTTTTAATTACAAATTTTGTGATTTTTTTTATAAACTATTTTTAATGGTAAATTCTGTGAACTTGTTTTATATTTTATTTACATAAGTGTAATGTTTTCTACTACAAATATATTTTATTTTCAAATTTTTCTAACCCCCAATAACAAGGCGATATATATATATATATATATTTATATTTTGTTATAATTTTTTAATAACTATTAACTAATTTATCCGGATTTAAATATGACAACGTAAACAAAAGTTTCACACACTGCAAATTTCCATGAAGTTTAAAATCACGGCCCGAAGGACAAATTACCGTTCAGTGAACAGCTAGGGTTCATTCGAAATCACAGGCCTGCCTAGGGTAAGTCGGAATACGCGGAGCCGCCGATCATATCGACGCATACGGTACGAGGGTCTTTCGTCGGTGCCGACAAATCATTAGTAATTAGTCGTTCGAGATGACAGGATGGTGCCTCTCCAACTTGAACTCAAGTCCTGAATTGCGGCGTCTTCCTGCCTTGCGATGTTCACACCAGCATGATCCTCCATCCCAGAGATCAGTTGTTCTGACAAAATCCATTTGATCCTTGACGGTCGTCGAAATTTTAAAGAAGTCTCCTCCTACGCTGTGTCTTTATGGCAAGTTTCTGCATGCCCCTCGTCGTATGCTTTGGCCGTATCTCAAATTTTTGCGGCGCCCCATTTAACCCATGGTTCTTGCCTTGCCACTTTACAACGTCTATCGCTGTTCTGTGGCTCGCGGAATTCATGCTTTCTGTGAGGGTTCATGCATCTTCAAGTCAACATAACACCGAAACTCTAAAATTGGATTCGTTGAGAACAATCAATGTATTGTTGATACAAAGGATCTAGAACAACATCCCATCCATTTCTGTCCCAAAGGAATACACACACTATCCCAGAAGTTCGTAAGCTACGCAAATTCTCTCCCTTCCCCTCTTCTCTTTATCTGTAAGCTGCTCTTTTAGGGTTTCAACGTGTTCTTGAAAAATTCTCAGATTATAGGTTAAGCTTGCTCATCCTTTTCTGACACCATGATGTCTTGAAGAAATACCAAAGGAACGAGATATGAATAAACTTACTGTTATCAGATTTACGGCTATGGGGACTTGCGTCTGTCGATGATACTTGGTGAATAAATTCACAATCTGCTGAAACGGAGAAACGTCAAAAAAACAAAAAAAAAAAAAAATTAATGCGGTTTATGATTGGAAGTAAGAGTTTATGTGAACCAGTACACTGCTGCAAGAAGGACATTTTTAAAACAACTTTTAAAAAATAAAAATAAAAAATCTTTTATCATAAAAATATTTTTTTATTTTAGTTATTTTACAATAAAATTTAATATCAATTGAATTGTGTTGAATATAAAATTTAACACAAAAACAATTTTAGAGAAAAACATTTGAAGACAATTTTATATTTAAGATAATGGTCAACCAAACCCATTTAAGATAGTTAATCATTAATTAGACAAAATCATCTATTAGACAAAATCATCTAACACTGTCTCGTGTCTATATTCATGACTATTTTATTTTGCTTACCATTCACGTTATCTTATATAAAGACAAAGATTTGTTGACATCTTTGTTTTGTGGGGTAGCTGTCTCTCAAGAACGTCACAACTTTCTCTTTTGTCACTCCGCTGATATGATTATAGACAACTTCTTTGTCATTGAATTTGGGAAGTACAAGAAATTCCATCATTGCATTCGGGAAGTACAAGAGATTCCATTAGTAAATAAATAAGGGATAATTATATTTTTTATTTTTGAAAATAGATATTCAAACCACATGAAATTTAATCCTATCAAATTCTTTCTTTTACATTATATTTTCTCTTTTCTACTAATCATTTTTAATTAAAAATAAAATTAGAATATGTTAATTGTATTATTTTTTTATTTAATTATAAAAGTCAAATATAACATTCTGAAAAGTTAAAAGATTTTTAACAAATTTTTAAGTATTTAATTTAAGGTCTATTCATTTGTAAATTATATTAAAAATTACATAAAAATAATAAATTAAAGATAATTTGATTTCAAAATAATTATAATATACATATGTAACAACCTAAACAAAAGAGTTAAATGAAGAATGTAATTATTTATTTATTTATTTAATTAGAATATCCACAATCAGATAATAGTCCATAGTGACTATATGCATTAATCCTAACTCAAAACTCGAAATGCAAACCCTATGATTCTTATGGTGTACTCACTCTTTAATTGTGTTTTATGTTAATTTGGTCATTTGATTAATGTTGCGGGTACACGACAACCTTAGTTGTACATCCACGTAGCTTTGAGTTAATACCTCCCACGTTGGCATACCTTGGATGGCACCCCTCCATTAAGGCGGGAGAAGCTCGAGGCTTCTGCATGTCATCATCATCCTACATTACACTGGTTCATCATCATCCTACATTACACTGGCTTTACGGTCCTAAATCAATGTGACTATTCGGAATGACCTCAAACCACAACATCTAGCAACCCCTCCACCGTTCGATTCGAGAAGATCCATGGTCTTGGCAATTTGGGTTTGTAAGCGGGTAAGTTAATGCAATTTCGATGAGGTAAGGTTCATTTGGTTTACGCCGAGATGGGTCAGCTATGGCTCTGCAATAGTAGGTAACCAGATGGCAGAAGTGGCAGAAAAGGCCTCAATAGGCCTATCGGTAAACATAGACCTACCTTCGACCTTCATTCATCGAACTATTATCTCTTCCTTTATGTAACATCTACAGTTATGCTCTGAAAACCCTCCATTCAACTCCTGCACAGGTGGGACTATTGATGGCAGGTTCATGGTTCTGGATGAATGCGTCGAGGGCTTTGTTCTTCAAACCTGAGGTAACGTAAGCAGGCCTACATGATTTCATACAAAGTTCTTTTGATTTTACAGTGAATTGATATATTAAAATGTTGATTGTAGGTGCAACTTGCCGTTGTTGTTTGACAACTCTATCTTCAGGTAAGCTCGCTCTTCAGTATTCGCCTTTCTCTGCTAAAACCCTTTCGATTTCTCGCAGACTTACTCTAACAAATTGACTGTTTGCAGGTACACTCTGTTGCGGGGTTTACGCATACCTTTCAGTGGACATTCCTTGGAGCGGAACTGCGTTCTAACAATGGTTCATTCCTTCGATTTCAGGTTGGTTCCTCTCGATTGTGTGGCGACTCCTTGGTGGAAAACTCCATTTTTAGTTGGAGGATTGTTAGACTTTATCTACCTTAATGTCTTGAGTGGCTTGCCAGCTGAAGTATTACCGCTGTGCAGAAGATGTAAGGGCCTTAGGGTTACTATGGAACAAAGAGATGGAAATAATTTCATTACTTTATTTTCTTTGAAGCAATGATATCGGTAACTAATTGATTGTATTGAGATTGTAAAGGATGACAATATGCCTAGAATTTATTATTGACATAATCATACTATTCATTCCTTAGCATATCAACCTGTTCATTTCATAAAATAGAGCAGAGAATTTGTCACCTACTGATACTTAATAAATATAGAATTTCTACTTATCTGTTTCCCTGCTTTACTTGTAAGCATGTACATATTTGTCCCTGCTTGGAAAGTCTCACCACCCAACCATGGACCTGGCAATTATGTCTAGAGTCCCCCTCCGAGCTCTTCCAGCTCCTGACAGTGGCTAAACAGCTTGGTACCTTGGGCGTCCAGACTATGTCCAGCCTCAAGTCTCGTACCTCTCGGCTGTTGCCCAAGGTCTTGTTCCCACTGGCTATTTTGTCCAGCTCTAGGAAGAAACCATTCACAGCAGCATCCTCTCTCCAACCAATTTTTCCCAACCCCCCCAGGGTTTTGTCATTCCTCTTTTTCAAGGGAAAGATGGGAAAACTGCTTGTAACTATTTCAGGAGTTATTTTAACTGATTCTTCAGTTCTTTTAAAACTGATCAAATTCTTTAAATTAATAATTAACAACATATGTTCTGGCTTTGTAGCCTAATAATTTTAACATTCCAGGTTAATACGAAAGTAAAATTGACAGTAAATAAGTAAAACTTTGTAAAAAATAAATGTTGGTGCATCATTGGGTGTTACAACTCCCTCCCCTTGAGAGGAACACCATCCCTGGTGTTCTTTTCAAGCAAACAATGTCAGGTATGCTTCCTACATAGCTTCCTCCTCTTCCCAAGTAGCCTCATCTAAGCCAAAGTGCTTCCATTTCACTTTAACTTGGGTGATGGCTCGTTTTTGCGAGATGAATTCTCTTCAATCGAGGATATGAAGAGGCTTTGCAAGAAACTCTTCGTCAGATTTGACCTGAACAAATGTAATTTGTAGTTAGAAGTTTTTCTAAAACAACAATTCATAAATCATTGACTTTAATCTTTTAATTCCTGTATATTTTCTAAGTTAATAATATGCCAGAGGTCGTACACATATTTCTTTAACAAAGACACATGAAAAATGTTATGGACTCAGATATGGCCTGGGAGTGCTAGCTTGTATGCCATGGGCCCAATCCGTTCCAATATTTGAAAGGGTCCACAGTACCGAGGTGCCAATTTAGCACAACCCTTCCACTGTAAAGTACTTTTTCAGGGTTTAACTTTCAAATACACATGATCCCCCAACTAGAATTCTTTATGAGTTCTTTTCTTATCTGCATACACCTTTTGCCTATCCTGAGCGGCTTTCAAGTTCTGGCGAACTTTTTTAACGGTGGCCTCCATTTCAGCTAACATATCGGGTCCCAATGCTAACTTATTAACTGGACTACTCCAATCAGTGGGTACTCGGCACTTTCTTCCATACAACACCTCAAAAGGGCTCATCCCCAATGATTCATGATGTCCATTATTGTAGGCAAACTCTACCAAGTGGAGGTAGTCCTCCCACTTGTGTGGTTGTTGCATTACGAACATCCTCAACATGTTTTCCAGGACATGATTCACTCACTCTGTCTAACCATATGTCTGTGGATGGTAGGAAGTACTGAATTGAATATGAGTACCTAACCCAGTAAAGAGGGTTTTCCAAAATGTGGATGTGAATTTGACATCCCTGTCAGAAATTACTACTCGGGGTATTCCATGTAGTCAGAAGATTTCCCTCATAAATATGTTTGTGATCTCCATTGTCTTGTAGGTGGACTTTATGGGTATGAAATGAGTAGTCTTGCTCAGCTTATCCACCACAACCATGATTGGGTCATGCTACTTCTTCGTACGAGGTAACTCGATAATATAGTCTAGGGTGATTGTCTCCCATTTCCATTTAGGAATGGGTAATGGTTGCAACATACCAGCAGGATGTTGATGTTCTGCTTTCAGTAATTGGCACTCTAAGCATTTGGATAAATATGTTGCCACATTTTCCTTAAACCTCACCATAAATAACCTTTTTTATGGTAGAAACTAATTTCTTGTTTCCCAGGTGAGCGGCGTAAGGCTTTCGATGGAATTCATCCAACAATAATTGCTTGACATAATTATGGTTAGGAATATATATTATGTTTCTAAATGTTAGAATTTGTCAAGATTAATACCATAATCAGACTATTTCCCCTTTGCTTGAGCTTCTGAGGCTTGCTACCAAAGGAAAGCATACTCTGGGTCTTTGAGGGATGCTTCTTGGATGACCTCTGGCAGGTTAGATTGTACTTGGCTATATTGCACTTCATAAATGCAATGTATTTTTCTGCTTAATGCATCTGCAACTCGGTTTTCCTTCCCCTTGAGGTGCTTCATGTCAAAGTCGAATTTGCTCAAGAACGTGGTCCATCTGGCCTACCGAGCATTTAAACTAGACTGGTTAAAGAAGTTGGTAAGACTGCTATGATCCGTTAATAGCATAAATTTCTTTCCTAGGAGATAATGCCACCACATTTTGAGCGTGTGTACTACTGTGGTCAATTCTAGATCATATGCCGAGTATCGTTGTTCATAATCCTTTAGTTTGTGTGATTCATAGGCTATGACCTTTCCTTCTTGTGTTAATACACCACTGACACCTTCCTTACTCGTGTCTATACATACCACAAATGATTTTTCCGGATCTGCTACCTTTAGCACCGGTGCAGTAGTAAGTAATTGTTTCAGCTGCTCAAAACTTTGCTAACATTCTGCTGTCCAGAGGAAGGTATGCCCCTTTTTCTGCAACGAGGTCAGAGGAAAAGCT
Organism: Pinus tabuliformis; assembly: GCA_031772625.1. NCBI lineage: Eukaryota > Viridiplantae > Streptophyta > Pinopsida > Pinales > Pinaceae > Pinus > Pinus tabuliformis. The sequence goes on from CM062808.1 coordinate 667,130,261, forward strand.
ATTTTTGAAAAGCCTTTGATGAATCAGCGGTAATAACCTGCCAGACCCAAAAAGGATCTTATGTCAGCAACGTTTTTCGGAGTGGTCCATTCCATAATAGTTTTGATCTTCTTTGGATCCACCGTTATTCCCTCAACTGATATAACATGGCCTAAGTATTGAATTTGACTTTTGTAAAAATCACACTTACTATACTTTGCATACAGTTGATTATCTCGCAAAATCTGCAATACTATCCTTAAGTGCTTCTCATGCTCCTCCTGATTTTTTGAATAAATCAGTATATCGTCAATAAAAATCAGTACAAACTTATCTAGATATGGCTGAAAAATGCCATGCATCAGGCTCATGAAAGTGGCTGGAGCATTGGTAAGGCCGAAAGGCAGTACCATGAACTCGTAGTGACCATAACAAGTTTGGAATCTGGTTTTACAGATGACTTTATCCTTTATTCTGATCTGGTGGTAACTAGACCTTAAGTCAATTTTTTAAAATACACTAGCCCCCTGCACTTGATCAAATAAATCATCAATACGGGGCAAAGGGTACTTATTTTTTACCGTTAGTTTATTTAGCTGATGATAATCAATGCATAGTCTTAAGATCCCATCCTTCTTTCACTAGGGCAGATGTATCATTTATCCAAAAGTTCCTGAAGCTACATTTTCAGTTCTGTTAACTTAGGAATTCTCATGTGGTAAGGGGATTTTGAAACAGGAGTTGCTCCAAGTATTAACTCAATGGTAAAATCATTATCACATCTAGGTGGCAACCTCAGGATGGATTCAAGGAACACATCCATGAAATCTTGAGTCACAAGAATATTCTCCAATGAAGTCATCTTGTTTCAGTCATTTGTGTATCCTACCTGGACAGCATAAATTTGGCAACCCTTTCTAATGCATCTTCTGAGCTGGTTAGCCATAATAGGATGTAATTTAAGTTTTTTCTTGATTCCTTGAATTTCCTTTCACTGCCCCGACTCTGTGAGATAGCTTACAAATTTTTCTTTACAGTCGACTAGGGACTAATGCCCTTCCAACCAGTCCATCCCTATTAATACATCATATGAACCTAAGGGGAGTATATTCAAATCAACATGGATGGGCTGTCCTGAAACTGTTATAAGGCAGTTTTATGTTTTTGCTGACACCCTTCTCTTCATTCCGATGGCTAGTTGAACTAGCCAAGATTTCTTAAATTTACTGCTTTGCAGCCGACATTTCTCTACTGCTTTAGGAATAATGTAGCTTATGCTCGCGTTTGGATCAAATAAAACATAAACAGGCTGATCAGTAATCATACCTTCGCACTCGATCATGGTGAGCTGGTATTCCGCTTGGGGATCATCCAGAGCAGCCTTAATTCAAGGCATTCTCCTTTCTACATCTCCCACTGTGGAGGCCTCTTACATATTTGAGAGCGGTTATGTTCTGGCCCTATGTGGATAATTCTTGTAGTAATGAAATTCCCCACATCCCCAACATTGCAGAGGTTGTTTTGGCGGTTGATCAGTAGCAGGTTTACTAACTCCATCTATCTATCTATTCTTAGTGTAAGCTGGGAATTTGGGTGGATTCCTTGCAAATTTTCCAAAAGTTCTTTGCTGATTATTTCTACTATTTGTGACTTTCGGTTGTCTGTTTGGGGGTAAGTTCCTCATTTTCCTGCCAATGGTTCCTTTAGGACCCTCATTCTTCTGTTCATACGCCTTTCGCATCGCATCATCCATTATTCTAGGATAATCAAATTTTAACTTTTCCTTCATGAAGTTGGGTAAACTACTGATAAACCACTAAATTTTAGCTTTTTCCTCCTGCATGTATGGGACATATCGTAACAGGGAGGTAAACCACTTCACATACTTGTCCATGGTCAAGGTTCCCAATCATAACTCATGGAACTCCTTTTCTTTTTCATAATAATAATGTTCAGTTAAATATTTGTCCTTAAAATGTTTCTAGAATTCTTGCCATGTCACTTCTTCTTCATCGATTTTTCTTACAGTTTTAATCTCTTCCCACCAGAGAGTAGCTTTTCCCCTTAACTGGTAGACTGCTAGCCATGCCTTAATTTTGTCAATATATTCATAAATCTGAAAATATTTACCCATGTCGATCACCCTTGCTTCAATTGCTTCTTCAGATTCCCCTTCAAATAGTGACGCTTTTATTCTTTTGAACTCACTTTGTAGTTCCACTTTCTATCTTTTGGACTTTCTTTGGTCAAAAACATTATTCGAATGCCCTTCTTCATCCTCCTTATGTCCCTCTGCTAACTCAACATTATCATTGTCGTGATGGGTTGGTAGGTCCTTCTCCCTATTCTTCGTAATGGGATCTGGTCCTCGTTGATTATGTCAGTCAGACAGGCTTTTAAGGATCTTTTCTTGTTCTTGTCTCAGTCGTTCATTGTCTGTCCTTAAATTCATCATTTATGCACATAGTTGTTGCACTGTTTCAAGCAGAGCAGCGTTGGCTTGCCAAGATTCCTCTCCCAACTGTATCCATATGTCCGGGTTGGCCTCCACATAAGGCACTTCCGGCTGGTGTGGTATTCTGGGGCTTCCCTGCATTTCTATTCTTTGATGTTGTCCTCTGTCTCTGTGTACACATTTACACTTACTTGGTTAGTATTACTAATTATACATAAGCATATTTCATTTTTATATATATATATATATATATATATATATATATATATATATATATATATATATATATATATATATATATTTCTTTTGTTGTTCATATCTGTAGGTGTATATATTGAGCCCATAAGTCTTAATGTGTAAACCTACTGCTCTCATACCATTTGTAACAACCTAAACCAAAGAGTTAAATGAGGAATGCAATTTTTTTTTATTTAATTAGAATATCCACAATCCGATTAATAGTCCATAGCGACTATATGCAATAATCCTAACTCAAAAATTGAAATGCAAACCCTATGATTGTTATGGTGTATTCACTTTTTAATTGTGATTTATGTTAATTTGGTAATTCGATTACTCTTGTTGGTACACAGCAACCTTAGATGTACATCCATGTAGCTTTGTGTTAATACCTCCCATGATGGCATACCTTGGATGGTGCCCCTCTATTAAGGTGGGAAAGGCCCGAGGCTTCTACCTATCATCATCGTCCTCCATTACACGGGCTTTACAGTCCTGCATTAATGTGGCTATTCGGAATGACCTCGAACCACAACATCTGGCAACCCCTCCACCATTGGATCTGAGAATATCCATGGTCTTGGAAATCTAGGTTTGTAAGCAGGTAAGTTAATGCAATTCTGGCGAGGTAAGGTTCATTTGGTTTACGCCGAGATGGGTGAGTTATGGCTCTGCAACAGCAGGTAACCAAATGGCAGAAGTGGTGGAAAAGACCTCAACAGGGCTACAGGTAAATGCAAACCTGCCTTTGACCTTCATTCATCGAGCTGTTATCTCTTCCTTCATGTAATATTTATGATCATGCTATGAAAACCCTCTATTCATCTCCTGCACATGTGGGATTATTGATGGCGGGTTCATGGTTCTGGATGAATGCGTCAAGGGCTTCATTCTTCAAACCTGAGGTAAGGTAAGCAGGCCTACGCAATTTCATATAGATTTCTTTTGATTTTACTGTGAATTGATATATTAAAATGTTGATTGCATGTGCAACCTGCTGCTCCTGTTTGACAACTCCATCTTCAGGTATGCTCACTCCTCAGTATTCGCCTTTCTCTGCTAAAAGCCTTTCAATTTGTCTCAGGCTTACTTTAACATGTTGGTTGTCTGTAGGTACACTCTGTTGCAGGGTTTATGCATACCTTTCAGCGGACATTCCTTGGAGTGGAACTTCGTTTTGACAATGATTCATTCCTTCGATTTCAGCATGGTTCCTCCCAATTTTCTGGTGGTCCTTGGTGGCAAACTCTATTTTTAGCTGGAGGATTTTTAGACTTTATTTACCTCAATGTCTTGAGTGGCTTGTCGGCCAAAGTATTATAGTTGTGTAGAAGATGTAAGGGTGTTAGGGTTATTGTGGAATAGAGAGATGGAAATAATTTCATTACATTATTTTCTTTAAAGCAATGATATCGGTAACTAATTGGCTATATTGAGATTGTAAAGGATGACAATATGCCTAGAATGTATTATTGACAGAATCATACTATTCATTCCTTAGCTTATCAGCTTGTTCATTTCATAAAATAAAGCAGAGAATTTGTCACCTACTGATACTTAATAAATATAGAATTTCTACTTATCTCTTTCCCTGCTTTACTTGTAAGCATCTACGTATTTGTCCCTACCTGGAAGGTCTCACCACCCAACCATGGATCTGATGATTATGTCCAAAGTCCCCCTCTGAGCTCTTCGAGCTCCTGATAGTTGCTAAAAAACTTTGTACCTTGGGCTTCCGAACTATGTCCACCCTCAAGTTTCATACCTCTCGGCTGTTACCGAAGGTCTTGTTCCCACTGGCTATTTTGTCTAGCTCTAAGAAGAAACCATTCACAGCAGCATCCTCTCTAACTAATTTTTCCCAACCCCTTAGGGTTCTGCCATTCCTCTTTTTCAAGGGAAAGATGGGAAAATTGTTTGTAACTATTCCAGGAGTTATTTTAACTGATTCTTTAGTTCCTTTAAAACTAATCAAATTCTTTAAATTAATAATTAACAACATATGTTCTAGCTTTGCATCCTAATAGTTTTAAAATTCCTGGTTAATACAAAAGTAAAATTGACAATAAATAAGTAAAATTTTGTAAAAATAAATGTTGGTGCATCATTAGGTGTTATAATATCACATTCTAAAAATATAATAAATAAATAGATAAAAGATATTATTTTTTGGTTGACCTAACTCACAAGCATTTTAACTTTGAATCTCATGCTTTTACGTAATACTTCATAACAAGGTGATTGTCAATTAAGTTACACTCCATGAGCTAATTTTTTTTTAATATGTGAAAAAATTTAAGTTACTTCAACTGTAACTTTGATATAAATTTCCAAAAAAATAGATATAATGGTAATATATATATATATATATATATATATATATATATATATATATATATATATATATATATATATATATATATATATATATATATATATATATATATATATATATAATAAAATGAAAATTCATCAATGTATGTCTAATATCACTATTTGATGTTTTTTTTTTTGGTTGATAAGTGGGTGAATCCTGAAAATCACTCTTATCCTGTTGCTGAGAGGCCATGACTCATGGGCATCTAAGCCATCAAAGTCACTTGGGGATCACACCCGGCCTGAGCCGCACCAGTGGAAACCATGCTGAATTTTTTGGTATCAGCGAGACTAGAACCAGTGACCTTTGCTTACAGAGCGCCTTAATAGCATGCTCCTTCATCAACTATTCTAAATCTCTTTGATATCCCTATTTGATGTTTATTTTAGATATCAAATATTAATTAATATTAGGTTACCCTTTTGTTTACACGAGAATTGTATTATAATTTTCTTAGGGCTTGATTCTTGATAACTGCCCTTTCATTCTTTTTCTTGGTGTGGGATTCCTTCCAATTTTTGGGGGGCGTTGTTCCACTTAGAGAAATTGTTGCACATTAAAATGAAGAGGTGAATAGTTGATTTGTTGTCCATTATGACAGTTGAGCAGGCTTTTCACTTAAGGCATAAAAAATTCAGTGAAACTGAGGGATTGCTTCATGGAAGAAGACCTAGGATTTGTCTATGTCTCTCATCCATTGTTTTAATAAGCAAGCAGGGGCTCGATGCTGGTCTGGTTGAAATCTTCCACAAGAATGCAATTCATAATAATAAAACTAGCTTTTTCAATTTTCTTGCAATCCACCAACGACATGGCTGGCAGAAAATGTTTCCTTTCTCGTTCAATAATTCTTTTCCACCCTTTGCCCATGGTACGTTGAACCAAATTTCTTTGCATAAGTGAGGTACATGAATTAATTTGTTTAATTCTTGGAAATATTGGCATGAGTTCTTAATAAAATAAGAGAGTTCTTATTTCTTTTATTTCTTAATAAAACAAATAAATATATGTTTATTTTTCTAGTCATTTGAAATAGCTTTTGGAAAAGAGTACATGGAAACGTTGCATGTAAGAGAAAGAAATACATGTTATATTTTGAAAAGAAAATATATTACTACATGTGGATAAATATTGTTATTATATATTTTTCTCTGTAGAGAAAATATATTACTGCGTGTAGACAAAGATTGTGATTATATATTTTTCTTGGTAAAGAAAATATATTACTACATGTGGATACACAAAAAGATTAAAGAGATAATTATATTTTTTTTCATGAAAAGAATATAGGTTGACTATTCTTATGAAAAATACAAAGAAAATAAGATATTTTAGTAAAGAAAAGATTGTAATTATATATTTTTCTTGGTAAAGAAAATATATTACTACCTGTAGATAAAGATTGATTTTTATATATTTTTCTTGTTAAAGAAAATATATTACTACATGTAGATAAAGATTTTTATTACTATACATAGAAAAATATTGTGATTATATATATTTTCAGCATTAAAAGATAAGTAACATTTCTTGTCTTTATATAACATTGCATATGTTTTTTATGTAAGAAAAGATAGGGTGCATGCTCTTTGATGAGTCTTGGTCTAGGCTCGAAACATCGACTAATGAAAAGATGAACACTATGGAATATCCGAATTCAACCTCTCAGAAACCACTCCACAAAAATCTACAAACCGGTAAGAGAGTTCTTTTGGAAAAGAATACTTAGTATGAGAAAATATAATAACCTATGCATAGATGAAATGCACAGAGATAATAGAAGTCACAGGAATCTTCTTTGGAAAGAATATGTTTTTTCCTGTGTGTGAAAGATAATTTAATTGTGTTAATTCCTTTGCAAGAGTTTGGAAACGTTACATGTTTTGGTGAGTAAAAAGGTAAATTATTTGTGTGTTTCATATTGGATAGTTTGATTTAATTGCATGGTTTAATGCATAAAAGGTTACCATAATTATTATCTTAGTTCTTATGCCTAAAAGAAAGGTTGATTGTGATACTTGCTTGAAAACAAATACATGAGAACTTTCTTATGATACTTTCTTGGAAATAAATGCATAATAAATTTGTACATAAATGATAGAGAAACTATGTTGGGTTCTTGAAAATAACTATGTGAAAAGAAAACATATGCAGAAGCATAGAAACAATAGTTGATTGCATGTATGAATATATAACTATTGTGTTAGACATTTTAAAGACAAACATGGATTTGTAGAACTATTGTGCTAGATATTTTAAAGAGAAATATGGATTTGTGTGCATAAAAGAGTAAGTATTATGGAAAGTAAAACAAGTAGTTACTTGCAATTAATGCACTAGATTTCCTTTGTAAAATGCATATATTCCCATGCAATAAATAATGACTAACACATTAGTTTTGGTGTAGAAAAATGCATGTCCTTGTGCATACAATAGATTTTGTAACTAGCTCTATCTTGGAAAAGATGCTTTTTGAAAAGGGGCTTACATTTTCATGCATGATAATAATGTCTATCATGTTAGCTTCCCTTTAGAAAGGAACATCTAATGTATTGGAAAGATTATTTAGTTACATGCACAAAGAAGAAGCTAAGGGGCTAGCTCTATTCGAATAATTTTTTATATAATTACATGCATGAGAAACAAGGATAAGTTTCTAGTAACTTTTAAGTGAAATGGATGGTGACAATGGTTTCCTTTGGATATGAATGTGCTGGGTGAGAATGATCATAGTAACAAGGTAATTATTTTGACATGCTTGATAATTATTTGTTTATATAGTAACAATGTTGTTAGAAGAGGCATGTTGTGATATTAAATTTACATCTCATGTATGCACATGAATAGATGTTAAAATATTGTTTTTAAAGATTGATCATTCATTGATTAATACTTTATCTAATCGTGTTACTAAAGCTTTGTGACAACAACAATGACAGGAAAGGATGGTGATTTGTGCAAAAGAAAAATTATGTTTAACATTGTGGCAAATAAGAACTAATGGTCCATGCTGATGAGTACGAGTTGCAGGATGGTCCGCTAATGGAATAATCATGCCACAAGGATGTAGAGAGTGGTCATTTGTGGGTAAATGGTTTCATGATCATTGTAATAGCTTTTAGCTAGGCATGTTGTATTTTAATGATATTTCATTGTAATATTTTGTGACAATGGTTAAGGGATGGACTCCCTTATAAGCCATTGAGTGAGGGGTGAACACCCTCACAAGCATTTAATAATAAAATTAAACGTTTGTTGGTTTTCACCCTACAGGGTTTCCAGGGTATATCGGTGTTCAATGATGTGATTTCTTATTATGTCAGTTTGATGATGTTGATTCCTTATTTGATGTGATATTCATAATGTCAAGTATGTGATTAATTAATCTGGTTAAGGGAATCATGAAATGGATGCAAGGTTCATCAGACAATTTATGTTAATATACTACAACAATGCTTGTTAATGGCTATGAAACTTACTATCTTCTATTGAAAGTTACTTTATGTACTAGTGAACATTCTATGTAATAGTTGATGAGGAATGTGGAATAGTGATTTGGATAATTACCTATGGGTAATTTGTGTAAAATAAATTCTAACTCTCTGCATTTTCATGTGACGTTACCAGGGTATGTTACAATATGCATTTTAAACTTTCATTTTTCTTTCTAAATGAAAAGTCAAATGGCATATGTCTTATACTCACTTCTCAATTTTATTTTCACCATTGAACACATATATCAAAGAGATAAATAACAATAATTTAACTATTCTTTAGATAATATTTTAGTAATTAATTTTTTTATTATTGTAAAAGGACTTTCTATTAATATTGTAAAAAAATATATATATATACTAAATACAGTTTAATATTTTTTTTATATTAATTTATTGTTAGGTATTAAGATTTTGGTAAAGATTTTCATCTAGTAATTAGAAAACCATGAATTCATTATTAAGAAACCAGTAATATTAGTAATTGATATCATTTTAAAGTAGGAAATAACTACTATGTGATTTATCTTCCACACTTAACTAAGATATATATAAATAAATTATGAAGGATGTGGAAAGAGTACCTCTAGAATAAACTTTAATTTAACCTAAAAAACCATTGTCATGCCCCTTTAGTCACCCACATCATAGGTTGACTTAGTGCACCTAGATGGCCCATCACTATGGGTTTGTGGTGCATCATGACTCCTTTCATGTCATTGATTTTATCAATCTTAAACTACATGATTCCATACTACATCTCACTTTTTTTTATCTCATGATTATTAAAATTCTTAAGTTTAAAGCTTATTGGAGTATGTAGATAATCATTATATATAATTATGCCTTAACATGACCAATATACAAATGATATGAGTGAAAGTAATCTTATAGTATCAACAACCCAATTGGCCTAACAATTTTCAAATATTTAAATGTGTTACAACCATGTGAACTCTAGTCTCGTATAGCAATTTAAAAATTATAACGGCACACAATTCATATAATCCTATCCCCAAATTTCTTCTTTGATTTACTGCCATCAATCGCAACTTTGTCATAGGTCAAAATCATTTCACTTGATAGAAATAGTAAGTACTCTCATATGCATGTAATGTATGAAGAGTCAAGATAAGTGAAGGAAACAAACTTAAGTCTAATATTATAAGTCAAGTGAGTCAAATTTTATCTTTGTACTTATTTGTCTTGTGTTTTCATGTTTATCTTTTCCTCTAAATAACAAGTGGTATAAGAGAAAGGTTTAACAAGGTGTTAAAGAACCAAAGGAGTTAAGAAGGTGATGAGCTACTTCCACTAAGAGCCTTGGCTATTGTGAGTATCCCACAAATCGAAGTTTGTATCCATTGGTCCATAAGTAGAAACTAGAGTTTATTGAGAGTTTGTAAACCCAACTACTGAAATATTAGGGTGAGTAGCCTAGAGAGCCACCACCCTATCAAGAGGAAAGAGCCACTACCACTGACCAAAGAAGGAGTCTCCATCATAAGTTGTATCCATGAGCCTCCATAAGAATCGACATATAAGAGCTTAGAAAAGTTGCTAGCAGTTATTGAGAGCCACCGTTAAAGTGAAGATTTAAATGCTTAGTTTAAAAGATAAATAACTATATGTTACATTCATTTCTAGAAGGCTGACATAATAAGGAAATAAGACAAAAGAAGGACAACAATCATGGGTCACAAAGCAAGGTTGAAACAAACCGAGAAAATAAATCGAAAGGAAAAGCCAACGTATTTCAAAGAGCTCATAGAGGTTCTTGCCATAGTTAGGGCATCTAAAAGACAAGTAGATGAAGAAGAAAAATTTGATGATGAATGGATTGGGATAGATCTTGTAACACTTCCCAAACTTATTTGTAAAGAGTTTAATTTTTGGGAATAGTCAAAATGAAAAGAATTCTTCAATATAAAGATTTGATTGAGTATTGGTCTAATAACCCATATAGTGAAGTATGTGATGGCTTAATATTGGATGTTATAAAAAATGCATTGGGTGAGAAGTCTTTGTGCAAGGTATAAAAAGCTACATCTTTCTAAAAAGCATGGAAGACCATGGAATCATAATTTGGTATAAAGAAAAGTAACATAAAGTAGAAAATTCTATAACTATAGTCTGTTGAAGAATCAATAGAAAGTCAACTGCATTTCTGAGAGTAAATGAGGAAGACACTAAGAGGAAAACACATCTTGGAGAATCTCACTCAAATGTGGATGATGGCCATAGAGACTATAAAAGTGAAACCCATCATGCATACATGCATATGGATGAAGAAGACACAAGAAAGATTTGACAGAGTGAGAAGTTAAAGCATCTGCGCATGAGGTAGAGAAAGAAAATATAGATGCTCAAGAACCCCACTGTAACATGGATGGTGAATCCCATTGTGTTGAAAGACATGTGAATGGTGACTACAAATATCAAGTGGACAATTCGTTCCCTCCCGACACCAAGGGACATGTTTAACCATACAACTTATTAAATTGCCAATAAATCAACTTAACAACAAGTAATGTAACACCATAAAGAGCTCGTGCCTCGGAAGACAAAATATCAAACCATTTAATTGAAGACTATGTAGAAATTATGTAATATAATCCTTCAAAAATCAATTACAAAACCTATAATTGATTGCTAATATATATATTTTTGTTTGAATAGAATACGTTGGTATGTGTTATGTCTTGAGGAGTCCCCCTTTTAAATGTTCTAGAAAGTTTATAATATAAGAATATAAGAATATATATATATAGAACATGAGTGTGTTACAATATCCATATTTCATAAAGGTTTGAGATGTTTACATTAATCGTTATATGTCACCATAAGTAAAATAGTTTGATTTATGCTCGAAGTGATTTTCATGTTTCAGATAAGCGGTTTTTTTTACCTTAAAAGTATTATGTGATTTAACAAGGTGAATGGTGATAATACAAAAGGTTAAAATATCCATTTTATTTATATTTTTAATTTGGTGTTTTTAAATAGAAATATACCTTTATATTTTTTATATATCTATGTTTCATGAATATTTGGGAGGTTTATATTAATTGTTTTATGTCACGATAACCAAAATAAATATATCTATATTTCATGAATATTTGGGATGTTTATATTAATTGTTTTATGTCACGATAACCAAAATATTTTGATTTAGGCTAAAAGTGATATTTATGCTAAAAGCGATGTTCATAACTTAGATAAGTGTTTTTACTTTAAAAATGTGATTTGAAAATGTGATTTGATGAAGTGAATGGTGATAATACAAAAGTTAAAATTTCTATTTCATTTGTATCTTTAATTTGATGTTCAAAAATTGTATTATTATTTTTAAAAATTTAAAAATTATCATAATTTAGTATGTAAAATTAATAGTGATAATAATTATTGCTAGTTATTATTAATTAATGTAGGTTATTTTATCACAGCTATTTAAGAATAATCACATCAATTAGAATGACCAGGTAGCATTTGGTAAGAAAATAAGTTTATGCTCTTTTCAAACACTTCTGAATCTTGGATCAATAACCTATTTCCATAACTATAAGGAAATTTCTTAAAGAAAAACAAATTTAAAATTATATTTAAATATACAAAAATATCTAGATTAAAAATATATATATATTTATTTTTCTTAATATTAAAAAAAAGACTTTCTATTTACCTAATATTATCATAAAAAAACTTTAAATTAATATAAAATTATTTAAATTTAATCAATCCATTTTCTACATTGATAGTTTTATCCATCTAAGTTTACCATACATAGGTATAAACATACATTCATTCATTCTCAAATTTGTAACACTTTCAACAATATCCAATTGAGTTAAAAGATTTTTATAAATAATATATATTAGATTATACTTTTGTAAGAATATGATAAATAAAAACTTATTTTTTAGTAACTGGAAAATTATCATAATTTAGTTGTCAAACTAACAGTGGGGGACAACCATCACTAGGTGTTACTTGCAGGTTGACTCATCACTATTATTTAAGGAAAACCAAGCTACTTGGTTGTCCATAAGGGGCAGGTTTTCCCTCCTATTTCCTGGGAAGAAAAACTCGGAGTCATGCAGAAGTAGTTTTAGGACATCAAGATGTGGGAAGGATGTAGGAAGGATATGGGTCAAGTGGGAGTTTGGGATCCCAACTACAATTTCTAGTGGTCTCGAGATGTCTAGGTCCTAGACTAAACTATGAGTTTCTTATATGTGTGACTTGCTAGTTATTACAATAAAAAGGTTGCTAGTTCCCAATCAACCATTATATTATAAAATTTTCAAGTAATCATTAAATATTAACCTTTTTATTATCTAAATATAATAGTCCAAAATAATATAAAATTGTTAATTTATTATTAAACAAAATATTTAATGGAAAAATTATCAATATTATATTATTATTATCTAATTTTAAAATCACAGCCAACCAAGACAAAAAATTAGTTGTAGTACCTATAAATATGATATCGTCACCAAATTCAACTAGATCTAAGGTGACACTACTTACTTTTATTATGACATTCAATATTCTTAATGGTTTTGGATCCAACTAGATCTAAGTACTTTTATTATTACATTCAACAATATTCTTAATGGTTTTGGATCCGAGACATCCGTCAGGCCTCTTCAAACGCTTGAAACAGATCTTTCGAAATGATAACTCGCATAATCTAAACATCTCTTTCGAAGTGATAACTTGGATGATCTAAATTCCATTCGAGGCGATATCGGCGGTCTCTATAAAATTTGTTCAGGGCGCGGACTCTGCATTTTTTAAAGAGTGGGGATTCCGCAAACCCCTTAATATATTGGTGTTACAATTTACTTTTATAGGAATGATTTGATATCATCTAGAAATTCCGCCGGTGCTCCGTCTGACGGGATTTGCATCTGTTCCGGAGAAGGTGATACCAACATCCAAATTTGTCGCGCTTTTTCCTTTGTCTCTTGAAATAGGAATCTAAGCCTTCTTTTCTCATGTGGGTGCTCTGTCTTAAGCGACGGATTATGCAAATCCACGTCGATCGACATAATTAACATTTAAAAATTATGATTTTACAATCCAATGTTATGATGAAAGCCCATAAAGTCAGGTCTATATCAACTTTATTTCAGTCTGTTCATCATAACATTGGATTGTAAAATCAAATTTGAAACGTGGCCATTGGCATTTGCTATGACCTAGTGGACGAAATTCACACGTTTTTCATATTACTTGATCTCTGTGAATTTCGTCCACTAGGTCATAGCAAATGCCAATGGCCACGTTTCAAATTTGTAAACTAAAGCCTGAGTCTTTATATACGGCTACAACACTGCGAATCACGCTAAAGTCCATGTATCCAATCGTATAATGTAGAATATTGTCTATCTACCTAGGATAATTATAAGAAGTGACAGGACTTTATATTTACACATCAAATAATACTTATACATACACATTATATATATATATATATAAAAGATCTTGTTAAAGTATCGTTTGAGAGTGTTGTAAATGTGACGATAAAATACTACTAATTCAAATCCATTCTAGATCCAGCTAAATTTCGAAATTATACACAGATTATCGACGGCCTAGAAAAGGAAAAGTTATATGCCAACATTTGAATACATTTTATGTCCCCATCAAATAAAAATCATCCAGTGAATTATTATGACAAAATAAATCAGTTTTTTTATTTACATAAATTTTAAAATGGTAGCGGCTAAACAACCATGCATCCATGACTCTGCCCGAACTGCTGAGACGCTCTCTTTGAACCTGCCGTGATCATTGCGCGCTTGGATCATTGAATCGAGCCACAACTGGTTACATCGGCCGTGATCATCGTGCGTTAGGGTCATTGTACAGAGTTACAACTCATTCAATCTAGAACTCAAACCAAAATCATTCTTTAGATTAAAAGAATAAAACAAATTAGTTTTTATTTACACGTAATGGAACAAGCCATGGGAGCTGCACGCCCCATTAATTAAACAAATCATATCAAGGTCACTTCATCATATTCAAGGTCATTCCATGATTTTATTCACTCTTCTTATAAGGATAACAAATATAATATCTCCAATAAAGCAAATCTAATTAATCAATCAAATAAATTTATTTTGTTTTATATTTTAATGTTTAAAAAATCTTAGTAATCAAAATATGCTTCTCATAAATATTATTAGTACATTTTTCATACATCATTTCTGTTTCAATATTTAATCAAATTGATAGGTAAAATTAGTTAATTAAATCCATAACTTAATAATTTAATATATAAAATTTTAATAATTAAAATATGTATTATATATATTAATTTATATATTAATATAATCCATAATTATAATTTCTTAAAATGTTATAAATGAAAAAAAATTAATATCATAATAAAAATAATCTATATTATTATAATTATATTAATATTTTTTATATGATTTAATTTGAATTTATTTATTTTTATATTTTTTCTTCATGTTCATTATTAAATATTGATAATATTTAGATTCATTTATTATAATAAATATTGTTTTTGAAACATTTAAATTCTAAATAAAAGAAATTATTTTTTTAACTAAATTATTTATATATATATATATAAGGTTGGTGAGATAGGTCTGGCTATTGAACTTCCAATTACTTGTATACACAAGCACTTGCCTACATGTTTTGTTCTAATTGTGTTACTACTAACAAACTTTTTCATCAATAACATTGATAGACATGTCTATTTTAATAAAAGAATTTTACAATTTTAATTTAATTATCAAAAATAAGATTTCCTTAATTTTAATTTAATTACAATAATTATTAGATGGTAGTAGAGATTTAACCTCATCCTACCATATTTTTTAAACATAGATAAATTAAAATTTCAGTTAACCACAATGATACCAATACATTATCAATTTGAAAAAAAACTCATTAGATGCAAAATGGAAAATGTCCATGTTCTATCTGTGCTTCTATATATTTATCAAAATGGATTATGATTTTTTCTTTGAAATTTTAGAAATATAGCCTGAGGGCCTCCAAAAAGCCAAGCATTGTGTCCAATTATAATGAGTATTTTACTAACTATTCTTTTATCATTTTCTTACCAATTTATGCTCTCAATTTTCATTAAAATTACCAAAATAAATCCCTTGGATAATATTATTCTAAATTTTTATTTATATTTCTAAATTTAACAATTTTGTTTAATTTATTTTTTTAATACTTTATATTATTGATTAAAAACAAAAAAAATTATACAAATTTTTATACTTCCCATGATCACACAAACACAAATCTGGTTAAACAAAAAATAACTAAACAACAAAGATCCACAATCTAAGAGATAGATTAACCCCTCAACAAAATTAAGGCAATGAACATTTAATATTAGGCAGGAGGTTCCATTTTACCATAAATAATAAAATAGAAAAAGATTCATACGTCATGCCAACAAAAATCTAAGAGATAGATCAACCACTCAACAAAATTAAGGCCATGAACATTTAATATTAGGCTTGAGGTTCCATTTCACCCTAAATAATAAAATAGAAAAAGAGTCATACATCATGCGAACAAAAATCTAATAAAGTAAACAGAAGTTTTCAATAGTTTTCAATATAGTTACAGAAGTGAAATATAAAAATTAATTTTAAAATGAAAAGATAATAGATGTGGAAAATAAGAAGGTGAATCACATTGTCTTTGAATAATGACCACAAAAACTTATTAAAAGTGCAACTCTTCCGACCCTTACGCTTTAATTATATTAAGTTTCAATTTTTTTATATTAATTTAAGCCTTCTTTAATTGCAAATTTTGTAATTCTTCTTCCTAAACTTTTTTTTAATTGTAAATTTTGTGAATTTATATTATATTTCATTTATATAAGTGTGATATATATTTAATTTTCCAAGTTATTTAGCACCCAATAACAAGGTCAAAAATTATTATAATAAAATTTATCATATATTTTACCAAACTTGAAATTAGATCAATAAAATAATATTTTGGACCATCAAAAATAAAGGATATATATATATATATATATATATATATATATATATATATATATATATATATATATATATATATTATATATAATTTAACTTTTTTTAAATTAAAATATTTCTTGTTATAATTTTTTAATAACTATTAACTAAGTTATCCAAATTTAAATATTAAACTTAAACAAACATTTCACACATTGAATTTCTATGAACTTTAAAACCACGGCATGAAAGACAAATTACCGTTCAGTGGACTGCTAGGGTTCATTTCAAATCACAGGCCTGCCTAGGGTAAGTGGGAATACGCAGCGCCGCTGATCATATCGACGCTTTCGGCACGAGGGTCTTTCGTCGGTGCCGACAAATTATTACCAATTAGTCGTTCGAGATGACAGGATGGTGCCTCTCCAACTTGAACACTCAATTCCTCAATTGCGGCGCGCTTCCGCCTTGCGATGTTCACACCAGCATGATCCTACATCCCAGAGAACAGCTGCTCTGCCAAATTCCATTTGATCCTCGACCGTCGAAATTTAAAGAAGTCTCCTCCTACGCTCTGTCTCCATGGCAAGTTTCTGCAAGCCCCTCGTCGTATGCTTTGGCCGTATCTCAAATTTTTGCTGCGCCCCATTTAACTCATGGTTTTTGCCTTGCCCATTTAAAACGACTATCTCTGTTCTGTGGCTCGCGGAATTCATGCTTTCTGTTAGAGTTCATGCATCTTCAAGTCAACATAGCACCGAAACTCTAAAATTGGATTATTTGAGAACACTCAATGTATTGTTGATGCAAAGAATCTAGAACAACATCCCATCCATTTCTGTCAACATAACACCGAAACTCTAAAATTTGATTCGTTGAGAACAATCAATGTATTGTTGATACAAAGGATCTAGAACAACATCCCATCCATTTCTGTCCCAAAGGAATACACACACTATCCCAGAAGTTCTTAAGTTACGCAAATTCTCTCCCTTTCCCTTTTCTCTTTATCTGTAAGCTGCTCTTTTAGGGTTTCAACGTGTTCTTGAAAAATTCTCAGAATATAGGTTAAGCTTGCTCATCCTTTCTGACAGCATGATGTCATGAAGAAATACCAAGGGAAGGAGATATGAATAAGCTTAGCGTTATCAGATTTACGGCTATGGTGCCTTGCGTCTGTCGATGATACTTGGTGAATAAATTCACAATCTGCTGAAACGGAGAAACGTCAAAATAAAAAAGTTAATGCGGTGTATGATTGGAAGAGTGAGTTTATGTGAACCAGTACACTACTACAAGAATAAGGATATTTTTAAAGCATTCCTATTTAAAACATTTTATTTTATTTTATATTTTTATTTTTATTTTTAAATTAAACGAGATGGAAATTTTTATCATAAAAAGAAAGTTATTTTAGTTATTTTACATTAAAATTTAATATCAAATGAAACAATTTAAGACAAAAACATTTTAAGAAATTTTTTTATATTTAAGCCAATAAACTACCAAACCCATTTAAGACACTTAACAATTAAGACAAAATCATCTATCCCTAAAGTACATGAGCTTGTATGCAACTACTTCCTGGTGTCTATATTCATGAGTATTTTATTTTACTTACCATTCACGTTATCTTATATCAAGACAAAGATTTGTTGAGGTCTTCGTTTTGTGGGGGTAGAACGTGACAAATTTCTCTTTTGTCCCTTCAATCTCTGTTGATAGGATTTCAAATAACTTGTCTCTTATTGCATTCGGGAAATTTAAAAAGATATTTCATTAGTGGATAGGGGATAATTATATTTTTTATTTTTGAAAATAGATATTCAAACCACATGAAATTTAATCATATCAATTTCTTTCCTTTTATATTATATTTTCTCTCTTTCATTAATCTTTTTGAATTAAATATAAAATTGAAATATGCCAATTATATTAATTTTTTAATTAATTATAAAATTAAAATATAACATTTTGAAAAATTAGAATGTTTTTAACAAATTTTTAAGTATTTAATTTAAAGTATATTCATTTGAAAATTATATTAAAATTTACATAAAATAATAAATTATAGATAATTTGATTTCAAAATAATCACAATATACATATCACATTCTAAAAATGTGATAAATAAATAGATAAAAAATATTATTTTTTGGTTGACCTAACTCACTATTTTAACTTTGAATCTCATGCTTTTACGTAATACTTCATAACAATGTCATTGTCAATTGTGTTACACTCCATGAGCTAAAATTATTTTATTTTTTTAATATGTGAAAAAATTTAAGTTACTTGAACTATAACTTTGATATAAATTTGCATATATAGATATACATATACATATATATATATATATATATATATATATATATATATATATATATATATATATATATATATACATATACATACATACATACATATATACATATACATATACATATACATATATATATATATATCAAAACTATTCATAAAAAAGTACAAAAAAAAATAAAATGCAAATTCATGAGTATATGCATTCTAAACCTTCATTTTTTCTTTCTAAATGTCTTATACTCACTTCTCAATTTTCTTTTCACTATTGAACAAATATAACAAAGAGATAAATAACAATAATTTAATTATTTCTTACATTATATTTTAGTACTTAATTTTTTTCTTATCGTAACAAAAATTCTATTAATATTGTAGAAAAAATATACAAAATACAGTTTAGTATTTTTTATATTAATTTATTGTTAGGTATTAAGGTTTTGGTAAAGATTTTCATCTAGTAATTAGAAAACCATGAATTCATTATTAAGAAACCAAGTAATATTAGTAATTGGTATCATTTCAAACTAGGGAAGAACTACTATGTGATTTATCTTTCTCACTTAACAGAGATATATATAAATAAATTATGAGAGATGTTGAAAGACTACCTCTATTATAAACTTTAATTTAACCTAAAAATCATTGGCATGCCCCTTTAGTCACCCACATCGGAGGCTGACTTAGCGCACCTAGATGGCCCATCAGTATAGGTTTGTGGTGCATTATGACTCATTTCATGTCATCAATTTTCTTAGTCTTAAACTACGTGATTCCATATTATATCTCACTTTTAATATTTCATGGTTATTACAATTCATAAGTTTAACACTTATTGGAGTATTTAAATAATCATTCTATACAATTATGCCTTAGCATGACCAATATACAAATGATATTAATGAAAGTAATCTTATAGAATCAACAACACAACTAGCCTAACAATTGTCAAATTTTAAATGTGTTACAACCAAGTGAACTCTAGTCTCACATAGCAATTTAAAAATTATAAGAGCACACAATTCATGCAATCCTATCCCCAAATTTCTTGTTTGATTTACTTCCATCGATCGCAACTTTGTCATAGATCAAAATCATTTCACTTGATAGAAATAGTAAGTACTCTCATATGCATGTAATGTATCAAGAGTTAAAATAAGTGAAGGAAAGCAAGTTAAGTCTAATATTATAAGTCAAGTGAGTCAGAGTTTATCTTTGTAATTATTTGTCTTGTGTTTGCATGTTTATCTCTACCTCTAAATAATAAGTGGTATAAGAGCAAGGTTTAACAAGGTTTCAAAGAACCAAAGAAATTAAGAAGGTCATGAGCTACTTCTACTAAGAGCCTTGGCTATTGTCAGTATCCCAAAAATCGAAGTTTGCATCGATTCGTACATAAGTAGAAACTAGATCTTGTTGAGAGTTTGTAAACCAAACTACCAAAAGATTAGGGTGAGTAGCCTATAGAGCCACCACCATATCAAGAGGAAAGAGCCATTTCCACTGACCAAAGAAGGAGTCTCCACTATAAGTTGTAGCCATGAGCCTCCATAAGAATTTGTGTAGAAGAGCTTAGCAAAGTTGTTAGTAGTTTTTGGGAGCCACCGTTAAAGTGAAGGTTAAAATGTTTAGTTTTAAATATAATTAAGTGTATGTTACGTTCATTTCTATAAGGTTGACACAATAAGGAAAGAAGACAAAAGACAAAAGACAAAAGAAAGACAACATTCATGGGTCACAAAGCAAGATTGAAGCAAACTGAGAAAATAAATTGAAAGGAAGATCCAAAGTATTTCGAAGAGCTCATAGAGGTTCTTGCCATAGTCAGGGCATCTAAAAGACAAGTAGATGAAGTAGAACAATTCGAGGATGAATGGATCAGGATAGATCTAGTAACACTTCCCAAATTTACTGATAAAAATTTTAATTTTTGGGAACTGTCAAAATGAAAAAAATTCTTCGATGTAAAGAGTTGATTAAGTGTTGGTATAATAACCCATACAATGAAGTATGTGATGCCTTAATATTGGATCTTATAAAACATTCATTGGATGAGAAGTCCTTGTGAAAGGTATAAAAATATACATCTTCCTAAGAAACATGGAAGGCCCTGGAATCATAATCTTGTATAAAGGAAAGTGACATAAAGTAGAAAATTATGTAAACACAGTCTATTGAAGAATTAATAGAAAGTCAATTATAGGTCTGAAAATAAATGAGAAAGACACTAGGAGGAAAACAAAGCTTGGAGAATCTCACTCAGATGTCGATGATTGTCATAAAGACTATAAAAGTGAAACCCATCATGTAGACATGCATATTGATGAAGAAGACACAGAAAAGATTGTAGAGTGAGAAGTTGAAGCCTTTATGCATGAAATAGAGAAAGAGCATTTAGATGCTCAAAAACCCAACTATAACATGAATGGTGAACCCCATTGTGATGAGACACATGTGGAAGGTGACTATAAAGTGAGTTGTGAATTGGTGAATGCAACGATATAACTTGTTGATGATGGTGAAGTTTCCAATAAATAAGTAAATAACATGCGTGGTCTAGGTGGTATGATTGTAGTTGATGACGACCTCTTTCCATCACAGTTTGAGGAATTTAAGTTTGAGAATAATGAAGAAAAGTTTTCATATGAAGGATTGGTTTGTAGAGCTGAAAGTGAATCTCTCATGAATCCAACAACAAACGATTCATTTGGTGAAGTCGAAATTGTTAATCAGCACATGCATGCTCAGATATCTCACCACAGAATAGATGAAAATTATGTTGATGAAATTTGTGGTCTCTTTTTTGAAACAAGTATTGATTGTGTAAATATAAAAAGTGTTATGTTTGATGAATAATTGAAGGTTGAAGCTACCACTATAACAGCAAGTTATGAAGCGATAGTTAGAATTATTCATGAAGTAGTGCACGATCTAGCGGAAATTGTTGATTAATAAGAGGATAAAGTGATTCATGAGCTTTTTATGAGAATATCCACTAATAACATGACAATGGAAGATAGCCTCAATGCAGTTGAAGAGGTAGAAAAGAAAGAAGAAGCGGAGAAATATCTTAGTGCAGAGCATAATGAAGATGTTTTTAACATTGATTTTGAGTGTGCAAGTAGATAGGAAAATAATCCATTTACACTTATAGATGAAAGAGAAGATGAATAAAAAGATGTAAGAAAGGGCATGGAAGTTTCTGAAGACAAAAAAGAAAGCATTAAAACAACCTTTCAACAATGGAGTCAAGAAGAGATCAAATTCTACTACCAAGAAATATGGAAGAAAGAAGATTAGGAATATGGAGTGAAAGAAGCATGGAAAAGTTCATAATTTGAAGGTGAAGAGTTGTGGTAGTAGTCCATGAGTGAACACATATTTCAAGAGGAAGCTATAGAAGATAGGCTCTGAAACCCTAATTTTTTTTTAGAGAACAAATATAAAATAAGTCAAAGAAAAATTGCAGTAGCAGTGCTCAAGTGAATAAATATGGAACTTACATCAAGAAACCATAACTAAAAATGAAGCCATTTCAAGGGTATATAATATGGAAAAAATGAAAAAGAAAATATTGCATTGTAAAAAGAAAATTGAGTCAATTTCTTTATCGTAAGCGTCTCATGCATAGTTGAGTCACGATTAAGTTATGATTGAGTCATATGGTCGTAATTAAGTGGGAGTTTTAGAAACAGTAATTACTGTTGTATGCATGCAATGCATGAAGAGTAGAGTTAAGTTAAGGAAAGAAATTTGAACCTAATATTAGAACCTAATTGAGCCAAAGTTTGAAGGTTAACTAATAGGATTAGTTTTTCTCATTTTGATAGAAAAAATGATGATACAACTCCCTCACTATTGTTGGTCTAGTTTCCCTTATGGTAGGTCACAAGAGTGAGAAGACTACATGATATATTATGTATACCTGATTTATGATCTAATGGAAGAAAAATAATTAACAAACTATATATATATATATATATATATATATATATATATATAATTTTTATAAAATATTCATGTATCTATTAAAATATTGCTTATTATACTTAAAATATTATTTAAATATAATTTATATGTTAATTTGACCATATATTTCTTTATAAGCCTTGAGGGTTAGTTCAATTGTTCGTCCCTATTGTTAAAGAACCTTCACTATTGAAAGGACATGGATTAAACTTTCTCCAAATTATCAAGGTCAATGTCATGTCCCCACTTTAGAATGTTTTCCTTTTATTTCAAAACATAATTAAAGAATTAAGGAAATGTTATCGTGACATGTTATTAATCACAAAAAGAGATGTTCATTCTTTAACTTGTCACAGTTATGCATCTTAAACACATATTTTCATCTTTTTCACATCTATATTTCAAAAACTTTCATGAGGAAATTTTCTTTTTTCTTTTAATTTATTAACCAAACTTAATACATTGAGACAATAATACATTCATCTCTACTTTGATGTCTTTTCCTTACAGTTTTTCCTTTTTTCTTTTTCTTTTTCTTTTATTCCACCCCTAAGACTAATAGATACTCCTTACATTTTTTCCTTTTTCTTTTTCTTTTATTCCACCCCTAAGACTAATAGATACAGTTGGTACATCACTATCTAAATTTATAATCAAAATTTAAAAACTGTGTCACCTACTTTTATTTTTAAATCATCATATCCACTAAGTTATTCTTCCACAATTTTTAAACTTTAAATCACTTCCACTATATCCTCCACTTAGGGAATTATAAGAGTTATTAAACGCTATGTCTGTAGTATATCCACCATGTCAAAGGTGTTATGATTTATTCATTGTAGTTCATAGCATGGATATGTCATTATTAGGCTACTCACACCGTACACCTGTAGAGTATAAGCTATGTTTTCTTGATTAGGTTGGCGTCGGACTTATTTGATAACACATACCAATCCAAATTTTCATAGTTCATATGGGATGTATATATTTTTGGTTGATTTCATGACTCTTTTTAGGTTAAAAAAAACCCTCGTCTTCTCCTCTGTAAGCTTTATGCGACATATAATTCATCATAATGATTCTACACTTAACTAATGTGCTTAATAAAATATTTTGAACTATTTGAAAACCTTTATGTCATCAGCGATGTATTCGAGAGGATTTAGCTTTGCATATTAATTCCCCAATACAGAACTTTATATCTCATCCCTGCATATGTGTTTGACAAGACCTAACAGTTGACGTTCATCCGAGTTGACTCTATGGGTAACTAACTTAGGGGATTTCCTCTGCAGTGGTCATTTTCCCTTTCGACCGAGTAACAATGTGAAGCTCTACTCTAGCTCCATTAGGTTCTCATCTTAAAGAATTTGTTGTTGTGGCTAGACTCCTTTCCACTCAAAGATCACTCAATTCGGCTTATGTGACTATTCCTCGATGTAAAAGAGGTGTGGAGGTGGTTTCCTGTTGTTTCATTGTTATTTAACGCTACTTTTGTATTAACAGTTAAATATTTGTGTCACCTCAAGGTATGACACATAACTTTGCAACTACTTATATATTCCAAGAGATTTCACTTTCGTGGTTGTCATGCTTCCTCTTGGGCTATTAGGTAATCTGGATTATTTTCCTTTTTTATTTTCATTGTTACCAAAATTAAACTAGGTTGATGATACAATCCTAGTAAAATATCCACGAAATTTATCTTCATGCAACAGGTTCTCTTTCATCTTTAGTGAAGAATAAAGTTGTACAACCCATATAGGTTTGTAATATTTTTATTTTTTTATTATTATTAATGTTTTTTAGTCACGAGGGTGGTCACCCACATCTCACTTTTCTCATTAGTTATTTCCATGGTTCAATTACTTGGGTTTTGGATTCCTATGTTTTGCAGGTCCCATGAGGACTCGATATGAGAAGTTTTCAATAAGCTTGTTTATGCATATTCCTTTCGGAACAACTTCACAATAGTCAAGTTTTCTCAAATTCTCATTTGATTCCTTTGTTTACAATTTCTAGGTCTCCAATCACCATGGTTGAAGCTTATCCTTTCCAAGGCATCTAGGAACCTTAAAAAAACACTTAAATTTTATTTACTAATATTTTACCCTTAGGGCTTATTCTCCCATGTTTGTATTGGGCTACAAGAATTTATGGCCTTTATAGGCCTTTGTACAATTTTTTCTCATATTATTATGTAAAACAAAACATGGCACGAATTTCCCTTCTTATATGTAAAGTTATGAACTGTTATTAACAAACTATTTTTTTTCAATAAAAATGATAAATTATTTTGCTTTCAAAGTTGATTATTTCGCATTTGTTGTTGGTATTATTTCAATTCTCCCCGCAAAGAGAGTATACCCTCTCTTGTATGCACTGTTTAAAATTCTGGTTATTTTCCATTAATGTTAGGAAGTATGTTATGGCAATATCGTTCATAGTTATTTCTTAAAGAATATATTTAATTTCTCTATGTTAAGTTTTATATGTAATTTCTATGATACAAAATCATCAAACCAATTTTAGAACTTTGTTGAGTATTTTAGCACTAACCCTGAGAGCTTAACCCATTTTTAGCTACCTGAGAGCTTAGCACTAACCCATTTTTTTACCATTAAATTCTATATCACAAAAAATATATTCCTACCCCTTTGTTAATATTTAATTGCGGGCCCTCGGATGCGGGTGTCCATCAAGCATGAATGGCAGATGGCCATTAAGGCTCTCCCGCGCCTCTATACCTGTCTCAAAGCCAAGGCAGCGAGCAGGTACGAGACTGCGATGGCGATTAAAAATCATTCAATGCTCCAGGCAAACGAAATTAAGGGAGGACAGAGCACGGTTGAGGTCGCATTGATGTCGAGCAAACCTGCTCCGGTCTCGAGGAGATCTGATGTAATGGAGTCAGGTACGCAGCATCTGGTGAGGGCGAAGTTTTGGTTATATACCAACATCGCACAGAATGTCGGTAAAGGAATGTTGTTTGCAGTGGGCAACGGGCAAACTACTGCCCTGCAACATTATCTCCAGAATATTGAGCAGCGTCTCAAGGCGCTCAGGTTGGAACCAGTGATGCGTCGTAGGGGCGTGCCTTGCCGTGGTGGGCGTTCAGGGGTTCGCTATGAGATAGAAAGGGAGGAACCACACCCGATAGCACCTATGGCTGCCATTTCCCCCTCCTCTTCCAGCTCTGAGGAGGAATTTCTGCTAATGCGAGATTCCTATCAGTCTTTCCGCCTCCGCATACCCAGAGGGATCCTTCAGTCGGATGTTATGGTCAATTTCACTGTGTATCTTTCAGAGGCGCCTCCTATCAACCCCTCATGGCCCTCCCCTGCTTTTGACAGTCTCCAAAGCAACGAAATTCTACTGGGGGATATGCAAGGAAGAGTGCATAGGATGCCCCGTCCGCAGGCACCCACGGAACATGTCGACCAGCCTCAGCAGGCTCAGAACCAGGCGAACTCAATTTGTGATGAATCAATGCAAGAGATTCAGCCATCAATAAACTGTGTCCAAATTGGGAATGCGGAACCGGTTTTCGCTCTTCAGGGTTTGGAGGGGCATCTTCAGGTGGATGAGGAGTCCGTCAAATGGCTCGATCCGCCCAGCTCGATGCAAAGGCAACCGCCAACTTCGCCCAGTCACCCTTCCTGAATTTGTTCGAAGGCGTTTCTCCAGGTTTCTGCATTTTTGTTTTTTTGCTATTGTCTATGTTGGTCAACTCCTCAATCTCGCTCAGTTCCTGTTCTCGGCCCTATAGTGGCAGCTTGTTAAAAGTTCGAGTTAGCAAGGTAATAGAGTCGGTTTTTGTGAACTATAATGTTGTCCAAGGTGCACATCTGGACAATTTTTGTAATGCTGTCTCAAAGGTCTGTTAGTCTGTCCCAGCTGTCTCAGTTTGAGGGTGGCCTTGTCCCCCTCCGTTGATGTAATTTATGTAAATACTTTTCCTGCTTAATATAGAAGTTACTTTTACCCAGAAAAAAAAAAAAATTTAATTGCGGGCACTTTCTCAATCAAAGGAATAATTGAGAAAATAACAATTCTAGTATTTATCAATATGAGTAATAATCAGACAATAACATTTTATTTTAGTTTGACTTAATTAGCATTACTACTATTTTCAAGAAAAAACTAAGATTTTTCTTCTAGTTTTGGTAATAACCAAAACATGAGTCCAAATTAAAATCAACATTCTCCTTTATTGAATCCAATAATTTCTTTAGTAGTGATTTTGCATTGTTTTTTTTACCGTGCCTTATTTCTCGAGTTTGAATACCTGTAGCTTCAACCTATATTAGATATGACACTACATATAGTTGCAACCTATACTACATGTGACACTAGATACATGAGGACATATAATTCACAAAATTTACTTCCACGATTTAATTATTCATAGAAAACATAATTTCAATTATCACTTATTATTTTTGTACTAACTCAAGATTTAAGAACTTATCTCAACAGTTGGGATATATACCAAGAGCTTTCTCAAAACCTCCCAACCATAAGCTATATATTTATCTAGTTAACCTCAAGTTACTGCCCCTTTAAGTCAAATTAACAACACCCTCTGCAAACCCAGGGATCTTTTATTTCTCAAACCCTGAGCATAATACTATTATCTGCCAGGGTTTCACTAATCATTTCTGCTTCTCAATAAAGTATTTTCCTCATCTAGATTAAATGGTGTTTTTCTTAAATTATCATTCTCTGAGTACTTTTTCTTCTCTTTTCCCCTCTTTTATAAGGAATTTTTTTTTACTTTTTCTTCTCTTTTCCCCTCTTTTATAAGGAATTTTTTTTTTTTTTTTTTTTCAATGGGATATAACTACTTTTAACTATTTTCTGACCGGTGAGAATTTAACTCTTCAAGTGGCCCTTTTCATTATTATTATCATCATAAAAATTTAATGTCTTTTTCTTTTTTAAACATTTACCAGATGTCTTTTTATTTAATTTATAATAAATAAATCAAAAACATAATTCCTATCGTTTAAATTTATCCATATTTATCAACAGTTACAAAGTTTATCTATGGAGTTTCTGAGTCATATCACCAGAGACAAGACATCTCTCCCCCACTAAGAGGGACACCATCCTCGGTGTATTCACATTCCTTTGTTCATTCGAATCATTTTGGGAAATTCTTATTAATGGTGTTCCAACATCTATTCTTGTTCATACATAAAATGTAAACAAAATATCACAACATGCCTCCTTTAGCAACACTACATATTCTATCAAGCATGTCTATCTTTATTTCCCCTGGCACAATTACACATACTTTTCCAAATGAAAACCACTACAAATATCCATATTAGTTTAAAAATTACAAGCGCATTAGCTGTGATTTTTATACATTTCGGTGTATAAGCTTTACTCAAAGGAAACTAGCCCCATAACTATTTTATTTGTGTATACAATTATGCATTCCTTTTCCAAAAGAACTAATGCAACATAATTGTTTGTGTATAAGCACAGGCTCTTCCTTTCAAGAGACTAATAAAAATATTCATGTATCTTTTAAAAAAATCTATCTCAATAGTTCTTCTATCATGCAATTTTTACTTTTCATCAATTAGACATTATTCAAATTCATAAAAACAAAACAAAATCTCTATACTGACTTAAATAAATCATGGTCACTTGTGAAAAAATATTTAAGTATAGGTGGTTTCTAAGTTGTGGAAAGAACTCTAAGAGTGGTTTATCACCCCAACAATAAGCACCTAGGGTGGTTAAACAAACTCCAAGGGGTCCACCCTATAATGTATGATAAACAAATTCAATATAATCACAGTAATCACAACTACAATACTTTTATTCCTAGCATTTACAATCAAGTGGAATACTTTTAAATATCAATCATTAATGCAATGTGAAGTGATATTTTGATAAAAGTACTTCCACAAGTAATGAGGGATCACCTAGCTCTTCAATCATGAAAATGATTGATGATTCCATAAAATTCATATTGCCTTAGACCCCACTAAATACATTCACAAGTTTGCTAACATAATAAAGGAACTACGCTTCCTGTAATTCCTTTTCAAGCACTAGGCTCTTTTCTTTGTCAATATGTACATAAATTTCTTACATAACCTATACAAAGTTAATTTTTAGCATGTCATTTATCTAATTAGTTAATTTGTTATGATATGAAAACCACAGTGGCCAAAAGAATACTCCTCCCAACCAATGGAACTAGTTTCTGCAACCAAATTGAGCCATTTTCACATCCAAGACAGTTTTAGGACAATGACCAAACTTGGTCAATACAAGATTCCTCTTGACAGTGGCCTACCTATAACCCCCCAAACAACATCCTGTATTTTATTGGAGGGTTCCACAAGTCCTTCTCTTGCACTAGTGTTGTTTAGAATTTACTGTAGTTCTCTCCCACGGTAATTTTAACCAAATTTGGACTCATGGCATATATCTCCAGCCATGTTCTCTGGTCTATGAGGAATTTAGGTCTCAACAGCTCACTCTTTGGCCTCCTTGGTCTTCACAATTGTCCACAATTGTCTAGCATTTGAAATTCTCTTTAGCACATTTTCCCACTGTAATTTACATAACTGACCATATGCACGTTAACATTAATTCAAAAGGAACATTTACATACATCATGTATTCATACTTGACCATCAATGCAAGTCCCATAACATGTAAAAGTATATTTGACATGAATTAATAACTAACATATCTTATTATACATGCGGTTTTCATTTTTAATTTTCAATATAATAACAATCATGCAATTTAGAAAACCATTTACTATATTTTTCATATCAATAACATTAAACATTATACCTTCTCATGTGCAGTTGCAATTCATATTGCAATGTGTTACCTTTCATAGGTTCTTATGTTGCCACTAAGTTACCCTTGCTTAATCACATTAGCATCATTAGTCCCAATTATTTTTAATAAAACCATACTTTCTACAAATAATATTATATGCAGTTCATTCAACAAATGCATTCAGGATGTAACTCACTTTCAAAATGCATCTATGTTCTCAATATTTTAACATTGTAGAAAAATATGTTATGTTACTTTCAATAAACCATTTCTATATATTAAAAGTAATATAACCAGGATACATCCTCCACATGTTAAAACAAAGCTTCCAAAAAAAAAAAAACAACAACAACAACAACAACAATAATTAAGGGGGAATCTTTTAATCGTTATCGTTCACATAGTTCCTAACTCATGTAATATATCTTTTGTTAGGATATCTTCTTTTTTTCATCTGTACGTAGTTTCGTTCATATTCCAATGACCATGACAACCTTGACAAACATAATGACACATTCATCCATATATTTACTTATGTTCAATATTATCATATCTGTAATATGTAAATTGTTGGCATTATGATGCATGTGTTGTCCTTGATGGCAACTCACTTGTAGAAGATCAAGTATATGATAACTAGATGAATCTATAGGATAGATCAGAGGTGACAGAATAATGGAACAGAGATGAATCTATAGGTCAGATATGAAAAAATGATGGACAACATAATGGTAAAAGGATGTGACAGAATGCATGGCACTTGTGTTTACAAAATGCAGGGTAGTGCAAAGGAATGAGTTCAGAAGTAATGTACGGTGGAAAATCACATTATAACAGGTCTATTTAGAGGTAATAAAGTAATGGCACAGAAGAACAGGATGATATAACATAGGACTTCATATCAGAATCAAGAAATTGAGGAAAAAGAATGTTTTCATGTATGTTAAGTTGTATACGCGGGTTCGGTGTACAAAAAGAGCATATACAAGAGGGTTCACTGTACAAAAAGAGCATATACGTAGGCACACACTTTCACAAGATGAAAAGAGAATATGTTATTGAAAATTAAGGAAATTAAGGTGAAAGAATACCAATGGTCCATACCGTGGTATTAGCCCACAATATTGAGCAGAATAATGGTTACCTGATCCGTCTAAGAATACCACAGGTTCTAATTGTTGTTTTGGTCCAAGGTATTAAGAAAGGCTAAAACTATATAAGGAGGAAAACATCAAAGGGCTAAGCACAAGTAATGAATATCTTATGAAGTGGTAGATCAAAAGAAATTATGCATGTTAAAGGTTTCTGATGTTTTTCTTAATCTGGACTAAGTATGCACCTGAGTGTTTGATGATGGATGAGATCTAATGATGGATCGAGATCATATTGGTTTATCATTATGTGATCTGATAATGGATAGGCTAGATCTGAATTCTCTCACGTGATTTATCCTTTATATGTTATGATATGGGTATGTCTGAAGTCTGAAATAGCTACAAAGTTATAAGTAATTATTTTCATATCTATAAGCTAGTTTGCCTTGGTGAAGGCGCATATGCACACTAGTTTGGTTCTTCCAAGTAGCGTGTGAAAAGGAAAAGGCATGTTGTTCAGAGATGACTCATCTATCTAACTAGTGTTGTTGTTTTACTGTTGTCTATTAATGACGCCTTCATTAGATATGAAAGTAGAATTGATTGTATAAGGATATTGAGTCTGATTAATTGATTGATTAAGTCAGAAGGGTGATCTTTGCTGCTATCTGTTTAGAACTCTGTAAATTGATAGTAGATCTTCAGAATGTCACTGATTGATACAGTTTTGATTCATAAGTTTTATGATTCAGTATTTCTAGAGGTATACGCAATTTGGCCTAAAGGAAGTAGCATATACATGGAGGTTGGCTTCATTCAAGTAGCGTATACATTCTGACATATTATTTTAAGGTTGTAGTTGGTTCTGGTTATTGATGTAGTGTTCTGGGTTCAAATCTATGTACTGGTTATAGTGATATGTTTGTTCCAATTGACTGCTTGAATTTTTTATTAAGTTTCAGTTGATTGAGTTTTCAATGATTGATTGATTTAGTGGTGATTGATTCAAAAATTTATGATTGAGTGATTTAGTTATGTCATAGGTGATTAATTGATTCAGTTGTGGCTGATTCAAAGACTAATGATTGGGTTTCAGTTATATTAGAGATTGATGATTTGGTTTCAGTGATTAGTTGATGTAGATGTATTTGTTGGATGTCTTGTAGTGGTGATCGGTTTTGAGCTTCAATGTTACTAATGGGTCCGGTATGAACATTTGATGAAACATGGCCTACACATTGTATTGATGTGTACCAGGAGTATCCAGTCTGAAAATTTATGAAATGTGGTCCCTGGAGGATACTAAGGGTTGGAGCCTTCAGTGAGGAACTCGAAACTTCTTGCCAATGGTGGCTGGTAATTTGATTAGGGGGTTGGAGCTCCCTTCCAGTAGCAGCTGGAGAATGAGTCAAGAATTGTAGCCTTCTGTAGGCTAGCACCTATGTACTGGTAAACATATCGGCTAGTATAAGAACCAAGGGGTTGGAACTCCCTTCAAGTAGTAGCTAGAGAAGAAGTGAAGGTTGGAGCCTTCTATAGGCCGGCGCCAATGTATTGGTAAACATATTAGCCAGTACAAGAGCTAGGGGCTTGTAGCTCCCTTCTAGTAGAAGCTAGAGAATGAGAGAAGGTTGTAGCCTTCTCCAAATCAGTGCCTGCATACTGGTATGAGTTTGCACCAGTACAAGATTGTAAACATATTTTCTTTATAGTAAAAGAAGACAAAGATGACAACAGTAGGTGGTTTCTGTCCCGCATTGGGTTTCCACCTTAAATCTTGGTGTTCATGTTTGTTGCTTATGTGTGATGGTTTATTCTACATGGTTACTATTTAATGTTTAATAAAGTATTGGTGCACTGATTAAAGATCAACATATGATGAATTAACTGAATCATAAGTTCACTGAATATACGCTGGTTGGCTTAAGAACAGTTGTGTACACACGCCAGTTCCCTTAACTAAAGTGGTTTATATAAATATGATTATAAAATGAAAAATTTATTGATTTGTAATACTGATTCACACCCCCATCCCCCTCTTAGTATTATTCCAACAATTGGTATTAGAGTAGGTCCTTTGGCAGAGCGCTTGATCGCTAGAAGGAGATTCGTAGTAACAATGGGAAAGAAGTAAAAGAATAAAGCGCCTCAAAAGAAGAAGACATATCAAAGGAACTATGATAGTGGGAGAGATGATTGGCTATTATATGAAAGAAACTCTTCAGATTCAAAATCACCTCAAAATGAAGATGAACAAGCAAAAGAATTATCAGGTACAAATTTGTTGTCCTTTGGTGATACATTTCTCTATTCATTTGAAGAATAATGAATGTGACAACAAAACAACTAAATTTTCTCTTATGGGTGAAAGAGAAAGAAATCGAATAGAGGTAGAATTTAAAAATCTCATAGACACAATTAGAGATCAAAAAGATCTAATTGATAAAATGGAATGTGCTTACAAAGAAGAAGTTACCAGGTTAAAAGCTCAGTTAGAGGAAGGAAACAAAGTAAGGAAGAAGTACAAGGAAAAGGAAGATCAATATCAAAGGTTGCAGGATGAAGTGACATCATTGATAAATGAAGTAAATGAAAAGGATACAACTATTAAGAAACTTATAGAAAGATCCAGTTACTAATAAAGTCTTGAAGTTGAGATGGTCTCTCTAAAATAAGATCTTGAAAATTCAAATAAGCAGAATAAAGAACTACCTCAAGCAGATGAAGAACAAGAAAATGAGATTCTCAAATTAAGACAACAAGTGGAAGAAGGAAGAAAAGTTGAAGAAATCACAAAGAAGCAATATCTAGAAAAAGAAGAGCAATATCAGGTTGAGGTAAATATCTTAAAAGGTAAATTAGAAGAAAAGGATAAATTGTTACGATTTCAAGATAGTACTAAGATTTTGGATAATATTATTAGTATTCAAAGGTCTCCTATCATCACATCTGGTCTTGGTTTTCATGAAACTATTGAAGGTAAATCTAGCTCACAAGATGAGGCAAGGAACTCTAATGCAAAATATGAAATGCTCAACAAGGAGATAAAAGGTCAACCCCATCAACAACTAAGGAAAGAAAGACTTCAAATAAAATCATTTACTCCTAACTATGGAAGTGATAATTAGTTATTTCCTATGATGAATAATGTTGAATGTTTTATATGTCATAATTTTGGGCATGTTAAAGCAAGATGTAGAAGTAGAATAGTTCAAGCTAATAACCATCACACAAAAATATTATCAGCTTCCAGGTACTTGAAGGGATATTTTTTTATTGCAATATGTTTGGTCACAAAGCCATTGATTGCTTTAGAAGGAATATGAAACATATAAGATGTTATGCCTGTAACAAGTTTGGGCATATAGGAAAAGAATGCAGGAACAAATTTTGGCCAACATACCAAAAGGAGAAAACATCATCACACTCCAAGGTATGGAAGAAGAAGGAATTACAGTCAGAAAAACGCGGCATAGCTCAGTATATAGACAGAATAGACTCAGGAGGAACTGAAAGTATGAAAATTCAGTGTTCTAATTCTCATACACACTTATCATGAAGACAAGTCACGTATATACACAAGTTAGAAACTGCAAAGTCACGTATATGTTGGTTTTATGTAGAATTAGTAAGACAGACTCAAGAAAAGGGGTCTGATATGGTTCTGTCAATTATCAATTATCCTTTCTATTATGATCGATGATGATTACAGCCTGTTGATGATATGTACAAGTGATTTTGACCCTCATAAATTGTTGATGATTTGATGTATAATTGGTTGATGATGATGCCTTGATGATTCTTACTAATATATGCAATGTTCAGATCTGATAGTGAATAGTTAACACAGGTTCAGGGGGAGAATATGCTATGCTTCTAATGCATTATTGTCATTATGATTAGAAGTCCTTGGTACATAATGATGATGATGATGCTTATATTGTTAAAGTATTTAAATGATACATCATGCTATGTTGCAATCATGGGTTGCCTATGATAAAGTTTCAGATGATACTTATGTTGTTTGGGCCACATAGTTGTTATTCAGATCAGATTTATGGATGATTGTGGATGACTCTTTTGATTATGTATATAGTACATATGGTATGTTGCTTACGTGGTGATCTTCATAAGGTCAAGGAGAAGAACAAAGCTTGAGTACACATCTTCATTATTTGTTAAGTATCACTCATTTCTTTTATGCTACTATCATCATGCCTTCAAAGATGCATACTTTTCATATGGTGCAGGATTATTGTGGTTCTTGGCTCCCACATGGTATATTGGTTGAATATTATTGATATTGATGAAACCAAGAAAGTTTGGAAAATAATTGTGAGCTCATGGTTTTATTTTCACATTGATGAGAAGATAGGCACATATTGGTATCTCTATGATGGCTATATATATATATATATATATATATATATATATATATATATATATATATATATATATATAAATTATGCTTGATACATGGATGGTAGCTTAAATTACACATTGGTAAATAATGTTGGTTGGCCAAGAGAATGGTGTTATTGTAGGTTTCATGAAGACATATCTATTTGAAGACATGACTATTTGGAGACATGGCTTACTCACATAATACTTCTTACTTTATGATGATAGGCTTGATTCTCACATACGTTGATTATCATGGTTGATGCTTATCAGATGCGGGATGTTGGAAAAATCCCTAGTGAAGAGACATGGCTGATATATTGAGAGTTGTTAAGGAAAGATCATGTAGCTCTTGCTACGATGATGATGTTATGGTCATAGATGATGGCTATGGTGTTTTTATGTACATATGGTGATATGATATGAATGGTTTTGTGTTATTGCTTGGAGATATGATATATTCTTAGTTGATTCATAGAAGGCTATATTAAGGCTTTCCTAATAAGGAAATAGAGCAAGTTGATCTTGATGAAATCAAGAGGATGAGTTGATATCTATATGTGGCATACATTGTCACAGGTTGATGATATTTACATTGTCATATCTTGTGAACTGATGATGGACACATATAGGTTTCTTGTATGGATGCCTCTGATAGATTCCTATGGTGCATATCATATATGGTGTATGATAGTTGTTGATGACTTTCATGATCTTGTTTAGATATTTGGTCTTTGTTATAAATGTCTTGTATATCATTTTATGTAAATTTCATGTAAAGACCTATGATGCAATAATTGTCATATTCAGTCATGTATGGACTTTTGAAATCATGTCAAATATGTAATCCCACTTGGTTGAGTGGTTGAGTCATTTGGTGTATCCCCACTTGGTTGGGCGATTGATGTATGTATGATTCATTGGTGATACGAAGGTCATACTCACATAGTTGAGTTATAGAATCATGTTATTCTTTCAAAAATATTTCTACAGACTCTGCATATGCTTAGGTAGGGCATGGATGGTATAGTGCATCTCAGCATGTACTAAGGGAGAGTTTGATCAGAGAATTCAGCATGTGCCTAGAGGGAGCATGATCATTGTTCATATTCAACAGTTCATATACATAAGTCTTAATTTAACATTGGTCAGTCAGCCCTTTTCCCTTGATGTCAAAGGGGGAGAGTGGCTTGGTGTTTGGAGAGTATCTTGATGTCTTGATGTTATTTACTGGTTGTGGTGACCAAACACCAAAGTGGTTCCCATCAAGTCCAAAGGGGGAGATTGTTGGCATTATGATGCATGTGTTTCCCTTGATGGAAACTCACTTGTAGCAAATAATGTATATGATAACTAGATGAATCTACAGGACAGATCAGAGGTGACATAATGCATTGCAGTTATATTTACAAAATGCAGGGCAATGCAAAGGAATTAGTTCAGAAGTGATGTACACTGGCAAATCACATTATAACAGGTCGATTCATAGGTAACAGAGTAATGGAACAGAAGAACAGGATGATATAACATAGGACTTTATATCATAATCAAGAAATTGAGGAAAAATAATGTTTTCAGGTATGTTAAGTTGTATACGCAGGTTCACTATAAAAAAAAAGAGCGCATACAAGCAGGTTCACTATACAAAAAGAGTGTATATGTATGCACGCAGTTTCATAAGAGGAAAAGCATGAATGGGATTGAAAATTAAGGAAATTAGGTGAAAGAATACCAAGGGTCCATACCATGGTATTAGCCCACAATATTGAGCGGAATAACAATTACTTGATCTCGTCTAAGAATACCACAGGTTCTAAGTGATGTTTTGGTCCAAGGTATTGAGAAAGGCTAAAACTATATAAAGAGGAAAAGATCAAAGGGCTAAGAACAAGTAATGAATATCTTATGAAGTTGTAGATCAAAAGAAATTATGCATGTTATGCGTTTCTGATGCTTTGCTTTATTTCCGACTAAGTACGCACCTGAGTGTTTGATGATGGATGAGATCTAGTGATGGATCAGGATCATAATGACTTGTCATTATGTGATTTGATAATGGATAGGCTAGATATGAATGATATCACATGTTTTATATTTTGTATGTTATGATCTGGGTATGTCTGAAGTCTGGAATAGTTGCAAAGTTATAAGTAATTATTTTTATATCTATACATTGGTTCGTCTTGGTGAAGGCGCGTATACACATTGGTTCAATTCTTTCAAGTAGTGTATGAAAAGGAAAATCCTATTGTTTAGAGATGACTGATATATCTTACCAGTGTTGTTTTTTTACTGTTTTCTTTCAATCATGTCTTCATTAGATCTGAAAGTAGAATTGACTGTATAAGGAGATTGAATGTGATTTAATTTATTGATTAAGTGAGAAGGGTGATCTTTGCTACTATCTTTCTAGAACTCTACAAATTGACAGTAGATCTTTAGAATGTCACTGATTGATACATTTTTGATTCAGAAGTTTTATGATTCAGTATTTTTAGAGTTATACACAGGTTGGGCTAAATGAAGTAGCATATACATGCAGCTTGTCTTCATTGAAGTAGAATATGCATTCTGACATATGATTTTTGAGGTTGGAGTTTGTTCTGGTTATTGATGCAGTGTTCTGGTTTTAGATCTGTGTATTGGTTACAGTGATGTGTCTGTTCCAATTGATTGGTTGAATTTTTTATTAAGTGTTGGTTGATTGAGTTTTTAGTGATTGATTGATTCAATTGTGATTGATTCAGAAATTGATGATTGAGTGATTCAATTATGTCAGAGGTGATTGATTGATTCAGTTGTGGTTGATTCAGAGATTGATGATTGGGTTTCAGTTATATTAGATATTGATGATTTGGTTTCAGTGATTGGTTGATGCAGATGTATTTGTTGGATGTATTGCAGTGGTGATTGATTTTAAGATTCAATGTTACTAATGGGTCCGGTATGAAAATTTGATGAAACGTGGCCTACACATTGTATTGATGTGTACCAGGAGTATCCAGTCTAAAAATTTATGAAACATAGTCCCTGGAGGATACTGAGGGTTGGAGCCTTCAGTGAGGAACTCAAACTTTCCTGCCATTAGTGGCTGGTAATTTGATCAGGGGGTTGGAGTTCCCTTCTAATAGTAGCTGGAGAATGAGTGAAGGTTGTAGCCTTGTGTAGGTCAGTTCCTATGTACTGGTAAACATATCAGCTAGTATATGAGCCAGGGGTTGGAGATCCCTTCCAGTAGAAGCTAGAGAACGAGTGAAGGTTGGAGCCTTCTGTAGGTCGACGCATACATACTGGAAAACATATTAGCCAGTACAAGAACTAGGGGGTTGTATCTCCCTTCTAGTAGAAAATGGAGAACAAGAGAAGGTTGTAGCCTTCTACAGATGGGTGCCTATGTACTGGTATGAGTTTGCACTAGTACAAGATTGTAAACATATATTCTTTATATTAAAAGAAGATAGATACAACTATAGTAGGTGGTCTTTCTCCCGCATTAAGTTTTCACCTTAAATATTGGTGTTCATGCGTTTTGCTTATGTGTGATAGTTTATTTTGTTATTACTACACATGGTTATTGTTTAATGTTTAATAAAGTATTGATGCACTAATTAAAGATCAACATATGATGAATTAACTGAATCATAAGCTCATTGGATATACGTTGGTTGCCTTAAGAATATTTGTGTACACACGCGAGTTCCCTTCACTGAATTAGCATATATAAATTTGATTATGAAATGAGAAAATTATTGATTTGTAATACCGATTCAACCTCCCCGCTCTCAGTATTATTCCCAACAATATGTGTACAATTAAAATCAAGGTTAATGGAATTCCCTTTTACATCATTCCCATGGAATCAATATGCCTACTTGGTGGTCACATTATTGTGTTTGCTCTCAATTTTAGCCTTGATCAGTTCCATCGTTGCCCAGATTTGCAGAAAGCTATGATTTTGATATAATTTTATAAACCTATTTCAACATCATATCCATGTGCCCTCTTAGTTTTTTGTTTCTAGACATAATCCAACATACTGTTATCACTTTGATTTTTTACAAGAGATTCTTAAAATATTTTTTTGGTTTTGTTATATTACTATATTATCATGATATTATATCCTATCTTGCCAACACTTCGCGAAAGTTGATAAGATGGAATTTTTGTTGTATCACATAATTACCAACTTCCACACACTCCCTTTTCATAGAAAGTATTACTACCCATTATTTATGTCATCATCCTTTAAGTTGTTTTGATATCCAAAGTTGAAAATTTAGACTGTAAGTAAGTTAATTCAACACTCTTAAAATAAGATGTCAATCAAAAAATTTTGGAAAATCTCCACAAATTTTGTCTCTTTCTATATAAGCATTTGACTAATTCTCCACAATTTTATCATCCTTGAAGACCAACTTTCTAATGATAGTCATGGGGCATACTCATAATCATAAGTTACAATATTTAGCATGATCATATGTGAGTTATGTTGCTATTGTATTTTTTCCCGTGATGTAGACATTTTTTATGACCAATTCAGTTGTAACACATTAATATTGGGTATCTTCTACATTTGCACTAGACTTTATTCTACATAATATAGAGTTATCCACCCTCTTTTCAACACTTTTCAACGGAATTTATGCCCCTATTGATAATTTTTCATACCTTTTACTATGTGTTTATATTATCAGGCTAGAATATTTATAGCAAAGGTTCCCAAACCTTCTTTGCCTTTATGGGCAATCATTATTTCAACTGGGCTCCTAGACATCTAAGTAGGGACTCTTTTAATACATAATTAGTTGCATACCATACATCAATTTATATCTTAAGACTCACATTAATTCTCTAACCAAACAATACAATACCCTTTTGATTCTTCTAGGATTACAAAAATAATACACTGAGTGTTACATATTTTTTTCCATATTTTTTTCCATATTTTTTTTTATATGATAACTTCAATTTTCCAACCTTTCTAATTTTCATTTTTTTTTTGCACAGATCAACCTTAACTTAAGTCATTTTAGATTACCAACACCATCCTTCCTCTATTATTGTCCACAATTTCTACCCACACTGTACAATTCCCATGGAATTTACTGGATCCACTATATATAATTACTTAGTCCACTTTCCCACCTATTTTTTATAATATTGCTTTTAAGCGTACTTATTTTTTCACATTCATAACCACATATATTTACTTTACTGATAATAATCATTTCTATGCATCGGCTTGGACTTAACGTCAGAGGGGAAGCTCCTCTCAGGTAAATTTGTCTTTCCTTTCGATGTATTTACTCTCTAACTCCAGAGTTACAATAGTATAGGTGTAATCTGATAGAGTGATTCCATTCTATTTTACTAAATATGTCTGACTATACTTACATCCATTCTATTTTACTAAATATGTTTGACTATACTTACGTCCATTTGGCTCTACGTTTTGTCCATATCCCCCTTCTATGCTTGACTCTTAGTGAGGGTACTCTATACTCTTACAATTAGCTATTTTCCTCACCCAGAATATATAAGTACGATGTTTAGGTATTGATCTGATAATCACCCTATGAGTGACCTCAGTAAAGATTTATTTAACAGAAGGTATTATAGACTCATGTGCTAGTGTGTGTATTCTGTGTTATTGAAACAATGGATCGATCAAATTGCCAATACACAGACATTTTGAATGGAAAGACAACAGAGAAATTCCGTAAGCAAACACAAAGACACAAGCAATTTTTAATAAGGAGTTCACCCTATTCTCCAGGGCTACGTCTCCGGTCCAGCTTCAGTGGTGGCCTTGTTTTATTATGTCTTTGAGTAGAGAAATTACAATACAGGGACTCAATATGAGTTCTCCTAAAGCAGATTTTGCTTGGCAGGGTGGTTCTTGGATTCCCCAAGCCACTTGGAGTACACAGACTCTTGCTTTTCCTACCCGCTCTGTGACCCTCGGTCTACAGTGGAAAGAGCCAATTGTGATGCTCAATCCGGACAGATTCCTCTATGGGAAGGCTTGATTCTTCAAGCTCTCTGGTGTTCGATGCTGCATGTGGTCAACTCGGCCCTCTATCTCCTCTGCTTGGCGTTACTGCTCTCTGTTCTCAGTCCTCCTCTCAGGGTTCACTGTTCACTGTCTCTCTTGGTCACTTGGACTCTTTGATCTGAATCCCCCTTCTAATCTCCCATTCGACTGCCTCCGTTCATGGCTTTAATCATTCGATCCTCGGCCTGTTCGTTTCGTCTTCTTCTTGCGTCAATTCGCCTGTCGCCTATGTGCTTGGAATTCCCTATTCGGTATCAGCATAACACTCAGGAAGTAGCCACGTGTCTCCATCAGAACTGCGCCAGCCTGCTTATCGATTCGTTGCTTTCTCCACCGTGGCAGTCAACAGATTCCAAATCCTCTTAAATCGCGGCTTTATCCCCTGTCAATTATGCTCTGTCTATCAGGCACAATCTCAGCCATCCAATCTGGGCTCCTCCAGATCCAACGTCATTCGCACGTCGAGCATGGTTGACTTGCTCGACCAATAACCCGCGATCACGGTGGTTTTTCTCTCTCCTCCGCTGCCATGCATCGATCGCTGATTGTGATCGCTCTGCTTCCTCCAAAACCTCTTACCGTTCAAGGGAGTCCTGATCAAACCCCTGGTTTCATGGCCATGGGTCCCACCATTGTACATTTGCGCTTTTTCCTTTTTCCACCCGCGGTCCTCTGGCTCCCCGATGTGACTAAGTGCTTAAACCCTACCATTTCAGCCCTGTTTTCCCAGCGATGCACGTTAGCACTAACGTGCATCGAAAACCAGCTCCTTTTCCCATTCTGGGGCTCCCAGGGGATATTTTGACCTCTTGCACAGTCTCCATGGGCCTCAGTTAGCGTGCTTTGACCGAGGTCCTCGTCGTTCCACATCGGCTGCCATGGCCACTGGTTCAAGATGTTTTCGATTGCTGTTTTGGATTCTTCAAGGATTTGTTCAACCTGTTTTAGTCACGGTTCTATGACAGTCGTTTATGGATCCGATTCGGATCACGGCCTCCCAACTAAAAAGCTTTTGGACCACCAAAAGTTGGTTTTCTTTTAAGCATCGACTAAGTGAGGAAATTGCTGTCTCACTTGTCCAATCTCAATCCACTTCGCATTGCTCAGCT
This sequence comes from Pinus tabuliformis, assembly GCA_031772625.1. Taxonomy (NCBI): domain Eukaryota; kingdom Viridiplantae; phylum Streptophyta; class Pinopsida; order Pinales; family Pinaceae; genus Pinus; species Pinus tabuliformis. The sequence goes on from CM062808.1 coordinate 667,172,569, forward strand.
TCGAACCTTTAAGCCCAATTCTAAGGTATTCCACCTGTCCACTACGCATCGCCCTTACCTTTTTGTCCAACACTGTATCTTCCTGTAGCCCATTAAGATATTCCAGTAGTAGATCATCAACAGAAGGCAATTGACTCTGCTCTTTAGGGTCCTCAATCATTGAAGGTTCAAACAATCTCAAGCAATCTGCATTCATGACTGAGTAGATGTGCATGTAAGCTGGCAGATCAAGGCGAAAAGCATTTTCACCAATCTTCTCAAGTATCCTGAAGGGTCCATACCTAATAGGTTTTAGCTTCTTACCTTCACCTTGCATCTTGTCCTTGCTGATATACAGCCAAACTTGGTCTCCAACTTGAAAACTATGCTCCATTCGATGCTTATCATGCCTTGCCTTGTACTTGGCCTAGCTCTTTTCCAGCTGTTCCTGTACTGCCTAGTGGATCTCCTAGATCTGTTCAATGAACCTAGTTGCTTCGTCCACATCAATATGTCCATCAACCATGGTATCTTTACCAAAGACAAAATCCAAGGGAGACCTTGGTATGAAACCAAAGCAGGTCTCAAAAGGAGATCTCTGTGTAGAAGAGTGTTTGGCTCTATTGTAAGAATGCTGCACATAGCACAAGTGCTCATCCCAAAGCTTAGGATGTTTGCTACAATATCCTCTCAGTAACTGGATCACTGTCATGTTTACTACTTCTGTCTGGCCATCTGTTTGTGGATGAAAGGCTGTGCTTTTCTTTATTTTGGTGTCCATTAGTTCCCACATACTGGACCAAAACTTCCCCACAAATCGGGTGTCTCGATTAGATATAATAGAAGTGGGTAATCCAAAATGAATCCATACATGTTCGAAGAATAATTTTGCAGTTTGTTCAGCTGTAATCTGTTTGCTACAGGGTATCAAAATACACATTTTGCTGAACCTATCCACAATAGCACATAGATAATCATGACCTTTCCTATCTTTGGGTAGTCCTCCAACAAAATCCATGGAAATGCTCTCCCAAGGGTGAGAGGGAACTCGCAATGGAGTGTACAAGCCTAGTTTTCTGTTGTTGGGCTTGCTTTTAGCACACATAGCACACCCCTTTACATATCTAGAAACTGTCTCATTCATTTTTGGCCAATAACAGAACCTTTGTAGCTATGCAACTGTTTTACTTATCCCAAAGTGACCTGATATCAGAGAAGTGTGTGCTTCCCTAATTATCTTTGCTCTCTCAGTTTGTGGAATGCAGAGTTTCCCACAATGATATAAGAGTCGGTCCTTCACATGATAGTCCAATTCTTCTACTCTCTTGCCCTAACTCAAAGTTGCATATACATCTTTAAAGTCCATGTCCTGAGAATATTGTTCTATGTAGCTTTCATGTAGCACAGAATTATGCTTAAGGATGGTAGATGCATTTATAATGGGTCTAGATAACATGTCTGCAACCTTGTTATGTATGCCCTTTTTATATCTGATGACTAAATGAAACTGTTGTAGAAAACCCATCCATCTGTAATGTCTTGATTGTTGCAACTTAGTTTTGGAGTGTAGATATTGAAGTGGCTGATGATCAGTATGTATTACTATTTCTTTGCCCATTAAATAATGTTTCCACTTTTTCACACTCTGAACTAATGCATACAATTCTTTATCATAGGTAGGATAGTTAACTACTGCAGGATTAAAATTCTCAGAATGATAACATATGGGTTTACCGTGCTATATCAACACTGCTCCCATGGCATAGTCACTGGCATCAATTTGTATCTCAAATGGTCTTTGTAGATCTAGCAATGCTAGTACAAGTGCTGTACTAATTTTGTCTTTCAAGGTGTTGAAGGTTTTCTGCTGTTTGCCTCCCCACTAAAACACTTTGTTCAATCCTATCAAAGCATGTAAGGGAGCTTCAATTGAGGAAAAGATTTAAATGAACTTCCTCCAATACTGTGCTGCTCCTAAGAAGCTTCTCACTTCTGTAGCAGACTTGGGTTTAGGCCAGTTTACAATGACTGCCACTTTAGAGGGATCTATTTTCAATTCACCTCCCCCTACTATATGACCCAAATAATTTAGAGAGGTTTTGCCAAATTCACATTTTGAGAGTTTAACATAAATTTTTTCTCTTTTCAAAACATCTAATGTCTGCTTAACATGCTTTAAATGTTCTTCCCACATTTTACTAAAAATCAGAATGTCATCCAGATACACAATAACAAAATCATCAAGAAAAGGTCTGAGTACATCATTCATTAATCTCATGAAAATAGTAGGGGCATTGGTCAACCCAAAAGGCATAACCAGCCATTCATACAATCCCTGCTTTGTTTTGAAAGCAATCTTCCATGCATTTTTCTCTGCAACTCTGACCTGATGGTATCCACTATGCAAATCCAGCTTGGTGAAATAAACAACTTCCTTCAATTGATCTAAAAGATCATCTATGCGAGGAAGGGGATAACGATTTTTTATCATTATTTTATTCAGTGCTCGGTAATCAAGGCACATTCTCCACTAGCCATCTTTATTTCTCACCAAAATGATTGGTGACCCACATGGTGATGTGCTAGGCCTGATGAACCCTTTCTCGAGCAACTCCTGCACCTGCTTCTTGATTTCAGCATTCTCTAAAGCAGATAACCTGTACATCCCAATGTTAGGCAAAGGAACATCTTGCTGCAAAATAATATCATGTACTTTTTCCTTTTTGGGTGGCAGACCTTGAGGTTCTTGAAACAAGACATCATACTCTAAAACAATATTTTCTATATCAGCTTGCTGATCAGAATTACAGCCCTCAAATACATCAGTTTTATCAGTTTTCTTTTCTTTTACAACCATTAGTAAGAATTGTTTGCATGAATTTATCATTCTTTTCATTTTTCCTAAGTTTATGAGAGTATAATTATTCTTGAGCTTATGAGCTCTTACAAAGTATTCGATTCCATATTTAACAAGTAGATACTTGTTCTCAACTCTATAGAAAATAACCTTTCTATCATACAAGTAGTGACTCCCTAAAACAATTCCACATATATCCAAAGGAATTACATCTAACTCAACCTCATCTACAAATGCTGACCCAAAAGAAAACTTGAGTTTGCACTTTCTAGTCACTTGTAGTTGTGCTTTATCATTCAACCATCCTAATGGGTATGGCTTCTTATGAGGTGTAGTTGCTAATCCCAATTTCTTTACAATTGCTTCAGAAATCAGATTTACTTGTGAGCCGCTATCAAACAAAGTATCAATCTTTTGATAATTGGAAACAACTCGAATATGGAAAATCTCACACCCTTTTCTCTCATGTTCTTCATCAATAATAGACTGAGTAGAATTACTAGTAGATGCTTCAGAATTCTTACCTTTTATACCTGTGGCTGCTATGATTGTTTCATCTCCCGAGTCTGACCCCAAATCCTTCTGAATAACTGCAGCAGTCGTCTTCTTCTTACCTTCGTACTTCTTAGGTTTCAGCTCTGGATGCATAATCCAACAGTGCTCATCATCATGCCCCTCCTTTTTATAGTGAGTGCATGAAGCTTTGCCTTTTTGTGCAGTGTTGGCCTTCCTTGTTTTCCATTTTTGCTTTCTTTTCTCCTTGCTTTTGCTTACAGTGGGTTGGGATGGTCCCCCAACTTCTAAATTTCCATTCTTTCCTCTTGCTTCTAGATGAGTAGCTTGTACAGATACCTCATCTATACTAGTGGGATTAAACATGAGGATAGTGTGCCTCATGTAGCTGTGTAGACCCCCAATGTACTTCAAAAGAGTTTCTAGTGAGTCTAATGAAATACCTAACATCAATGCTCTCTTTCGGAACTCTTGAGTATACCCTTGTACACTTTGCCCTTTCAACTGCCGAAGAGTTTGCCAACTCATCATGGCTTGTTGCATGTAGGCCAATGGATAGAACTACTTTCTGATGGTAGAAACAAAGTCACTCCAGATAGAGATGGTCTTACCATGCTTCTTCACATCAGCTTGGGTTCTGCCTTCCCACCAAACCAAGGCAGTGCCTCCTAGGCGTAGGCTTGCCAGCTGAATCTTACTCTTGTCTGAGTCTATGTTCTGCACCCTGCAATACACATCAATTTGTCTTATCCAGTTGTCCAACTTTTCAGCATTCAACTCTCCATCATATATAGGCAAATCAAATTTAACATCTAACTTAATCAAAGATGCTTTCTTATTATGCACAGGGCTACTAGGAGGTGTAGGGAAGCTTTCTTCTTTTCCCTTCCCTTTGGAGTGGTCATGGGAATGAGGTTCATCTTCTTCTTTATCTTGCTTAGAGCCTGATGAATCCTCACCCCTATGCTTTCTAAAGTCCCTATACATTTCTTCCACCATGGACTTTATAGCTAGGAAAATTTCTAGGAATTGAGGGTCTGGCCCTACAAAACCTTCTTCTGACATTGTCTTTTGAGAATAGACTCTCCCAATTTCAAGATTAGTTTCCACCAATTCTCCTTCTCCTAATTTGAGCTTTGATCTAGTGATCATTCACAGCTAAACCAACACAAGCTTGTCTAACCTTACAGCCTAGAGCTCTGATACCACTTGATATGATAATCACCCTATGAGTGACCTCAGTAAAGATTTATTTAACAGAAGGTATTACAGACTCATGTGCTGGTGTGTGTGTTCTATGTTATTGAAACAATGGATTGATCAGATTGCCAATACACAGACATTTTGAAAGGAAAGACAATAGAGAAATGCAGTAAGCAGACACAAAGACACAAGTAATTTTTTATAAGGAGTTCACCCTATTCTCTAGGGCTACGTCTCTAGTCCAGCTTCAGTGGTGGCCTTGTTTTATTATGTCTTTGAGTAGAGAAATTACAATACAGGGACTCAATATGAGTTCTCCTGAAGTAGATTTTGCTTGGTAGGGTGGTTCTTGGATTCCCCAAGCCACTTGGAGTACACAGACTCTTGTTCTTCCTACCCGCTCTATGACCCTCAGTCTATAGTGGAAAGAGCCAACTGTGATGCTCAATCCAGATAGATTCCTCTATGGGAAGGCTTGATTCTTCAAGCTCTCTGGTGCTCGATGTTGCCTGTGGTCAGCTCGGCGCTCTGTCTCCTCTGCTTTGCTTTACTGCTCTCTGTGCTCAGTCCTCCTTTCAGGGTTCACTGTTCACTATCTCTCTTGGTCACTTGGACTCTTCGACCTGAATCTCCCTTCTGATCTCCCATCCGACTGCCTCCATTCATGGCTTTAGTCATTCGATCCTCGGCCTGTTCGTTTCCTCTTCTTCCTGCATCGATTCGCCTATCGCCTGTGTGCTTGGAATTCCCTGTTCGGCATCAGCATAACGCTCAAGAAGTAGCCACGTGCCTCCATCGGAACTGTGCCAGCCCACTTGTCGATTCGTTTCTTTCTCCACCATGGCGATCAACGGATTCCAAATCCTCTTAAATCATGGCTTTATCCCCTGTCAATTCCACTCTGTATATCAGGCTCAATCCCATCCATCTGATCTAGGCTCCTCCAGATCCAACGTCATTCGCACGTCGAGCACGGTTGACTTGCTCGACCAATAACGCGCGATTGTGGTGGTTTTTCTCTCTCCTCCACTGCCACGCATCGATCGCTGATTGTGATCGCTCTGCTTCCTCCAAAACCTCTTACTGTTCAAGAGTGTCCTGATCAAACCACCGGTTTCCAGGCTGTGGGTCCCACCATCATACATTTGCACTTTTTCCTTTTTCCGCCCGTGGTCCTCTGGCTCCCCGATGTGATCGAGTGCTTAAGCCCTACCATTTCGGACCTGTTTGCCCAGCGACGCGCGTTAGCGCTAAGTGCTAACACGCATCGAAAACCAACTCCTTTTTCCACTCCGGGGCTCCCAGGGGCTATTTTGACCTCCTGCGCAGTCTCCATGGGCCTCAGTCAGCGTGCTTTGATCAAGGTCCTCGTTGTTCCACGCCAGCTGCCATGGCCACTGGTTCAGGCTGTTTTCAATTGTTGTTTTGGATTCTTCAAGGATTTGTTCGACCTGTTCTAGTCACGATTCTATGACAGTCGTTTATGGATCCAATTCGAATCAGGTATATACAACCAAGGCAATAATGTTTCCTTTTCTTTGATAAGTATAGAAATACACTACACATTACACCTAAATTGGTACCCAATTCCATTGTTCATTGAGTCATATAATTATGTAACTTTGCAACTCAACTTTACCCCATTTTTTTATACTACTAATTACCTTCCACTTCCCTGTCTTTTACTAATCCCCACAAACATGCTATAGGAGGTGACACTTCATATCCTAAGTGCATCTAGGACTTCTTTTCCACCTTGAAAGGTCCAGCAATAATTTCTACCTTTATTATTTTTCTTACCTTTTAATCCTATAGGATACAAACGATATTTTTGTTAATTTTTGTGCTCTGGATTGGCCTTTAGGCCTCATATTTGAACCTGTAGCTCTGATACGACTTGTCATGTCCCCACTTCAAAAAAAAATATTTTTATTTCAAAACTTAATTATAGAATTAAGGAATTGTTATCACAACAAGTTATTAATCACAAAAAGAGAGGTTCGTGCTTTAATTTGTCATAACTATTCATCTTACACACATATTTTCATCTTTGTCACATCTCCTTTTAAACAAATTTCATGAGGATTTTTTTTTTCTTTTAATTCATTAAACAAACTCAATAACTTGATACAATAATACATTCATCTCTACGATGATGTGTTTTCCTTACAATTTTTCCCTTTTTTCTCTTTTTCTTTTATTTCTACCCATGAGAGTAATAGATACAGTTGGTACATCATTATCTAATTTGTAATTGAAAGTTAAAACCTATATCATGTATTTCTATTTTTAAATCATCATATCCACAAAGTTATTCTTCCACAATTGTTAATATTTAAATAAATTGTTTTGTTCCACTATATCCTCCACTTAGAGAATTATAAGATTATTAAACTAAATTTCGGTAAGGTGTTATGCTATATTTCAAAGTTCATTCATTATAGCTCATAGCATGGATATTTTGTTACTACCAAAGTCTCGAAGGATACCCACATCATACGCCTATTGGCATGAGCTATGTTTACTTGTTCGAGTTGGCACCAGACTTATTTGATAACACATATCAGTCAAAATTTACATGGTTCATATGGTATGTATATATTTTTGGTTGATTTCGTGACTCTTTTTCGATTGAAAAAACCCTAGTCTACTCCTCTATAAGCTTTATGTGACATATAATTCATCATTGTCATTCTACACTTAAATAATGTGTTTAATAAATTTGTTGGACAATTTATGGTGGTTGTGCTAGTATTGTGCATGATTGTTGGCATTGATGTCAACCAGATTGGTGAGAATTCATGGCTCAGATGGATTCCTATAGTTGCAGGCTTCATGGAGAAGATCATTACTGTGGGTATGATTTCAGTTATCTAGGGAGTCAATGAGCAAAGAATTTTGCAGTCATCTTCCAAGTAGCAGAAGGACTCAAAGCCTCATTTGGACCCTCTCCATTGGAAATTGATATGAATAATATTTCCAACGACATGAGGAATCCCATAAATGGATTCTTTCTTAAAAATTTATGGCATGTTGAAGTTCATGGATTTGAATCCTTAAGCGGGAAAGAATATCAACATATCGAAGTTCAGTTGTCCAGTATATCATGATATCAGAGATCGGCGGTCCAACATATCAGTATATTAGAGGTCCATAGACATCATGCGTATCAGTGATTGCACATCGGCACATGAGGCATATTGAAAATCGGAGAATCAGAACTTCTTCGTGTGAACCATTTAAAAAGTTGCAATATGGGTCAAGCATTGATAACATTAAAAACTGATGGGAACGTCAATAAAGGATTAAAAAAGTATTTCATCACAAAACCAAAGGTGTGCGGGCCCTTTTCTCTCTCCTCTAACAAGAGACATGGTAGCATATGATTGGTTGTGATAAAGCTACAGTGGCATCTGACGTTAGCATGACGTGGTGGTACGGAATGGCACGTGGCAGGAATTTTTGGTGTTTTGAGGTGGCTTAAGGGGGGAAATATGGGTGACACATGTCACCACTCATGAGGTTCCATGTGGAAGTGATGACATCATATCGAAGATGGCATATGAGAGTTTGAGGATGTTGGTACTTTGTAACACTTGATATGTGAAAACGTTTCGATAAGGGACCTTTGATATTTGGTTGGCACATGGTCTAGAAGAACTTAAAGAACCAGGGGTGGATAGTTGTTAACAAATGGAGAATATCCCCGAGCATGAGTTTAAATTCTCTAGGACCTCAAGCCTAAGCGGCAGGTCATGACCCTCAGTCCTATGGTGAGAATTGTGTTAAGGGCTAACTAGAAGGGACTCGCCATATTGGAGGTTGGAAATCGACAGATTATAATACAACACCACTGTGAATATTGCGATATGAAATTACTTCGATAAGGAAGTACAAAGCTTTAAATAATGTATGGGATAGGAGCTGTGATATTGAATGAAGGCATGGAGGAGTTGGTAATTGAAAAGGGCTAATCCTGTAGAAGACTCTCTAACAAGAAACCGTGGAAAACATGGGTAGCATAAGTGAATTTGAGTACTTGAAGGAAGCGATAAAATGCTTTGCGCGCACATATTCAACCATTTAAGAGGAGGTGCGAGACTCATGAAGTAGGTTGTGGGATACCTGAGAATTAATTTCTTAGCATGGATCTCCACGCAGTGAGACAATAAGGAATGAACGATCGATCTCTATTTCTACACTATGACTAGAAACTGACAAGAGACGCAACAACGACAATCAAAACTATGCCTAAGTACAGCTCGGAAGCCAAAGGACATGTAGTGGAATCCACTTTACACAGAGTGTCTCAGTAGAACAAAACCATCGTTTGTAATGGAGAAGAGTGGGGAGTTGAGTAGATGTGAGAGAGTACTAAGTTGTGAGTGAAGCACATAGTGACAGTGAGGTTGAAGCACCTGAGAGGCCTTTGTCTAATAGGGTAGCAAGAGCAGCGAGAGTGCTATGTGTAGAATGGCCAGGGTAGTGCTAAAGAGAATTCAATTAAGAGACCTTTACGGTGAAGGCAAAGCATAGAGGAATTGTTCTTGAGAGCAGTAAGAGGAGATCTATTGCAAGTGAGCACAAAAATCAATGTGTATAAGTTGAATCTGCAGACAACCATTTATCAAAGGGCAGATTGCTGCCTCTTTGCAATCTGGTGCTTGCTAACCAAAGGCAAGTTGGTGCCTGCATATTGAAGAGGTTGGTGCCTCTTGGCAAGTTGGTGCTTGCTAAACAAAGGGGATCAATGCCTCCTATGAGTGGGTTCTCACAAAAAAACAGATGTAATTAAGTGGGTGATTAATATACATCATAAAAAAACAACAAATTTGTGGTTTTTGTTGGTTGCTAAATTTTCCCACTTTTTACCTGCCTTTTTATCCCTTTCCTATACTCATTTCATGTCCTTGTGGGTCTATTTGTATTCTAAATGGAAAAGGTATACCTATTGTCATGTCTTTGTGAATTTTTAATTGATGAAGCGTAGTTGTAGGGGATTATTGCCTAAAGCGGATTGCTAACTTAAGTTTCCTTGCATATTTAAAGAATGATGATCAAGACCATGATTTAGCATATGATGACTATCGAGCAAGAAACATTATCTTTGGATATTAGCTGCAACGGTGGTTCAACTTATCGACCAGAACACGTGATATCTTTATATTCTATTATATCTTAAGAATCAATATGCATTTGTAAGCAGACAGTTACCGTAATCATAGGCACTATCAGTTATCAAATGAAATGTATAAGTAGTATTACAGGGCTGGGAAAGCCACCGCTAGGAGATACACAAGAATTTTGAGTTGTAACAACAGACCTCTATAATGTTTTTTTGATTAATACAAATTATGATATTCTAAGAATTTTATTGTTCTTGATCTTGTTGCAACCCTGATTAGGAAGTTGGACCCACTCTCTTGACTAGGCATTGTTGGATTAGTTGTGTGCATAGATTTATTTCTTTTGTGTTATTTCCTTGTTGTGCAATGATTTTAGTGTGTTGTTGTGAGTCTTAACTTGTTGTTACTCTAATTTTTTTTACAGTTATTACTTATTGTTACACATTATTATGTTATGATTGAATGTCCAATGTTGGGTAGGGAAACTAGGGCCTGCATATACCTTGCATGATAGCCTTGAAACAACCAAATGAGTCCCAGGTTGACAATTAATGTGGAATTGGGTGAATTGTATTATTCATATCTGAACACCAAAATTTTGGCATCGTTTTCGGGGAGGGTACTGGAGGCACAAAAGTACAACCAATATTGACCATAGGACCGCTCTATTGTCCTAGGGAGGGATGCTTTCAACCCTGCTCTAGGTCCTAAGCATTATTTTTATTTTTTTCTTTCATAGAAACCACTCTCTCGTCCTGGGAAGGGAATTTTTTTCTTCACCCTGTTTTAGGTCCTGAGCTTAGATTTTGTGGTTGGTTTGTTTTCATTCTTTTTATTTCTTTTTAGGGGCCACTCTCTCGTTCTAGGGAGGGAAGTTTTCACCCTATTTCAGGTCTTGACCTTTCAATTTGCTTGAATGTTTTCCTTTTATTTTCTAATTGCATGAACAAATATACAAATAAAAGGGGCGGAGGAAGACCCCCAAAAAGAGGAAGGAAAGATCTAGGTAGAATTACCTATATCCAAGAAATAATTTCAAAATTTGAATCAAGAGCATCGTCACAAGCTGTTGTTAGGGTGAGATCTCATACAAGATCTAGAGGGAAGTCATTTTCACAACCAGAACCTCCACCAATAATAAAAGCATAAATCAGGGAAGAAGAAGTAGCAACCAGAGGATCAGGGAACTAAACATTGTGAGTTCAGAAGAAGAAGAAGACTTGAGGTAATTGACTACACCATTTGATTGAGGAATTTTTATTAAATAGACTCAATTGCACATTATAGAACAACCAGAACTTATTGAGATTACAAGTGAATATTGGAAGATATTCATGGCTCCTGCAACTTCTTCGATCGAGTTCCCAATTGAAGATATCAGGGGTGATGCACCTATGAATCTTATTCCTCCGAAAGCATTATCTAATTTTCATGGTCTTTCTTCTAAAGATCTAGACACATTCCTGTTTGAATTTTACGTTGTCTGTCGGGGGTATGACTATATTTTCGATGCCCATAAATTGAATATATTCCCTGCCACTTCGATGGGAACAACTTTGAGATGGTTCATGGGTTTAGGGAGGAAATATATTACTACATGAGATGATATGAAGATGATTTTCCTCGAAAAGTATCAAGACTACTGCAAATCTTGAGATATTAAGGAAGAAATCTTTAAGATTATGTAGAAAGAGGATGAGAACATGGAGGAATTTGTGGAACGTTTCAAATATAGTTTGTAGATCAAGCAATCGTGATCTAGATAAGAACATCTTCATGATAATTTTTCTTGGGCACTAAGGGAGGAATATTTGGAAATTTTCAACATAGTAGGAAATGGAGATATATCAAAGGAAGAATTCAACACCATCTGTGAATTGTGCCTTAAGTGTTCACGTGGAACTAGGAGGCTTAGGCAAGGGATCTGAAACCTCAAGACATCCAGCAGTGGAGTTATGAAAGAAGAAACTAAAAACCCATTGGACAACTTGAGGACTAATATCTTGAGCATATTGTCCTCACAGCTGGACATTTTACAGGCCAAATAGAATCAGATGGAAGCAGAGAAGGTTATGTCCATTTTCTTCCCTCAATGTAGGAAGAAGCACTCACTGAAGGAATGTCCATTGAATATTATCGAGACCTGTGCAATATGTGAATAGAGTTATTCCACTAGCACCTATCCATCTCTTCCTAGGCTGAAGTAAGTTTTTCAGAGAACAAATAAAGAGGTAGATCAGTTGTACTTCATGGGATCAAGGAAACCATGGAAACCACTACCACAAAACATGAATCAACATATTCCTCAAGACCCCTCTCAGTATTTTAATAATTTGAATTTTGGGGCTCAGTATGTACATTTTTTACCTTCATGTTTGCAGTCTTGTCAATATCCAATTCCCTGGCAACCATGGTTCCCTCAATCTGGTCCAACTCTTTCATGGTCCTAGAATTGGCGTGGACCTCCTCCTCCTTCAAGACAATTCTCCTAGCCTATGCCATAATAGCAGTTACAATTGCCCTCTAATCCCTCCACCAATAATCCTCCTCTTTGTCCACAACTTCATGTTCAATCCAAACCAAATCCAACCAATAGGGAGGCTCAACAGGTTGAAAAACTCAACCCTCATGCATACAATATTTCCACTACAGAATGTAATGAATTAAATCTCAGGTCTAGTCAAGTGGTAAATACTCAGACTTCACCAATAATTGTTGAACATACTGATGATGAAGTATCATAACCAAAACCTAGGAATTTTTCTGGAACAATTGGGGATGAGTCAACGCAAACTCTTATGGAACAAAATCCCCCTTCTCAAACAATTGTTACTAGAGGATGTCAGACTGGTCCACCTTATCCTGAGGGACTATCCTTGAGAAAAAAGAGTCCTCGTCCTGAAATTGACTTTTTAAGGGAATTGCAAAATTTATTTGTCAAAATCTTGTTACTTCATTCTATGAGAAATGTACCGATTTATGCCAAAATCATCAAAGAATATTTCTCTAAGAAACCTAGAAGAAAAACAAAGGATCCACTCACTATTCACATTATGGGAAAATTATCATACATAATGTTGGGGAAGCCTACACCTGTTAAGTACATGCATCCAAGGAACCCGATTCTTACTATATATATTAATGGGGTTGACATCCCAAATGTGCTTGTAGGCTTGGGGGCAACAATTAATGTCATTACTTCTGAAATTTTGATTACCTTGGGCCTGCGAAACCTATACCAACTCCCACCGTCCTAGAATTGGAAAATTGGTCTATTATAACACCAATAGGGAAGTAGGAAGATATAACCATTTCAATAGACTAATGTTTGTACCATGTTAATCTCTTGGTATTACATACCCAATCCCTAGTTAGTGGGCATCCTTTGATTTTAGGAAGACCATGGCTTGCGACGGCAGACTCTTACATTGGGTTTCGGTCAGGAAATATAGTAATATCCAATGGCGAATTTACAAAGAATGTTATCCTTTATCCCCCTATAGAACAGAGTTCACCAGATAAACCATGGTTTACCTTAACACAAAAAATCTCTACTTGTAAAACAACCTAAGCCTAAAAACGAATAAATTAGACCAATTCTTACTATTGGTGAGGCCCTCTGTTTTAAGGATGAAACAAGAGATGATGCCATTAGTTCCTTTATCATCAGCCCCAACTCCATTTCTTATTCAACCCGTGAGCTATCAGAATCTGTTGAGAGCTGCAATGTTTAGGAATATATTGAACTGGAGACTAAATTTGAAAACATTCCTGTAATTGTATCCCATAACATTGTTCTTGTATAAATTTAACTAGGGAAGACATTAAAAGTTAATCCTATCCTTTCACCTTCACACTCTGAATAGTTACTGAAATTCCTTCGGGAACAAAAAGAAGCCTTCACTTGGGAATACACAGATATGAAAGGAATCCTTGATGACTTATGTACTCATCACATATAAATTAAAGAAGAATGTTGACCTATTAGGCAACCACAAAGAAGAATGAATCCTGCTTTAAAGAACATTGCCAAAGATGAATTATAGAAACTATTCCAAGTGGGATTTGTTTACCCAATCTCCGACAGTCAATGGGTATCCCCACTAGTCATTGTTTTGAAGAAGAATTTCAAGTGGCAGATTTGTGTCGGTTATAGTGAATTAAATAAAGAAAATCAAGAATATCATTTTCCCTTACCCTTTATTGACCAGGTCCTTGATACATTAGTCAGAAAGAAGTTATTCTCCTTTCTAGACAGATTTAGTGGGTACAACTAGATCCAAATAGCTCCTGAGTATCAAGATAAAACTACCTTCACATGTTGTTAGGCCCCTATAATACTAGTGATTCCCCCATTAGTATTGTCATTGTATCTCTTATTATTATTATTATTGTTCCCCTATTGTCCCCATATTGTTATTAGTATGCCCTATAGAAACCCACTATTGTTATTTTTGTGCCCTTATGTTATTATTGTTATGTCGGCTTGATTATATTGTGACCCCTTAGACTCCTATATATAGAAGGGAGGTTTAGTCATTTGTATCATCCAAGAATTGTACATTTGTGTAATGTAAAGGAGGTTTCCCCCTCAAAGAGGCTGAATTCTAAGGCGTTGATCTATCTTTTCTATCTTTTTATGAGCTAGTTTCCTAACATTTGGTATCAGAGCTTTGGATTCTAGGGTATCGCTGCTCCAAATAGGTCATTGTGGCATTTTCACTATAACTTTTTTTCTGTGACGTTTCAGATGCTACAAAAAAAACCCATTTGAGTCGAAATCATTCTAAAATTCAGTTTTGAATTTCAGAGCTTGTCTCGCTATATTTGTGGAGATATGATCTAAGGAAGTTAGGGTTTTTGCAGACTCCCAAATTACATTCCAAACAGGTGACCTGGGGAAAATCATCATAACTTCTGTTTTGAGAATCAAATTGAAATTTCGTCAGAAGTTTCAGAAAGAGAATGGACCATAGTTTTCTTTGTATCAGTTTCAGGTACTAACGTTGAAACAGTGACATGTGGCATGTTGAACAAGTTCACTCTACTGAACTAGTTTATAATCAGGTCACCATGGGAGATTTGGCATAACTCTTCCTTGGAGAATCCAATATTGATCAAGCTTGTGGGGTTATAAAGAGGACTCAAAGGGCTACCACAATATGATATTTCATATATTTGAGATCTGCAATTACAGAGATACAATAGATTCAATATCGAGCTCTTACAAAGTGAAAAAAAAGTGTGTAGTTTTTTTAAAATTTTGCATAAGATTAGTTTGAAAAATTAGTTTGAAGGAATTCAAAGGGAATAGTGAAGAATTATTAGCATTAATTAATTCCCCAAAGAAAGAAAATGGAAACACCTAGTAAGCAACCTAAAAGCTTTAGCATGACTCGTGAAGAAGAGGAAGAAATGCAACATGATATATCAAAATTACAAGACCAAGTACAACAAATTTCACTCTCACTAAAGGTAAATGAAGCCAAGATGAATGGCATGGAAGCTAATATGAATGGCATGCAAGTTAATATGGAAGCTAAGATGGATGGTGTGGAAGCTAAGATGGATGGCATGGAAGCTAAGATGAATGGCATGGATGCTAAGATGAATGGCATGCATGATAAGATGGAAAAATTGAAGATAAATTTGAATAAGTTGCTACAAGAAATGGTCACTAATGGTGAAAGGGTAGTAAAGGAAACTCATGATGAGAACAAAAGAAATTTTAATCATGATTTCATAGACTCTAATGTTGGATTGAAGACCCACCATGTTCCAAAAATCGATATGAGGAAGTTTGATGGCAAGGATCCAGGAATATGGATACTACAGATGGAGCAATTTTTCGATCTCCATAATGTGCAAAACACACAAAAATTACGTATTGCAACTTTATATTTGGAACCAAATCAGTTTGTATGGTATTGATGGCTTTGCTCTCGTAAACAAATTGTCACTTGGGCAATTTTTACAGAAGAAATGATAGCACATTATGAGGATACAAAAAGAAACACCTTTTTTAGCCAATTGATAAATCTCAAACAAAAGGGTTCAATGATGGAGCACATTGAGGACTTCCAAAAATTGAACATAAGGGTAAAATATATTCCAGAGGAGCATAGGATTGATGTGCTCATATGGACTTTAAATGATAATATCGAACATGAGGTTCGCCTTTGGGAGCCTAATTCATTGGAGAAGGCATTCAAGTTAGCAAGAAAAATGGAAAACAAAATTATGGCAACCAGGAAGCCTACCACTCACAACTATAAAGATGGAAGTGTTGTTTCCCCTAGCCTTCCACAAACTACAAGGTTGACACCACAACAATTGGAAGAAAAAAGAGAAAAAGGGCTTTGTTAGAGTTGTGATAGCAAATACACTAAAGGTCATAAGTGTGTTGAGAAGAAATTATTCTATATAGATTGTGAAGAAGAGGAAGAAAATGAGCAAGAAATATCAAAAGAAGATGATATATTCCAGGAACAAACCCTATATAAAGAATAAATGAATCCAACCATATCTTGTAATGCATTGGCTGGAATTACCACTCCTCAAACTATCAAGATAAAAGGACATATCAAGAAGAAAAAGGTAATAGTGTTGATCGATTCAGGAAGTACCCATAATTTTATTCATTGTAAGATAGCAAAGGAATTCAATTGCTTCCTATATCCAGCACCAGAGTGTCAAGTGATGGTTGCAAGTGGAGGAACCATAAATTGCTCTAGAAAGTGCCATAATATCAAGCTATCCATGGGAGAATATGTATTGAATAGCCCAATGCTTTCCAATTCCAATGGGTGGTGTTGATGTTGTACTAGGAGTCCAATGGCTACAATCCTTGGGTACAATAGATTTTAATTTTCAAGAACTTTTCATGAAATTTTGTGTGGAAGGAACAAAAGTTGAATTAAGGGGTATTGCAGGGAAACTGGGAAAGATAATCAGCTCTAATGGTATGACAAAGCTTCTAAAGAAGGAACAATGAGGTGTAATTGCAAAAATATGTTTGCTAGAGGTTCCCACATCGAAATCATCTATTTCTTTATATCTCCAAAAAGTCTTGGACAATCATTCGAAGGTATTTGAGACTCCCAAAGGTTTCCCACCTATTCACGATCATGATAATGCTATTCATTTGATTCCAGGAAGTGTTCTACCAAACATCAGGCTGTACAGATATCCCTATGCCCAAAAGAGTGAAACTAAACATATGGTTGCAAAAATGCTAGAGGCTAGTATAACTAAACCTAGTCAAAGTTCTTTCTCTGCTCTAGTAGTATTGGTGCAAAAGAAGGATGGATCATGGCGCATTTGTCCATATTATAGGGAGCTCAACAAGCTCACTATTAAATATAAATTTCCCATTCCTATCATTGATGAATTAATGGATCAATTGCATGGATCAATTTACTTCACCAAGTTGTATCTTCATTCAGGATATCATCAAATTAGAATGAAGACTGGAGACATTCCGAAAACAACATTTAGAACTCATGAGGGTCATTATGAATTTTTGGTCATGCCTTTTGGCCTTACCAATGCACCTTCTACATTTCAAGGTTTGATGAATTCCATTTTCAAACCCTTCCTTAGAAAATTTGTGTTAGTATTTTTTGGTGATATACTAATCTACAGCAAGTCTTGGAAGGATCATGTTGAACATGTTGATAGGGTGCTCAAACTATTGGAGGAGAAACAATTATATGAAAATGCTCCAAATGTTTCTTTGGAGTACAAGAGGTGGAATATCTAGGTCATATTGTATCTCATGAAGGTGTTAAGGTAGACCCTAGCAAAATTAAAGCCATTAAGGAATGGAAAATCCCCACATCCATAAAGCATCTGTGAGAATTTCTTTGGTTGACAGGGTATTATCGCAAGTTTGTTAAGAATTATGGGAGAATAGAAGCACCTCTAACAACATTATTGAATAAAGATGCATTTTCATGGAATCCATAAGCAACAAAGGCCTTCAAACATCTTAAAGAGGCAATGTGCCAAGCACCGATCTTAGCTACATCGGATTTCACAAAAACTTTTATTGTGGAATGTGATGCTTTAGGAAATGGAATTCGTGTTGTTTTAATGCAAGATGAAAGCCCATTGCTTCCGAAAGTCATCCAATCAAGGGAAAGTATTTACACACAGCTATTTATGAGAAGGAAATGTTGGAAATACTACATGCACTTAAGAAATGGGGACCCTACCTAATTGGAATACACTTCAAGGTAAAAACGAATCATGATAGTATTAAATACTTTTTAGAACAAATATTATCCTCTGAAGAGCAACAAAAATGGGGCACAAAGATGTTGGGTTATGACTTTGAAATCATCTACAAAAAAAGGAAGCAAAATGTTGTGGTAGATGCACTCTCAAGAAAGGATGAAGATGTGGAAGCATTGTTGTGTGCCATTTCTATTATCCAACCATATTGGATAAACGAAGCAAGGGAGGAACGAAAGAATGATGAAGAAGTGTGGGAACTCATTCGAAAGATACAACAAGATTCCAGTACATTTGATACATTTAGCTGGAAAAATGATTCGTTATGGCACAAAGATCGCTTATACCTATGTAAGAATTCCCAACTCAAACAAAAGATTCTTATGGAATTTCACACTTCTCCCTTAGGAGGGCACTCAGGATTTTTAAAAACTTACCACAGGGTTAAGAAGGATTTTTTTTGGGATGGCCTTAAATCGTATAGTCAAAATTTTGTGGTAGAATTTTTGGTTTGCCAACAAAATAAAGTTGAAACAATTAAGACCCCAAGTCTATTACATCCTTTATCCATTCCAAGCCAACATTGGGAGGAGGTTTCAATGGATTTTATCATAGGTTTACCCAAGTCCGAGAGAATGAGTTTCATCATGGTGGTAGTTGACAGACTTACCAAGTATGCAAACTTTTGTGCATTATCACATGCATTTAAAGCCAATACAGTTTCTACTAAATTTATGGAAACAATTCAAAAGCTACATGGAAACCCAAAGATTATTGTAAGCGACAAAGATCCCATTTTCACTAGAAATTTTTGGACAGAATTATTTTCTTGTCTTGATACTCAGTTAGCTCATAGCTCATCTTATCATCCTCAATCTGATGGGAAAATTGAGATAGTAAACAAATGCTTGGAGGGATATCTTCGTTGCTTTGTATCTGATAAACAGACACAATGGGTCAAATGGTTGCCTCTGGCTAAATGATGGTATAACACTTGCTTCCATATTGTAGCTAAAATGACCCCATTTATGGCTCTTTATGGATATCATCCACCATCCATCACATCATATTTAAGAGAAAATTCTAAGGTTCAAACAGTGGAACATCACATCGAGCATCAACAAGAAGTTCTCCAACTCTTAAAGGATAAACTCATGTTGGCGCAGAATAGAATGAAACAACAGGCAGATCAACATCGCAGTTAAAGAAGTTTTGATGTAGGTGATTGGGTATTCCTACAGCTACAACATATAAACAAATGTCCCTCAAGCAAGCTAAGAAGGATAATAAATTATCACCAAAGTATTATAGTCTGTACAAGGCGTTGCAAAAGATTGGTACTATGGCATACAAATTGGAGCTTCCTGCAGCTTCCCAAGTGCACCCAGTTTTCCATGTTTCATGTTTAAAGAAGGTTATAGGTGACAAGCTCCTAGTTCAAACAATATTGCCAGAACTTGACGAGGAAGGAAAAATCATATTGGAAGCAGTCACAGAAACAAGAACTCGACAGCTACGAAATTGATCAATTTCGGAGTATCTCATAGTGGAAGAACTTATCAGTTGAAGATTCCACATGGGAGGATGATAATTTTATACAGAAGGATCCATAACTACTCAAGCGTTGAGGAAAATGCTTTTCAAAAGGAGAGGGGCATGTTAGGCCCCTATAATACTAGTGATTCCCCCATTACTATTGTCATTGTATCCCTTATTGTTATTATTGTTTCCCTATTGTCCCCATATTGTTATTAGTATGTCCCTAGAAACCCATTATTGCTATTTTTGTGCCCTTATGTTATTAGTGTTATGTCAGCTTGATTATATTGTGACCCCTTAGACTCCAATATATAGAAGGGAGGTTTAGTCATTTGTATCATCCAAGAATTGTTCATTTTGTAATGTAAAGAAGGTTGCCCCCTCGAAGAGGCTGAATTCTAATCCATTGATCTATATTTTATATCTTTTGTGAGTTGGTTTCCTAACACATGCCCTTGGGGAACCTTTGCATACCGATTCCTCCCATTTGGCCTTTGTAATGCACCTGTTACCTTTCAACTGGAAATATTAGGAATTTTTTATGATCTAGCCAATGATAGTGTTGAAATGTAGATGAATGAATTCACCCCATATGGGGATTCTTTTGAATAAGGTCTAGAAAACTTAGATAAAGTACTTAAAATATGTAAGAAAATACATGTTTCTCTTAGTACAGTGAGATGCCATATGATGATGAAAGACATAATAGTGTTGGGACACCTCCTTTCAATTGCAAGAATTCAGGTTGATCCTGCCAAGCTAGAGGTAATATTAAATTTTCCAACACCTAAGACAGAAACACAGGTGCGTAGTTTTATTAGTTATGCTATCTATTATAGACATTTTGTAGAAAAAAATTCTAAGATAGAATTTCCACTTTTTCAATTGTTACCTAAGCATGTAGAGTTTGTGTGGACAGATGAATGTGAAACAGCCTTTGTGAAAATCAAAGAACTAGTTTGAAAAGATCTGATATTATGTGGTCTTGACTAGAAGCTTTCATTTCATGTCTCTACAGATGATTCTCACACAGCAATAGGGGCAATCTTGGGACAACAGGAAGACAAGAAACCATACACAATCTATTACGTTAACAAGAATCTGACTGCTGTTGAACTAAATTATATGATAACTGAAAGAGCATTTTTGGTTGTTATTTATACTATTAATAAGTTTCAACATTATATTATAGGGTATCCCAGTTTCATGCACACTGATCATACAACCATCAGGTATCTAATGAATAAACCAATAACTCCTAGTTGTATTATGAGATGGTTATTATTAATTCAATAATTTGATATCACCATTGTAGATAAGCCAGGGAAAGATAATGTACTTGCAGATTTCCTATCTAGGCTGGATACTAGTGATGAAGGTACACATGTAGAGGATAGTTTTCCAAATGATATTCTTGCAATCTCTACTCACACTCTGTGGTATGCAGATATTGCTAACTATCTTACTATAGGAAAAGTACCTGAACACTTGCCATTCAGAGAGCAGTGAAATATTATCCATCATAGTGCCTGCTATTCATGGATGGAGGGATACCTCTTTTATACATGACCTAATCAACAAATCCGGCGACGCATAGGTGAAGATGACATCTATGATGTACTAAAAGCTGCTCACGAGGGACCCCTATAGAGGGAATTTTTCAGATAAGAAGACAGGTCATACAGTGTTACAGATGGGGTACTATTGGTCCCCTATTTTTCATGATGCAAGAAAATATGTTTGAGGGTGCGATAGCCTCTATCGGATGGGACAACCTAGTTATTCGAATGAGATGTCATTACAGCCTCAACTAGCTGTTGAGCCCTTTGAGAAATGGGCTATCAATTTTGTTGTTCCATTCAATCCATCTTCAAATCAGAATGTCCACATTATGGCCTGCATGGATTATGTGACAAAGTGAGTATAGGCTAAGGTTTTTCTGAAAGAAACATAATAGGTTGTCTCAAACTTCTTATTTGAAGAAATTTTCACTCGGTATGGAGCTCCTAGAGAGATAGTTTTAGATGGAGGGGCACAGTTCACATCACATCTGATAGTAGGACTTATGAAAAATTAAGGAATCAAGCACAGAGTAACATATCCATATCATCCTTAGGTGAATGGTTAAGTCGAGAGTAAAAATAAAGTGTTGTAGCATATCCTTAAGAAGACTATAGCTAAGCATCACCGAAATTGTGCTAAAAAGCTTCTTAAGGAACTTTGGGCATATAGAACAACATGGCAGAATACAACATGATTTTCACTATACGAGATTGTATATGGGAAATTCCCTTTGTTTCTAGTGGAATTCAAAATTAAGATGCTCAGGATAGCCCTTGAAGTAGGTTTGGATCTTTCAAAAGCCCATAAACACCGAATGGAATAGTTAAATGAGTTAGATGAAATTCATCTGATAGTTGTCCATAACACTGTTGTGATTTAGCAGCAATGAACTAAATGGCATGATAAATTTATAAAGAAAAAGGTGTTTCAAAGAGGAGATTGGGCATTGCTATATGACTCTCGGTTCAAATATTTTAAAGGAAAAATCTACTCTAAATGGATGAGACTATATGAATTTGACACAGGGTTTGATAACGAGACTGTTAGACTCGGCACATGCTCCCATGATTGTAAATGGACATTGCCTCAGATTACATCACCGTCCAGTTTCTAAATACTCTTTTATTAAACATCTCTCTAATAATTCTAGTTTTGAAATTGTTAGTGTAGAGAACTCTTCCTCTGCAC
Organism: Pinus tabuliformis; assembly: GCA_031772625.1. Taxonomy (NCBI): domain Eukaryota; kingdom Viridiplantae; phylum Streptophyta; class Pinopsida; order Pinales; family Pinaceae; genus Pinus; species Pinus tabuliformis. The sequence goes on from CM062808.1 coordinate 667,194,772, forward strand.
CTCTTTCTTAATTCAGAAAATAATATATATATATATATATATATATATATATATATATATATATATGTTGTTACTACTCTATCATTATTTTTCTTGCAGGTACTTCAGTGGTGCTACTACTCCACTAGTGTTGTTACTCCCCTGTTGCTATTACTCTGCGGATCTTGATTTCATCTAAGTAATTCACTAGTGTTGTTACTCCTCTGGTGTTGTTACTCTATTCGTAGAAATTTGGTCTAAGTACTCATCCTATATTGTTACTCCTTTGATGTTGTTACTCCTTCGGTGTTGTTACTCCTCTGGTGTTGTTACTCTGTCAAGGTAAGTCGTGAAGTACATCCCCAACTGACTTTTTGGATTTTATTGATATTTCACTTATGACATGATTAGGCATGACCATGGATGGTCATCCCTTAGTTGGGGGGAGGTATCATATTTAATGTTAAAGATGTTGTATTTAATAGAAATTATGATCACTCATTATCGTTGTTGAACATTGCACTAACTCGTACATTCCATGATCATTATTCCGATCCCCACCATGACTTGAACATTTATCCATATGCATTGGAACTTGAACTACATATGATCGCATTGAATTACAATCCTTCCCAATGCATTGTAATAATTGTCTTTATTACCACAATCCACCATGGATTTGTTCCCATAACATTTGCCTAAATTTCCCTATCACCACATCCTTTTCCACCATAATCCTTATCACCACAACTTTACCGTATAACACTCTCCTCAATGGTTTTGTTGCAACTCTAAGTGTTGCTATAAAGAAACTAGAAGAATGGGTGGGCAAGTTCTTAGGCATGAATCAGAAGACACAGTGTAGGTTCGGCGCCATCCAAATGTATGGCAGGTTTTTCAAGAAGCAAGATGGAACACCTATTTTGAGAGATTATGAGGATTTGATGAAGTCATTACAGTCGATTTTGCGTTGATTTTGGACGGGAATTATTCCACAGTCTATGGGCTTGACATTTTTTTCACTGAAGATATTATCTCAACTCTTAGCGGGTTGCTGCAAGGAGGGAAAAAATGGTTCTCTTGGAAATCGCCCTTACCAGAATTTCCAAAATTATTCTTGGAGAAAGGAGAAATTTTGGTTCAAAAGGGAAGGGGATACAGTCAAAAATCCTTTCCACATCCATGGGCCGAGGTCACATACTTCATTGTGTGGTACATTACTTGCAAAGGTGGGCTCTCTAACTTGTTCAAATGCCATTTTAAACTTCTTTCATGCCTTCAATTTCATCATGTGCATTCTCTAGATATGCCATATTTCTTATGGAATAACCTTCAGTTAATGGCACGGTCTGCTCATCAGCTGCACCAACCATTGGAGGTCCTCACTAACCATGGGCTTGTTAGTCTGCTGGTGGTGGATGCCCTATCACAAAATTCCGTGGCTTGGCCACAATTCACTCAATTAGCAAAAGAGGAAATTATGGCCATGATGTCAGCAAGAGAAGAAAAAGAATTAGTGGAAGAGGAAGAAGTTGTAGATGAAGTTGCTACACAAGAACCGACATCAACTTCTAAACAATTGGAAGAATTGGCGATGGAACAGGCTGCAACAGAATCGCTAGTAGAGGAAGGGGTTGCAGACGATGTTCTTACACAAGAACTAGCATCGACTCTCAACTTGGAAGCAGGAGCAATGGAAGTAGAAGGAAGTGCATGTGATGCTATTAAACAAGAACTAGCGTCGACTGCTAAACTAATGGAAGAATTGCTGGCAGTGGAAGAAACTATAGGTGACATTGTTACACAATAACGGGTGTCACCTATGAAAGTGATGGAGGAATTGGTAGAAGAAGTGGAAGCCGCAGTCGATGTTGTTACATAAGAACTAGTGTCGACTACTGACAAGGTAGACGAAATGGAAAAATAGGTGGTACAAGAATAAAAGGAGAAGGAGAGTGTGGAACAGCCAGTAGAAAAATGGGAAGGAGAAAGAATTGAAATAACAGGCACTGAAAGCGTGGAAATCAAGGAGGATATCCCTCGTTCTCCACTTTTCACTTCCCTACCAAGAGGGGTAAGAAAATTTTGCTCCCCTAGACGCTCAAAAAAAGAAAATATCTCTTCCCCGATACTAAGATTTGTAGGGACAGTTATGGGCACCATCGTCAACACTATCACACAAGAACCACTATCGAATGGTGGACAAATTGGGAAAATTGAAGAATTGGTGATCGACATTGTTACACAAAAACCAGTGTTGACCAAGGGGTAAGTTGAAGAAACTGTAGCTAATGTTGTTTACACAGAGCCATTGGAAGAAAAGGTTTTTAACTCGCAAGGGCCAAAACCCATTTTTGACCAAATGGAAGAAGATGAGCAGGCAATAGAGAAGCCACAGGAAAAGGGTGTTGAAAATGCTACTCCATAAGGGCCTGCAATGGCTTCAGAGTCATTCAGGGAAGATATGGAGGTTCCTACACCTATAGAAGAATATTTTGGGGCCATCCCCCAAATTTTGGAGTAGAGAGAGGAAATAAGGGTGAAACATGAGTTAGTTGATGAGTTTACTGATGTCCATTCACCAACTCCAACACTGGCCGCGAGACCAATGGAGGAGATCATTATCAAACAAGAATTCAGTGAACATTGCGCAAAGAGAATGGCCCCCATCCAGGAAAGGTACCGGTCGCAATTTAAGGAGAATATGCAATTAAAAATCGAAATTATTAAGCTAAGGAACCAAGTGTTACGCTTACAAAGACGGGTGAGGAAGCATAATAGTAATGTCAGTTAGTCTGCCATAAATCCTAGAGCTGAAACCACTTCAGCAGCAATGCAGGCTGAAGATAGACCTACCACTTCAATAGCCACATAGATGAAATCATTTTTGCATATGTTTGAGTTTCCGGAATTCTTGTTCACCATAGAAATTCAAAACTGGCAAGCTACTGCATCTCACCTTCAATGGGGGTCTATCTCTTTCGAAGCCCACTGGGAAGGAGTGAGAGGAATCTGGGAACAAGATGCTTAAAGAATTGACTGATTACATGACCTAGATGGAGAAAGCAAAGAAGAAAGAGGAAAAGCAACATAAAAAGATTAAGGAATTAGAAGAGAAAGTGTAGTTATTGAAGGCTGACAAAGATGAAATGTTTTCTCTGGCACAACAGATGATGGCGTGCTAGCCTCCTGCTCATATTTATGCTATTTTCCTCTAAGAACATTACATGTTCTTCTGTTTGGAGAGCATCCATCACGAGATAAACCATGAAATCCAAGATCCGATATACTTTCTATGGATCCTGAGGGGTCACAATATCCTGAACAAACACTTAATTTGCAAACTCTACATGAATGATTATTGTTTGGGGACTGACCAATCATTCAATCCAATGCCATATGTGGGGGATATTCAGCTGAGAGCCTTCACCTCCTTCATGATTAACCAGGTGAAATGGAAGAAAGCCTTCGACATGTTCAAAGAGAACCAAGTGAGAGGCCACTTGTAGTTCAAGCAAAGCATTCTAAGGCTGTGAATATTTTTAACAAACATTGTACCTTCTTGGGAATAGAAGGATGGAAGGGTTAGATGTTGCCAAAACAGAGGTGGTGCATTGACATGTGTACAAAGCATAATTTTACTTGTTAGGAGGAGGCCCGGGTCATCTGTCAGAAATGATGGGTGTTTTCATCATCTGCAGTAAGGGTACGCAAACCTTATGGGGTCTCTAATTTTGTTCAAGGTTTGGACAAAATACCACAATATATCGCATGTATTTAGACCTGTGTGACCCGATGGATGGGTTCGAGATTTCAGTTTCCAATTGTTTAGCTACCAGCTGAGCAATACACACCACCTTATATGGTACATAAGGATTGGTGGAAGGAAATCCTTCACACAGGTGGATATAAGGTTCCCAGAACAGAAATGGTCGTGAAATATGACCTTGCACAACTCCATGTTGACCATAGTAGCTCTAACCCAGATCTTTGTAGAAGATGAGCTACATGAGGACATGTAGAAAGGTTAGTTGGGGGGAGATGTTGGTTGCTAAATTTTCCCACTTTTTACCCACCTTTTAATCCCTTTCTTTTACTCAATTCATGTCCTTGTTGGTTGATTTGTATTCTAAATAGCAAAGGTATACCTATTTTCATGTCTTTGTTAATTGTTAATTGATGAAATGTAGTCATAGGGGATTATTTCCTAAAGCAACTTTCTAACTTAAGTTCCTTGCAGATTTCAAGGAATGATGACTAAGACCACGATTCAGCATATGATGACTATCGAGCTGATAGTGTTATCTTTGGATATCATCTACAACGATGGTTCAACTTATCGACCAGCACAAGTGCTATCTTTATATTATGTTATATCTCAAGAATCGTTACACATTTGTAGGCAAAAAGTTGCCATAATCTTAGGAACTGTAAGTTGTTAAATGAAATGTATAAGTAGTATTATGGAGCTAGGAAATCCACCGCTAGGAGAGACACGAGAATTATGAGCTGTAACAACAAACCTCTGTAATGTTATTTTTATTAATACAACTTTTGATCTTCTAAGCATGTTATAGTTCTTGATCTTGTCACAGCCCTGATCAGGGAGTTGGACCCACTCTCCTCACCATGCGTTGTTGGATTAGTTGTGTGCATAGGTTTATTTCTATTATGTTATTTCCTTGTGCAATACAGTGTGTTGATGTGAGTCTTAACTTGATGTTACTCTGATTGTTGTTACAATTATTACTTGTTGTTACACATTGTTATGTTATGATTGAATGTTCAATGTTGGGTAGTGAAACTGTGGCATGTATATTACCTTGCACGATAGCCTTAAAATAACCAGTCGAGCCCCAGGTTGGTAATTAATGTGGAATTGGGTGAATTGTATGATTCATATATGAACATCAACATGTTTTTTCCCTCTGGGTTTCCACGTGAAAAACATTGTGTCAAATGTGTGTTGCTCATGTGATTTTTGTTTGAATATGTGTGCTTGAAATATTGTTGGTTAACTTATTTGTGAATGAATTCTCTCACAAGATAAAGATTATAAGAAGAGAATGTAATCATAAAAATAAAAAGAATAAGAGTTTCTTAATTACTGATTCACCCCCACCCCCTAGTAATTCCTTATTTCAACAATTGGTATCAGAGCAAGGTTCCTTCAGCTATAGTTTAAACATTGGAAGGTAGATCTATAAGGAATTATGTCTAGGCTAGAGAGTTAAGAAGCTTACTCAAGTAGAATAACAACCCTTGATGGGACCAACTATGACTTTGGAAAGTGAGAATGGAAGTGCATCTTATGTCCTTGGGAGTAGAAGTTTGGTCTTCAGTACTAGTAGACCACAATGTCCCTGATATTTCTCCCACGGATGCAGATGGAAAAAAATTATGGATGGGAAATAGTAAAGCCAAGAGTGCCATTCTCGGTAGTATTAGTCAATATGAAATGGTAAAAGTTATGCATTGTAAGACTGCTTATGAAATGTGGGTAAAACTTAACCAGTGTCATGAAGGAGATGACAAAGTCAAGCAAGCAAAACTTCAGACTTTCAGAATGAGGTTTGAAAGCTTGAGAATGAATGAGGATGAAAGCATAGCAGAATACTTCCTCAAAGTTGATGAAGTCACTAATATGATTAGAGGACTTGGTGAATAAGTCAAGGAAGAGATGATTGTTCAGAAAGTATTAAGATCTCTACCCATGAGATTTAATGCCAAATTATTAGCTATTGAGGAAATGGCTAATTTAAAGGATCTCAAGATGGATCAATTGCTTGGTACTCTCACAGCCTATGAGATGAAAGTAGGAATAGAAAAGTGTAAACCAAAGGAAGGGGCGTTCAAAGTATCTAGGAAGGCCAAGGAACACAAAGATCATCAAGATTTCTCCAACTGTGAATCTAATCAGGGGATGGCTCAACTACCCAGAAAATTGAAGTGTGACTCAGGAAAATATAAAGGGAAGTTTCTCTTTAAGTGTTTTGATTGTGGAAGAGTTGGGCATTTCTCTTCCAATTTACCTTATAAAGAAAAGGCTAAAAGGGAAGAGGATCTGAAATTTTGAAACAAGTCTCAGGTACATCAGAAGAAAAAAAACCCTATAAGAAGAAGGGGTTCTACTCCAAAGAAGATAGCTCAACACCAGATTCAGACTATGAAGACTCATCGAAGAATGAGTCAGATAAGTATATTATTATGGCCCTTGAAAAAGAATAAGAGAAACAAGGTATTATGGACTCTGAAGAGGAAGAAGAAGAAGGAGTATTAGACCTTGAAGGGGAACGCATCAATGCCATTGATGAATTAAATAAAGCAAGGAAGAAGAATAAGCAACTGAAGCAACAATTACAACGTGGAGAGGAAGGTATGAATAACTTTGATAATGGGGAGTTCAAATATCTAAATGAAAAGTTTGAAGAAGCTATCAAGAGTAAGGACAGTCTAGTCCTTCTACTAGAAGAAAATCAAGGAAACTATGAGAGATTGGAAGAGGAGAACAAGCAGTTGAAACAAGAGTTTCTTAAATTAGAAATGGAAAAAAGCTCACATATATGCAAAGATGATATTTTGTCTTTGAAATTTGAACTGGGAGAGGCCAAATGAAAAGAAGAGGTTCTTCAATACTTGATTCAAGAATGGGAAGAAAATTGTCAGAGTCTTGAAATAGAGGTTGTCTCTTTGAGAATTGAGCTTGAGAAAAAAAATACCGAGAAGGTTCTAAATGAAAATTTTGTTGAAGGGACAAGGAAACTAGATCAAATCCTAAATAGTCAAAGGCCTTCAGGAATCAAAACCAGTTTGGGATACTCTAAGACACAAGAATATTCTATTGGGAAGATAAACTTCAGGTCCATAGGATTTGAAGAACCACGAAGTCATGGGAAGAAGCATCATGAAAGAATTAATGAAAAAAATAGTAGTAGGACAGAGAAGAGATCGCTAATGGAGAATGAGCCAATCAGTCAGATGACGAAGGTATTTTCCTGCTCAATCTCATAATGCTTTTAACAATAGGCATGCCTATTTGTTTTATGGTCACTACTATAAGTTTCATATATTTGGACATAAATCCATTGATTGTAGAAGGATCAAAGTTGAAAGAGATGAAAATCCCAGATATAATACACACCAGATTTCTAAGTCTCAAGATTCCTCTCTTAGAAATCAGAATGTCTTCTCTCCCTTACTAAGTGAAGTAGAATGATTCAAATGTAATAATTTTGGGCACAAAGAAAGTGAGTGAAGATGCAGGTTTGAACACTTGTCTAAGTCCCAATATGATAGACAATCAACTATCTAGAAGGATAATGGGAGCTGGAAATAGAAGACTAAAGAAGGCATGTAGTGTGGACTTTCCTTATCAGCTCATAACCAAGGAAACAAATGGTATGTGGATAGTGGTTGTTCCAAACATATGACTAGGGACAAAAGAATTTTTTTGCCACTTAAGGAAAAGGATAGAGGAAGCAATGTCACCTTTGGAAACAATGCTCCAACAAGAATCAAGGGTAAAGGTGTAGTGAGTCTTGATAAAAAAACAGAAGCATAGAATGTGCTGTATGTATAAGGTCTCAAGCACAATCTACTCAGTCTTAGCCAAATGTGTGATAATGGCCATGATGTGACCTTTCAATCTAAATATTGTGAGATGCACAACGTAAAGAATGGAAAAATGATGGGCAAAGAAATGAGACCCACAATAATGTATATGTATTTGACAATTCTAGGGTCAACTCCTATTTGAGAAAAATGAGTGAAGCATGGTTATGGAACAAGAGGCTTGGGCATGTGAAATTTGATAGTTTGATAAAAATAAGCTGCATGGGAGTAGTGAGAAGATTACCAAGACTATCAAAGCCCGATAACACAATTTGGAAGTTGTGTAAGTTTGGTAAGCAAACTAGAACTCATTTCAAATTGAAATAGTTCTCCTCATCCAGACCTCTAGAACTCATTCACACAAATATGTGTGGCCCAACTAGAGAAAATAACTCAAAAGGAGAGACTTACTTAATGTTTCTCATGCATTATTTCATGAGGGATACTTGGATTTTTCTCTTAAAAGAAAAATCAAAAGCATTAAATCATTTCAAGAAGTTTAAAGCTCAAGTAGAAAATGAGAAATATTTAAAGATAAAATGCTTAAGATCAAATAGAGGGGGAGAGTACACCTCAAGAGAGTTTGAGGAATTTTGTGAAGAGCACAATAAGGAGGTTGTACTCCATGGCTAGAACTCCTAAGCAAAATGGAGTAGTAGAGAGGAAGAATAGAACAATCCAGGAAATGGCCAGAGCAATGTTAGATGAATCAGGAGTGTCTCACAACTTCTGTGGAGAAGTAGCCTAGGCAGTAGTATATCTGTCAAAGAGAACTCAACTCAAGCCTAATAGTGATAAAACATTCTATGAGTTATGGAAGGGAATACCTACATCAGTAAAACACCTCAAGGTGTTTGGGAGAAAGTGTTTCGTTAAAAGGAATGAAAAGAACCCCGAGAAGTTTGACTCATGCACTGACGAAGGAATATTTCTTATATACTATATTCGAAGTAAAGGATATAAGTGGTACAACAAGAGGACAAGGGAGACTAAGGATTGCATCGATGTAGTAGTTGATGAAGTAGGTTCACAACCTGAATCCTCTAAAAGTGATATGAACTCATATCATGAAGAAAGATGAGAATTGAGGTTCATTGATCTGAATGAAAGAGATTCATATAATGAAGGTGAGTAAGAAGACATGTATTCAAGGCCAAAGACACCCTCTAGGTATGTACAGAAGGAACATCCGGAGAGTCAGTTCTTGAATATCAAAGACAAGGTGTCCAAACCAGAAGGAAACTTGTGGGCAATACAAGTTATGCAATTTTGGCTCTACTATCATAGATACAACCCAAGAACCTTTGTCAAGTAAGTGAACATAAGTTATGGGTGAAAGCCATGAATGAAGAACTTGACCATATTGAAAAGAATGATACATGGGAGCTTTTTCCATCATTGGAACCAAGTGGGTTTTCAAGAACAAATTGAATGAAGAGGGTCAAGTAATTAGGAACAAAGCTCGTTTGGTCTGCCTAGGGTACGCCCAAATAGAAGGGGTTGATTTTGAGGAAACCTTTACACTAGTAGCTTGACTGGAAGCTATAAGCATATTTCTTTCTCTTTCCATCCACAAGAATATCAAGGTATGTTAGATTGATGTGAAGTTTTCCTTTCTCAATGGATATTTAGAAGAGGAGGTTTACATTGAGAAGCCAGAAGGATTTCTTCTCTCCTCTGATGAAGGGCTTGTATGAAAACTAAAGAAGGCCATGTATGGTTTAAAACAAGCCCCCAAAGCTTGGTATGAAAGGCTAGATAGGTACCTTCAGCAACAAGGGTTTAAGAAAGGCACAGTTGATAGTAGTCTTTAAGTAAAATCTGAGGGCAACCATCTACTGATAGTGGTTGTGTATGTGGATGATATAATAATTGGCAGCGATGTTGAACAATTGGGGCATCAATTTACAAATTGTATGCAGATCGAGTTTGAAATGTCCATGATTGGAGAAATATCCTTCTTTTTGGGCCTGCAAATTACACAGTCTCCACCAGTATGTTTATATCCCAATCCAAATATCTCAAGGAAAATTGGAAGACATTTGGAATGGAATATTGCATACATGTCAGCATTCCCATGACTATAGGCTGCAAAATTTTCAAAGAAGTTGGAACATAACTGGTAAATTAGACTAAATACAAGTCAATGATAGGAAGTTTACTGTATCTAATAGCTTCAAGGCCAGACATCATGCAAGGAGTGGGGATTGTGGCTAGACTTTAGGATTTTCCACAAGAAAATCATGTGGTTGCTGTGAAGAGGATTTGCAAATATCTTCAAGGAACAACAGAGTATGGACTGTGGTATGCTAAGAGTGAATATTTCATGTCGAAAGCCTACATAGATGGAGATTGGGTTGAATGTCTTGATGACAAGAAGAGCACTTCTGGTGCAGCTTTCTTCCTAGGAAAATGCTTGGTGTCATGGGTTAGCAATAAATAAAAATCCATTTCTCTATCGACTGCTGAAACATAGTATATTGTTGCTGCTACCTATTGTACACAGATTATATTGATGAAGCAAACCTTGAAATATATACAGGTAGATTTGTCTGATCCCATTCCAATAATGTGTGACAACACAACTGCGATTATCATCTCCAAAATCCCTTTCATGCATTCAAATACTAAGCATATTCCTATGAAGTTTCATTTCTTGAGGGACAAGTTGTAGCCAACATTGTTAAACTTTAATATGTACCCACTAAATATCAAGTGGAAGATATCTTTATCAAGCCACTCGAAAGAGAACCATTTGAGTATCGCAGGAAACAGATAGGAGTTGTGACTCATCCCCCTAAATGACTTCACTTTGGAAAGTGGTGGTAGCCACTCAGCATGTGGAACTCATGACATACTAGGTTGTAATGGTTCAGGGGGTGTGCTCTTGAAGTATTCTTTACCAATGATGTCAAAGAGGGAGAAGATTGGTGTCAAAGTAGCCCATGCCTAGCTTGAGGGGGAGCTTATGGTGTTGCCATCAATGCCAAAGGGGGAGATTGTTAGAAAATTGATCGTGGTTGTCCCAGTATTATTCATGAATGTTGGCATTGATGTCAACCAGACTGGCAAGAATGCATGGCTCAGAAGGATTCCTATGATAGTTGTAGGCTTCATGTAGAAGATCATTATGGTGGGTATGATTTTAGCTATCCAAGGAGTCAATTAGAAGAGAAGTTTGCAGTCATGTTACAAGAAGTAGAAGGAATCAAATCCTCCTTCAGACCTCTCCATTAGAAAGTGCTCTGAATAAGATTTACAATGATATGCAAAAGTCCGGAAATGGATTTCTGGTTCAAAAGTTATGGCCTACTGAAGTTCATGGATTTGAAACCTTAGGTAGGAAAGAATATCAGTGTATTGTAGATCAGCAGTCCAACATATCAGGATATCAAAGATCGGTGGTCCAACATGTCAGCATATCAAAGGTCCAATGACATTGGGCATATCAGTTATTTCATATCCGAGCATCAGGGAAATTGTCAATCGCACATTACCACATCAGGCATATCGACAATCGAAGAATCAAAACTTCTTTGTGTGAACCCTTTAAAAAGTTGGGATATGGGTGAAGCGTCAATAGTGTTAAAAATCATTGGGAATGCCAATAAATGATTAACAAAGGATTTCATCGCAAAACTAAAGGTGTGCGGGCTCTTTTCTCTCTCCTCTAGTAGGACACATGGTAGCATATGATTAGTTCCAATAAAGCTACAGTGGCATCTAACGTTAGCATGATGTGGCGATACAAAAGGACACGTGACAGGTAGTTTTGGTGTTTGGAGGGGGGCTAAGGGGGAAAATATTGGTTACATCCATTACCATTCATGAGGTTCCACGTGGAATTTATGACGTCATATTAGAGATCGCATACCAAAGGTTGAGGATGTTAGTACTTTGTAATACTTGATACGTGAAAAAGTTTCGATAAGGGGGCTCCGATATTTGGCTGGAACATGATCTAAAAGAACTTAAAGAACCATGGATGGATAGCTTTCAACAAGGGGAGAATGGACCCCAAAAAGAGTCTAAATGCTCTAGCACCTCAAGGCTAAGCGGAAATTCATGGCCCTTGGTCCTATGGTGAGAAATGTGGGAAGGGTTAAGCAGAACAACTCGTCATATCAAAGGTTGGCAATCGGAAAATCAGAATAATTTACCACTATGAAGATTGTGATATGAAATCACTCTAATAAGGAAGTACAGATCTTTAAAGGATGTATGGGCTGGAAGCTACAATATTAAATGAAGTCACAAAGGAGTTGGTAATTGAAAAGGCCTAATCCTGTGGAAGACTCTGTAATAAGAAGCCAAGGAAAACATGGGTAGCAGAAATGAATTCAAGACTACTTGAAGGAAGCGATCAACTACTTGAAATCTAGGCATAGTTAGGGGAAGAACGACAAAATTTGAAACCATGTTGTTGGATACCATCCAACAACTAAAATTGAAATGTATTTCGTGAGAACTGATAATAAATGGTTAATGCAGGACCAAGAACAAATTTTTGAAAGTCTGTTGGATAGGCAAAATCAGAGGACTCCTATACACAACCCTGACAATGGAGCCAAGGATGAAGAACCCAAACAGAGGAATGACAACATACCAAAAAGGAGTCAAAATTAGAGAACTGGAGGAGATAGGGATAATCATTAAGAGGAGCCCAACTACATATATTACCACAAGGGAGTGAAGAAGCAGAAATTGAATTACAAGGGGAATTAAAAAAAAATCAAACCCCAACATTTGATGGCGAAGTGGAGGAAGCTGCAAAAGCTTGGATTTTTAACATGAATAAATATGTCCAAATCTATGAGTATGATAATAATCCTAAAGTCGGGTTGGCCATTTACTAGCTTCAATGGAAATCTACCTTATGGTGGGAGGAGGTAAAGAGAGTGCAAGGGATAGAGGATCAAGAGGTGGCGTGGGACGAGTTTCAGAAGCATTTCAAAAATAAATATCTAACAGAATGGTTTATGATGAACAGGACAAGGAGTTTCACAACTTGAAATTAGGACACCTTACTATGGAAAAATTTGTGACCAAATTTATGTCCATGTTGAGATATGTTTCATATAATTGGGAGGAAAAAGCCAAAGTTCAACTCTTTATTAGTAGCCTACCTGCATACCTGAAGGAGAGGATAGAATTTGATAATCCCAAGACCATAGACAAAGCAATTTGGAAGGCTCAAATTCTCTATAAGCGGCTAATACAAAAAATGGATGGGGGTAAAGTTTGGTTGTAGAAAAAAGGGCGGAATAATTACCAAAATACCAGAAATATGAAAACTACAAATTTTAAGAATGCAAAGAAAAGTTAGCCAAATAAACAATTTGGGGGGAACCAATCTAAAACTAAATGGTCAACTGAATCCAAACAAATAGAAGTATCAAGAAAGTTGGAATCTGGTCAATCACATAAACCTCCTCTGCAGTGTTGGGGTTATGATTAGCCTCATTATCATAAAAATTAACCCCATCGTGCTAGGCCTGAACAAGCTTCTAATGTACAAGAAGCTTCTACAGTTGGTGAAGTGGCGAGAAGTATACCAAGGATCAATGTTGCGTTAGAGGATCGTAAATCAGATTATCAACCTACAATGATAGAGTTGGATGGTAAACTATTTAACTAGGTCATGTCTATTTTAGTATATCCAAGAGAAATTTTAAGTTATGCCAGCCCCAAAATAGCGGGAAAATGTCATTTTCAAGATCATAAATTTAAGAACCCTTCGATGGTACAATTAGCTACTGGAGCCAAGAGAAGAGTGAATGCTAAGGTACTAAATTTCTCTATTGAAATGGGGAGTCAACAGATCAAGGACGATTTAATATATTACCATTAGGATCTTATGATATTTTGATAGAATTGGAATGTTTAGAAGGGAAATGGTCTTTAGTGAATTGTAAGGAAAATTCCATTAGTTACCTTACTGAAAATGGTTCCAGGAAAGAAATATAAGGGGTTAAAAAGCCAATGAGGTTACATCCCATTACTACCTCTCAATTAGGTAAATGTATAAGGAAAGGTTGTATTATATATGTTGTTCAGGTTGGGCATTCCAATACTATGAATAAGACTGCCACCTTAGAGAGCATAACAATAATCCAATATTTCGTTGATGTGTTCCATAAGGATATACCAGGACTACCCCCAAAATGGGACATTGACTTTACAACTGAGTTAGTTCCTGGAGTAGAACCAATGTCCAAGGCTCCATACAACATGAGTGCACATGAGTTAACCAGGCTTAAGATGCAGTTACAAGAACTACTCAATAAAGGATACATCTGTCTGAGTGTGTCAACTTGGGGAGATCTGGTGTTATTTGTAAGGAAAAAGGATGACACCCTGAGACTTTGCATTGATTATAGGCATATTAACAAGCTAACAATTAAAAGAAGTATCTACTGCCTCAAATTGATGATCTATTTGATTAAGTCAAAGGTGCGATGATTTTCTCTAAGATCAATTTATGGTCGAGATACCATCAAATTCAAGTAAAGGAAGAAGACATTTGTAAGACAAGGTTTAGAACTCGTTATGGTCATTATGAGTTTATGGTCTTACCTTTTGGATTTACTAACGCACCAGTGACATTGATGAGTTTAATGCATGGTATTTTCCATCCTTCTCTAGATAAATTTGTCTTGATATTTATAGATGACATTCTAATTTATTCCAAAACTTTAGAGGAACATAAGGACCACTTGTGTATACTATTGCAAATCTTAAAAGAGCATCAATTGTATGCTAAATTTAGCAAATGTGATTTTTATAAACCAAATCCAATGTCTGGGACATGCATTCTTAGTTGAAGGTATAGTAGTTGATCCTAAAAAGATCAAAACTATTATGGAATTAAATATACACAAAAATGTAGTAGATATGTGATCATTCATGGGTCTCGTGGGGTAATATTGGCATTTCATTTAGGGATTCTCTCAAATTTCTTACCCCATCACCTCCTTGCAAAATAAAGGGAGAGCTTTCATGTGGACCAATGAGTGTAAGCAATGATTCGAGCAGTTAAAACAATTATTAACCATTGTCTCTATGTTAAATATTGTTTACCTAAACAAGGAATTCATGGTTTGTACAGATGCCTATCAAGAGGGGGTAGGGGAAATACTAATGAAGGATGAGAAAGTAATAGCATATGAGTCACAAAATTTGAAGAAACATGAGCAAATATATTTTGCATATTAATAGGAATTGACTGTTGTGGTCCATGCATTGAATGTTTGGAGACACTACCTTTTAGGAAAAATATTTTTACTAACGGCATACCATAATAGTCTAACGATTTATTTCAAATAGCCTAATTTGAATTCCCATCAAGTGAGGTGGAATGTCTTTCTTAGTGAATTTGAATTTGAAATTAAACATCTAAAGGGAAAGGAAAACCATGTTGCATATGCACAAAGAAGGAGATTTCATTATGTATATGATGTTCATTATAATCAAATAGAGTTTAAATTTCTGGAACAAATTAAATAAGATGCCCAACAAGATCCAGAATATAATTTTTTATGGAAGCAAGGCCATCAAACCAATAACGTAGGAAAGCAATGTGAATATAGCATAACTAACAATCAATTGTTAACTTTTAAGGGGATAATATATGTCCCCAACCAAATTTCAGTTAAACAACTAATTATGGAAAGTTTCATAAAATTCCTTATATTGCCCATCCTGGATACCATAAGTTGTTTTCAGCAATAAAAAAAGGATTATTTATGGCCAGGAATGCGAAGAGATATTGCAGAATATTTAGTGAGATGTTTAGAGTGTCAGCAAGTCAAATTTAAACACCAAAACCCCATTGGCCTTCTTCATCCATTTCCTATACCTGAGTGGAAATGGGAAGTCATTACACTTGATTTTATAATAGGAATACCCATATCCAAGAGGTACAATGATTCAATCATGGTGGTTGTTGAGAAACTCAGCAAAACAAATCATTTTATTTTGGTACAATCTATGTATAAGATTGTTCAAATTCCTTATATCTTTATGAAAGAAGTGTTATGATTGCATACCATTCCTAAAGTAGTTATATCAAAAAGAGATGTAAAATTCACCTTAGTATTTTGGAAGGATCTCTTCACAAGACTAGGAACCCAGATTCAATTTAGTACTGCATACCATCCACAAACTGATGGGCTCACTAAATGTGTAAAAAAATTACTGGAAGACATGCTAAGAATGTATGTTATGTAGCAACCCAACAAGTGGGAGGAATATTTACATCTGATGTAGTTTACATATAATAAAATTTATCATGAATATTTAAAGATGATCCCTTTTGAGTTTTTATACGAGAGGAGGTGTTGGACACCTACTAACTAGTATAGTTTGCAAGATAGACTAATGTTGGGACCAAATATGCTGGCGAAAATGGAGAAAACAATAAAGAAAGTCTAAGCGAACTTAAAATCTTCCCAAGATAGGCAAAAGAATTATGCTGACCGGAAAAGAACCTATCGATAATTGAGAGTTGGGGATCATGTATATGTACGAATCAAACCAAAGAAAAGCAAACTAAGATGGAGTGGTTGCCCAAAGCTTTCCCCTCATTTTTATTTTCCTTTCCAAATATTAGAAAGAATTAGACCAATGGAATATCAACAGGCATTACCTAGTCACATAAGAGTTCATAACGTAGTTCATGTTTCATTGTTGAAGTGATATGTATATGACCCTAAACATGTGATTCATTGCCAAGATATTCAAGTAACTCTTTAAAAAAATTAATGACATTGATATAACGATTTATATGATCTAATTGTAGTGATGATTGTTGTAAGAGGTTGAACCGGATGTAGAGTTCTTGGTATAGCCTTAGTTTATTCTCAAGTGAAGAAAAATAACGCTACGGAGGTGAGCCATCACCGAGGTTAAAGTGCAGTGGAGACACTTTAGCCCAAATGAGGTTACATGGGACGATGAGCAATTTATGTAGGAAACTTATCGTGAATTATTTAAAGGGCCAGATAGCACTAAGGATAGTGTTATGATTCAGGGGAGGAATATGTAACACGCCTCCCAAAATTGTGATTTGTGAGTTATTTGTATTTACTTCACTGTTTTAGGCTAAAAAACTGTAGCTTATGTGGAAGCCTAATGGAAATTTAGATGGTTAAAGTTTATGATTATGTTATTTTTAAACAAATGGTAATTAAGGGAACCTTGGAATTCACCTCAGGAAACCTTGAAAAAATAAAACACTCTTTTTACCAGACAATTAAAAATAATTAGTTACCTTTCTTTCATTTCAGATTTAAAATAAAAACTCAAACAGAGGGGGCCAAGGAAGGAAACCAAGGAGGAAGTTGGACGCAACAAGAGGAAAGGAAATTGTATTCAGAAATATACATAGGACACTTCCATGAGGTATTCTTGAGTTGGATAGAGAGTTAGTGGAAACCTCAAGCTTTATGTTTGACTCAAGATTGAACCTAGGGGATTCTAAGGCCTAAAGATTAACATTGTTGAGGTACTAATGAAAATAATGAAAATAATTGTTCTAGTATAAATATTTCTCGAGGGAGAGAAAAAAATGTAATTGCCTTTCTCATGGCTCGGTAGTTTGGTTACCTAGTAAATTTTTGGACAACTTGGTATAACAAACAAGCATTTATAGAAAATGACATTGATTAAATACATAATTTCTATTTATAGTACCATTAAGTATTTATAGCAAATCACATTGACTAAATACATAATTTCTATGTACTGTACCATTAACTTTCCTTGCATGTGAATATGATTGGAAATACAATGTATTATGTTAAATGTAAATAAATGCATGTCTGTAACTAGAGGGTTACCGAAGTGGGTGAAATTTTAACTTAAATATGTTATGGATATCGATACGTGAGTTGGGTTTCTGAGAATAAACAGAAATCCATACAAATACTTAGCTGCAGTTACCAACATAAATTATAAGTGAAAATATTTTGTTGTGATAACCAGACATAAATATTGAATCCCTTTTATACTGAAAGAAATTAGTAAGTTACAACAATTTTATATTGGTAGTACCTGTATGAAAGTATAATAGTAGCACAGCATAGGCTAAGGGTTACCGTTCAGGTCAGTCTCGGGCTAGGCTAAACTCAACGACCACCTCGGAATAGTCCTAAAGTGGAGACAACGACCAAGATAAATCAAGAAACCTTCAATTTCATTATCAAGAGAAAATCCACAGTTATGCCATGCACAACCAGAACCAAATTTCATTGAAGAAAAGAAAATAAAGTTCATAATTATTCCATATAATATACACAATAATCCTGACTAATCTCCATAGAAAAATTAAAATGAAACCAAAATTAAGAATAAGGGTTACCAATGATGAGACAGACAAAGAAATTGAGCTCTGAAGTATAAAACTTGAAATTCTCTTATAATATGAAGTATAGAAGTGCACATAATAAAAGAAGCACAAAGTATTGCTCAGATCATAACCATGGGAAACATGGCCACAACTGAACCAGAGATCTTCGGGATTCTAAGTGTGGTAAGATTCGAACAACCTCATATGAAATAAGAATAAAATTTACACGGAAAAAACCTAGTTAAACTCTATTACGAACCCAAAGAAATCAGGTCAAGAACTGTAAAATTAATTTCCATATCCCACAGAGGGTTTGAATGGAAAGCCACTAGTACAACTTTAGTAAACACTTTCTAGAAGGAGTGAAGATGATTTAGGCACGTTTAAGAGAAAACCCTTTGTTAGGATGTCAATCGCATAACCCTTTTACATTCAGAAACCCTGGAAGAGACACCTCTCAGCCCATAAGGTATATTAGCTATGCGAAAGCCTGCAAACAAAGAAATTGGAGTAAGGAACTGCAAAAACATTAGTTGGCTAGAGTAGACCGGAAATAACAGGCTTCTAAAAATAGTTCTTACATCCCTGTGAACAGTGAGATTTCAAAGGCCCTTGTCGATGCCCTGCAATTGTCTCGAAGTGGGTGAATGAGTTGGGGTTCCATGTTTACAAGATAGAAATCATCTAGAAAATGCCGAGAATATAACATTACAGTACCTTACACATCCTTCAAAATTGGACACATCATAAAAATCCAGTAAAAGTTTGGAAGTCTTGTGGCCTCTGCTACAGCAAAATTTACAAGATCCGAGAGCCATCGTCAACCTAACTCCATCGAACAGTCTACCCTCATGGAACTCACAAAAAGGGAGAGTATGCAACTGAAGGATGAGGGAGGACCTACTAAGGTTGCAGCAAAGCCCTCAGCTTACCATCCACGCAAATGACGGGGAGAAACCGAGAGAAAACCCATTAGTTTTTCTTATCCTTCCTCAGTGAAGCATCGTCGTAGATTGAAACCATACCCAATTCAATGGTGTGGCCTCTTCCAGGTGTGTCCCGTGGAATTCTCGGGATAGTTATCTTTGGCGAATGTGCAAGTGGATAGTTGGTTCCCTCCCGGCACCAGGGGGCATGTTTAACCATACGGCTTATTGAATTGCCAATAAACCGACTTAACAACAAGTATTGTAACAAAATAAAGACCTCGTTCCTCGGCAGATAAAATATCAAACCATTTAATGGAAGACCAGACCTCGTTCCTCGACAGACAAAATATCAAACCATTTAATGGAACACCATGTAGAAATTATGTGATATGGTCATTCAAAAATCAATTACAAAACCTGTAGTTGATTGCTAAGTTATATGCTTGTGTTTGAATAAAATACATTGGTATGTGTTATGTCTCGAGAAGTCCCTCTTTTGAATGTTCTAGAAATTTTATTTTTATAAGATAGTAATTATATATATATATATATAAAGATGAGAGTGTTACAATATCCATATTTCACGAAGGTTGGAGATGTTTATATTAATTGTTTTATGTCATTATAACCAAAATAATTTGGTTTATAGTCGAATTGATTTTCATAATTCAAATAAATGTTTTTTATCTTAAAAATATCATGTAATTTAACAAAGTGAATAATGATAATAAAAAATATTAAAATTTCAATTATATTTATATTTTTAATTTGATGTTTTTAAATAAAAATATATCTTTAAACTTATTAGATATCCATATTTCATGAAGACTTGGGATGTTTATATTAATTGTTTTAGGTCACCCTAACCAAAATAGTTTGATTTATGCTAAAAGTGATGTTCATAATTTAGATAAGTGTTTTTAGCCTTAAAAAATATGTGATTTGATAAAGTGAAGGCGATAATACCAAAACTTAAAATTTCTATTTTATTTAAATCTTTAATTTGATGTTTTCTTTTTTAAAATATTGTATCATTATTTTAAAAAAAATTAAAATTATTATAATTTAGTATATCACATCAATATTAGTAATAATTATTGATAGTTATTATATAAGTTATTTTATCACAATTATTTAAGGAAAATCACATCAATTAGAATGACCAGGTAGTGTTTGGTAAGAGGATAAGTTTATGTTCCTCCCAAATGCTTTTGAATCTTGAATCAATAATCTATTTCCATAACCATAACCATAAGGAAAATAATCATTTTTTAAAGAAAAGAATTTTTAAAATTATATTTAAATATACGAAATATCTATACTAAAAATAAAATAAATTAAAATTATTTTTTTCTTAATATTAAAAAAAAATTACTTAATATTATCATAAAAAAACACTTTAAATTAATATTAATAATTCAGTTATAATAAAATTATTTAAATTTCATCAATTCATTTTATAACAAATTGATAGTTTTATCCATTTAAATTTACAATTTAATCAAGCTTTTCTCTCTCATTCTTCACTTCGTGTGTGTATATATATATATATTCTCAAACATGTAACCCTTTTAACAATATTCGATTCAGTTAAAAGATTTCTATAAACATATCCAACTTATTAGTATTGATAAATAATTTGTATTAGATTATACTTATGTAAGAATATAATAAATAAATAAAATATTTTTTAGCAAATGGGAAAATTATCATAATTTAGTTGCCAAATGAAAAGTGGGGAAAACCATTTCGTCATTGTTATTTAAAGAAAACCAAGCTACTTGGTTGTCCATAAAGGGCCACCTGGTTTCGAATCCCACAAGGGGACACCACAGACACCACGGCCCATCATAGTAAAGCTGGAAGGATAAGCGGTTAAGGGGTCAAGTTGGAGTTTGGGAATTGGTCTCGAGATGTCTAGGTCCTAGAATGTCCTCGACTAACAACAATTTTAAGGTTCTAGTGCTACCTCCATGCAGCGACTACTAAGACTACTAAAACATACATACTTTAACTCTCTGTTTTAAACCTGTGAGCTTTCAAGAAAAAATGCATGCTCTTAACCATGAGGCTCCCTCAAACCATAATATCTATAAATGTGATACAGTCACAAAATTCAACTAAATCTAATATGAACTTTACTTTTATGGTTACATTCAACAATATTCTTAATGCTTTTGGATCCGATACATCCGTCAGGCATCTTCAAACGCTCGAAACAGCGCTTTCGAAGTGATAACTCGGATAATCTAAACATCTCTTTGGAAGTGATAACTTTGATAATCTAAATTCCATTCGAGGGGATAATAGGCAGTCTCTATAAAATTTGTCCAGGAAGCGGACTCTGCATTTTTTAAAGAGCGGAGATTCCGCAAAACCCTGAATATATTGGTATTAGAAATTTGTTTTAAAGGAATAATTTGATAGCATCTAGAAATTCCACTGGTGCTCCGTCTGATGGGATTTGCATCTTCTTTGGAGAAGCTGATACCAACTTCGAAATTTGTCGCGTTTTTTCCTTTCTCTTGAAATTGGAATCCAATCCTTCTTTTCTCATGTGAGCCCTCTGTCTTGAGCCACCGATTATGCCAATCCACGTCGGTAGTCATAATTAACCTTTAAAAATTGTGATTTTACAATCCAAAGTTATAATGAAAGCCCATAAAATAAGGTCTATATCAACTTTATTTTAGTATATTCACTTTGTCGAAAAACGAGATCAAGAAATATGAAAAGCGTGTGAATTTCGTCCACTAGGTAATAGCAAATGGCAATGCCCACGTTTCCAATTTGTAAACTAAACTCTGAGTCATGAGTCCTTATATACTGCCACAACACTGCAAATCACGTTCAAGTTCGTGTATCTAATCGTCTAGAATATTGTTTATTTACATTTATTTGTGTTAGAAATTGTTATTATTTTGGTATGAGGAGTTGGTTAAAATTAGAGAGTCAGTGAACTAAGCATTAAGTCAAGTCTAGTCATGAATAAAGTGTTAAGTGTCATCTATATTTAGAGTGTGAGTTCACTGAGTTAATTGTGTGTGCATATTAAAATATTTTAGACAAGTTGCTAGTTGGAAAAGGTTAAATATTCTTCAATGGGTTCATCGTAATAATCAAGTTTTGTGTGATCAATACAAGTTGAATGATAGATTAAGTGTTAAGTGTCGTCCATATTTAGAGTGTGAGTTCACTGAGTTAAGTGTGTGTGCGTGTTAAAATATTTTAGGCAAGTTGCTAGTTGGAAAAGGTTAAATCCTCTTCAACAAATTCATTATAATAATCAAGTTTTGTGTGATCAATAAAAGAGCCACAGCTCGTGTGATTTGTGTCTAAATTTATGCTTTGTCACCTCTGTCTTTCCTACAAAATGATGTAGAGCTAAAATCACAGAGCTAGCAGATTTCAAATGTGAAAGAGGGCAGAGCCATAGTGTGTGAGTGATTAAGCACGGAGAAAAAGCCAATAATAAAAAAAAACACTCTTCTACCAAGCTTGTGGATTTTTATTTTTGAACAGAGTAAAGGTCGCAGCCTAAACGCATCAAGATTAAGACGAAGTATTAAAAAAAAAATTATTGAATCAAAAGTGTTTTTGTCGCCGCCTCTGCGTCCACTTCCACTAACAGTGGCTATCGCTGCTCTGAATCCAATCAAAATAAAAACAAGTCAGAGAGGCGCGTTAACCTGGCCATACAGCGAAAGGCCAAACTCAACCGATGCAATCAAGTATGAAAGTCTCTGCTTTATTGGTGGTCATTCCATTTCAAGGTCAGGTGGGCCATGTTGAGTCAAAATCCAATTACATGATCCAAAGTCAAGGAGTCACGTGGGATTTTTATTGAAAATATTTTTATTAAAAGTTTTTTTAATTGTAAGGAGTCATAAACGATTTTATAAAAGGGTTTATTAAAGTTCATTAAAATGGTTTTTTTTTTAAATAAACGGACCTCTGAAAGGTTATGAGGGGTTCTTTAAAAGTTGATAAAGAGCGGTTTTAGATATATTTTTGAGAATTTCACGAAGTTGGTTTTCCATAAAATAAAAGAGTGTTTTATTTTATTGATATTTTTGAGAATTTCAGGAAGTTGGTTTTCCATAAAATAAAAGAGTGTTTTATTTTATTGAAAAAAACAAATTAAGATTTTTGAAAGGTTTGCTCATCGGTAAAAGTTTGGTGTTCTGTCAAGCACGACATGTTTTCGGTGAAAATTGTGCTTTATGGGGGCGTATATTGAAAATCATATTTTTTTCAGAGGCAATATGAAAGATAGTCTCATGCAATCAGGAAAGCAGCGATAAGACAAAGGAAAGACAACAGCCATGAGTCGCAAAGATTGAATGAAAGATATTAAGAAAATAAATCGAAAAGGAGAAGCAAAGATCATTGCCATGGTTAGAGAGGTTTAGGCTGCAGCCAAGGAACTAAGAAGTCTAGCAGAAGACAAAGAACAAATCAAGGGTGACGAGTGCAGCTTTAATCTACTACCACCTCCTATGTTTACAGTTAAATATTTTGATCATTGGGTTATCAAGATGTTAACTTTTCTTCGAGCTAAAGAGTTAATTGAGTACGAGTCTAATAACCCATATGATGAAGTATTCAATGTTTTAGCATTGAATTTTATAAAACATTCATTGGATGAGAAGTGTTTGTGTAAGGTAGAAAAAGCTACAACTTCCAAGGAAGCATGGAAGATCTTGGAAGCAGAGTTTGTCACAATAGAAAGTGACATGCAATAGCAGGTTATGTCACAAGCAAAGAAATCAGCCACAAATATAAGAGTAGATGAGCAAGACTCTGAGAAGAAAACAGAGCTTGGAGAATCCCACTCAAAAGTGGATGGTGGTTGTCAAGACCATAAAATTGAAACTCATTATGCAAGCATTCATATGGATGAAGAAGATGCAGCAAAGATTACAAAGAGATAATTTGAAGCTTATGTGTGTGAAACAGAGCAAGAGAAAAAAAATTCTCAAGGACTCCATTGTAATGTGAATGATAAAGACGATGGTGAATCCCACTGTTATGAGACACATGTGGTTGATGACTGCAAAGTTATATGTGAATTGGTGAATCCACTCGTAGCTGACGGATTTAGTGAAGTTGAAATTGTCAATGAAATTGACAATGAGCACATGCATGCTCGAATAGCCCACCATAGTGTGGATGAACATTATGTTGATGATATGTGTGGTTTCTCTTTTTAAACAAGGATTGATTATGGCAATATGGTAAGCACTATGTTTGATGAAGCATTGAAGGGTGAAGTTGCTGATGAGCACCAATATTGCAACAAGAATGTTGCAACTCCTGGGGCTTCCTACTTTACTTTTATCAACCCAGTAGTTCGTAATAAACTTGGAAGCGACAGTGTTGTATGCACAAGTACTAGCTCTTACTGCAGGCTGTCACTTAGTTAGCTAGCGCAAGATCACTAAGAGCTCAAGCCAACTTATATGAGTTTCCAAAATAAGCTTTTAACTATGATGAAAGAAAACTAACTCTATAAAGGCTATCCTACTTGCAGAAAGAGAAAGAAGATTGGAGTATAAAGGAAACCCTAGCAAACCCTAATTTACCCACTAACCTTCCTTCTGCAGAAAGAGAGATAAAAACCTATGGAATGAATGTGATTACCTACTGAGGAGGTAAACTATATCTATTCAAGCTATTTCCATAAAGAAATGAGATAAAAAAAACATCTTTTTGGATTTTTATGTATTTTATGTGAAATTGTTATGTTTGTAATTTGGGTTTGTGGTTGTGGCAAAGATTTGGTGGCAATGGAAGGCGACCTTGGAGTTTGCAGAGGTGTAGGAAGGTGTGGAGGGGTCCTAAGAAGCCTTTGGTAACCTTCTAGAGACTTCCTCTACAAACGGACTTCAAAAAGTCACTTTCAGGAAATTCTACCGGAGGCTGCAGGGATCTACAGGAGGATGGCGAGAGCTGTTTTTAGAAGTTTTAAAGGTGAAAAAATGGTGGGAAAGGGTAGCTGAAGATTAGAGGGAGGTGTCAAGGTGTCTGAAGCTCATCAAAGAGGATTAGGAAAGAAAATGATGATTGGATTCGTTCAAAGGACGAGAAGAAACCTTATGAGAGAAATGCAGAAATTAGGGCAGATTCATGAAGGGTTGTGAATGACTTGTGAAACCTATGAGAAAAGAGATGATGATGGCTACTTTATTGATATATTATGAGCAGAGGTGTGTTGTAAGAGAGCTGCACATCTAAATACTGAAACTGAGCAAGAAAAGAACTAGTTGTACCAAAAGAACAGAACTATATCTCATGTTAACCTAAATTCTGACCTAGAAAAATAAAATGCTGAACAGTGCTATCTGAACAGGAAAGCATGGAAAGAGATTTATTGCAGAAACAGAAATGAACATGGAAAAATGGATTTGAAGCAGAGCATTAACTTTTAAATCAAACTACAACACTAGAAATTGCATGGAGGAAGCAAAACTGTGTTTTTAGTGGCAGCAAGAGTGCCTTGACCTCAGCTCATGGCCCCAAAGGGAGGAAAGGAGATCAAGGCTCTGTTGATGGCCTTTTTGGATCTTTGCCTATCTCTATTTAACCTACTTCAGCAACTGAAATGGAAACAACTATGTAAACCAACAAAAGCAACCTATTATAACCAAGAGCATTTTTTTTCTCTTGCTCTGTTTCACACACATAAGCTTCAAATTAGCCGTTAGCATTATAGCTGTTGGAGTCTCTGCACACTCTATTTAATCAAGCTAAGCCGGATTGGTTCTTCAACTTGTCCTGACGATGAACCACACTGGTTGGTTCGAAACGCGTCGACAAAAGATTGGTTATGTGATTTTGCCAAAGATTATCTGAACAATGTTATGGATCACAGAAGTCTAAATTCCTTAGAAATTAATTCATGAACTCAAGCAAAAACATATAAGTACAAAGCAAGAGGTGTTGGGAAACTTGGGTTGGGCCCTAACCCAAGAGCTTCAGCCTTCTGAAAGAAATCAGTGCTGGCTCAGAAAATATTTCTTCTCCATTATCAAAATAAAAGTCACATTACATAAACTATTCACAAAAGTAAGCTTGAAAATGAGCTAAACAAGAGCTACAACAAAAGTTCGAAAATTTGACTAACAACCAACTAAACCACTAAGCACCTAAGCCCTCCTATTTATACAACTGGAGCCTCCAACAGCTCTGCTAAAATCAAGGAGGCTCGGCTCCCAAGGCTAGAGATAGACAACAATTCTTCTTCACTTGCTCGGCTGCCCCTTTGATGCATCAATGTGACTACTTGTGCTCCGAGTTTTCTGAAGGAAGATTTGAGGTAGGGAGTCATAAATGAGGGGGACACCCTCCTACAAATCCTCTCCCTTGTTTTCCTCGAATATTGGCTGCCAAATGCTCATTAATCCTTTGACTTTGTCCAAAAATTGACCAAAACTCTGCATAAAGCACACATTAAACTTCATGGCATAATGACTAGTCCAATTCACTCTATTAGCATAAATATAATAAAAAACATGCAATAAAATAATGAGAATGATGGATTAAGCAACTAGTCTACCTCCTCATATTTGATGGCCCCAATGGCCTCCCTGACATTCCATCCTTCTGATGTGAGATCCTCTTTCTTATCATGGAATCTCGCCTTTCTGTCCACCTCTTCCCACTATTGTCTTTCTTCTTCCTCCTTTTTGCCCTCTAGCAGTCCTAGCAACAGTGAGGGACTCAAATTGAGGCCAATCCAATTGGCCTTCAAACTTTGCATAGAGTGCTTATACAGTGGCACTCTCCTCAATGCTTCTCTCATCCTGTTTGGGAAGTGATACTCCCTGATTTGTAGGCTATGTGGTAGTGTGTTCCACCTTCTCATGCAGGCATTAATGCAGTCATCTCCAAGCAATCTCTCCATATCCTCAAAATGTGAAATAGCCTGGGCATGATCATTGATGTGCTTGGGGGCACTTTGAGGATCAGTTGCAAGTTGTTAGTGTGTGCCAAGGAGAGCCATAGCTTTTGCTAGCTCTGCTCTAACCATCAGGGGTTCATTTTGTTCTTTTGCCATCAACTTCTTGATTTTTGTTGCTCTTTTTTCCTCATGACTCATCCATGATGCCATGGCCATTAGCTACAAGTCTCCTAACCTAGCATTGGGGTCCCATAGGTTCATATCAGTAAGGGCCATGTTATGTAAATAAAACTCTGCCAACTTCGCCTTGTCCTCTGCTGAACTGTGATCACATAAATCCATGAACTGTCTATAATCCTGGAAAGGTATGGTGCCTCTCTGGGCCAGAGTCTTGATCTGGAACTGTAGCCACTGATCTTTGAGGTATACTCCATATGATTTGGCTGGTTGTCTGCACTGTAGTGCCTCCATAGCCCAGCTGGCCATGCATGCTAACTGGGTTTCCCTTTCTTGCAGTTGTTTTCTTAACATTTCAGTCTCTACCTGGGTTTCCCTTTCTTGCAGTTGTTTTCTTAACATTTCAGTCTCTACCTGGGTTTCCCTTTCTTGCAGTTGTTTTCTTAACATTTCATTCTCTGCTTCCAAGTGAGATCTTCTGATGGCTTCTGTATGTCTTACAGTGCTCAATTCCTTGCCCATTTCTCTCAACTTGTTTTCCATGTGCCCAATGTCTTCCACCCCTTTGGACTTTGTGATCTACATCCATCTATGGCTCCTTACCCTTTCTTTTTCCAGTTCAAAGAAAAGTGGGACTGCAAACTTCTATGGAATAATTTTTCCCCCTTCAAGAAGGTTGTAGTAAGAGCCTAAACTAGGCTGGGGGTCAGGTTCTGGTATCTTTGTTGCCTCATCCTTCTTCTGGGTCTGCTCTTCTGCCTTTTTCTCAAGTTTCTCAGTCTCCTGTAGCTTTGTCAAGGTCTCCTGTAGAGCGGTTTGCGCCTCCTGTAGGACTATTTTAGAGTCCTGTAGTTTTATCCTTTCCTTCCAAGTGGAAGATCTAGGGCTTCCTCTTTCATAGGTAATGGGGGTTTTGGATGGAGATTCCTCCTTTTTGGTAGTAGGAGAATCTTCAATGGTGATAGGCTCTTTTGAGGGTGGCTGTGGCTTCCCTATTTTTATCCTGGTGCTTTTTCAAGCCCTGAAATACATGGATGGTTGCCTTTTTCTCTTTTGTTTGGGCTTAACTGGGGTGCTGAGTGCAGCAAGAACAGTTGCTGCCTCCCTTTCTAGTGTTTCAAGAGACACTTCTGCCTTCTTTACTTCTGTTTCTTTTTCTTTTGTCTTTTCTGCCTCTGCTAGTTTTGTTTCTTCTATCCTTGTTTTAATTTCCTTCTCATCTTGTTTAGTTTCTGCCCTCTCTGCTTTAGCCTTGTTCTTCTCAAATTTAGTCTTTTTCCTTTCTGTTTTAGTCTTTTTCTCTTTTGTTCTAGGTTCCTTCTTCTTCTCTGCTTTGGTCTCTTCCTCCTCTGTTTCATGTTTTTCTTTCTCTGTTTGGGTTCCTTCCTTCCCTGTTTCAGGTTCCTCTTTCTCTGTTTGTGTTTTCTCTTCCTCTTTTTCAGTTTCCTCCTCATCTTCCCCTTTTTTTCCTTCTCCCTCACATTTAGATGGACTGAAGTCATATGTGAGGGCTTTTACATCATCTTCCCTTGTCATATTTCTAAAAATATCCCAGGCTATGGGTATTGTGAAGGTGTGGAGGGCCTCTTCCACCAGCAGTTTAATTAGCCCATGGTGAGCCAATTGGTCTGGACCTCCTGCCTTCAATTTAATGCTGGAATCTATTAGGGACTGGAGGAGAAAATAGGGAATACTAAGTTTTTGGGGTGCAGGAAGATCCATGCCATATATTAACTCATGCAAAAGTTTGAAATGGTACCCATAAACTATGTTGTATCTTCCTTCACAGGAGATGTATTTGATAATATGATAACTAACCTCATCCCAAGGGTAAGGTATGCTTGTTCTCCTGATGCCATTTTTGTCCTCTATAGGATGCTCATTTGGCTGGAAGAAGGTTTTCTTGGCAACTTGACCCAGTGGTTTTTCCTCCTTGCTCCAGGGTAGTCCAAGTGGGAGACTAGTAACCCTACTGATGAAATCTAGGGTGATTTCCATGGTGAGACCCCTAAAACTAACATTGGAATGGGTTTTTGAGTGAGCTATCAAGGACAGGGCAAAATCCTGCGTTACTTCTTCATCATACCCACGAAGTTTTTCAAAGAATGGCATCCAATTGGCTCTGGTAAAAAGGGCTACTACCTCAGGGTGTTCATGTAGCCTGCCTAAGTTTAGAGGTTCCTTCTGCATAAATCCCCCTGTCATTATGTTTAGAATCTTTGGAATGTCTCAGGTAGAGAAGGAGACAGGGATTTTCAAAAACTAGGAAACGAAGGAAAAAAACTGTGTTTTTCTTTAAGAAACAGGGAGACATTTTAATGCAATTTCCCTTTCTTTTAGGCTTAGTTCTTCCTAAAATTGCATCACTCCTCATTTATGTGAGTACCAAGATGGAGAAGGAGACAATACTTTAGGAACAGAGAATAGATAAAAACTGTGTTTTTTTAAGAAGCAGGCAGAGCTTTGGAATGTAATTCCTCTTCTTTTCTAGGCTCAATTCTTTCTTAAAATCACATCACCCCTTGTATATATGAATATGCAAAGTGGGTTTGCACCAAGCCTACCTCTTCGAGCCCGAATTTGAATGAAAATCCCATTTTTTCTTCTGCAAGACTGCTCACTGGCCCTCCTATAGAAAGGGCTCCTGTAGGACCTGTTACTGCTCCTGTAGAACCCGATAATGTTCCTGTAGAACCCGATAAGCAGAGGAGTTCTAAAAATGACAGAGAGCGATGGTTTTGAGGCTCTAGAGGTGGTAGGGAGCTCACTGCAGTCAAGGGCACGACAATAAAAATGGAAACAAAGGTGGTGAATAAGCTCGAGAGAGCGTACTTATGCTTACTGGAGAGGTTTCTGGCGACGAGGTGAGGTGGCAGAAAGGGTACATTACCATTATTCGGACCGTTGGTCCCCACTGTAGTGTCATCATGAGACTTTATGCTTTCTACCTGCAATCACTTCCCATCATTTGCGTTGGAGTTCAACATCCGCCACTACCTGTCTTTTTGGATTTTCCATGAGTTGACTAGACACACGTGCAGTGTGATCTCCGGATGAGCGTGGTCGAACTAGACGAGGGTGGCCAGTTAACTAGCCACCTTTCGAGTTTAATCTTCAACCATTCCCTTTGTTTATGCAGTTTCGAATTATACAGATGCAATAGAGGAACGGGTTTAGACACTTACCTGCAAGTCGAAATGTTCGTGCTACAGTGCTGCTAAGCTTTGTTGCTGCTGCATGCTCAGACTCTGGTGCTGCATACCTGTATTCCTGCTGCCATATGCTTGTGGCTTCTTGATATGTGGCTCAGTCACTTTGTACAGGTGCTCTCTAGCTGGATCTTGCTTTGGACATCTTCTGCATACCTGTGGCTGCACCTATTCTGCTGCTGGAGCTTGATTTTTAAGGGGATCAACTGCTACAGGAGTCCTATAGGAGCTCATGTAGTTGTTTCTCCCTCTAAAATTTTTAGCTGAGGCTTATGTAGGGGGTTGTGAGGAGGCTACTTGAAGAATTTGATGGCAATGGAGAAGTATCTTTTAAGCTATAGGTGAGTTGTAGGGGTTCTGTTTTTTTTTATTTCCTCAGTTTTTTGAAAAACAGGTTTCTATGTTTTATTTGTAGGAAGGAAAGAAATAATTGGAAATGAGGTGGTGCAGGTGTGGGATAGAGGGTTAAGTTGGTGGATGGCTATAGGATGGTCTACAGGCTCTCTGTGAAAATTCCTAGCTCTTCAATAATTTTTTTAGCTTCATTTCGAGCTCTCTGTGATTTCTACAGGAGCCTCCTATAGAACACACAGGGCTTCCTGTAGGATGCACAGTCTTCAGAAAAAACACCGAGAGATGGAAAAAAGAATCAGAAATGATGGAGAAGAGTCTAGAGGATATGTAATAGGCTTGGTGGCATGTCCCCTTGCTTCCTGGGGTCCATCTGTGACCTGCAATGCACTCAAAAAGTCAATTTTATCTTTTTCTGTTTTTCTCTTTTTTTTTTCTTCTTTTTTTTCTTTTTTTTTTTTTTGAAAAGACAACTAGGGCGCCTCCAGGAGGTTTTCACCCTACCTGTTTGCCCTGGGCACCTCCAAGGGAGGTTTTCACCCAGGGATCTTTATTCTCTTCATTTTTTATTTTTTATTTTGTCATCACTGGGTCGCCTCAAAAGAGGTTTTCAGCCTAATGATGGGACTGAAGCACCTCATAGAGGTTTTCACTGGAGTTCTTTTCTTTTTTTTTATTTAGTGGGTGGAGTGGAGGCAGAGACTTGCTCCACTACCAACATTGTTTCACTCAGATCTTCAATAAATTCTTGCTTGGTGAGGGGCTTCTTGTAGATTTTCAACCTATGCCCATTGACAAGCATGGGGATGGCTTCCTCATCAATGGTCCTGATTAGAATTGAACCATTTTCATTGCACTTTTCTACCATGTAGGGTCCCAGCCATCTTGTCTTCAGCTTGCCCTTGAAATCTTTATACCTTGAGTCATACAACAATGCCCAATCTCCTTCTTGGAATTGCTTCTCCTTGATGTTTTTATCATGCCATATCTTCCTCTGAAGTTGGATTACTTCTGTGTGGAGAAAGGCCTTCAATCTCTATTCATCCAATCCATTAAGCTAGAGTAGCCTTTCCCTTTGTGCATGGCTGAGATCTAGGTCCAGTTGTGCTGCCATCCTTGGTGTATTGTATTCAAACTCTATTGACAGCAAAGCTTTCTTCCCATAGACCAGTTCATAGGATGTGAATCCAGTGGTGGTCTCCCATGTGGTGTTGTAGGGTCAGGTGGCCTCAACCAATTGATCTGCCCAATTTTTCCTGCTGCTGCTCACTACCTTAGTCAAAATTCCCTCTAAAGCTCTGTTGGTGACTTCCACTTGTCCATTGGCTTGTGGATGGTAAGGGGTGGAATTCTTGTGCTTGATTTTATGGTGTATGAGTAGGTCTTCAATCAAATTGGAGGTGAACTGACTACCTTGATTTGTAACCAGTTCTCTTGGATACTCGAACTTATAGAATATGTTCTCTCTTAAAAACTCATCTACTTTTTCTTTTGTTGTTGCCTTGATTTCCTTTGTCTCTACCCATTTTGTCAGATAATTGATGCACACAATGATGTATTGTTTCTGGTTTGAAGGAGGGTTGATAGGACCCACAAAGTCCATGCCCCACTTTTCAAATGGCTCAAAAGTCACTTGAGGTTGCAGGGGGATCTCATCCTTTGGAGTAGGTTTCCCCATCCTTTGGCACCGATCACATTGGTTGATATATTTCCTCACATCTTGATGAAGAGTGGGCTAATAGTATCCTACTTGTAGAATTTTGAAGGTAGTCCTCTTTGCTGCAAAATGGCCTCCACAAGGCCCATCATGACAGGTCAGGAGAATGTCAAAAACTTCTTCCTCCTTGACACATCGTCTCAAAATCTAATCTAGGCCAATTTTGAAGAGATTGCCCCCAATCGAAGTGAAAGGGGAACTTTTCCTCACGTTCTTGCTCTTCTCTTTTGAGGATAGGTGTGATGGGAACTGTGTTGAAACTAAGTAATTTGGTATATCAGCAAACCATGGAGAGAGTACTGAGATAGCAAATAGGTGTTCATCTGGCATTTGATCATCCACCATTCCTTCCTCACCTGCAGGCAGATTTACTCTAGACAAAAATTCAGCAACAACATTTTCCTTACCAGGCTTATCAACAATGGTTAAATCAAATTGCTGCAATAAAAGCAACCACCTAATGATGCGAGCATTTACATCTAAATTGTTCATTAAATACCTAATTGCAGCATGATCAATGTGTACAAAGGTCTAATAGCCTGTGATGTAATGTTTGAATTTATTTAAAGAATGGACTACAGCTAGGAGTTCCTTCTCGGTTACCGTGTAGTTTAACTCTGCCTTTGACAAATTTTTGCTTATAAAGTATATGGCATAAGGTAAATTTTCATCAAATTTCCCTAAGGCTGCCCCTATTTCTTTGTTCGAGGCATCTGTGTGAATGTGGAATAGTAGGGCCCAGTTTGGACCTCTCAAAATTGGGGTAGTCACAAGTTTACTTTTCAAGGTATCTAGGGCTTCTTGACAGTTGTCAGTCCATATGAACTCGACATCTTTTCCCAAAAGACCAAACAATGGAGAGGCTAGCTTACTGAAATCTTTAATGAATCTTCTGTAATATCCTACTAAACCTAAGAAACTTCAGACATCTCTCACCTTTTGAGGAGGTGGGACCCTCTGGATGATGGCTATTTTGTTGGGGTCCACCTGCAATCCTTGCTGAGATATTGCATGACCTAGCACAGTCCCTTCAGTCATCAAGAATTCACATTTTTCCGGACTGAGGGATAGGTTCATTTCAATACACTTGTCCAAAACTTTTCCCAGGTTAGATAAAGCTTCCTGAAAGTTAGAACCATAAGGGGTAAAATCATCCATATATATTTCCACTGCATCATGGACCAGTTCAGAAAATATACTCAGTACTTCTCTCTGGAAAGTGGCGGGAGCATTGCACAAACCAAAAGGAAGGACCCAATATGCAAAGGTACCCCAAGAACAAGTGAAAGTGGTCTTATCTTAGTCTTCCGGGCTGATTTCGATCTAATAGTACCCGCTAAACCCATCTAGGAAGGAGAAAAACTTTTTTCCCGCCAGACCATCTAACACTTGATTTATGAAGGGAAAAGGAAAATGGTCCTTTTTGGTGGCCTTGTTTAGTTCCCGATAATCAACATAGATTCTCCACTCACCATTTTCTTTGGCACCAACACCAAAGGAGAGACCCATTCACTGTCGAAGATGGGGTAGATGAATCCTGCATCCAATAACTTTTGCAATTCTTCCTTGACAATCTCTTTAAAGGCTGGATTCATCCTCCTTTGAGGCTACCTGACTGGTTTGCAATCTTCCTTATTATAAATGTGATGAGTACAAACTGAAAGGTGCACTCCTTTCATCTCCTTATAGCTCCAGGCGAAGGCATCTAAATGTTTTCTCAATAAGCTACACAGTTCCTTCTCCTGGGAGGTGGATAAGGATGAGTTGATTTTCAAGGTTCTTTCAGGGCCGAACTCTATAGCCTTTATACGAAGAGAGGTCGGGTCGGCCATACAGAGATTAGCTAAAGGATTGTCTGAGGTTTCTTTCACTAGCTCTTCCAATGGCAAACTACTGGGGGGTGGATTCTGAATTAAGTTTTCAATGATATCATCCTCAGTTTGCAGCCCCCCCCCCATGGCAGTTTCAACTGCACATAGTGGTGTAGAATAGACTTCATCCTCATCTTCCTCCTCCAACCAGAGAGGTAGATCATGTTCTAGCAAAGGTTGGGCAGGAGGGTATAGGACTAGCTGCTTGGACATATGCCCGTTCTTGATTGTCATGTTCCCAGCTCGGCAGCTGATGTAGGCATCTGCAGTAGCCAACCAGGGTCTTCCCAAGATGAGAGGATACCTAGTGAGCTTTGCCTTCAGCTAGAGAACTAGGAAATCAGCAGGGTACTCCCAAGAATCAATGGAGACCATTACATCTTCCACAATCCCTTCAGGGGTCACGGTGGAGCAGTCTGCTAACTGCAGTACTGTTGTGGTCTTTCTCAAGGAGCCCTGGAGGTTGAGCTTGAGCATAGTGTCCTTTGTCATCACATTAATGGCAGCCCCTAGATCAATCAGGGTATGGGGGATCATGGTGCCATTGATGTGGACATCAACTACTGGGCTTCCAGGGTCTAGATACTTCGGACAAATTACTTGCCCCAACATTAGGTCAGACAGTTGTCCTATGACATTGATGGTTGGGGCATCTCTCTTGTGCTGGCCTGGATGCCTGAAGCACTTCTCTTTGATCATCTTGTTATATATAGGCACATCCATAATGGCTTAGAGAAGTGGTATCTTTACACATAATTGTTTCAATTCTCCCAGAAGTTCAGTTTCTTCTGGGGTAGGCTGGGTTGTGCCGATAGTTCGTAACAAACTTGGAAGTGACAATGATGTATGCACAAGTACTAGCTCTTACTGCAAGCTATCACTTGGTCAACTGGCGCAAGATCACTAGGAGCTCAAGCCAACTTCTATGAGTTTCTAGAATAATATTTTAACTATGATGAAAGAAAGCTAACTCTTCATAGGCTATCCTACTTGCAGAAAGAGAAAGAAGATTATAGTATAAAGCAAACCCTAGCAAACCCTAATTTACCCACTAACTCTACTTTTGCAGAAAGAGAGATAAAAACATATGGAATGAATGCCATTACCTACTGAGGAGGTAAACTACATCTATTCAAGCTATTTCCAAAAAGAAATGAGAGAAAAAAAACATCTTTTTGGGTTTTCATGTATTTTATGTGAAATTGTTATGCTTGTAATTTATATGTTTGTGGTTGTGGCAGAGATTTGGTGGCGATGGAAGGCGACCTTGGGGTTTGCAGAGGTGTAGGAAGGTGTGGAGGGGTCCTAAGAAGCCTCTGGTAACCTTTTGGAGACTTTCTTTGCAATCGGACTTCAAAAAGTCACTTTCAGGAAATTCTATAGGAGGCTGCAGGGGATCTACAGGAGGATCTATAGGAGGATGCCGAGAGTTGTTTTTAGAGGTTTTAAAGGTGGAAAAATGGTGGGAAAGGGTAGCTGAAGATTAGAGGGAGGTGTCAAGGTGTCTGAAGCTCATCAAGGAGGATTATGAAAGAAAATGATGGTTGGATTCATTCAAAGGACGAGAAGAAACCTTATGAGAGAAAGGTAGAAATTAGGGCGGATTCGTGAAGGGCTGTGAATGACTTGTGAAACCTTTGAGAAAAGAGAAGATGATGTTTGCTTTATTGATATATTATGAGCAGAGGTGTGTTGTAAGAGAGCTGCACATCTAAATACTGAAACTGAGCAAGAAAAGAACTAGTTGTACCAAAAGAATAGAACTATATCTCATGTTAACATAAATTATGACCTAAAAAAATAAAATGATGAACAGTGTTATTTGAACAGGAAATCATGGAAAGAGATTTATTGCAGAAACAGAAATGAACATGGCAAAATGGATCTGAAGCAGATCATTAACCTTTAAATCAAACTACAACACTAGAAATTGCATGGAGGAAGAAAAACTATGTTTTTAATGGCAACAAGAGTGCCTTGACCTCAGCTCATGGCCCCAAAGGGAGAAAAGGAGATCAAGGCTCTGTTGATGGCCTTTTTGGATCTTTTTCTATCTCTATTTAACCTACTTCAACAACTGAAATGGAAATAGCTATGTAAACCAACAAAAGCAACCTATTCTAACTAAGGGAAAATGAATCTATGTAACAGAAATTATTTCATGAATTGAAGAAAAAACATATAAGTACAAAGCAAGAGGTGTTGGGCAGCTTGGGTTGGGCCCTAACCTAAGAGCGTCAGCCCTCTGAAAGAAATCAGTGCTGGCTCAGAAAATATTTCATCTCCATTATCAAAATAAAAGTCACATTACATAAATTGTTCACAAAAGTAAGCTCGAAAATGAGCTGAGCAAGAGCTGCAACAAAAGTGCGAAAATTTCACTAACAACCAACTAAACTACTGAGCACCTAATCCCTCCTATTTATACAACTGGAGCCTCCAATAGCTCTCCTAAAATCAAGGAGGCTCGGCTCCCAAGACTAGAGATAGACAACAGTTCTTCTTCACTTGCTCGGCTGCCCCTTTGATGCATCAATGTGGCTGCTTGTGCTCCAAGTTTTCTAAAGGAGGATTTGAGGTAGGGAGTCATAAATGAGGGGGACACCCTCCTACAAATACTCTCCCTTGTTTTCCTCAAATATTGGCTACCAAATGCTCATTAATCCTTTGACTTTGTCCAAAAATTGACCAAAAATATGCATAAAACACACATTAGACTTCATAGCATAATGACTAACCCAATTCACTCTATTAGCATAAATATAATAAAAAACATGCAATAAACTAATGAGAATGGTGGATTAAGCTGAGTTAAGATGCAAAATGAGCCCATATAATTACCCATTTATGGGGCTCATCAATTGCCACTGTAGTAGCAAGATATGAAGCAGTTGGAACTGCTCATGAAGTAGTATCCCATCTTACAGTAGTTGATGATCAAGAATAGGATAAAGTGATTGAAGAGTTTTTAATGAAAATATCCATTAACAACATAACAGTGGAAAACAAGTTCCATGTGGCTAAAAAGAAGACAGATGTTGAGCAAGAAGCTCTCACTGAAGAGACTCATATTAAAGATGTTTTTAACATTGTTTTTTAATATGAAGGTGTTCAAAATAGCATGGGAGCAGAAGTTGAAAGCAAGATTGTTAATAAATTTGATGCAGATTTGAATATCATTGAAGAATGGGTTCATAAACCAATAAAATAAATTGATGTGAGTCTTAAAGCAACAGTTGAAATAAAATAATTGAATAAAATGGTGAATAATCATCTTGACTGTACAAATTATAGGAAAAAAACAGCAATACCTGATGATAAAAGTGAAAAGAATGATATGGATGTTTCTGAAGAGAAAGATGAATGCATTGAAACCATTTTTCAGCAATGGATTCAAGAAGAGATAAGATTCTGCTATCCAGAAATATGGTAGAAAGAAAGTTAAGAATATGAAACATAAGAAGCAAATAAAAGAAGATAGTTTGAAGATAAGATGTTTTGGCAGCAGTCCATATTTGAACAAATATTTGAAGATGAAGTTGTAGAAGACATGATCCAATTGTTTTTCAGAACAAGTTCAAGACAAGTCAAAGAAAAATTGCAGCAACAAGAAGTAAATAAAGCCTACAGTAAGAAAGTTCAACAGAGAATGAAGCAATTTTGAGGATATAGATTTTGGAAGAAAAAAAAAATGCAAAATAGTAAAAGTTTTGAGTCATTGTAAGCCTCGCTGAGACATAGACTAGCAAGTATGTTTCAATGACAATTGAGTCAAGTTGAGTCATGTTGAGTTATGTTGAGTCATACGGTTGTAATTAAGGGGGAGTGTTAGAAATTGTAATTATTCCTGCGTGAAAAGTTAGTTAAAATTAGAAAGTGAGTTAACTAAGCATTAAGTAGAGTCGAATGATAGATGAAGTGTTATGTGTAGTCCATATTTAAAGTGTGAATTCACTGAATTAAGTGTGTGTGCATGTTAAGATATTTTAGGCGAGTCGCTAGTTGGAAAAAGTTAAATACCCTTCAATAAATTCATTATAATAATCAAATTTTATATGATCAAGAAAAAAACCACGGCTAATATGCTAATATGATTTATGTGTAAATTTATAGTTTTATATATATATATATATATATATATATATATACATTTTTCAACGATATTGATAAAGTATCCTTTGGCAGTGTTGTAAATGTGACAATAAAATACTACTAACTCAAATCCATTCCAAATCCAACTATATTTCGAAATTATACACAGATTATCCACGGCTTAGAAAAGGAAAAGTTATATACGAAAATTTGAATACATTTTATGTAAATCATCCAGTGAATTAGTATGACAAAATAAATCAGTTTTTTTTCTTTACATAAATTTTAAAATGGTAGCCACTAAATAACCATGCATCCATGACTCTGCCAACTCTTGAGACGCTGTCTATGAACCTGCCGTGATCATTGTGCGGTTGGATCATTGAATAGAACCACTATTGATTACATCTGCCGTGATCATCGTGCGTTAAGATAATTGTATACAGTTACAACTCACTCTAGTTCTATAGATTCAAAGAATAAAACAAAATAGTTTTTATTTACACGTAATGAAACAAGCCATGGGAGCTGCACGCCCCATTAATTTTACAAATCAAATCAAGGTCATTTCACCATATTCAAGGTCATTCCAACATTTTATTCACTGTTCTAATAGGGATAACGAAGATAATATCGCCAATAAAGCAGATCCAATTAATCAATCAAATAAATTTATTTATTTTTATATTTAAATATAAAATTAAAATATTAAATCATTAAAATTCCCAATTGTTATAATTAATATAAAAAATCTTAGATTAAAGTATGCTTCTCATAAATATTATTAGTAAATGGAAAAAATGTATTTCTCATACATCATTTCTGTTTCAATATTTATTCAAATTGTTATGTAAAATTAGTTGATTAAATCCATGACTCAGTAATTTAATATATAAAATTTTAATAATTAAATTATGTATTTTTTATTAATATATATAGATATATAATAATTTATATAAATATAGTTAAAAAAAAATAAATGGAAATATATAATTTCGTCTTCAAGATTTAGGAAAAAAAACATTTTTTATTTATTTAATGTTCGGAAATTAAAAAAAATATATAATAAATGAATCTAAATAAATATAATAAATATTAAGAAAAAATATAATAAAAAAAATTCAAATTAAACCGCACAACCTGGAAAATATTTATATAATTATAATAATATAGATTATTTTTATTATTATATTTTGAGTTAATTTTTAGGACTTAGATATTATTATGTGTGATATACTCTTATTATTATATTAGATATTTTCATTTATATGATTTGAACATAAAGAGTGTTAGGAATAATTATTTATTTATTTATTATATATTTTTTTTTGGTGTTGGTGAGACATGTGGGGAATTGAATTAGATACACAAGGGCTTGCTAACATGTTTTTTTTCCAATTACACCACTGATTTTGTCATTAATTGTATCTATAGACATCTCTATTTTAAAATAAAATTTCCTTAATTTTAATTTAATTATCTAATAATTATTAAACAAATAGTAGAGATTTAATTTTCACTTAACATATTTTTAATAATAAACATATATCAAAGATGAACTTTGAGTTAACTACAATAATATTATTATATTACTAATTTGCCAAAACACCTCATTAAGTGAAAAATTATATTACTAATTTGCCAAAACACCTCATTAAGTGAAAAATAGAAAATGTTATAACTCCGCTTTTATATATTTATGAAAATGAATTAAAATATCTTCTATGAAATTTTAGAAATATAGTCTCACGGCCTCCACGACTTGCGTCCAATTACCATGAGTCTTTTGCTAACTATTGCTTTCGCATCTTCTTACCAATTTATGCTCTCAATTTCCATGAAAAGGGTCAAAGCAAATCCCTTCGATATTCATGACAATATTATTCTAATTTTTTATCAATATTTTTAAATTTAATAATTTTGTTTAAAGTTTTCATTTTTTTTGGCATAAAAATATTTTTATATTACTTATCAAAAATGAATGTTTACATACATATTTTTTTTTGTAATTCCGATAACCACACAAATTGCATTAACTAGACGATAATTAGGCTATATGAAACAATATAAAAAGATCCAAGTCTACAAAATAAATCAACCACCCAACAAGATTAAGACAATAAACATTTAACACCCAACAGGATTAAGGCAAGAAAGATAAAATAGAAGAAGAGTCGTGCATCATGAACCACTTAACAAGATTAAAGTTGTAAACATTTAACATCACGCTTATGATTCCATTTCACCATACACTAACCTAGATCCATCTTAACTCTGATCTATCAAGCGCCAAGATGGATCAAATCTCTTGAGGTGCAAACTTCTTTTTTGAGTGCAAAACTTGAGGAAAGGTTTTCACCTCGACAGATTCGATCCCTCTCGGTGCTTGATAGATCCAGAGTAAAGATGGATCTAGGCTAGTTTCAGTCGTGTGTGGCCAAAGAAAATATAACGAACAGATAATTGATTTTATCAATAATATGTAAAATCATCTAATATTAATCTAGTCATTTTAAATATGCTAAATATTTATGAGATTAATTTGTTCATTTTAATTTTTAATTTTCCTAGTTACCTTAGTTTGTTGAGATGATAAATATTGTGAATAACTTTAATGATGAAATAAAACTTTTGAATGTAAAGTGACAATGTAATAGTGTTGAATGGTAGAAAATGTGAATAATAAGAATATAGTAAATTACAAATAGTCTTCATTGTGATTAATCTCAAACTATTTTTTTCTACTATTCTTATTGTCACCTTTGTTACTTTTGTTGTCTTTTCATATCGATTATATGAAAAGGACATGTTAAATCGTAAACCATTTAAATCTTTAGCTCAAGATATTGTAGTAAACATTACACCTTGTTTTTCTTTCTCTCCAATATTAATAGGTTGAATTGCTATAGCACAAAAATAAATGTACATTGTTAATATTTTTTTATGATTACACTGAAATTAATGCACAATATTAATCCAATCACTTTAAAATTAATGTACGATCATACATCCAATTACATCAAATCAAAAATCAACATCTACATTGAAATAAATGCATCTAATACAAGAAATCAAATAAGATTAGAAAACAACGTTTACACCGAAATCAATGCATCTAATGCAAGTAATCAAATACTATTAGAAATCAACATTTAGACTCAAATCAAATGCATCTAGTGCAAGTAAGAAAATAGGTTTATAAGCCAACGTCTACACTGAAATCAATACATATAGTGCAAGCAATCAAATATTATTAGAAATCATCATCTACATTGAAATCAATGCATCTAGTGCAAGCAATCAAATATCATTAGAAATCAACGTCTACACTAAAATCAATGCATATAGTGCAAGCAATGAAATAGGATTAGAAATCACCATCTAAACTGAAATCAATGCATCTAGTGCAATAAATATCCTTCCCTCTCACCCCCCTCCATATATATATATATATATATATATATATATATATATATATATATATATATATTCCTCCAATTCTTCTTCTTTGTCTCTCTATCTCAACTCCACAAACACACACGCTCTCTCACTCCATATCTATCAATCGCTTTGTCCATCCCTCTCTCTCTTCATCTCTCTCTTCTTCTCTCTCTACACTTTCCATCCATATCTCTATCTCCCTTTGTCTCTCTATATCACTCACAAAACATACACCCTCTTTCTCCAATCTCTCCTCCTCTCCCTCCCTCTCTCTCTTTCCCTTCTCCCCCTCTCCCCCACTTCTATCTCTCTTCCCTCTTTTTGTCCTCTCTTCCTCTCTCTCCATTTTTCTTATCACTCCCCCTCTCTCTCCACCTTTCTCAATCCATTTCTTTATTCTTACCTCCCTCTCTCCCCCTTCAACTCCATCTCTCTCTCTCTCTCTCTCAACTCTGTTACTATATCCTTCTCTCTCCCTCTCCTTCTCTCCATTCTCTCCTTCTTTGTCTCTTTATCTCACCCCAAACATACACACTCTCTGTACGTCTCTCCTTTGTCACTCCCTCTCTCTCTCCACTTATCACTCTCTATGTATTTCCTATTCCCTCCCCCTCTCCTCCTCTCTCTCAAGTCCGCTCTCTCATACTTCCTCTCTCTCCCTTTCTCTCCTACCTCCCTCTCTCTTCCCTCGTCACTCTCTCTCTATTTTCCCTCCAATTCTCTCTCTTCCCCCATCACAATCCTCCTTTCTCTCAAGTCTTGTCTCTCGTTCTTTCTCTCTCTCCCCCCCACCTCTCTCTCTCTCTCTTTTCCCTACAATCCCCTCTCTCTCTCTCTCTTCCCTCCAATCCTCTCTCTTCCCCATCACACACACACTCTCTCTCTCTCCAACTATGTTACTATGTTCATCCCTCTCTCCTTCTCTCCCCACCTTCTCTCTATCTCTCTTTCCTTCTCTCTTTATCTCACCCCTAAGCATAATTTGTCTCCCTCCATCTCTCCCTTGTCACTCTCTCTCTCCACTTCTCACTCTCTATGTCTTTCTTCTTCCCTCCCTCTCTCCTCCTCTCTCTATCCTTCCTCTCTCTCCATTTCTCTCTTACCTTCCTCTCTCTTCCCCCATCTCTCTCTCTCTCCACCCTCCAATCCTCTCACTATCTCCCTTCGTCTCTCCTGCTCTCTGTGTCTCCCTCTCCCTCTCTTACCCTTCTCTACATCTCTCACTCATCTCCCTCTCTCTCTCTTCATTCCTCCTCTCCCCTATCCTTAAGTTTATCTCCATCTCTCCCTTGTCACTCCCCCTATCTCTCCACCTCTATCACTCTATGTCTTTGTTCTTCCCTCCCATATATATAGAGTTAATATATAGCATGATATATGAGTTATTAAATTTAATAATATTAATATTATAATATATTAATATGAATATTAGATTTAATAATAATAATAATAATATTTTAATATTAATATTAGGGTTAATAATGTTTTTTTTGTATGGTATTAATCATAATTTGGCCCATGGGCTC
Source organism: Pinus tabuliformis (assembly GCA_031772625.1). NCBI lineage: Eukaryota > Viridiplantae > Streptophyta > Pinopsida > Pinales > Pinaceae > Pinus > Pinus tabuliformis. The sequence continues at coordinate 667,237,926 of CM062808.1, forward strand.
CATTATGGAATTATAAAAGGAGGTTAGGTTTATGGAATAAATATAAAAGGAGATTTTATTTATTTACCGTCCCTCTAGTTTATTTATATTTTTATTTATTTACCATACATCTTTTTTTAGTGTTCGCAAACCTCGTTATATTTTAAATTTATATTGTGTTTATACATATTAATAATTAGATTGATTTTTAAATACAGCCAACATTAGATTAAAAATGTTAAATGTTAAACACTACATTTACATTTTACATTTACATGTTTACATGTTTACGTTTTTATGTGAAATCTACCTGCCTCTAAGTACAATAATAAAATAGAAAAAAAATTCATATATCATGGAATAATGAGATAAACAAAAATTTTGAATATACAAAACTAAAATATAAAAATTAATTTTCAAGATGGAAAAATAATGGAGGTGGAAAATAAGATGGTTAACCTTACACTTTAATTATATTAACATTCAATTTGTTTGATATTAATTTAAGTTTTTTTAATTGCGATTTTTGTAATTCTTCTTCGTAAACTTTTTTTTAATTGTAAATTTTGAAAACTTATTTAAATAAAATTTAAATAAGTGTAGTTTTTTCCCTGACAAATATATTTAGTTTTCAAAAAAATTCACACCCAATAACAGGGTTCAAAATTATTATAATAAAATTCATCATATAATTTACTTGAACCTAGATTTTAAAAAATCCGGATTTAAATATGACAACGTAAACAAAATTTCCAGACACTGAATTTCCTTAGGTCTATAAACAGGGCATGAAGGACAAATTACCGTTCGGTGGACAGCTAGGGTTCATTTGAAATCACAGGCCTGCCTAGGGTAAGTCGGCATACGCGGCGCCGCTGATCATATCGACGCATTCGGTACGAGGGTCTTTCGTCGGTGCCGACAAATCATTACCAATTAGTCGTTCGAGATGACAGGCTGGTGCCTGTCCAACTTGAACACTCAAGTCCTCCATTGCGGCGCGTTCCCGCTCTGCCATGTTCACACCAGCATGATCCTAAATCCCAGATCAGTTGTTCCGCCAAATTCCATTTGATCCTTGAGCCTCGAAATTTTAAACAAGTCTCTCCTACGCTCTGTCTCGATGGCAAGTTTCTGCAAGCCCTTCATCGTATGCTTTGGCCGTATCTCAAATTTTTGCAGCGCTCCATTTACCCAGAAGTTCGTAGGTTATGCAAATTCTCTCCTTTTCCCTTTTCTCTTTATCTGTAAGCTGTTCGTTTAGGGTTTCAACGTGTTCTTGATAAATTCTCAGAATATAGCTTAAGCTTGCTCATCCTTTTCTGACAGCATGATGTCTCGAAGAAATACCGAAGAAAAGAGATATGAATAAGCTTAGTGTTATCAGATTTACAGCTGTGGGGACTTGCGTCTGTCGATGATACTTGGTAAATAAATTCACAATCTGCTGAAACGGAGAGGACGTCAAAATAAAAAAGTTAATGCGGGATCCGCTGTGAAAAAACGATTGGAAGGAACAGTTTATGTGAACCAGTAGAAGGTCAAGTTCATTTGAACTCCTCAAGTTATAGCAATCTATTTTCATCATTTTATTATACTAACACTATCCCTCGTCATGTTGTCTCAGAAACGGTAATGGAACTCGAACAGACACCTCAAAACTTTCTAGTAATTTTCGTTTTTCTTCGATAAAGCTTTTCCTTCGTTTTCATAGATACTTCTTTCCATATTTCTAATTTTGATTCTCTTCATCGTTCAAACTATTATCTATCTGCTGATATGGTGTAGGGGTTGGGTTTTGAGTGGATGCTGCATGGATTCTTTTGTGGGAGAAGGATCAACTTTGAGATATTCATAAATATTTAAACCTTTTTTAAGATGGAGCTAAACTATTTCTCCTCCATGGGAATGTTTGGAAGCGGTCATTTTTTGAATTTCGATAAGTGCAACAAGAGACTTCGTATGTAGTTGTTTTTATGATTGTATAGAGATTTTTTAAGTATGATATCATAAATATTTATAATATTTTATAATTTTAGAAATAAATTAATATCTGGTTAGTTTTTAATTTAGTAAATAGCTATTAGGGTTTAAAAAAAATATTGAGCCATGTTGAAAGCTTTGGAATATTGTTTTTTAGTTAGAGGATTGTTGTGGAGCATTTCATAGAGGACTTTCAAAAATGTTTTTCATAAGTTTGGTCATTTTAGTGAGTTCAAGGAATGAATGATAGCAGTCATTTGGCTGGCAGATTGTCTTACTATTGAAACATCCAGATCCACAATAGGGAGGGATGTTGCCACTCAAGAAAGCCTCAATTTGGGAAAAAAAGCAGAAGAAAGAATCTCTGCAACCCTCCTTGATACTTCATGGGTTTCTAAAACCTATTATTAGAGATTTTTCAAGCTTTTATTTCAGCATTCAGGGCTCCTTGGGGTTTGTTCCTTCAATCTCATTTAGGATCTCAAGTTTTCCCTCGAGCTCCAGGTGGGTATTCCATCTGCCATGCAACGTTTGCTTTTCAAAGATAAGTAGCTAAACAATTATTCCCCTCTCTCAGTCTATAACATAGGTAAAGATACCACTCTTTTTTTGGCCCTTTGGTTATGAGGGGTAGTTTGGGGGTAAGCCTTCCTCCTGTTTAGCATTTTCTTATAAATATGTTGTCCATGCTTAGGCCCCCTTAGGGCAGATCAACCTAGGGGGCTCCTAGGCCGTTCTTGGTTGAAAAAACTAAGGAAGTTTCTTTTCTCAAAATCTCTTACCCTGATTTGGAGGATCTCCACCAACTTTATTGAGAGACAACCCTAATCTCTCATTTTAATGGCTTTTGGCCCTACATGACCGAACTTTACCAATGGATCCATTCGGTATGGACCAATAATTGTAAGGTTCAAAATTCCTTTCCATTGTATTATTTGGGAAATCAAAATATTATTAGAAATATTTATCTAAAGGGGCTTGGTGTTGGGGAAATGCTAGATTGTTCATAATCCCTTGATTTCCTTGTTTTGACCCTTCAATAGATGTTATTACCACACTACCAATATGGGTATGGCTCCCTAATTTTCCTACTCACTTGTGGCACTACTCAATATTTCAAGGCATTGAAGACTCACTAGGTCATTTCGTTGCTAATGATGCCTCTCATGAGAAACTTGGAGTATGCAAGGTCTATGCTAAAATTTGTGTTGAAATCAGTATCAATAAAGGGATGCCTGATCAAATGAATTTAAAAATAGGTCATTTTCATTGGGCCCAAGCTCCAGACTATTTGAATACTCCATTTTATTGTTGCTTCTATCATCAAACTGACCATTTATAGAATTCTTTCCAGATAATCAAATCTCAAAAGAAGAGGAACCTCCAAAATTCTAAATCTAAAAGTTGGTAGTCTTACAATCCTACTCCTATGGAGTGCAAGGTCTCTTCTACTTTGGATAAGCATGATGAAGGATATGATAACAAAACCCATTTGGGGAAAAAGGTCTAGTTGTCAGGTCCTCAGACATCTTCAGAGGCTTCAATTATGAAGCATGCCCCTTCGACAACCATAGATATAATGAATAATATTTCTTCTTTGGGTGTATTGGAATGAGCTCATTTGTCAGCTTCTTTGGTCTCTCATAAGTAATATTCATTCAATTCCCAATGATAGTCTATTGACAACTTTGTTAAACCCTCTTTAGAAGGTTGGGTCAAGGTTTTGAAAAAGAAATTATTTGCGTATATTGGAATGAGCATGAGCTCATGAGTCAGCTTCTTCAAACTATAACGAATCTCATTCATTGCCCAATGATAATCTATAGATAGATTTGTTAAACCAACTTTAGAAGGTTAGGTCAAGGTTTGAAAAAAGAAAGGTTGCCTTGAGTATCATCCCTAATTTGGGTGATTGTCCTCTATAATTGTTTCTTATGCTCCTCTATTTTCACTTTCATATTCTTAGTATCATACATCTCAATTCAACTTTGTTACCGTTAGTATATGGCGCATTCAGCCAAAAAATGTTAGAAAATTAATTTTCAATTTAACAATAGAGTTTTTAGACTTACAAAAAAAATTAATTAAAATTTATATTATCTTTTAAGTATTTCTTAAATTTATAAAATAAATCAAATATTAATCAATAGTTTTAATTTAGTTTTTTAGATATTAATTATTTAAAGCATTTTATGAAAGAGTATGATTTTCTTGATTCAAAACTTTACATATTTATGTTCACAATAAGGATAAGGTGAAGTGTGTTTAATGATTATAATAATCATAATGATGTATATAATAGACTCATATGAAACCACTCTCTAATTTATATCTATACCTATATATATATATATATATATTCTTTCTATTTTTAGTATTTTAGTTTTAATATTCTACATTTTATTGTTGCTTTTGTCATCAAACCGATCATTTATATCATTTTTCATGATATTCAAATTTCAAAAGAAGAGGAACTTCCAAAATTCTAATTCTAAAATTTCGCAGTGTTGCAATCATACTCCTATGGAGTGCAAGGTCTCTTATACTTTGGATAAGGATGCTGAAGGATATGATGAAAAAATTCATTTGGGAAAAAAGGTCTAGTGCGCACATCCTCATACATCTCTTCAAGCTCCAATTGTGAAGCATGCCCCTTCGACAACGATAGAGATAATGAATAATAATTCTTCTTTGAGTGTATTGGAATGAGCTCATGAATCAGTTTCTTTGGACTCTCATAAGGAATATCATTCAATGTCCAATGATAATCTATAGATAACTTTGTTAAACCCACAACCCAATGATAATTTATAGATAGCTTTGTTAAACCTAGTTGGCTCAAGGTCTTGAGAAAGAAAAGAAAGAAATGTCGTCTTAATTATCTTCCCTAATTTGGATGATTCTCCTCTGTAATTGCTTCTTATGCTCCTCTTTTTTTACTTTCTTATTCTTAGTATCATACATTTCAGTTCAATTTTGTTACCATTAGTATATAGCACAGAGGGTGATAAAATGTGATGTAATTCATTTTTAATTCGTCAATAAAAATTTAAAAAAAAAATATTATTTTCTAAGTATTTCTTAAATCTATAAAATAATTTATAAATAAATGAAATATTAATAAATAGTTTTAATTTATTTTTTAGATGTAATTTATTTAACAAATCATTTTATGAAAATATTACGATTTTCTTGATTCAAATCCTTACATATTTATGTTCACAATAAGAATAAGGTGGCATTGTTGGGTTGTGTTATATTCTTTCCACGTAGTCAACAGGAGGTTTGAGGGGCACCCGTTACCCCACTTTATGGGGTCTGGGGCAACGCCCTAGAAAATTTTGGTTTTGGACCCTATGTTAGGTTGGGCAGACCCACCTATGGTTTTGTGCATGATTTTCGCACATGTTTTTTTGGACGCGATGGTTTTCGGTCCATGGTATTGGATGCTTCAGCATGTATAAATATGTATTATAACATTGAAATGAACATAATGAAAAATCAAGCCAGTAGTCCCGGTTTTTGGATCCAGGGGAAAATCTCTGTGTATATGTGTTTTATGTGTTCTGCTCTCGCATTATTTATTTTCTGTGTTTTAGAATTCATATGCAGGTAATTTTTGTATGGGGTTAAAACCTACATTTGGTATCAAAGCAAATTTGGCTTCAAGGGGACGCCTTTGTTGCTGAGGGGTTTCACTCAGGCCTATGGTAGACCCTGTTCAATGGGAGATCTGTGAGATCGATTCTGGTGGTGAAAGAAGATGGCAAGTAGCGGAAAGATAGAGATCGAGAAATTTAATGGTTAGATTTTTGAGTTGTGGAAACTCAAGATGGAGGATCTATTGGTGGATAAAGACCAGTGGATTGCAGTAGATCCAGGTACTAAACCAATGGGAGTGTCCGATGGAGAATGGAAGAAGTTGGATCAGAAGGCAAAGAGCACAATACGATTGTGTGTCTTAGATTCAATATTGTAGAATGTATCAAGGGAAGCTACAACAAAGGCTTTGTGGGACAAGTTAGGGACTTTGTACCAATCTAAGTCTTTGGTGAATAAATTGTTCATGCGGAAAAAGTTGTATAATCTGAGCATGAAAGATGGAGACTCGGTGAAAGAGCATCTGAATGCATTTAATAATGTGGTAAGTCAATTAGCATCTATTGATATTAAAATTTCAAATGAAGATAAGTGCATCAGTTTGTTGTGTTCTCTACCAGATTCGTGGGATAGTCTAGTTATTGCAATAGGTAGCAATGTAACTGTCTTGCAGTTTGATGAAATAGTCTCAACCTTGCTGACGGAGGAGATGAGTCAGAAAAATATGGAGAGCCAAAATGCTGATGCCTTGTCTGTACGAGGACAGTCCCAAAATAGAAACAAAAATAAGTCATCGAGTGGGAGATCTAAATCTAGAGGGAGATCTAAATCTCCAGGAAAACCTGTAAAGGTGGTGTGCTGGAAACGTGGAAAGGAAGGCCACTTCAAAAGGGACTGTAAATCTAAAGCTCCTGACAAAGGAAAGGGATCTGATGAGGCTCCTTTTGCAGAGGCAAAAACGACCTCAGATGAAGGTGGGGATGTGTACTTGGCTTCTTCAAGTACACATGTAGATCATGAGGCATGGTTAATTGACTCAGGTGGATCCTTTCACTTCACTCCCCATAGAGAGTGGTTCTATGACTATGAGAAATATGATGGTGGTGATGTCTTCTTGGGGGATGATAGGAAGGCTAGAATCATTGGTCGTGAAAAAGTAAAGTTGAGGCTACAAGGTGGAAGGGTTAGAACACTTCCCGGTGTTCTGCATCTTCCTGCATTAGCTAGAAATCTGATTTTTGTTAGTAAGTTGCATGATGCAAGTGTAAAAATAGTGTTCGAGAACGATACCTGCAAGATGGTTCGGGGAGCACTGGTATTGATGCGAGGAGTTCGGATTGGAACTCTGTACAAGCTGCAAGGTAGCACTGTTGTTGATGGGTGCAACAGTTCCATGGTTCTTGAAAGTGGAGCAGAAAATTTAGTGGTCTCTGGAGAAAACACCATGTTGTGGCATCAAAGGCTTGGACATATTGGAAAGAAGGGCCTTCGAATACTTCATGGTAAAGGTATGGTAGAAGGTATGAGTAATAGCTCTCTGGATTTTTATTTCTGTGAAAATTGTGTATACGGGAAGTAGAATCAGGTGAGTTTCTCCTCTGGTGTTAAGAGGGTGAAACATATATTAGAACTTGTGCACAGTGATGTGTTTGGACCTGTGAAGGTTCCATCACTAGGTAATTTTGTGTACTATGTATCATTTATAGATGACTTCTCAAGGAATACATGGATATATTTCCTTAAGAAGAAATATGAAGTCTTTAATAGGTTTAAAGAATTTAAGGCTCTAGTGGAAAACTAGACAGAGAAGAAGATAAAGGTGCTCAGGACAGATAATGGTGGAGAGTTTTGCAGTAAGGAATTTGAAGAATTCAGTAAGAAGTGTGGTATAGCATGGTAGAAGACTACTCCATATACACCTCATTAAAATGGAGTTGCAGAAAGAATGAACAAGACGTTGATGGAAAGGGAAAGAAGCATGCTCAGTGGTGCTAGGTTAGGACAGGAATTCTGGGCAGAGGCGGTGGATACTGCATGTTACCTGGTCAACAGGTCACCTTCATCAGCGTTGGAGGATAAGACTCCATAAGAGGTATGGACTGGTAAGAAACCCTCTCTTTCACATCTGAGGGTATTTGGATGTGATGCATATGTACATGTTCCAAAGGAGAAAAGAACAAAGTTGGATAGCAAATCTAAAAAGTCCATCTTTATTGGGTATAAGGATGGTTTAAAGGGTTATAAGCTTTTGAACCCAGTAACAAGGAAGGTTATGTATATTTGAGATGTCGTCATCAGAGAGGTGAAAGATGTTATTAAACATGAATTCCAACCAAAGGAACCTGAGAAGATAGAGTTTGAGCTAAAGGAGGAAGAATCAGACTCTACAGCAAAGGAGGAATCAGAAGATGAAGAGCCACAAACTCCAGTTGTGAGAAGATCAGTTCGAGAAAGAAGGCATCCAGAAAGGTATAGTCCATCTGCTTTCTGTTGAAATTTTACTTTGTCTGTTACTGATGATGATCCTAGAACTGTGAAGGAAGTAGTGGATTCAGAGGATGGAAAACTCTAGAAAGAGGCCATGGTTGATGAAATGGCATCTTTGCACAAAATTGAGGCTTGGGATCTAGTGGCATTGTCAATTGGAAGGAAACCCATTGGCAACAAATGGGTGTTCAAAAAGAAAACAAATGCAGAAGGAAAAGTGGAGAAATACAAAGCTTGGTTGGTAGCAAAAGGTTATTCCCAAGTGCCAGGAATTGATTTTGGTGATATTATTTCTCCTGTTGCCAAGGTAACTTCTATTAGATTAGTTTTATCTGTTGTTGTTGCTTTTGATTTTTAGGTAGAACAGATGGATGTGAAGACAACATTTCTTCACGGGGATCTAGAAGAGGAGATCTATATGAAGCAACCTGAAGGCTTTGCGGCGAAGGATAATAAAGAACGGGTATGTAAGTTAAAGAAGTCTCTATATGGGTTAAAACAGTCACAAGGATGTGGTATCAGAAATTTGATACATTTATACAGGGACTTGGCTTCACCAGAAGCAAAGCAAATCACTGTGTGTATTTTAAATTAATTGGTGACCATGTTATTTATATGATCTTGTATGTGGATGATATGTTGTTGGTTGGAAATGACAAAGAAGTTATCCAAGATTTGAAGACCCAATTGTCCTCCAAATTCGACATGAAATATCTTGGTGCTGCAAACTATATTTTGGGCATGGAAATTAAAATAGATTGGGCAAAGAGGAAGCTTTGATTAAACCAGAGGAAGTATGTCGAGACAATATTGCAAAGGTTTAATATGCAGGATAGTAAACCGGTGAAGGTTCCTATTCCTGTAGGTGTGAGGTTATCTACTGAAAAGTGTCCCAAGACACAAGACGAGGAAGAGGACATGTCCCGTGTTCCATATGCAAGTGCAATCAGTAGCCTGATGTATGCAATGGTCTATACTAGACCAGACATTGCACATGTAGTGGGAGTATTGAGCAGGTTTATGTCAAAACCAGGGAAGGAGCACTGGACAGCAGTGAAGCGGGTTTTTCAGGTATTTGTGTGGCACTAGTGATTATGGTTTGTGCTACCAAGGAAGACCAGGATTGGACAGAGTGTTGGATATTCATGGCTTTGTTGATGCAGACTGGGCTGGAGATCTAGATCAGAGAAGATCTACAAGTGGGTATGTGTTTAACCTATTTGGAGGTGCAGTCAGTTGGATGAGTAAGAAACAATCTGTAGTGGCACTATCAACTACAGAGGCAGAATACATGGTAGCCACTCATGCAAACAAGGAAGCAGTTTGGTTGCAGAGATTGTGTTCAAATATGGGGTTAGTACAGGAAACTATAAGGATAGACTATGACAGCCAAAGTGAAATTTTCTTGGCAAAGAAACCCGCATATCATTCAAAGACAAAGCACATTGATGTTTAGTATCACTTTGTGAGGGATATGATAGAAGACAAAAAGGTGTTGCTGGTAAAAGTGGACACTTTGAAGAATACTGCAAATGCATTGACAAAATCTGTGAGCTCTGAGAAGTTCTCTTGGTGTAGAGAGACAATGGGCATTTCAGGGCTGGAAAAATGACTAAGCTCTCTTGTGCCCCCTATGGAAAGAAAACAACAAGTGGTAGAATGTTGGGTTGTGTTATATTCTTTCCACATAGTTAATAGGGGGTTTGAGGGGCACTTGTAACCCCACTTTATGGGGTTCAGGGCAGCGCCCCAGAAAATTTTGGTTTTGGACCCTATGTTAGGTTGGGCAGACCCACCTATGGTTTTGTGCATGATTTTCGCACATGTTTTTTGGACGCGATGGTTTTCGGTCCATGGTATTGGATGCTTTGGCATGTAAAAATATGTATTATAACATTGAAAGGAACATAATGAAAAATCAAGCTGGTAGTCCCGGTTTTGGGATCCAGGGGAAAATCTCTGTGTATATGTGTTTCATGTGTTCTGCTCTCACATTATTTATTTTCTATATTTTAGAATTCGTATGCAGGTAATTTCTGTATGGGGTTAAAACCTACAGGCATGTGTTTAATGATTATAATAATGGATATAATACACCCATATGAAACCACTCTCTCTCTTAGATATATATATATATATATATATATATATATATATATATATATATATATATATATATTTTTTAATGTTTTGTAGTTATACACATAAACATACAATTTGAGTGGGCTTAATGGTTAAGAGCATGTGTTTCTTCCTAATAGGTTACAGGTTCAAAACTAGAGAGGTAAAGTATATATTCCTTTGTAAACTTAATAGTTAATAACATCAAATATATTTAGTAAAATTTCTAAAACTATTTTATGTTTAAATTGCTTGTAAATTATAAAATATTTTTTATTCTTATAAAATTTAAAAGTGTTAGCAATATATCACTTTGCTTCTTAATAAAATGCTTAAATTTCAACAAACAAACAAACAAAAATCTCTTCATAGTTTTAATACAAATTTTATTACTTATTACTTCCAACCTTTTAACAATTTTAATAATAATAAATATTAATAAAATTAGATTAACATTTTCAAATTATGTAATATTTCCAATTTTTAATAATAAAATACATTAATAAAACAAGATTAACATTTTCAAATTATATAATCTTTTGCAAACCCTTCTTCCCTAAATTTTTCTAATAATCTAAAAATATAAAGTAAACTATGATTTAAAAAATATCTATATAAATTTTAAAGGATGAAAATCATATTTTTATATTAAAATGTTTTAATATCTATCTATCTATATAACAAAAAAAAATTCTAAATATACTTAGATGCATTGGCAATAAAAATGTATATCGTGTACAAATAACACTAAATTTAAATTCAAAATCGAAACCTCTTTTACGAAAATTTTATCTCATTCATATATATATAACATAACAAAAACTTCTATCTATTTAAAATTTCGATTCATTAATCTTTTCAACATATCCTATTAATTTAATCTAAAAACATTCTATTATATTGAATTTCCTGTTACCTATTATAAAACACCTAATATATATCCAATAATATGGTATTGATTTAGAAATTAATCTAAAAACATTCTATTATATTGAATTTCCTGTTATCTATTATAAAACACCTAATATATATCCAATAATATGGTATTGATTTAGAAATAAATATCTTATATTTACACGGAACGATAAATAAACTTTCCAAAAAAATATGCATTCCCTTCGTATAAGAGAGCGAAAGCTATGGCAAAGTAAAGGTACAAGTCTAACAAAAATTTCGTCTTTTTCTAAATATTTGTTTTCATAACAAAGACAAGTAAAATTGTGATTAGTAACTTAGGTGAGGTTTAAGGTAGTTTATATTCTATAAAATAAAAAAAAAATACATTAGGTAAATGTGTCTCAAAAATATGAATTTAAATTTTATTATGATTATTAAAATATTATTATTAAAAAATATAATTTTTATTTGAAATTTCTTTATATTTTTATTAGTATAAAAATATTATTTATAATAATTTTAAATACAAAATTTATTTTCATCACTCTCTCTAACTAGATTGTTTGGCCATCACACTGTGTTTAACTTTATCCCCTAGTGGTTAAGCCAACACTGGTTATCCTTATGCCATCCACGCTTGAGGCGAAGTTGGGGGTTTTGATTAAAGTTAGAAGCAATTTTAGGAAGCATCTTGTATTCCATGTTGTAAAGCTTCTTCTTATACATTAGATATTTAAACATAGCCCTGCTTTCAATAGGGGAGAGGCCAGCTTCGATCAGGAGGATAGGATAGGGGGTATTTCCCTTGATCTTGAGGTTGTAGGTTATGAATTGCTTTTGGATCATCTCAATCTTTCTCCAAGACTCTCTGGATATACTGCAAACCAAACTTCACAACCATATAGGACAACAAGGGTGACGAGGGTCTCAAAGAGGAACCCTTTTTTACTCCAAATACAAATATCGGCAACCTTACAATTGTTTTCAAGCGCATAATATGCTTTCCAGCCTCCAATAATCATTTTCTCAATGTTGTAGTTCCAATTAAGTTGATAAGGGATGTTAATACCCAAATATTTATAAGAAGAGACCTGTTCCAAGCAATTGTCATCATAGACGAAATTTCCATGGGTGGTCTTTTTGGATTTAATTATCATGATTTTAGTCTTGTCGATATTAACCGTCATACCCATCTTGGATCAATAGTCATGAAGAGTCTTAATTTTCTTGTCCAGGTCCTCATGGCTTCTAGCAAGGACAATGATATCATCAGCGTAAAGGAGAAGAGTGATGATAATACCAGTGGGCTTAGTTCCTTTGCACCCCGCAATTTCCAAACACTCTAACTTATCAATGTAAATACCAAAAAGGGTAGGGGAAAGGGGACACCCTTGCTTGACCCTGATATTGAATTTAATATCTTTAGACCACCCTATGGTGGTTTTAATCTTGACAACAACTGTCTCGTAGAGGCAAATCACATCAATCTTCAACTCAAGAGGAATAATGATGTCATCAAGCCTTTTAAAAAGCTTATCCTAGGTAATAATGTCAAATGATTTTATAAAGTCAATAAAGCAACAAAATAGATCAACTTTACTATTGTGACATTCCTTGGCAATGATCCTGAGAGTGACGATATGGTTGATAGACGAGTGGTATATCCTAAAACTAGCTTTCCCTTTAGCTCTTTTATCGTGGCTTTCAAGTCAATGGCTAATCCATTTTTCCAAAATGAGACCATAAAGCTTAGCTAAGATGTGCCTAATCATAATGGTTTTGTAATTAGAGGGAACGGTTTTGTCCCCATTCTTGAAGATAGGCACAATAAGGCTTTGCATCCAAGGCTTACGGAAGCCATGTTTTACAGCCAAATTGAGAAGCTTATGAAGATGAGGAATGAGGATAGATCTTCCCAGCTTTAAGATCTCAGCTTGGTATCCTTCAATGTCTTTAGCTTTCCCCCTGGCAAGCTTATTAATCCTAGACTCAATGTCCTCAAGAGAAAAGATATCTTCCTTAATAAGAGTGCTAATGATGTTGTCCATGGTGTCCAAGGAGTCATACAACTTCTTAAGATAGATGTCCCACTTTTCTAAGGGGATCAAATGATTATATTTAGATTTACAAACAAGCACATTCCACCAAAATTTTATGGGTGCAACTTTAGAGAGGTGAAGAAGATGCTCTTGTCTCTTATTAATATATGACTGCTTATTCTCTTTAATGACGGCTTTGTATATACTAATATTTCGGGGCTTTATAGTTTCGTTAGGAGCATCACGTATAGTTTTCCTGGCACTCTTGCAGTCTTTGTCATACCAAGGGTTGGAAGTTCTATTGATATTCTTATATGAAACCTCGGTATAGAACTTGTTAATGGTAGTGGAAAGGGTAGTAGTAAAATTGTGACAAATTTTATCAATATTGTTATTATAACTCAGGGAACTATTGTAGTGGCTGCAACAGCCTCCAAAATTTTGGCCCGCGTCCAATTTCGGAGACTCCTTTGAGAGTTTTACTTGATGTCTGCACACAGTCGATATCACTCTGTGAGATCATGTGAGTCTTCGCTCCCACCTTGCTTCATCGTTCGACAGACAACTTTTACATGTTCATGTCAATGTCATGCTTGCAATCATGTTCTGGTCACACACAAGGTTTTCGCTTCGTGTGTACATGTTGCGTTTGCTATGTAAACATATATCGTGCTCACACATAGAGTCATACACACTATCCTGTAAGTGTCGTTGCAGTCATCTAATGATCAATCACAAGCGTCGCACTTGTCGACTTGCACCGTTGGTAAGTCATGTTGAGCATGTGTGTCTCGATAGTTTGAGTCGTCTCATTGTCAAGTCATGTGAGTGTATTTTTGCAAGTTCACGTATGCACCTTTTCACTCGCTCACACACTTAGTCATTTTGTTGAAGTTCTGACGACCAGATCACCCTCTGACAGTTGGACCTTTACCCTGCCATCGACCTGATTAACTGTCACCTAGAACAGTGCAAAAGCACCAAGCAAGCCATTTCAAGTTACGTTGCCTGCAAGTTGATGAATCAACCTTCTTGCTGTTCAACCAGAATTTGACCTGGCAATCACCACGGGACTTATTCCCCTCAAAAATTGCACAGAGGCTGCAGACCTTGCCTTCTCCACTGACTAAGAAAATTGTGCAGAAAGGCTTGACAGACACCCAGTGCTCGTCCCTGTCTCCCTCGGAAAATTATGCATTTTTTCCAACCATCCCATCAGTCAGCCAACCGAATGCTTACCCAAAAAACTGCATAGATCTCATGAGCAAGCCCTCTGTTACCCAGCAGTCTGGTTAGCTCAGAAACTGTTAAGAGGTGATCAGCAGACCAACCTCCCAGCATCAGTGCCATTTTTCCTTACTAGTAGCTCCCAACAGCCGACTGCCAGTTCCCTCTAGGAATTGCGCAATTTTTACTACCAAGGTCCCAATAGCTTGCTGTCAATTCCCTCTAGGAATTGCGCAGTTTTTGTTGCCAAGGTCCCAACAACTAGCTACTAGTTCCCTCCGGGAATTGCACAGTTTTGGTTGTCAAGCTCCCACTGCCCACTTCGTCCAAACATTGCATAGATTTTATCTATCCAGCCTTCCCGCATCACAGACTTCTCCTTCCAAAAATTACGCAGTTTTGTCGTCCATCTGAGCCAGACCCCGCCGACAGTCACTGTCGATCCAGATTCCCCATTAACATCTCCCAATGACTTCTGTGTAGATTTCACCAGTAGTGTCGAAAGCCTCCATCCCAACTTGAAGCTTGCAACCTTGTCTTCTCTCCCGGTCACCTGCATCTAAAAAAATCATGCATCATGGTAGATTAGGAGATTTATGGATTTGATTTCGTCCCATCATGAGTGGCTGCAGATACAAGTACAAAAAAAACATGGCTCAATGACGAATGGGATGAACAAAGGGAGTACATACAAAAGGACATGTTCACCAACAGATGAACAAATGATGCAAGCAAAGAGATGTGCTCACGAACGGACAATCATGCAAGAGATGTGTTCATAGACGGACAGACGAGAGAACATGCAAGATGTGTTCACGAATGGACGGACAGACAAACATGCACTTTTCGTGATCAAGCGATTTTGTCAAGCATGCCAACATATAACAAAGGAGCAACGTGCGAATGCAACATCAAGTGAAGCCATGACCATTGAAGACCCCGCACACTTTGACATGCGGAGGTGAAGTTGTGACACACCATGAAGACATCCATCACCCAACAACCATGTAGCTCAACATGCACACCAGTAGCAACATGAATGTACCAGCACTACCATGGCGAGTCTTGTCATGAGTCATGTCGTCCACATCTCTACTATGGGCCATACTGTCAATCAATGTAATGTAATGTGGAAGTCCAAGAGACCCCCTTGTCATATCAAGGGTCATGTGAAGTTGAAAGGTCATGGAAGTCAAACAATCATGAGGGAAGGCGAACAACCATAAGGGTCAATTTCACCCTTAGCTATAAATACCCTTCATTTGTACATGCAAAGGAATTTTCACCTCGGCTCATCCCACATAGCCTTGAGAGTTTGTAATATTTTATTTTAGAAGTAGTGGCTCCAACACCCCACCCACAGGGTTAGCGATGTATGGTGTAACGATGTGTCTTGGAAATTTTGCTTCATTCAGAAGCTTGCTAACAGGCCAGCATGTTTTCACACATGTGTTGTAATTGTTGTAAGACTAATCTTGAACACTTGTAATGCATCTTTCTTTAACCTGTGTTTAACACTTGAACTCATTCAATTATTTTAATGCATATATATTAATGAAAATGTGTTATATGAGTTGTTAACATTGTCCTTCTTGTGTTGGTTACCTCCCCAGACATCAGACAGACCTTTCACGTAAACTTTCTATACCGACCATCGCACTCACGCAGACTCCTCCATTGTGTGTTGTGACTGCCACATTCGTGTGGATTGCTCCTCTGGAAGTTGTGAATGTCTTGTTGTGTTGTGTGTTTCTAATAGATTTGGGGCTTCCTCCCATCCAACTTGGGACTCACTCCCACCCTCTCCCTCTACGGTGAAAGAACCATTGACATAAGTAACATTAGCAATCACCACACATGTGAACCTCACTACTCGAAGACAAAGCAAACCACTCTCCTATGCTGACAAGAAAGAGATGAGGCAAATATTTAAGATAATGGCAATCAGGCCATCATACTAGATGGGACTCCCACACCAAACGTTGTGAGGTCTAGTTGGAACTTCATACCGGGGTGATCCCCTAAATGTTGTCAGGTCCAGCACCGTCAACATTTATGGCACTAGAAGGAGGGCCACCAATTTTTTATGCATGAACGTCCTCTCACACTCTCATCAAGGGAGTAACTCACACTCTGTCTCACCTATGTGTGAATCTTTAGTTGGTTACTTCTCACCTCCTAGGACTGAACACGAAATTCCATACCATCACATTCACTCTATCAGACTTATCCCAGGAATACAACATCTTCTATACACATCAAGGAAGCCAAAAACCACTCCCATAGGGGTTGTTGTATCATCAGTGGAAGAAGAAGTTCTTGCCACTCTTGAAGGTCTGACAAAAGCTATTTAAGACGGAGAGGAACCTCTGGCCTTCCGATAGGGGGAATGAGACACCCTTGTGATCTTAGGCTCAGACTTTGGTACTGGAGGTGGAGAGGAAGGCAATGGAGGAGGCAGAGGAGGAGACGAACCAACAGACTCAGAGTTGGAATCGTCAGATTCTTAATAAGAGGAGGAGGATGAAGAAGAAGAAGAGATGGCTAACCAAAATATGGAATGGATGACTCAGGGACCATTGGCCTTCCCGAGTTCTTTATGCAAGATGCCAAAGCGGGCATAGAGAATGAACATCAAGTTCGACCCTGATAGCAATGTGAAGGAAGAAGACCATTTGCACAACTTCTACCTATAGCTACAGACCCTTGAGGTATGATATGACGACATAGCATGTAAATTATTTCCATGTACCTTGACGATCACGCAATTGTATGGTATCACAACCTTCTAGCCAACTCCATATAGAACTAGGGTGTGTTCAAACGCATGTTTCTTGACAAATTTGCTGATGACAAGACCCCAGCCATGTTACTCAAAGAATTGGGAAGCCTGAAGATGGAGGGGAAAGAAAAGGTAAAAGACTTCAATCAGAGTTTTACATGCATATTGAACAAGTTTAAAGAAGACACCAAACCTCATTACTCCATCAATGTTGATTACTACACATCTGCACTACCGACCAGTATTATGCAGTTTGTCAAGCGAGTTGCAAAACCAACAGTATTGGAAAATTATAAAGAGGCTATTGCTGTTGAGAAATTCTTGCACATGATTAGAGTCATAAAGGATGATGAACCAACAAAGGACTCCAAATACACAGGTAGAAAGTCCCAGGCGATGGCGAGGAAATGTAGAGACAAGGAAACAAATGATATTGAAAACCTCACTCGCCTCGTCAAGAACATGACAAAAAAAGTTTCTGAGCTTAAACAATAGAAAATGGACACGTCTGCAAGAAACCATCTACCCAGGAAGAAACAAGGAAGCATGTCATCAGGTAGCAACCGGTTCATTGAAAAAACTGCATAGAGCTCTATGTTCTAGCTCGATCAGTGCACAAACTCTAAACTTTTTTCATTCCATGAAGAACATCACCCAGAGAATTCTTGTTCAAACTAGAAGTGATTCGCAAGCTTTGTATGCAGTCATACATTTGATGCAGGAAGCAATATGAAGGAATAGTCAAAAGACACAGATAATGATGAAGATGTTGTGCATGATGAAGCATCAAGTTTTCGGCATGCGATGAACGTGTATCAGTGCTCGCAAGCAGCACTAAAGGTGAACACCGAGAAACAACCCCCAAAGAAAAATCACTATTACAATCACAGGAGTAAAGGGGCAACTGCTTACAGTTGGGGAAGCGATCGAGTTGATTGAGCTTCTCCATGCCTAGTTCTGGTCCTAGTTAAAGACCCAGAGCGAGCTACGGATCCATACCTAGTTAAGAATATTGTTGAGAAAGGCTGATCCACTAGCCACCCCATAGAAGAAAACACAAAGCAAGTCTTGGAAGATGGCGATAGACAAGAGTACGACCATGAGTAGAAAACTATAAAACACTCAGTCTTCAGTCTTACCCTAAACACCTCGATGAGTCTACCACCTCTGGACTACAACATTATGGATTACATGAAGAAAACTTGTGTGAACATTAGTTTGTTCGAACTAGCTAAGATCCAGAGTTAACGAGACATCCTACTAAGCACATTGGGATAGACAATAACGGACAGTGCGTCCTCTACCAGCAAGGGAGCAAGCACACCTCCTGGATCACTTTCCACTGTGCTAAACACACTTCGGATGGAAGAATAAAACTCAATTTTCCCTCCATTACTGCTCTCATTTGAAGTTTTTAATTTTAATGTTCACAAGTGCTCAGTTGATTCTGACATGGTAGCCAACGTCATGTTGTTCTCCATTGCTAAAAATATAATTGCACAATGGAGCAAGACATCCACACAAATCATCCAACTTGATTAAACATCTATACCAGCCATTGGTGAACTTCAAGATGTGATCATCCAACTATCTCATGACAGTCGATTCCACCAATGCATCAACATTGTTGTTGTGGACATACCGGAAGCATATGGTTTACTACTACATAGAGACTGGTCTAGCAAGCTGAACGGATATTTTGCAACAAACTGGTCGCACATGTGACTTTCGTATAAGGGAAAAACAATCAAATCTGGGCAATATCCGAGAGGTGTATGAGGCACAATGTCACTCGCCTTAATGGCGAGAATGAACCGTTGGTCTTCGTAGAACTCATGTTTGGCAACTGCCTCCTGGAAACCATGTTGGGGTGTTATCCTACATAGCCAGCTCCAACCCCACCAGACACGCAGTTGGGCCTCCTTCCTTGCCCAACTGATGGTAATGAAGCATGTATAGTACATTGCAATAATAGTAGTAGAAGCAGTGGAAACAACAATAGCAGTAGTACAAGCGTGTCAAATGGTCTGTGTACAGATGAGTTGTGGACCATGTACTTTGACGGATCAAAGACACAGGACCGCTCAGGAGCCAAGTGTGTCTTGATCGACCCAAACAACAAGAAGCATATAGTTTCAAGTCGCTTGGAGTTTGAGTGCATGAACAACATTTCTTAGTATGAGGCACTCATGCTAGGCTTGCAAAAATTTGTCAGCCTCAACATGCTCACGCTCAAAGTGGTAGGTGATTTAGAGATAGTGGTACAACAGGTGTTATGAAACCAACTCAAAAAAAGGTAGAAAAGAAAGATCAACACCTTAGAAATCAGCCTCTTCAAGGGGACAACCTCCTTTACATTACACAAATGAACGATTCTTGGATGATACAAATCACAAGACCGCCTTTCTATATATAGGAGTCTAAGGGGTCATAATGTAATCATAGCCAACATAACAATAATAATGTAAGGGCACAACAATAACAATAGTGGGATTCTATGTTGCAAAATAATAACAACATGGGGACTACATGGGCACAAGAATATAATAAGGGGGTTGCACTAATAACAATAAGGGGTTACACTAGTAGTATAGGGACCTAACATGCCCCTCTCCTTCAAAAAGTGTTGTCATCAATGCTTGAGTAGTTATGGATGCTTCTGTATAAAATTCTTGTCCTCCCATGTGGAATCTTCAATGGGTAAGTTCTTCCACTTGATGAGATACTCTGAAATTGATTGATATTGTAGCTGTTAGGTTCTTGTTTCCATGACTGCTGAAGGTTCCAATATGATATTTTCTTACTCATCAAGTTCCGACAATATTGTTTGAACTGGGAACTTGTCACTTATAAACTTCTTTAAGCCTGAAACGTGGAAAATGGGGGGCACTCGAGAAGAAGCAAAAAGCTCCAATTTGTATGCCATAGTACCAATATTTTACAGCGCCTTGTAAGGACCATAGTACTTTGGTGATCATTTATTATCATTCTTAGCTTGCTTGAGGGACATTTTTTTGTATGGTTATATTCATAAAAATACCCAGTCACCTATATCAAGACTTCTTTCACTGCGATGTTGATATGCTTGTTGTTTCATTTGATTCTATGCCAAAGTGAGGTTATCCTTTAAGAGTTGGAGAACTTGTTGTTGTTGAGGGTCTACCTTAACACCTTCATGAAATACAATATGACCCAAGTATTCCACCTCTTGTACTCCAAAGAAACATTTGGAGGTTTTTGCATATAATTGTTTGGGTCTACCTTAACACCTTCATGAAATACAATATGACCCAAGTATTCCACCTCTTGTACTCCAAAGAAACATTTGGAGGTTTTTAAATATAATTGCTTTTCATCCAATAGTCTGAGCACTCTATCAACATGTTGAACATGAGCCTTCCAAGACTTGTTGTAGATTAGTATATCATCAAAAAATACTAAAAAAAAATTCTAAGGAAGGGTTTGAAAATGGAATTCATCAAACCTTGAAATGTACAAGGTGCATTGGTAAGGCCAAAAGGCATGACCAAAAATTCGTAATGACCCTCATGAGTTCTAAATGTTGTTTTCGTAATGTCTTCAGTCTTCATTCTGATTTGATGATATCCTACATGAAGTTCCAACTTGCTGAAGTAAATTTCTCCATGCAATTCATCCAATAATTCATCAATGAGAGGAATGGAAAATTTATCTTTAATAGTGAGCTTGTTGAGCTCTCTATAATCTAGACACATGCCGCATGATCCATCCTTCTTGTGCACCAATACTACTGGAGTAGAGAAAGAACTTTGAATAGGTTGAATTATACCAACCTCTAGCAATTCTGCAACCATACGTTCAATTTCACTCTTTTGTGCAAACCGATATCTATAAGACCTAATGTTTGGAGGAACACTTCCTGGAAAATAAATAGCATGATCATGATCACAAATAGGTGGGAGGCCTTTGGGAGTCTCAAATACCTTGGAATGATTGTCCAAGACTTTTTGGAGATCTGGAGAAATAGATGATTTCGACATGGGAACCTCTAGTGAACATAATTGTGCAATTACGCCATGTTGTTCTTCCTTTAGAAGCTTTGTCATGTCGTTAGAGCTGATTATATTTCCCAGTTTCCCCAAAGATTGTAGCCATTGGACTCCTAGTACAACATCAGCACCACCCATTGGAATGGAAAGCATTGGACTATTCAAGACATATTCTCCCATGGATAGCTTGATATTATGGCACTTTCCAGAGAAATTTATGGTTCTTCCATTTGCAACCATCACTTGACACTCTGGTGCTGGATAGAGGAAGCAATTCAATTCCTTTATTATCTTACAATGAATAAAATTATGGGTACTGCCCGAATTAATCACACTATTACCTTTTTTCTTGTTGATATGTCCTTCTATCTTGATAGTTTGAGGAGTGGTAATTCCTACCAATGCATTACAATATATGGTGGAATTTGTTTCTTAATGCTTGATCTAATATTTCACTTCTTGAACCTTTTTCTTCTCAATATGTCCTTCTATCATGAGAGTTTGAGGAGTGGTAATTCTTGCCAATGCTTTAAAAGATATGATAGGATTAATTTATTCTTTCTCTAGGGTTGGTTCCTAGTGTATATCCTCTTCTTTTGATATTTCTTGATCCTTTTCTTCCTCATCTTCACAATCTATGTAAAATAATTTCTTCTCAGCACACTTATGACCTTTAGTGTATTTGCTATCACAAATGTAACAATGCCCTTTTTCTCTTTTTTCTTCCAATTGTTGTGGTGTAAACCTTCTGGTTGTGGAAGGCTAGGAGAAAAAAAAATTCCATATTTATAATTGTGAGTGGTAGGATTCCTTGTTTCCATAATTCCGCTTTCAATTTTTCTTTCCAACCTAAATGCCTTCTCCAATGAATCATGTTCCCAAAGATGAACCTCATGTTGAATGTTATCCTTTAAAGTCCCTATGAAGAAATCAATCATTTTCTTCTCTGGAATATAATTTACCCTTATATTCAACTTTTTTAAGTCCTCATTGTGCTTTTCCATTGAACCCTTTTGTTTGAGATTTATCAATTGGCTAAAGAAGGTGTTTCTCTTTGTATCCTCATAATGTGCTATCATTTCCTCCATGAAAATTGACCAAGTGACAAGTGGTTTACAAGAACAAAGCCCTTTATACCATAAAAATTGATTCGATCTAAATATAAAGATGCAATACGTACCTTTTGTAATAGTTATACATCATGTAGATCAAAATATTGTTCCATCTATAGTATCCAATTTAATGGATCCTTTCCATCAAATTTCCTCATATCACATTTTCATGATTTTAGGAGCTCAATCTTGAAATGAATATAACTCTATAATTTTGGATCTCCAAGGTCTAAAATTATGACATATCGTAGCCCTCTGCATCCTCTTTCCAATGCCACCAATCGAATTGAAATTGGATTCTCCAAAAAAAGGTTATGCCCAATCTCCCAAGATGACCTGCTTATATCCTTTTTCAGTAGAGAGAACTTGTATGAAGCGCCACATGTTACTGTTACAATATTCAGACCTCAAAACAATACACAAAAAATTACAATCCTTTGTCTTTCTGTATATTCTTACTAAATTTCAATCTGATGCTCAGAGAAAAGGTTATGACGATTTTCCCAAGGTCACCTATTTGGGATGTAATTTGGGAGACTGCAGAAACCATAAATGTCTTGGACTATATCTCTGAAAATATAGCACAACAAGATCTGCAATTTGGGCTTGAGCTTCACCATGATTTCGGCTAAAACGGGTTTTAATTTTAGACTGTGCACCTTCGTAGAAAACAAATTATAGCGAAACTTGCACAATGACCAATTTGAGATGGGATTGTGGAGCTTGCAAAAACCCTAACTTCCTCAGATCATATCTCTGAAAATATAGCGATACAAGATCTGAAATTCGGAGCTAAGGTTTAGATTGATTTCTTATCAAATGGGTTTTGGCTTTAGCTTCTAAAATGTCGTAGAAAAAATTTATATCAAACATTCCACGATTTCCTATTTGGAGCAATGAAACCCTAGAATCCAAATCTCTGATACCAAACGTTATGAAACCAGCTCACACAAAGATAGAAAAGAAAGATCAATGCCTTAGAAATTAGCCTCTTCAAGGGGGAAACCTCCTTTACATTACACAAATGAACAATTCTTGGATGATACAAATGATGAGGCCTTCTTTCTATATATAGGAGTGTAAGGGGTCATAATGTAATCAAAGCCGACATAACAATAATAATGTAAGGGAAAAATAATAACAATAGTGGGCTTCTATGGGGCACAATAATAACAATATGGGGACTACTTGGGCACAACAATATAATAAGGGGGTTGCACTAATAACAATAAGGGGTTACACTAGTATTATAGGGACCTAACAACAAGTACGTAACACCATTCATTGTTTGTCACTGCATCTCAAAAGTTACTAGCAAGAGGTATGGCGATTGATCTCTAACTTCCAAGCAATTAACATCATTGTTGTACCACATACACATAATGCAGCTGTCAATACTATGGCAAATGCAGCTTCCAGAATATCACTAATTAGGGATAGATTTACTATTGAAATTTTATACAAACCATCTATCTCGAATAACATAACTAACTTACGTGTATTTAATGATGATCAACAGATACTGTATTTCATGGCCAATGCTGATGTCTTCAAAGATGTAGTGATAGACAATGAAGAGCATGAGCGATCCCTGTAAGCAAAAGTTGGTAACAGGAAAGGCCAACTCATCATGAAAGGTGTGGTATCATTAGAGAAGCTTTATGACTTACAAGAACATTTTCAGGGGTTGAGTAACAACAAAACCCACAGCTCCACCATGATGCATGAACTAATCAACTTGGGAACAGAAAAAGACCTAAAGTTGGTCAATCTCGGCACATGTTACACACGGCAAGAGAGGCAAGCCTTTGTCCGCCTGTTCAAGCAGTGCCAAGATGTGTTCACGTGGATTTAAGATGATCTGAAAACTTATGACACGTGGATAATCCAACACATCATCCCAATCAAAGAAGGGGTCAAGCCATATCAGCAAAAGCTGAGGAAAGTACATCCATCACTTGAACCCCTCATACAAAAAGAGATCACCAAGCTATTGGATGCATGGATCATATATAAAGTTTCTCATTCCACGTGGGTTTCAAACCTTGTTCTTGTACACAAGAAGTCCAAGGAAATCTGCTTGTGTGTTGATTTCCGGAACATGAACCGCGCCTCGAATAAAGACAACTACCCCATGCCATCTATGGACCACATTTTGTAAACAGTATCTGGGGCACAGATGTTTTCCCTAATTGACGATTTTTCAGGATACAATCAGGTTCTAGTAGCACAACCTGATAGAATTAAGACTACCTTAAGTACAAAGTGGGTACGTTCGCATACAAATGTATGTCGTTTGGGCTTGTGAATGGAGGCACAACCTTTCAACATGCCATGGCCATATCTTTTCATGGACTCATCAGACAAAGTGTAGTGGTATACCTCAATGATGCTATTGTGTTCCCAAGGAGATGTGAGGACCACATACACCATCTGAAGAAAATTTTTGAGCAGTGCCAGAAATATGGGATTTCCTTATTTCCCAAAAAAAGCATATTCGCAGTGTCTAAGGGGAACCTTCTTAGACACATTGTTGCCAAAACTGGGATCAAGGTTCATCTAGACTAGGTCCGGACTATTACATAGATCACTAACCCAACCAACAATAAATCCATGCAGTCCTTCTTGGGCAAGATTAACTTCCTCCGGAAGTTCATCTCGGATTATGCACATATATTCAAACCCATGTAGGACATGATCAAGAAGGATGCACTCTATAGCTGAGGCAAGAGGGAAAAGTATGAATTCACCTGTATCAAGCAGGATATTGTAGAACCACCTACACTCTATAGCCCAAACTCCAAGAAGGATTTCCTGCTATATACCTTCACCTCCAATAATTCGCTCACTACAGTACTCACTCAGAAGGATGAGATGAGAAATGAACGTCCCATATCATTCATGAGCACAAGCATGTAGGGACTATAACTCAACTACCCCACCATTGATAAGCAAGCATATGCATCTTACAATGTGGTGAAACACTTCAGGCCCTACTTGCTGAAGAACCACTGCATAGTCTACATCCCTCACCTAGAAGTTTGCACACTGCTTGCAAAACAAGAAGTGGGTGAATGACGTGCAAACTGGATGACAGGGTTGCAAGATTATGATCTTGAAATCAAGCCAATTCACATGGTCAAAGGACATGGGCTCTGTAGACTTGCAGCTGAACTAGTGCTTACACCGGAGGGTGAAGAAGATCTCGTCGACTGGGAGCAGGAAGTTGAGATGTATGATATAGGGTGAGAAACACCCACTGAAGACGAAACCTCTTGGTATGCATATGTCTACCAGTACCTTGAGCATGGAACCATACGCTTTCACGTTTCCTTCAGACAGAAGAGGGAGTTGTGCCTCAAATATTTAGCATATCAGTCAGTGCATGGAGTTCTTTACAGGAAGCACAACAATGGATTTTTGCTCAGGTTCCTAGAGGCACATGAATCAGAGAAGGTATTACAAGATTTGCATGATGGACCTGCTGGGGTTAACTTTGTGGGAAACACCACTGCACATAAAGTTATGCGAGCTGGTCTCTACTGGCCCACATTATTTAAGGATGCACACACTTATGCCTGCAAGTGCCCAGTCTGTCAGCGATGTGCCAGCAGAGCACAAAGGTCAACAAACTCACTTCACCCTGTTGCAGTGATCGAACCATTCCAAGAATGGGGCCCGAACATCATCGGGAAAAATTTCCCACATTCGTCAAAACAACACCACTACGTTCTAACAGTAATTGATTACTTCACGTGGTGGACAAAAGAAGTTCCGCTCAAACAAGTGAATGACCAGGAGGTCATCATATTCCTCCAACAGAACATCATCTCATGCTTTGGCGTTTCAATATCACTTGTTTTTTATAATGCAACGTACTTTTCATCTTTAAAAATTTATTATTTTTCATTTAAAAAAATTATTGTGTTGAAACACTCATCTAGCTACTACCTATAGTGAAACGGTCTCATATAATCCACAAATAAAAACCTTATCAACATAATCAAAAAGATTGTTTACTCTGAGCAACGCAATTGGCATACTGCCCTGACGAATGCATTATGGGATAACCACGTAACACCCAAACTATCTCTGAATACCTCACCATACTTCCTAGTCTATGGTAAAGAAGCCATCCTTCCACCCAATATCTACTTTCCTGCACTTCAACTAGCCCAAGAATCCCAAGGCAAGCCCTATCAGCTATTTCAGTGTAGGATGGATACACTCCACAAGCTTTAGGAGGAAAGGATGAAAGCAAAAGAAAAAATTACACTCCATCAAAACCGTATCAAGAGATGGTTCGATAAGAAATCTGCAGGGAAATCTAACTTTGGTGTTGGTGACTTGGTCTTGAAATGGGATATGTCCCATTAAGACAAAGGAAAGCATGTGAAGTTCCAGTCCCTATGGATTGTTCGATACACAATCCATGAGAAGCTTGGCCCACATACATACTATCTGCGATTACTTGACGGGAGGGTTGACAACCTTCCTGTCAACCACCAAGATCTCAAGCACCACTTCCAGTAGGCCTAGATGTGCCCCACGCCATTTACATAGTCTTCTTGCTACTCTTTGTTTTCATTTTGTTTACCTTGCTTACTATTTTTGTTTTCGTTTTATTTGGTTTTCTTAATACCTTATTATTTTTGTTTTCCAAAAATAAGTGCTGCCATCTATGGAGTTCTGTATTTTGAATGAGTATGTGGCTAAGACATGAAGAGACTTGTGACACTACAGCACTTGGCCAGTCTTGTGTCTATCTTCTTTGTGCTTGGTTATAACCTTTGGCTGATGAAGTCTTGACGAAAAATACAAGCCGTCTACAAGGGAATTTTTGTTCCAACCATTAACTTGTGTCACTAGGAAGCCTCATGTACTTAGCCTTCTGCTATATGTGTTCAAGCTCATCCAACTAGTAGAAACAGAGAAGGGGAAATCTAAACGACAAAACCTACGTCAGAAGTCTTACATGATTCTCTAAAGGAACAACCTCTCTACTCTGATTAAGTTTGGATCCCTCTTCTGCCCCAAAAATAAATAAGTGCCTATGCACTTTCCTCTTAAAAATACAAAGGAGAAAGAAGAGAAAGGCTTCCTACTCAGTGAGGTGAATCATGCAACTCCACCGGGGTACTGAGCAGGCTCATTGGCAATGGAGAAATTCATTTGTTCCTGTGTGACTCCATCGGGGTACTGTCTAGGCCTACTGGTAGCAAAGAAACACCAGAGATGAAAACTTATACTCTGAAAATCTTCAACTTGCGAACTAAACTACCCTTCTCAATTTCAAAACATTGTGATCAAGCTGAACTTTTGTTGTGTCTGACTGAGTTGGAAAAACATGAACCATGTATGTCCATGGGGTAAGTGGGGAAGCTAAAGTAACCCGCACAGGGATTCAATACTCCCTAAATACCAAGGCCCTATGCTGTCAATGAACCAAAACAGAGAAGTTGGAGTTCTACCAGTGTGTCGCCAAGTGTTGTAGTGGCTACAACACCCTCTAGAATTTTGCCCTACATCCAATTTCGAAGCCTCCTTTGATAATTTTACTTTATGTCTACACACACTTGAGATCACTCCGTGAGATCATGTAAGTCTTCGTTGCCACCTTGCTTCATCATTCGTAGACAAATTTTGCATGTTGATGTCAATGTCATGCTTGCAACCATGTTCTGGTCACACATAAGGTTTTTGCTTCATGTGTACATGTTGTGTTCGCTATGTAAACAACTATCACACTCACACATGGAGTCATACACACTGTCATGCAAGCGTCATCGCAATCATCCAATGATAAATCACAAGTGTCGCACTTGTTGACTTGCACCGTTGGTCAGTCATGTTGATCATGTATGTTTGGATAATTTGAGTTGTCTTGTCATCAAGTCATGTGAGTGTGTGTTTGCAAGTTCACGTATGCACCTTTTCACTCACTCACACACTTAGTCATTTTGCTAAAAATCTGACAACCATATCACCCTCTGATAGTCGGACCTTTACCCTGCGTTCGACTCGATCGATTATCACCCAGAACAGCTTAGAAGCACCAAGCAAGACATTTCAAGCAACCTACTTGCTGGTCAATCAAAGAATTTTACCTAGCAGTGACCTTGGGGCTGATTCCGCTCAAAAATTGTGTAGAGGTTGCAGACCTTTCCCACTCCGTTGACTGAGAAAATTGCACAGACAGGCCAGACATACACCCAATGGCCATCCCTGTCTCCCTCAGAAGATTGCACATTTTTTCCAGTCATTCAGTCAACTTCTCACCCAAAAAACTGCACAGATTTCAAGAGCAAGTCCTCTACTACCCAGCAGTTTGCTCAACTCAGAAACTGCATAGAGGTGATCAACAGTCCAGCCTCCCAGTATCAACACAAATTTTCCTGCCAGCAGCTTCTAGCAGCCGACTACTGGTTCCCTCCAGGAATTGCAAAGTTTTTGCTGCCAAGGTCCCAGCAGCTGACTACTGGTTCCCTCTAGGAATTGTGCAGTTTTTGCTGCCAAGCTTCCAGCAGCCAACTATTGGTTCCCTCCAGGAATTGCACAGTTTTTTCTGCCAAGGTCCCAACAACCATCTGCCAGTTCCCTCTAGGAATTGCGCAGTTTTGGATGCAAGGTTCCCGTTGCTGGCTCCTACCAAAAATTGCCCATACTTTTATGCCCAGCCTTCTCGTAGCCCACACTCCTCCTCCCAAAAATTGTGCAATTTTGTCCTCCAGCTGAGCCAGACCCCATGTACAGCCTCTGTTGATCCAGATTGCCCGTCACTATATCCCAGTGACTTTTGCACAGTTTTCACCAAAACAGTGCCCGGAGCCTCCATCCCAGCTCAAAGCTCACAACCTTGTCTTCTCTCCCGATCACCTGCATCCGAAATTATCATGCATCATGGTAGATTAGCAGATTTATGGATTTTATGTCACTCGTCATGAGTGGCTATAGATACAGGTACACAAACAAACATGGCAGGACAATGTATGGAATGAACAAAGCGAGTACATGCAGATGGACATGTTTACCAATAGATGAACAAATGATGCATGCAAAGAGATGTGATTACGAATGGATGATCATGCAAGAGATGTGTTCACGGACGGACGGATGAGCGAACATGCAAGATGTGTTCACAAACAGATGAACGGACGAACTTACACTTTTTGCGAACGAGTGAAGCTCTCAAGCATGCCAACATACAAGCAAGGAGTAATGTGCAAATACAAAATCAAGCAAACCCAACAACCATCAAAGACTTTGTGCACTTTTCCATGTGGAGGTGAAGTTGTGACACACCATGAAGACATCTATCACCCAGCAACATTGCAGCTCAACATGCACACCAACAACAACATGAATGTACAAGCACTGCCATGTCGAGTCTTGTCATGAGTCATGTCGTCCACATCTCTAGTGTGGGCCATAATGTCAATCAATGTAATGTAACATGGAAGTGCAAGACACCCACTTTTCATATCAAGGGTCATGTGAAGCCAAAAGGTCGTATAAGTCAAACAATCATGAGGGAAGGTGAACAACCATAAGGGTCAGTTTCACCCTTGGCTATAAATACCCCCTCATTTGCACATGTAAAGGACTTTTCACCTCACCTCCTCCCACATAGCCTTCAGAGTCTGTAATCTTTACTTTGTGGAGTAAGTAGTGGCTCCAACGCCTCACCCATGGGGTTAGTGATGTATGGTGTAATGATGTTTCTTGGAACTTTTGCTTAATTCAGAAGCCTGCTAACAAGCCAACACGTTTTCACACATGTGTTGTAATTGTTGTAAGACTAATCTTGAACACTTGTAATGCATGTTGATTTAACCTATGTTTAAAACTTGAACTCATTCAATTGTTGTAGTGTGTATATATTAATGAAAATGTGTTGTATGAGTTGTTAACGTTGTCCTGCACATGTTGGTAACCTCGTTGGACATTATAAAAATATTTCACATAAGCTTTCTATAACGACTGTCACACTCGCGCAGACTCCTCTACTTTATGTTGTACGTGTTATCTTTCCTTGTGTGTTGTGACTGTTGCATCCGTGTGGACTGCTCCTCCGAAAGTTATGCACGTCTTGTTGTGTTTTGTGTTCCTAACAGCGCTGGGGCTTCCTCCCATCTGACTTGGGACTCACTCCCACCCTCTCCCTCTACGGTGAAAGAACCATTGATACAAGTAACACTAGCAATCACCAAGCACATGAACCTCACTACTCGAAGACAAAGAAGACCACTTTCCTATGCTGACAAGTAAGAGCTGAGGAAAATCTTTAATATAATGGAAACCAGGACATCATACCAAATGGGAATCCCACACCAAACCATGTGAGGTCTAGTTGGGACTTCATACCGAGGTGATCCCCTGAATGTTGGTGGATCCAACACTGTCAACAGGAACTTAAATATCTATTTAATTCCTTAAAGAAAAGGTCTATATTAATCTCATTGGAATGAGTGTAAATTTGGATTTCACTTGTATCCTCCATCAGACTAGTATGCATAACTAGATCGAGGGTTAAAGACAAAGTTCAGTGGTCAGAGTCAGGCTCAAAATCATTAAGAAGCTCAAAGTTGGTAATATGGTTAAGGACATGGGTGTCTGAAATCACATAGTCCACAACACTATTTCCCAACCCATGTAAACAAGTCATCTAGCCAGAGGAAGGCCACTTGCTAATACCATTACAGATAACCAAGTCAACGGAGCTACAAAGCTTGAGGATCTCAGTGCAAAATAATTTTTTGGTTCTGTATTTAGAGGTTCTCTTAAGTCTAGTAGCTACGACATCATCTTTTTCATGCCAAAACAGGTTAGGGTTAAAGTGGTTACTTAACATAATAGCTTGGTGGGTAGCAGTCATAGAATTGAAGTCCCCAATCAAAAGGATATTACCTTCGTTCCTTAGGTTATGAATGTCTTTTTCTAAGGTAGTGAAAGGAAAATTCTTATCTAAGTTGTTTTTCTTATAGGAGGTAGATTTGATAGGGGTGAAATAGAAGATTGCAAGAAAAATCCTATTGGAGGAAGAAGAAGAGATTTTGAACCAAATATACTCATTGAAGGGGTCGATATTACGAAGCTAGATGTGAGAAGAAATAGTTTTCTTAATATAAAATACTATACCACCAAGCCCCTTCGAGAGGATTTCTTATTCCAAGAATACCAAAGAATGAATCCATCAAGGTGAGGAACCCTAGGTTCATCATGTTTCGAATTATCAACTAGAAAAATAAGGTCAATATCACTCAGGATCCAACTTAAAATAGGACCTTTATGCCATGGAAAACCACGACAGTTCCAGAAGAGGATCTTGAGTGATCCTAATCCCTATTTATCATTCGTAGTTTGGACTCTATCTCGAATAATAGCTTTTCTATTCCTAATGATAGCCCATTTCCCTTCTTTTCTTGCCTCGCTTTTTGGACTTCTTTCCTGAGTTCATCTTGGTCTTTTGGAATCAGGACTTCATTTATAAAGATTTTGGTTCCCTTTAGGATCAAGGATTTCTTGATTACATCTAATTTATGGTCATTGTAGCTTACCTTAATACATATTAGTCTATGTTTATTCTCAAGTAACTTTCCTACCCTGATTGCTTCTGTGATATAAGTTGTTTGAATTTGAGATTTTGTTTTTAATTGTTCTTTTACTATTTCTAATGTGTCCTCATTGTTTTTTTCTTCTATACCAACAATTATAAGGTGTAAGGCTCTTTTATTGCACTCATGGTCGAGTTCAATCAATTTGTTAATTTCCTCTTTTATGGGTTTAATATCTAATTTACTCTCTGTGTTATTTAGGGTTGGGCATTATTTAGTTGTTCTTTTAGATTTTTAATCTCACTTTTCAGGGTGTCATTTTCTTCCATCATTGATTGTTTACTGTGTTCTATTTCTTGAATCCTACCTTTCATTCCTTGGAGTTCATTCTCAAGCAAGATTATTCTATTTTTCTAGTGATTTGTGATTGTTTTCGAACAATGTCGTTAGTTCTATTTTAAATTGGTTTTCCCTTCCTTCTCTACATATTCAATGTATTCATAAATACTCTCCCGTGTAATTTTACTTGGTCTCCCTTTGCTAGAGGAGGATTAGGCATGTGACGGGAAGTAATCATAGTGTAAACAACATAAATTTAACAAAAGAGTGTCAGAAGGAACATATGCAGTTGTCGGAGCTATCGGAATTGGGGCTTGCTTCCACTAGTTAGGGTTAAGGCTTGCCTGCCGTTCTGGACACTCGCTTTTTCACCTGTACTCTCACTTCTTAGCAATAATGTGGGTAGATCGACTTATGGACAAGAGTTTGGATTAAATTATAGAAAAATTTCACTTAGTGGATTCAACAAACATGAGCGCTCTGACCTTTGATCCAGATATGATAGGATAAACCTTTCACCGAAGTCTATTATGTTGGTCCTTCAGCTTTTCTGTATTCCTTACTCCAATTTTTATCCTTTACTTTTTAGCGAACCTATTATACTAGTCCTTCAACTTTTCTTTATTCCTTGAAACTGACAATCAAAACCCTAGTGAGCTGAACCCAATCCCAGAAACGGGGTGTAACGACGTTGTTAATCGCAAAGCCTGTCCACTCTAACAATGTTAGCGTATGGGAAAGACATCGACGATGGTAATTTCAATCTGGTTTTGGCTACCTTCGAAACATACTTTAAGTACCCTTTGAGGACCGAATTCTCCACAGGCAAAACTCACATATCCGTTTTGGGCCTGAACCAAACTTCGGTTATCAAACTGTGCTCCTTATAATGTTTCTTGTGTCAATACAAGACCTTAACAGATAATACGTATAAATTTCGATATGATCTTTGTGTCGGAATAGAGTTACATCACCAAAAATTATTTTCTCTTCTTCAGACAATAACCCTCAGACCGAATGTAAGAAAAACCTCGCTCAATTTCAGCAATTCGGACTCTTGAAGAAATATTGTGGTTTTTAGCCACTGTAATGATCTCTTATTTGCAGACTCGATCGTGCTATTTTCGACGGCTTCAGAATATGATTACGCAGGAAGTTCATACGCCTTCTTTAGCAATCAGTTTCGACTCTGGGAGAAACTCACCTGACGATTTGTAGTATTCTCAATCCAATTTGTCAATACTTTTCATAAGCCAAATGAACCAGTTTCTCAAACAAATTGATATGCCTCAGAGAAAACTCTGCCCATGAACTCATCCTACCACAGATAATATTTTTATTGTTATTTTTGAAATAAAGATAATCATCAGTAGTTATTTTAGTTAAATTATTTATAGAACTTTGAGATCTAGTGTGTGAGATAAACATTTGATCATCTTCAACATTTCTTTAATCTTACATGTTTTGAAATAAGAAGTTTAATTTATTTGTTTATAATTATTTTATTTCAATAATTATTTATATTTAAAAACAAAATATTGGTATATTAATTTTTTCAATGAATATAGTATTAAGTTATATTTCATATAAAAGTTTTGAAGATTGTAAAATTTGTAATATAAAATTTTGCAAACTAAATAATATAAGAATATTATTTTTGAAATATATATAACTAAATTATAATATTTGGATTAAGGTTTGTAATAAAAAAAATAAAAAATTGTAAATTAAATATCATAATATCGTTACTTTTGAAATACATATAATCAATTTTATTAATACATGTATTTTTTTTCCCCTGGGAAAAAGTCGTAATTTCTATTAAAGTTAAGAAATTACATTTTGTATATGCCGAAGCATTCATATAAGGCAGCAGTGCCTGACAAGATCAGTCTGCAGTACTAGCTAAACAAAAATAAAGTAGGTTGTCTCCTCGCAGGGAGCAGTCCAAAACTATACATTGTACAGTGTTCAAAAAAGAGTCCATTGCTCTACGCAGAGAGCCATATAATGTTGTTATATCAAAAGAAGAAGTGTTGTATTGTACTAGACATAGAGAGATATATATAGGCTATTGACAACAAAAAAACAAGTGAAGTTCTGAAGGTGGGCTTTTATAGCCCATTATCCATCCGATCATCAAAGGGTCGGTGATAATGCTAGTAGTATGACTCTTCGATTTCCTCCTGTATCAGCCAATTTTCTCCTTGTCTGTGCGCTGCCTCTTTGGAGAGTTGATCTGCAATGGTGTTTTGTTCCCTGTAGATGTGACGACAAGCAAATGATTCAAAGGAAGTAGTCAGTCTCTTTGCCTCATCTAATATATGTCTCAACGAATATGCATTACAATGAGATGCACCAGTCAGCCAATTGCAAACTATTTTAGAGTCACCAAACAATTGGAGATGTCTGCATTGTTTTTGTATGGCAAAGTGAATGATATGCTTTGCAGTGCACAGTTCAGCATAGTTATTAGTGCCTCTACCTAAGAAGATTTGAATTTTGTAGCTGTGTGATTCATTGAGATATAGAACTGCTCCTCCTCCACAGCCCACATCTTGTGCTGAACCATCAAAAAAGGCCCATGGTTTGGACTTGTCAATATCCAATTGTCTAATGATGCGGACAGGGCCTGTGGATTCATCATCCGGTATCATGTTATAATCTGCAATGGTATGGAGAAGGATAGTGGGCCAATGGGGGGATCTAAGGTTAAAAATAGCCTGATTCCGGGCAATCCAGACTGCCCAGCATGCAAGCAGCGGGATATTTATGGACTTCCCCGAGTGATCATGATTCCAGTTCTCCCATGCATCCATTAAGCTATGGCCATGCCAATTTTTCAATTGCGGGAGGTGGGAAATGAGGGCATGCCAAAATTGTAAAGTGATGCTGCAGTTCAAGAATAGGTGTACAGTGCTTTCTTCCTCCTGGTGACAGAGATGGCAGCGGAAAGGTCCGTGGAAGGATCTCTTCATAAGGTTTGTGCCTGTTGGTACTTTATCAAAGAGAATGTTCCACATAAGCAGACGAGTACGCGGGGCTGATTTGAGCTTCCATAATGCTTTCCATGAGGGGTGGATAATTAGAGGCTTATGTGGCTCCATGAGTTTTAGATAGCCAAGCTTCGGGGTATATGCTCCATGTTTTGCAAAGGCCCAAATAATTTCGTCAGGTCCTTCAGTAAGCCTGATATGAGCTTGAGTGAGCGCATCCGTGTACTCTGCCCATTCATTATGCCACTGTGCCGGAATATCTAAAGCTTGAGCGCTGGTCCAGGCCTGTTGGAGAAAAGAGGAGTTAGCTTGGTCGCCAATATGCATGATGTTGATGATACCTCTGTCATTAAGATGTCCAATGAGGCCATCAGAGAGTCTATGAGTGTTTCCACATCCGACCCATGGGTCCAGTCCTATTCGGACCGCATTACCTGCTTTGATGCGCCAAGTTAAGCCTTCTCGTAACAAGGGTAAGGTACCGATGATAGCTTTCCATATGATGGATATGTTATGAATTGTTCCATGTTGACTGCATATCCAATCCAACACATTCAGGGGCTTGATATACTTTGCATATGCTACCCTAGTCCAAAGTCCATCAGTGGTAAGGAGCTGCCATCCAAGTTTGGCAGCCAGAGCCCTGGAGAAAAGGTCGAGCCTTTTGATACCCCATCCCCCCCAGCGTTTGGGTTTAGCAATGGTGTCCCATTTTACCCAGGCAAATATTCTGCCTGGTTGGTGGCCCTTCCATAGAAATTTACTGCATATATGTTGTAACCTGTTGAGAATGCCCTTAGGAATCCATGTGAGAGCCATCCAGTATACTGGAGTGGCTTCAATCACTGCTTTAATAAGTATCAGTCTGCCAGCTCGAGAGAGGTATCGGTGATACCATACTTGAAGTCTCTTTTCCACCTTGGCTATAAGCCATAACCAGTCAGCAATTCTGTATCCATTAGGTTTCAGTCTGAAACCAAGATACTTTATACCTTCTGACAAGGTCAAGTTGATAAAAGGGAATCGCTGATTGGCATATGCTATTTCATGTATTGTACAGCCAAAAGTAGTGATGGTGGATTTATTGTCGTTAATCTTCATACCTGTGGCTTGCTGAAAGAGTAGAAAAGAGTTATGGAGTATAGTGGAGTCTCCAATACTGCCATTCAAAAAAATTAGGATATCATCAACAAATAATAGGTGAGTGAGGTATAGATTGTCCGCAAGTTTAATACCAGATAATTGTTGTCTGTCCCGCGCAGCTGTAATAACTCTACTCAACCCTTCCATAATGAGTAAAAACAGCAGAGGGGAGAGTGGACATCCCTGTCTGAGGCCCCGCTCTGAAGTGAAGAACGAGGTAGCTTCCCCATTAAGTAATACACTGTAGGATACATCAGTGATACAGCTCATGGTCCATTTGATGAAGACATAGGGGAAACCCAGGTGAGTGAGCAGCAGCCTTAAGTATAACCAGTTAGTTCTGTCAAAAGCCTTGGACAGATCCACCTTAAGGATCATTCCTTTTTGTTTCTTAATCTGCAAGGTGTGCATGAGCTCTTGGGCAGTGGCTATGGCCTCGTGGATCTGTCTATGGTGAAGGAATGCAAATTGTTCAGCGGATATATGGTGCGATAGAATTGGCTTAAGACGATTAGCAATGGTCTTAGCTATAATCTTGTAGAGGCAGTTGCAGAGTGATATAGGACGGAAGTCATCGAAAGTGCTCGGGGCATTCGATTTGGGGATGAGAGCTATGAAGGTGGATTTAATGGCTGAGGATATTCGACCTCTTCTTCTGTTGTCTTCAACTATTTTTAGGAGGTCATTACCCAAGAGATCAAAGAACGCAAGGTAAAATTCAATGGTCCAACCATCTGGTCCAGGGCTTTTATCTTTTTTGAACCATTTCAGAGTAGCCTCCAGTTCTGCCATGGTCACTTCCTTCTGTAGTTCCTCAGCATCTTCTTGTTCAATGTATCTGGGGAAGAGCTCAGCCACTCTCATGATTTCCAAGATATTGGCTTCTACAGGGGCTTTATATATGCCTCTAAAGTGCTCTGTGGCCAGTCTGGCCAGATTCCGCTGAGAGGAGACAGTGTCCCCTTGATCGTTCCTTAATTCCCAGATAGTGTTTATTACTTTGTGGCCATTTGCAAACTTGTGATAAAATTTAGTATTTGCATCCCCTTCAGTGAGCCAAATAGCTCTGCTCCGAAGTCTCCAGCTTTCTTCCCTTTCCTTCAGAATTTGTGAGCGCTTTGCAATTAGGGAGGTGTAATTCTCCTTGCTTTCAGGGGAGAGGAAAGTCCCATTTGATGATTCTTCAAATTCTATAATGACCCTTTCAGCCTCTTTTAATGTCTGATTATCCTGAATGCGCTTTTGATGTGCCCAGTTCTTGGTGATCTGTTTGAGTTCTCTAAGTTTCCTTACAAATCCCACTGAGATGTCCTCTCCTTCTCTGATGGCATTGGATTGCCAGAAATTATGTACCAATTGTATGTAAGAGGGATCAAGTAACCAAGAGGCATTAAATTTGTAAGGGCTCTTGATCTTATGGTTTAGGTCTTCAGCTTCTAAGAAGATAGGCCTATGATCTGAAATGCCTCCCGATCCAACCCATTGACGAACTGTGGGGAGATCGTTTACCAAAGGTTCCTTGATAAGAAATCTGTCAAGTCTCCTTGCAAGGCTTTGGTCTCCGCTTCTGTTATTTGACCATGTATATTGAAGCTTAGCAGACGGTATATCCACCCAGTGATGATCCTCTAGAAGGCTGGATATAGTATCTGTAAGGGTATCGACCTGGGCGGAGTGTCCCCAGGACTTGCTATATCCAAGCGAGAAGTTGAAATCTCCTCCAAGTATAATGTTGTCTGCTTGGAAGAGTTCCGATTCAAGTAAGGACCTCCAATAATTGGCACGGTCTGCACATGGGCCATATACATTGATAATCCGGATGTCTCTTACAGCAGAATGAGCACTAATGTCAAGTCCAATAAAACCCCTTCCTCCAAAAGTATTCTTGATCTCCGCAACTCTGTTATTTACCCCAATGGCCAATCCCCCAGATCGTCCGGACGCATCCAGTGCATGGAAGGTCCAGGAAGGGAGCCAGGCAGAGAGAGTATGGATGAGAGGTTCGGCTAGACAGAGGGTTTCTTGAAGAAATATAAAGTCCATCTGAGATGATAAGAGCAATCTCCTAAGCGCTAGTTTTTTGGCTAAACTAGCAAACCCCCGGCAATTGAAGGAGAGAAACTTCATGAGGGGAAGGGGGATGGGCCATTCCTTGCTCTAAGGGCCCTGAAAATAGTCTGCTGTCGCCCGAGGGCAACTTCTTCATCAGCAGTGTGCCTTGCCTTGGAGATGCGAGAGGGTCTGCCGCGAGAATTCTTGAGGGACATAGGCATGCTAGTCAGGTCAAGCCCAACAGCATCCGGTCCTCTGTCCTTCAGACGGGGGCGGAGGGAGTAGCGGGGGGGGGATTGAGACGAATGTAATGATAGGGTGGCCAGAGTCGAAGTGATTCTTGATGGAGGAGCCACAGGTGAAGGGGGAGGAAGTGAGCAGATGAGTGAGGTGGGATTGTGAAAATTCAGTGGAGATGATGCAGAGGATGCATGGATAGATGCAGAGTCAATGTATTCATGTGATGAGATGCCCAATGACATGCATGAAGGAGGAGATGACGGAGTATGAATAGAAAACTTACCCGGTTGCTCCAAGCCCGCTTGATCAGTCGATGGCTGCACAGGAGCTGGCGAGGCAGGAGGTGGATCAGAGGGATCCACAGCAATGTCAGTAGTCTCGGTGCTCCGTGGTTCCTCTGCAATCTGAGTGTGTTCCTATTCCCCGGAGGGCTGGGAAGGTTGCGTCTCAGAGGGTTTGTCCTGCGGCTGTGGAACTGCATCCTCCTTGCCATCCGATACTGATCTCTTGAGGAGTGGGCAGTCTCTGTATAAATGGCCCACTTGGTGGCATCTGCGGCACCGATATGGGACGCCTTCATAATCTATGATTTGCTTGCGCTCAGTATCCCTCCACTGTATGGTAATATATTCCAGTAGTCCTCCTCTCGTGTCCAGGTTGATGAGTA
This sequence comes from Pinus tabuliformis, assembly GCA_031772625.1. Lineage (NCBI taxonomy): Eukaryota > Viridiplantae > Streptophyta > Pinopsida > Pinales > Pinaceae > Pinus > Pinus tabuliformis. Next base: position 667,277,172 of record CM062808.1, read on the forward strand.
TCCTGGCATAGGCCATCATACCCGTCTGCTGGTAGGATTTGTCATAGCCCATATATGCGCCGATGGCATTGCCAATCCTCTTGAATATGTCTTCTGACCAGTACTGGAGTGGAAGCCCTGGAAGTCGGATCCATACCGGTCCGATGCCAATCTGCTCAGTCTCAGGGTCAAATAAAGGAGTCCATCTCTTCAGTAACATCGGGGCATGGTCAAAGTGCCAGTAAGATGACAGAACCTAGTTGGTGTGGTCAGCACGCGCGAATCGCAGTGCGAACCAGCCCCGCACGAAGGTCTCCACAAATGGGATATCCACCAAATGGTGGCCCCAAACTTCAGCTGCCCATGTCTTCAAGCGTGTTGCCGAGTAACTTCGGCCCCTGATGCGCCCGACCAAAACACGATCAGCAAAATCCATGGCCTCACCCCAGCGGATGTCTTCTTCCAATCTGAGAAATACGTCCTCCTCTTTTGATTTGAAGCACTTGTATTTCCGTTTAGGGCCCCGTGGAGGGGGTATGCTTTGGGGGCGTCCTGAGGGAGGGGAGTTTGCTTGCAGCGATGCCGGGATTCAGGGTGAATATGAGGGGCCGAAATAGCCAGAAACCGGTGGGTGGCCTGTGAGCGGAGGTACGGCAGTGAAGCAACCCGAAGTATGACCGATGGAGATAGGGATGCCGGTAGAGGGGTCGGGGAGGGAAGGGTTTTGTTGATGGAGGGGTAATGAGCCCGCTACCGGGGGAAGGGAACCAAGGTTAGGGTTAATGCAGCTTGAGACAAACCCTAGGGTTGCTGGAGAGTGCGGGGGCGTGGAGAGAGCAGGCCAAGTCGGCGGATCGTCCGGGAGGACCACAGGGTTATGCAGATGCGGTTCACTAAACGGAAACGGCGCAAATTGATCAGGTAAGCCCATGCTGTACATACCTCCAGATGTGTCAAGTGGGGTGCGCCAGATGGAGACCCCTTCCAATGGGTCCGCGGAGTAATCAATGGCCTCAATGTCCTCCATTGCCAGCTGCTTCTTGGATCTGCTAACACCTCGGAACGGAGAGAAACCCCGGGAGAAAACGACAGTTTGCAGTTAGAAAAACGGTTCGTGCAGCTGTTGGTATTCCGTCACAAGGCTCGCCGGTTGTCGCGGTTCGGTGTTCAGCTCTCCGTGAAGTCTACCAGCTAGTAATTGCAGGTTCTCCGCGGTTGAGTTGAGCCGGTGACAGAGAAAGGCGGGCGCGCAAACGGAGGGTTCGAGCAGTAACTGCAGAAATTCAATGCCCTAACCTAAACCCTCGCGTCTTAATACATGTATTATTAATCTATGTATCATTTTTGGTTAAATTATTTATAAAATTTTGAGATCTATGGTCTAAGATAAAAATTCCATCATCTTCACTTTTTTTTTAAACTTAAATGTTTTTTTTTCCGTTTTTGTAAGTTTGGAAAATCTTTTCTATTCCATTTTCAAAAATAGGCAGGCATTACATAAACAACATCCATGATCAGATGGCCTCAACTTTCCCATTGGGAAACCGGGTTTATTGGCCATCTGACATCATTATAGGCCATCCAAAATCTAAAAAGTCTAAGAATGTTAAGCAAGGCTATATAAACCTGAGTGTTTTTTCGTCTGCTATTTACTCTACATCTATAATAGAAAGACAAAAGATGCATACTATTCATTTATACCTAGCAAAATTAAGAGTTCAAACTATGTTAAGAAAATTTATAATCGTCAAAAGATTCTATTGGCATCATGTCTTTGGTGCTGGAGCTCGACAGGTGGAAGGCAAGGAATATGCTTATTAATACGACTTAAATGAGCATTTTGTTGTTGAAATTGGCATTGAATGAGCTAGAATTCCCTATGGATTTCCTGTACTTCCGTTTTTGACTCTGAAATTCTTGCAAATGTGGTCCTCAAGGTTTTTCCAATAGATTTTTCATTATCCACAACAAGTAAAGGGTTTGTTGGAACTGGGCATAACGACCACCAGTATGGCCCAGGTCAGGGATGAGATCATTCCATTCATCTAACTCTAGTTCAGTATTGTATGACTACTACTTCAATTCATTCTCCCAACCCAAAATTATCCGACGAGCCAGTGGGTGTGCATTAGTCTGATAGGATTGAGTCGCTTATAAGATTAAATCATTATTATTTTTGTGACCCCAATTTCGGGTGCTTCAAGGTGGTGCTTGAGTTCTTCCACGACCATGGCCCTGGTCCTGGATACGGTTGTGGCCACCCCTTGCATTTCTCCCTCGAGATGAGGAAGGATGATCCATCTGATGATACGATGAGTGAAAAACATGTGGATGGAAAATTTTCATAGACACCAAAACCTCTACCACCACTAACCTTGTCCAGGTTATTGGTTAGTTAGCTGGAAGACAACCCAATGGGAGGTGCCAACTAACTAGGTTAATACACAGACCTGCAAGTGTTAGAAAGACACATACAATAGAACAATAAACATTATACCATTTAAATTGATCATTCCCCACCCCAATGACCTGGTTGTGATCATATAGTCCTCTTGCAATAGCCCAATAACACTATAAATCCATAAATGGGAGATTAAATTACAAGCCAAGAATACCCTTGCAGACCCACCCCAAATCAAACTAGTCATAGTGTTGTTCTGAAAAACAAAAAAAGGTGTAACTACCCCCATACAATTGATTACAATCATGCTTAAGACCCAAGTCCAAGGTTGCATGCGCACCAAGGGTCACATGTTACTAAAACACATAGAAAGCTTCCTAGGAAGGGGCCACAAAGTCCTAGACATGCCAAAGAGAGAGTCGGCCCCTGTACCCCACATCATAAGAAGGATCTATTTTAAACCAAAAGAATGCACCAAGAATTTCCATCAAAAATGTTGTAAGACACTAGCAAAAGAGAAGGAGCAAGGCATTCATAAAAAATACAATTTGAATATACCCACAACTACATAAATAATGAGGATGCATTATGCCACTTGCACCTGGACTCTCAGCCTGGAATGTATCCTACGCTACCACCCACAAGATGAAGCCCTATCTGAAGGAACCTATGGAGCCTAGGTCGGTTTTCTAAAGCCGTTATAGGTCGCCCACCTTGAAACCAGAATTCTAGCCTACAAATATTTGCAAATGTCAATACTTGATAGGATTAATTAGCCTCACCAACTTTCGCATGGGGAGGTATGTGTGAGGGAAGTCATCGAGCAATCTGTCATTTCATATCATTATTACCCTAACCATTACATGAATCCTACATATGCTCATCGTTTGGATCTCACCCTAATCAGGGGTAATATTACATGTTTTGAAATGAGAAGTCTAATTTATTTTGTTTATAACTATTTTCATTTTAATAAGTATTTATATTTTAAAAAAAATATTTGAATATTATTTTTTTATCAATTAATGTAAATATGAACCTACATTTTAAATATGGTAAAACTTGTAATATAAAAATGGTGTAAACTAACTAATGCAATAATTTTATTCTTAAAATATAGATAACTAAATTGTAAGGTTTGAATTAAAATTTGTAACACAATTTTTTTAAACTAAATATCATAATAATGTTATTTTTGAAATACATATAATAATTATTATTAATAAATGAATCTTTTTTTGTTAAATTATTTATGAAAAATAAATGTTTTGTTTTAGTTAAATTATTTATAAACTTTTGAGACCCATTGATCTAGGTGGCTCCAGAAATAGAAGTGTCTTTGAAAAAAATTCAAAAATAAAAGTCATCAGGTTTGAGTGAAACCAAGACCATATCGTAGTGCTTATCATCCTAATTCTAATGGCATGAACACCACTCAAATCCAAGTTCGTATGCTTAATATATAGCCAATCAAAGATATGGTCAAACTAGGTCTAATGGAAGTCACTAACAAGAAAACAATTTGGCAAAGGGTCAGCTCACGAAATCCAGCTATTAGAACAGGAGAATTTGTCACCTCTTAGTTTGTCCAATGACCCTTAAAAATTGCCATCAAAATTTTGACTATTATATTTATAAAAAAAATAAAAAAAAATAAAATTATAAAATCGGGGTGGCGGGCTGCCACACCCTGCCCCCACCTCGCAATGGAAATAGTATTTAAATTTAAACATATGGGTCGGGGCCAACGAATTTTACCCAGACCCCGCCCATTCTTTAATAGTCACTATTTAAAAAAAGGTTCGGTAGGTATCTATGGTGTTGTAAAATTATAACTATGGACACAAACAAATTCCTCTCGCCCAATAATGGGTTTAGGCACAAAAAATACATTCTATGGAAGATTTCCTTAGGTTAGAGCCAATTAAGAGGGCCTACCTCTTAGTACGCTTATCTTGATTGATGATGTCCTTGCTTTCTTGCTCCAGCTATCTCTCGCTTCTTTCTTCAAGCACCTGAAACAAGTAAAAAACAACAAACAACAATCGTGATAATAGACAAATTGTAATTCAACCTACTTAACAAGTCAAGAAACATTAAGTCATGAATATGTAAGATGAAAAAGCATGTAGGAAATCAATTGGTAGTTGCATATATATTGATATGAAAGAGAGATTACAACAATTGTCTTGACGTTGCAGTCCTCCTCTAACAAGACCAGGTTCCCACACACTTCTACTAGCATTCCATGATGGCCTCAATCAACAATAGTTTTAAGGCTCTCCCCTTTAGGCTTCACTCCAAACAAAATCACACTTCTCCCTCACACAACTAGATAGCTACAACTTAGAATAGCTTGTTGTTTACTCCAAACCAAAATAGCACTAGCACACCAACATTAACACTAGCTTATGCTTGGGAAGAAGGGAGGTTTATATAGGATGAATGGATGGGAGATGGATCCTCTTCTCATGGGAGAAGGTCTTATCCCTTGAGGTAGTTCCATCATTATAGGGGAAAGGAGCCCAAACTGACATCCTCGACCCCATCTGGCCAAACCATTTACCAAAATTCCATTACAAAGCTTTTAGAGTTGGAAGCTTCGGCTCCTAATTTAAAAAACTTTCCATAACAGGACCGGCGTGACTGGAACACATCTTAGTCGCTTTGGTCGATGCTAGGGACAATGCTAATCTCTACACATCAGTGTGGGGGAGACAAAGGCCAATAGCATCGGTCTTGTAAATTGGGAAAAACAAAAGTTTGAGGGGAAATGGTGCAAAAGGGAATTGTCCTACTCATGAAGAGGGATACAATGGGAGTTTCTTCATGAAAGGTAAGCATGTAGGGTTCACTGTATAGGTCCTCTAGGATCAAGGAATGGGTAGTACAGGGACAGTGACAAAATGTTGTGTAACAGATGCTCCCTAAAGCGTGAAGGTCAAACTAGAGTGCGGGGTGAAATGCTTTATGAATCAATGCGAGGAACCGTAGTCTGCCATCGAAAAACTTGCAAGCAAGTATAGATACATATACATAACTGACAACTTTGTCAAATGATACATGAATCATGGCATGGACATAACCATCCAGAGAATGATCATGTAAATGGATCCAGGTATGGACGCATCCATCCGTCAAAAAGGATCATAATGAAACTAAGGTATGGTCACAGCCATCCAATAATGAGAAGGATCAAATATGACAACTCATGGTATGGTTGCAGCCATCTAGCTGAAGGAGACATACATATCAACATAATCATGTCACATCACTTCGCAACCTGAACTTTTGTGATCTGAGCCCAGGGTCTTGCGCTCCAACACGACCCCATCAAAGTATAAATTCTAACATGTGAATAGATGTGTTGGTGTTGAACATGCTAGAAAGTCACTTGATTACCAGTCAATGATGTAAACTGTTAATAAGCATGAGAGAAACCACCAATAATGACAATGGTCCTCAAGGTACTATCAACACAATCTATGGAATGTGAATAGAGGAACTGAAGTCGAACACCCATGAAATCACTTGATCGAAATCCAATGATGTCAACTTGTCATCGAGTGTGAAGAACTTTCCATTAGGGCATGCAAGCTCTAAGGTACTGGAAGGGAGTCCCTTGGTCAACTTCTCAGATAATGAGTTGAAGTTGATGGAGAGCGACCATGTCGAATGAGGGACATAATTTTCCCACATCATCGACATGAGAAGAAAGGATGAAAAATGATTTTGGATGATACAAAGAATCAGAGGCAAATGTAGCTGCAGAAGGACAACTCTTAAACATATCGGTAACACATCTTGGAAGTTTGGTAGCTTTTGTATCCATAGGATCGGTGGTCATGATGACGTGGAAGAGATCAAATGGAAGGCAAAAATTAATGACCCAAACCCAGGAAAGTCAACGATATAGAGGAGGATATACCAACCTGACACAAAGCAGAAAGTGTCATGTTTAAGAGTGAGTTGCCGACACAACTGATAGATTTCCAAATTTTCCTCCAGCATTCCTGGCAGGTATCCCAATTATTTCTTAATTGCAAGCTTGAAGGGGATAGCATATGCTTGCACTGTAAGTTCATCCTTCAGATGAATCCAACCTAGTAAGTTTAACAAGCCCTAGGAAGGAGAAGTTCATGTTCGTCATGATGACAAATCTAATGTCGTTTAATATTTTAACGAGTCTGACAAAGGTGTAACTTGGTATCTTTTTCATGTTTACAGAGTTTGAAAAAGAGGCATAAAATAAAACTCCACATGGTCCCTTTTCATATGTTTGTGTCTCTTGAGCCTGAAAAGGTAGAAAAATATACTTTAGAGAACCGCTTGACCATTTCAGTCAAGGAGTACCTTCTTTGTAAATAGTGACTCCTAGCCTGAAAAAGGAGTAAACTTATACAGGGTGCACGACGTTTCGCATTCGTTAACAAGTTTGAAACGACAAGGGCTCGACCATCTTTTTGCTTTTAAAGGATCGAAAAAGAGCTTAAAAGCAAACCCCCCATTTTATTTTCCTTTTACGAGTCGAAACGGAAAAACACTCGAAAATATTTTCATATGAGCTTAGTGAGTCAAGAAAATAGTTGAAACGTGACTCCTCACCATCGTCGAACATCCATCACCTGTTGCTACACAAAAAGGTAAAGTGTATTATCTAGTTCTTGAGGCAAAATAGGCTAAACTATTTACAAAAACCTGATACTTTCATGAAAAAATGAATAAAAGGGAGAAAAGTAAATATAATTTTACCATTTACCATTTTACCTTGCTGTGAAAACCTTTTACTCACTTTTCCCCTAATTGTTCCAAAGCCGATTACGAGAGATCTGAGAGGTCAATCGCCGAGCCTCCAGTTACAGGTAAAAACCAAAGCCCTGAGCTCCATTTTCATGTCCTTTATTTCTTTTTTTAACCATTTTTTTAATTTTTTGAGGGGGCTTTTGAAAAACTTTTTCGCCTTCTGTCGACGCGACTTCCGAGCATGGAATCATGCCCGCTGAGGGTGATTAACAAATCTAGTCATGTCGTTTGGCACAATTGTTTTTAAAACAAGCATGCTGGCTCAATGAATAGGGAAAAACCTTATTTCCTCAAAAAATCATCATTTAAACTCAAATTTTATGGGCCAAGCATGATTGTTGACTCAAATTAATGGCTTTTAAAGGAAAGAATCACTACAAATGGTGGACTGCAAAGAACGGGAACATAAGGATGTTGACACCTAGGCAATTAATGACCAAAATTGCCTGGAAGCTTTGATTTCTTGCAGGCTCCTCAAATTCTTTCTCACGCTAGGTATGCAGGCCCAACCTGAGTTGGTTTGGTACCTAATTAGTCTTTCGGACATTAATCATGAGATTTTTGTTATTGGTGACCAGGAGATGGAGTTGGAAAATTCATATATATACTTCATCACTGGATTGTCCCGCAAAGGGGAACAAGTGAACTTGTATGGGTCACGACCAATTGGGGCAGGCATATCTTCATTACTTGCTGAACACTACCCTGAGGCCCTAAAATCCAAAAGTGGGAAGATAGAGATTTCCAGTGTTTGGGATCTGACACTGAGAGTGCTTCTGTTGACAATGAATAGAGTGGCGCGGTCCCAAGCGGAGCATGAGACTAGCAAGTCGAAGTTCCTTTATGCTATCAACTGTACAACTCCTACGATCTTCAACTAGGCCGAGGCCATGAAGATCAATATCAAGCACCAGCTATCCAAAGCCAAGGCGGGGAATGTGAAGCAATTTTGGTTCGGATCGATGCTTGTGACCTTCTTCTTGGAACAGCTACCATTGTTCTAGTATCAGCTCACTAAGGTAGATCCTACTATGCCACGCGATCCGCAGATGGCTAGCTGGAGTCATTTCATGCTAAATATCACTGGGGGTCAGCACATGTCATACCAACCTGCATTCTTTTCATGGCTACAATGACAAAAAATCATCGTGGAGGACTGGCCATACAGTGGCACTGACTTCCGTGGAGATACAGATATGCCCTTACTAGATGGAGAGGATTTCAACAATGAAGGTAAAAAATCAACTTTTAAATTTTGAGATTTTTAATTGTTTGGTATATATGTGCCTATAACATTTCTCTTGTTAATTCAGATGTTGGATCAGAGTGACCTGCTGGGATGTCACCAATAGCCAAGCGCGTCCCCCTTCCTATTAATGTTGTTGCTCCTTATCAAGAAGGGAGTGACAACAATGAGGAGATCACGAGGAACCTTGAGGGGAAGACTCGTGGCATCTCGAAGTATGCTTAGGTAGGAGGCATTCCTCGCCAGTACCAGAGACACATGGTGGGAGTCTTGGATTGGATACACTGATTGTTGACTCATGTTGCATGAGCCGTATCATGCTACCACAATCACCATGCTAATTAGTTCTTAGGTCCAACACTTACATTTTTTGAGGCCTGCGTGTCACGGATATATGAGGCCTGCGAGTTTCCGATGTTATTTTGGACACACATATTATTTTTTGGGGGTTCTAATGTATCAAATTATCACCATATGTATATATATATATATATATATATATATATATATATATATATATATATATATATATATATATATATATATATATATATATATATATATATATATGTTGTATTTTCTTGTCTACTATGGTACAAATGGTTTGTTTTATCTTTTCACATGTTTTGTAAATGTCTATCCAACACATGATTAGCTAATGCATCTGTCAATGTATTCATGCATCTAGGAATATGATGATATGTAATGTAATCAAAATGTCTTTCCAATAGATGGATACGGAGATACATTCTCAATATTTAAGGGTTTCTAATGGAATATTTCTCGTTGAGTTGAAGGACAACAAGCTATGAATGTAGGTTGACAACCAACTCTCTAATGTCAAGAGAAATGGCTTTTGACAACAGTTTGATGACTGCACTGTATTCAGCAATGTTGTTAGTTGTGTGACCTAGACAGATACCTTGAAGGTCAATCAACTCATCGTTAGGGTTATAAATAGCTCATGGCGCGAATGATAGGTTTCGGGTACTATGGCAAGCACCATCGGTGAAACCAATTCTAGAGTCACAGACATCTACAAAGCAAGAAAAGCATAGTAGACAGGAAAGTTATTTGAAAACTACCACACAAAACCACACTACAAAAAATGAATGACACACTAATGTACATAAGTAAACATGCAAGATGACCTAAGCATAGTACTTATTGAGGTAAAGCCTGTTTCAGGGCTTATTGAGAGGATTTCCTTCATAATCAATGAGATCATAGGATCCTTTATGCAAAACGTGGTTCACAATGTAGGGCCCATGCCACATGGGTTCGAACTTGCTTGCCCCTAGCTTATCATTAGCTTGGTCATATAGTAAGACTAAATCACCCTCAGAGAACATGCGAGGGGAGACCGACTGGTCGAAATGGGATTTGACCCATTTCTTTTGTGCTTCGATGACCAAGGCGGCAAGAGGACGAGTCTCATCTAGTCGTTCTAAATATAAGAGGTGTTCCTCTTGAGGTGACATGTTGGGGAGGAGTTCAACAGCTAACTTTAGTGAAGGAATCTTGCATTCGATTGGCAATATTACTTCCAAACCATAAACTAGCTAGAATGGTGTGAAACCAATTGCATCCTTGGTCAAGGTTCGATAGGACCACAGAGCTGAAAAGAGCATGAGATGCCAATTTGACTTGTGCATCCCAATAGTACATTGAAGCATTGTGACCAAGACTTTGTTCACGACCTCAACTTGGCCATTGGCCTAAGGGTAATATGGGATCGAGCCATTGTGGTGCAAGCCCAATGCAGATGTTAGCTCAGCCATCATGTAATCTATGAAATGGGAGCCATGGTCTTGAGGTATGCCAAACTTGGAAATAACATGGTTGAAAAGCAATTGAGCCATCGTTTTACCATCTGCAGAGTATGTAGGCATTGCTTCAACCCATTTGGTGAAATAATCCACAGCGACAATAATATAGCCATGCCCCCCGGCTGAACAAGGGTTACATGTCATATAATTGATGCCCCATTTGGCAAAAGGACCAATGCTAATGACAGGTTGTAGGTGAGTGGGTGGGGCACGCATCTTGCAATGGTAAATTTGGAATTCGTGGCACTTGCAAACAGCAAGAATGTAGTCCTTGAAGATAGATGGCCATAAATAACCAACACGGAGGATTTTTTGAGTGGTAGCATAACCAGACATATGACCACCACATGCCCTGGAGTGGCAATGATTGAGAACTCATTTAGCTTCCTCAATCGTAAGGCATCGACAAAGAACTGAATCGACACTGACATGGTATAAAGTATCACCAATAATACGGTAGGGTTGGGAGTGATGCTGAATCCTGCAGTGATCATCCTTAGTTAACGTGGACTAGAACATGGATGTCTGGAGATACATGATGGTATCACCGTACCATGGATCAAGGGTGCTAATCAGAAAGAGGGTCTCATGTGGGAGCTGCTCATCTGCACCGGCAGGAAGAGACTTAAGGAGAAGGGAACAAATAAATTCAGTGAAAATGAGTGAATTATTAGATTTGGCAGTGGTAAATACCAAATCAAATTCTTGCAGGATGATGATCCATTTTGAGTATTTTCCCCCCAGCAATTAACGAGTTAGGATATAGGTCATGGGGCTGCATTCAGAAATCATTGCAGTCATGCACAGAAGGATATAGTGTGAAAAGCTTTGAACAACCTAAACGGCAGCCAAAGCAAACTTCTCGACATGTGCATAACATGTTTCAGTGTCGAGGAGATTCTGACTAAGATAGTAGATTACATGTTCGTTTCCATCATCGTCATCTTAGACCAAGACCATAGCAATGGTGCTAGGGGCCGGGGCTAGGTAAAGGAAGTAATCTCAATAATAATCTGGTGGGTGCAACATAGGAGCACTTACGAGGATAGCCTTGAGATCATTGAAATATTTTTGGGCCACCTCATCCCATACAAAGGGTGTTCCTTGTTTTAGCAACGGAGTAAATCCTGTGGCTAACCCAGCATAGTTGGGTATAAAATGACAGAGAAAGTTGGCCTTTCCTTGCAGGCTCTAGAGTTGGTGCAATGAATATGGAGGAGGTAAATTTATAATGGCCTCAACTTTTAACGGATCAAGGTGAATACCATCCTTGGAAATGATGAAGCATAGGAGTCATCCGGATTCTACGCAGAAAACACATTTGTGCAAGTTCAACCGAATGTTATAGAGTCTGCAGCATAGAAAAATCTGCCGAAGATGGTCTGGGTGGTCTTGGCACCGACAAGAATGAGCGGGAAGGTCATCCAAATAAGGCTAGACAATGTTGTGAATATCATGAAACGCATAGGACATTTCCCTATGAAACATATCCCCGGCATTTTTGAGGCCAAAAGGGAGAATTTTGTACGTGAACGTACCCCATGGACAGATTAAATCTATCTTTTCTTGATCGGGTGGTGGGATGTTGATTTGGTTGTAACCAGAAAAATCGTCCATGAAAGAAAATATCTCGCTCCCGGCACATTCATTAATGATTTGATCAATGAAGGGAGTAGGATAGTTATCTTTAGGACAAGCACAATTGAGATCTTGATAATCAATGCAAACGTGAATTATGCCCTGTTTTTTAGTCACTGGGACAATAATGGACACATAGTCTATAAGGGGAATGGGGTAGATGAACCTAGATTTAAGAAGTTTTTCAACTTCACCCTTAATCGCGGTAGCCTTCCTAGGGTGCATCGGGCGAATCCTTTGACAGACAGGCTTCGTGTGCGAATAAGTTGGGATTTCGTGCACTACAATGCTAGGATCAATACTAGGCATTTCTTCATAGGACCACGCAAACACATCATGAAATTCCTAAAATAGACCAGTATATGTCTTGATCTCATATGGAGAACAAGATGCCCCAATATGAATGTGTTCAATGATACCGGGTTTGATAGAAATGTCAATCAGCATCATTTAGGTAATATTACCCAAATTTCCTTCCAACCATACTTCATGAGTGACAATCGGTAGCGGAAATGGAGAAGAGGACTCTTTGAAGACGATAGACATTACCACTGAATGAGGCAGGAATGAGGAGCGATGATGAGTGTCGATCCAAGGTGGTTCCTCGAGAGACATGACTTCCATGATACCTTCGTCAACAAGGAAGGTCTCGGTTAAGGGATCAAGCGATTCGAAAGTGCCAAGCCATGAGGATTGAAAGTATGTATCGAAAGAGGTCTTTGACATAAAAGAATCAGAGGACACAGAACTCAAAGCCAAAACAATTTCCATGTAATTGACTTCGGCAGGACTAAGTGGCATAACCTCGCCCTAGATATCAACAAGATCTGGTGAAGGTATGACCCAAGGATCAGAATTTACCGAGATTATGTTGACAGAGGCAACATGAGGAGGTGGGAGGGGAAAAATTCCCATTAAGGCAGAATCTTTGAAAAGACCTACCCCCACACTCTCATAGGGAGCACCAGTGTGCTTGATGTATGAAACATTGCCATCTGAGGAGGAAGAGGTAAAGAAAGACAGTCTGTTCAACAATGATAATCTTCCCTTGATGGGGAAAATGAATCACGTGAAATAAAGAAGAGGCCATGGCATGGGTCCAGCTTCGGTCGAGTAGAAGACAATAATTGAGATTGGCGTCAATAATTTCTACCTCGATTTGCACTATCTTGCCTTCCAAAGTGATGGCAAGGTTAGGTAAGATACCGAAAGTTCACGAATCAGGCCCATCGAAAGCTTCCAGAGTGTTCAGATATTGGTTCAAAGTAGGAGAACCAATAGCCTTCCAGCATGTGGTTGACATGATGCAGGTGGAGGCACCTTCATCGATGACAGTCTGGTGGATGGTCTTCTCATTGATGATTACCTGAATAAGAAAGGAAATCTGATGAGGAAGATGGGGAACATGGTTCTCTAGATCAAAACATATCAAATTGGAATCGGTGGGATTGATGCCCCCAATAGCTGACAACAAAGATTTCCACTGTGATGGGTAGCTTTGGAGCACCTCGAGGGCCAACATAGCTGACGGTGCCTAAGCCAAATCCTCAACAATATTATAGTGCTGAGTAGCTTGGGCATTGGGATTATACGAGGATTTCCGTAGCACACCTCGAGAGGGTGGCTGTATAGCAGAGTCAGGGTTAGGGCGCTCAATATGAAGAGGGCCAGAACTCAGGGCAGAAGAAGAAGGTGTGGCTTCTTTCTCCTTCCCAGCTGTTGAAGCAAGAGTTTGATAATCTTTCAATCTAGTAGCCACATTAATAGGCGTACTCATCATGAACACTTGAGATCTAGAGGAAGAAGATTAGGGTTGGTCTACCATTTGGGTTTGCTGAGATGGAAATGGCTCTTTGAGGATAGCGGGGGTCCCTTTGAGCAAGCGACTAACTTCGAATCATCGCAGACAATCCTTATTGTAGTGATATTCCTTGTAAATTAGGCAAGGATACTTAGGTTTCTGTTGCGAATATTCGCCAGTACATGATTTGGGAGGACCCTATTTTGAAGCATCGGCTTTACCCTTGCCTTTGCCTTTCTTCTTTCCTTTTGAGGATTTGTCTGTTGCGGTAGACTGGACAGTGTGGACCTCTGAGGTTTTACCAAGGCTAGGTGGATTCTGGGACGAACTATTAGGAACAGTATTTGAGACCGACTTATGTTTGGTAGAAGATTTAGTAGGGGTCTGGGATACTGAACCAATAACTCCATCAATAGGTGGTATAGCTTGTGACTTTGATGCCCTGATATTGGATGATGGTTGTGGAGCATTGGGTGATAACTCATACAAAGTGCCAGAGTGAGCGTAAACTGGATCTAAGTACTGGGCATGAGCAGGCTTGTTCTTTAGTAACACATCCACCCATAGCTATATCACGAGCAATTGGGGCTACGAAAGATTTGGTGAACCATTAAGTGAGTAGCTAATTAGCAATCTCAAATTTGATTAGCCGACATCTACGTCTCCATTCATGGATGTGATCACAGATGTGTGTCGTAGTATCTTGCTTAAGTGATGTGAGCAAATAGGTGCCAGTTTCATAGCGAACTGGCAACTGAAAATGCATGAGGAAAGCCATGGCTAAAGAGTTAAAGTCATGGTAAGTACTTCGAGGTAGCTCGATGTACCACTTATAATTTTACTCAACTCGTCGTTCACACTTATAATTTTACTTCACCACAAATTGGAAACTCCCTACAAATAAGAGTCTACCCAAATAATAATGATAATCTTTAGTTTTTACATGTAAATATACAATGCAGAGAAACCCCCAGATTTCATCTCATAAACCTGTAATTTACACTTGGCCTACACCACTACACAGTCTCAATCTTTCACTGGGCAGAGGCACCCTTGGGTTGCCTCAACCAACTCATCGTTTAGAAATCGCGTGCCCATCGTTCTTTTACCCATGCATCTCGACTGGGTCGTGTCACCCACCTGGAACATGCCCTCAACTTGTCACACCATACGCACCAACCCACCGTGCTCACGTTTCACCGTCACACTTTCCTTCGTTCACGAGCGTCCAGCTCATCATGCCAACCCACTGTGCGCACCCACTCGACCCGTCTTTCCAACCCACCACGCACACCGACTTGACCCGTCGTTCCAACTCGCCCGAACGCCACTGCCCAAACTCGTCCACCGCTAATTATTTTGTCACCCTACCTGGCTGATTCATATCAGCCGCTCCGTTCACACCTACCCGGGTGCCCGTTCAACCCAACTCACCTATCTAACCGAGTCACCAATGTTCACCTATTCGGACTTCACCCGAACGCCGACTTGCCCACCTGAGTCACCTACATTTGTTCATTCAACTAACTCGCCGATTCATTTGCCCAATCTAACCCAGCTCACCTGACTCACCTCATACATTGACCTGTGGTCTACCTGCGATCCTCGTGTGCGCCCGCCCAGCTCGCAGCCACCCCATGACCCGACACCCTGTTCAGCTCACTCAACTGCAAACTCAGCTCGCCACCCAAACCTGCGATACTAATTTGCTGCCTAACCCGCGATGCTAACTCATCACCCGACCTGTGCCTAAATGTGTCGACCCACCTGCAGCTTTTCACGGCTTGCAGCCACCCGAAAGCTATTGTCTAGTTCTACGGCTAGGTGTTGCAGCCCCAATGCTCCACCTGCACCTTCACCTACGCTTCTGACCTCCAACCTTTAATTCATACCCTTAGCTCATATGAATTCTTGGAGCTCTTCAATGATGCCTTATCCACCACTCCTCCGTATGTATGTATACGATGGCTGACCAAGTAGGAGATTCAGCCTATGGCCAAGCCGACCCAACTTTTAACGTTCAGCCATGTTTTTAACCATCGGCCATGGTGTGGGGCGCCCACATCCTCGACCACCCACCATATAAGTTCACCACCACTCCACAACACTTAGTCATTTTTTACATATGACTTTTGCGTTTTCTCCACCGCCATTCAGCGAGACTCGTCGCACCATGCGGGCACACCCAACTTGCTAGTTACCTCCAGCTCATCACCCGCTCACCCATCATGCGCCCTTCGCCAATCGCGCTATGACTTGGGGAATTTACGTCCTCCCCCACATCAAGTCATTGTCGTCCTCAACAATTCTCCATCCTAGCAACCACTTGTCACCAAGACTGTCAATCAACCATTGTCGCAAAGTGCTACCAGCTCCAACATCCCAAGATGCCCATACTGCCTACCTTCACTCCAATGTCACACAAACCATCGGTCTATGTCTCCATAACTAGGAAATCTCCTTGATCCATGACTTCAATCAGTCCATATATTGCAAACATCCCTGCAACATATGTAATACAACTGTCTCCACCATGTGTCGTTCATCATGTGAACCTCTACATAATACTCCAGCCAACACAACACCTTAGTCGAAACCAAGATATCTATCTAACACAAACTCGACTCACGACATGCCCACATGTCATCAAACTAGTTGGGTAGCTAATCCAACTGTAATGCTCAACCCATGAGAATGTACCTTCTCCATGCCACCGTCAGTTGTTTCTCAGCATCCTGCCACAATCTCAACTCGATTAAGAATCTGCCCAAAATATGCCATGCTCAGGTTCATGGTATTCCCATCCCATCTACAACATTCTATCCATGATGCTAATGCCAATGTGCTGCTATGCAGTCGCATTCATTCTTGCATCATCAACCTGTCAAATAAAGAAGCCTTCTCCCAAGGCCCCTTGTCAAGTTGGTGCAGCCCTTCTAAGTGCTAAGGCCACTGCACCAGCCCATCTCCAAGGTTGTCTATCGAGAAAGGAGGGCCAGGAAGTTCCCTCCCTGACTCTCATCCACCCATGTATCAGACTGATGATTTGTTCTCAAGTACTTGTGCACAACCTCAACCTCCTCATGTGTACACCCAAGCTTCCCAAGCTTGTCTTCCGTCAACTAAAGGTCATATATGCCCATGGCATATCTACAAAACTCTAGTATGCTAGTCGGATCTCTACTTGTGTAATCTTCCCCAACCACTGCCTCTGAAGAAGTATTTGAACTTCCTTCATCTGCAACTCCATTATGAATATTTTTGGTAGAAGATGCTCCTATCAAGTGCCTCAAGATATGTGAAATTGATTTTCTACCTTCATCTTTCCTTCTAGCTCTTGAAACGAAGACTAATAACTTCCCTTCCTTTGTTGTTCAAGAGTCATACTCCCAATTCATCTTTGCTCCACATCAACATGCTTCACATTCAGATCTTTTGGATGCAAAGTCATAGAAGCCATCCTTGGTCTATACCCCAAGCAACTCCTTCTATTCATCGGAACCAACAAGGTTCTCCCTTCTATTGTAATCAAGAGAATGTCTTGGTCCACCATTGGTATGGCTTGTGCAAACTTCAAAAGGTCTTTCCCTAGCACCATAGAATGATCATCCAAGTCCATGATCCTCCAGTCCAACTTCCCAAACCAAGAGCCCACTCTCACTTGAGTGTTCTCCATCACACCAGTCACAGCTTTCATGGTAGAGTTCACTACTTTGAAAGCACTCCACTCTCTTCCCACTTTAGCTTTCTTCCCAAAAGACTTTGCGGCTTTCCTGTTTAGGAAACTATGAGTAGCTCCCATGTCCACCAAAGCTGCAAACCCCTTACCACATAAGTTCACCTGCATAAAACTCAGCTTCAAGGCATCACCATCCTCTTTCGGCTTGATCTTGCGTCTTACTTCAGCAACCTTCTTCAATAACTCAACCTCATAAGAGTCTATCGACTTTTGTTTTGACCTGACTTCCTTCTTAAGGTATTTCACCTCCTTGCTTGGCTCTTCTAAGAAATCTGATCCTCGTTCTGCCTAAATCCCTTCAAGCTTATCCTCCATCGTCCCCTACCTACGTGCACCAATTAAGTGTCCATTGACTCCTTCTATACGAAGTGAACTAATCCTCTGAACATCTGGTTGAATGTTTCAGTGATAGTCACCAAGTCTGTCAATGTAATTGAGCTCATCTTGCTCTATCACAATGGTCTTTCTACCAAGAAAGTCCTTTTTCATCTCATGCTCAAGCTATTTGACTTCTGCTCCTACCATGGTTCTTTTCTCCGTCAACTGAACTCTTTCTGCCATGAGTTCTTGGAGCCTAAGATCACCCTGCTGGATCTCTTCATCAAGTCCCTTGAGTCCATTAGTCCCCACATGAAGAACGTTCAAGTCTCCTCACAAATCTGCTATGCTGCTACCTATATGCATCAAAGGTTCCCACCCTTATACAACAACTTCATAGCATTTCTGCATTTCATCTTTCCAACAATCACCCATGTTTTTTAGTTTTTGAAATACTCTTTTGACCATCTTCATCTATTCGGAAAGTGTTCACAACCTGGTTTACCTTCAATAGTCATTAGCCTTCAAAACCCAAAACTTCAACAACTGAAACCACCTAGATACCAACTATCACAACAATCATCTTGTACCACTTCACCTGCAATTCTGAATCACCTGTCATGGATGTCAAGTATTCAGACTTCTTCATCATGTATCAGTAGCCTCTGATACCAACTGTCATGCCCCTACCTGGTGGTACTCTTCCAACCGCACGATGGGGGGTGCGACACCACCACCTACTTTCTTTTTAACAATACTTGAAAGTGTGGACTACGCCTACTTTCTATACTTAGTTTATTTTTCAATCTTCTAAGTACAATCTTTCATTAACACAACAGAAACATTCATAACATCATTCATTTGTACATTATCATCATCACTTAAACACAAGTGCACAGTGGATATAACTTGGGAGGGGAAACTCCTTGCAAATAAGAGTCTGCCTGAATAACAATGATAATCTTCAGCTTTTACATGTAAACATACAATGGAGAGAAGCCCCCAAATTTCATCTCATAAACCTGTAATTTACACTTGGCCTACACCACCATGTAGCCTCACTCTTTCACTAGGCAGAGGTGCCCTTGGGTTTCCTTGGTATCAGAGGGGCACGCCCGCATGATGTAAAGCCCTCGAGTCATGGTGCTTTTGGCGAAGGGCGCACGACGGGTGAGCGGGTGACGAGCTGGAGGTAACTGGCGAGTTGGGTGCGCCCACACGCGACGATTTGGGCTGAACAACGGTGGAGAAAAAAAGTCACATTCAAAAAATTACTAAGTGTTTTGGAGCGGCAGTGAACTTATATGGTGGGCGATCCCTGGTGTGGGCACCCCACACCATGGCCTACAGTTAAAAATGTGGAAACTCCCAGTGGAGTCACCAATTTGTGGTGAAGTAAAATTATAAGTGTAGACACAAACAAATTCCTCTAGCCCGATAATGGTTCTAGTCACAAAAGATACATTCTATAGAAGATTTCCTTAGGTTAGAACCAATTAAGAGGGCCTACCTCTTAGTACACTTATCCCATTTGATGATGTCCTTGCTTGTTTGCTCCAGCTATCTCGCACTTCCTTCTTCAAGCACCTGAAACAAGCAAACAACAGTGAACAACAACCATGATAATATACAAATTCTAATTCAACCTACTTAACAATTCAAGAAACATTAAGCCATGAATATGTAAGATGAAAAAACATGCAAGAAATTAATTGATAGTTGCATATATATTGATATCAAAGAGAGATTACAACCATTGTCTTGACGTTGCGGTCTTCCTCTGACAAGACCAGGTTCCCACACATTTCTACTAGCATTCCATGATGGCCTCAATCAACAATAGTTTTAAGTCTCTCCCCTTTAGGCTTCACTCCAAACTAAATCACACTTCTCCCTCACACAACTAGATAGCTACAACTTAGAATAGCTTGTTGTTTACTCCAAACCAAAATAGCACTAGCACACCAACATTAACACTAGCTTGTGCTTGGGAAGAAGGGAGGTTTATATAGGATGAATGGATGGGAGATGGATCCTTTTCTCATGGGAGAAGGTTCTGTTAGGATTCCAAGAAACTCTCCTAGGTTGTAGCTCGGAGATGCCTGGTAACATATAAATTAAACTATTGTTGCAATGGATGAATGGAAGGAAAGATGTTTGTCCAAGCTAGATAACCACTTCTACTTTGTTCCACTCTAGACATGCATGAAAACCCCTAGACTACAAGGCTTTAGACCACCAACTACTCATGGCTTAGAGATTGGGTGAAAAAGGAGAATACTGACCACACTAGCAGATGCACAAGACCATGTGATAGCTTGCTGCAACCAATAAAGAAGTCTGCAAATCTAATCCACTAATGCACAAACAGGATGACATCTCTCCTGCATTAGATAGAAAGAAACCTGGACCACCTATTCAATGATGCATACAAGATTTTAACACAGAGATAGGATGACAGCTATCTGATGCTAAACATAAAGAACTTAAGAACACAACATATCAGGCACAGCTTAGAATAGAGGAAAATGGAAAGTGAGCAGTTAACAACAAAAGAAGTTTGTATTAGCTGAAAATGAAGACAAGATGCTGCAAGTGACAAAATATCTATAGTCTCCAGAAGTTGAACCTTACATCATAATGCCAACCATCACCCCTGATTACATCTTTGTTCTGGGTATTTATAGATTACATTACAAGGGAACTTGGCCATTTTAGGTATGGATGGGTCATAATTGACGACCAACTGCATTTAACTTCCTGATGGAGTCTCTGACTGTGTTTACTTACTTCAATGAGTGAATCTGATCTACTCAGGTGATCTGCTGTCCCTTTAGGCTATTGGAGTGCATGTACCAGTGGGTTTTCATAACTGATAAATGCAAACACTGGGTCGTGCTTGTCCTTTTTCCTCTTTGCCATAATGTCTGTTAAACATGGTTGTTGGGGTCTGTCAGTGACTAGTAATGGCAAGCTGGTCATCTTCCTTCTTTAGGCAAACGAAGTGGCTAGAGCATGTGGAATGCACAAGCAAGTGGTCAATATGGATGAGCAAAAAGCATAGCTGTCGGATCGAAGAAATGAATGGTGGAGATGGCTTGGCAGAGGCTATCGGCCGTGGTAAGAGCGGGGTGAATTAGGGCCATTGGATCTCTGGCGGACAGATTGAACGATGATCAAGTGGCAGAGCTACATGGGCGTTAACGAACGGGGGCAGATTGGTTGGGTGGTTTTGGTATTGATCACACTGCTTTTGGGCATAAAGCAGTAAAAGAATAGGGGTGTGTGATTCCACTCAGCGGCCGACACGTAGCAGTGGATGAGAGAGAAAAACTGCTCTCATCACATGCTAACATTCGGGTGAGTTGTAGGCGTGATAAGTGTGAAGGCCATCAGATCTCGGAAGAGATGATCTGACGGTGGGGATTTGAGGAGTAGATCGCCTTTATTAGGTGTGATCGGGGCCATTGGATCGGCGGGGTGATCAACAGTAGGGATGGAGCATGATAAGTTATGAAAGCGCGAAGGCATATGGGATGGTTTTATGGAGGATTTGGGCTTTGCGCTCAGGGCTAAGGCCAAAGGGGTTAATTTTTCAGGTTTTAGGAGAAAAAGAGAGGAATGGAGGTGGCAGAGAGGAAGCGAGGTGAAAGAAAAAGAAGGAATGACCAACTGTGAGGCTTCTTTCGGACATAGATCAACAGACCGTGCTTTCCTTTGACCTTAGAAAATCAGCATTGAATAACAGAGCTAACACTGGCTCCTTCTAGAGATGAGATCCTCCCTGTGAGGTCTCAAGAATCATAGACCACTTCCTTCATACAAAAACAAAATTAAAAACATTGCCTAGTATTCCATTAGGCATGGAGTTTATTTAAGCCTACATTAAAACCTGGTAAAAATAACATATTTACAACATTAAGGCCTGAAAACCTTAAACAACATAAATTTTCAAGAATCACCCATTAACTGGGCCATCAAAAACTATCTCTCCCTCCATATTCTATAGCATGAAGGTGTTGTTCCCCTGGATCTGAGTGACAATAAAAGGTCCAGTCCACAAAGCATCGAACTTCCCATGGTTGCCTCTATTTTCCTTCAGTGCATCCCATTTAAGCACCAAATCTCAAATCTAAAATTTGTCCATCTTTGCCTTTCTGTCAAAGGCTTCCTTGACTCTCTTTTGATGTGCTGCAGGCTTTTCAATCAGCTGATCCCTGATCTGGTGAACTTCTACCGAGTCACTAATCCTCCTTGCCATGTCATCTTCCTCATTCAGCTCTTCTTGCAAGAACTTTGCCACAAGGAGGGTCAACTGAATTGGGAATATGGCCTCAGTGCCATATACCAGTTTGAATGGAGAATTCCCTGTGGATTTCTTGGTGGTAACCCTGTCAGCACACAATGCATACTTCAGCTTGGAATCCCAGTTCCTTTTGTTGTCTTCTAGCAGCTTCTTGAGTATCCTTAGCAGGGTCTTGTTGGATGATTTTGGTAGGCCATTACCTTGAGGGTAATATGAGGTGGAATGAACTAGCTTAATGCCCATTAAGTCACACATGTCCATCAACTCTTTTGCCCTAAAGGCAGCTGCATTGTCTGTAGCCAATTTGAGTGGACAACCAAACCTGGTGAAAATGTTTTCTGTCAAGAACTTCATGACCACATGGTGGTCAGCTTTCCTAGTACGGATGGCCTCAATCCATTTAATAAAGTAGTCAGTGGCTACTAAGATCCATCTGTGCTGGCCACTGCAATGTGGATTGATTTCTCCTATGAAATCTAAGCCCCACTGCTGGAAAGGGCCACTGGCATGAATTGGCTTCAAGGGCAGGGACTTCAACTGTTGTTTTCCTTCAAATCTCTGGCACTTGTCACAAGTTCTCACAAATGAAAAGACATCAAAAAACAAAGTGGGCCAATAATACCCAGCTCTAAGGATCTTGTGGGTTGTGGTCTTCCAATAGTGATGTCCTCCACAGACGCTGGAATGGAACTGATGCATGACCTCCATAGATTGTTCTTTGTCCAAACATCTCAAAAGGATTCTAGATGGATCCCTCCAATAGAGCAGGTCATCCTGAATGCAATACTTGGCTGATCTGAGTTTAATAGTCCTAGATTGGCTGGCACTTAGGCCTGGAGGAACTCCTAGCTCTAACAAAAATTGAACTATTATAGAATACCATTCACAAGAAGCTAGATTTTCTACCAATGACAAGTTCTACCCTAGTTTAACTATCTCTTCCCCTGTCTGTCTATCATCTGAGCTTGTGCCTATCCAATTCATGTCTAGCATTCTACAATTTTCTTCAGCCATTAGCTTGGCGAGGCCTAGACCTCTGACCATCTTGGTGGGCTTTAATTCTATGTTGAATTCAATCATCTTTGCAATCCATTTAGCCCTTCTTCCATCAACATCTGGTTGCGTTAGGACATCTTTCACTGAATTACAGGGCACATATGCAATTACCTTGGAGTGTAGAATGTATATCCTGAAAGCTTTCAAAGATTTGATAAGAGCATAGGCCTGTTTCTCGATGATATCATACCTTAGTTCAGCATCTCTTAATGTTTTGCTGAAAAATGCCACTGGATGCTCTAATCCCTCATCATCTTTCTGTAATAAGACTGTTGCAATTGTGTCACCCGAGGAAAAGGAGAAAATATGCAACTCTTTACTATAATCTAGGCTGATTAAAGTGGGAGCTTCCACAATAGCTCTTTTGACAGCTTCAAAAGATCTTCTTGCTGCATCAGTCCATTTGATCTCTGATCCCCTTTTCAGCATGGAGGTGATGTGTTTCACTAATTCTACCAAATTAGGAATAAACCTCCTTACAAAATTTATTTTGCCCAAAAAGGATTGGCTGTCCTTTTTTGATCTTGGGACAGACAAGGTTTGTATTTCCTTTACTCTTTCTGGGTCAATTTTGACACCTGCAGTAGAAACAATGTGTCCTAACAGTTTTCCCTCTTCCAAAGAAAACTGTGACTTCTTAAGGTTCATTGATACCCCAAACCTTCTACACTTCAAAAACACTTTCTTCAAATGCTGCAAATGATCTTGATGGCTGCTAGAGTATACTGTTATCTCATCTAGGTAGATAAGGTCAAATTTATCCTTCTCTCTCACAAATGCTATATCCATAGCTCTTTGAAAGGTGGCTCCAGCGTTCATCAACCCAAAAGGCATCTTAGAGTACATAAAAGTGCCCCAAGGAGTGGTAAAAGTAGTCTTTTCTTGGTCACTTGGATGCACGACAACTTGGTTATACTCTGAAAATCCATCCAGAAAGACATGACTTTGGCTCCTGAGACTTTCTACAGCAAATGCTCCATTTTGGGTAGAGGATAGTTGTCTTTCTTAGAGCATTTGTTTAGGTTCCTAAAATCAATGCACAACCTGATTTCTCCACTTTTCTTCCTCACCATTACCAAGTTGGCTACCCATTTTGAATATCTGAGAGGGACTATGATTTTGGCAGCCAACAACTTCCTGATTTCCTTTTCAATCAGGAGGAGGAGGAGAGGATTAATGGGTCTCAGCTTCTGCTTGAAGGGAATGGTGTCTTTCTCCAATGGGATCTTATGCTAAATAATATTTTTGTCATAGGTTTTGAGGTCACTGTATTCCCATGCAAAGACATTATCAAATTGCTTCATTAAGGTGCAGTACTCAGCACTTTGGGCAGCAGACAAATGGGTGGACAGACTTATATACTTTGGATGATCTAGACTCCCTATGTTATGCCTATGGACTATAGACTGATCTTCCTTTTCAGCAATTTTATGAGGCACATCATTATGGTCAAATAGCTTCTCTAGAGGCACCAGACCTTTAGGTATATAATTTCTAGGCAATTGAACAATGTTGTCTTGGCCAATTTTGTTCCTTAGCTGGGCTTGGGGACTTTCCTCTAAGGTTTCATTCTCTTGATCAATTTTCATGTCAGAGAATTCATCAATGACTTGCAGGAACCTATTCACTTCATCATCATCCTCAAAGACTTTCCAGTGCTGGACATTATCAAGCAAGGATGGTCTATATTTTATTTGGACCTCATAAACCAACCTAGGGGGCATTGGAGGGATGAATATGCTAGCAGACACAACAAGGGAATCAGAAAACGGATTTTTGACTCTAGAGATATATGAGATACAAAAACTATCAAAAGAATCTTTGAGTCTCCATACCTCATCACTGTATGCCTTCAGCCTTGGGTGCCTTGCTTGGAATGTTTTGTTCACTTGCTGAATGATAAGATCAACATCTCCAAACACCTTTATGTAACTGATTCCTCTGTCTTTAGCAACGTTTAAGCCCAATATCAGAGCCTCATACTCTGCTATATTTTTGGTGACCTGAAAGGTCAGCTTAAAAGACATATGTATGCTTTCTTGCTTTGAAGATACCAGCACCACTCCTGCTCCTGCGATTTCCCTCGAACATGCTCCATCAAAAAACATATCCCAAGCCTGTGTTCCTTCTTCTTCCATGGCCAGGCTTACTGGTTTCTTGAGCTGCACCGAGGCCTTCTGCAATTCTTCAATTTGGAGAATACACGCTCCAAAATCAGTGTCTACAGTGTAAATAGGATGATTAGTGGGGTTCTTCTCATCAATGATGATATAGGCCAGTTGAGCTTCCCTGTATAGTCTTCTACTTTCTCCTCCAAAAACTGGGATAGTGGCATAAGATAAATCATTCTGCAATGTCCCACCCAACCTCTTAATCCACCCTCTGGAAAGTGGCATACCAAACTTAGGGGGGACTTCTGCTACCACAATATCCATCATCATGCTCTTCATGGGCAACTGAGTTAGGGTGATAGCCAAGTCTTTGATTAATCTCAGACACTTCACCTTCCTTGAATAAAAGGAGAATAAATCATGATAAGGTCTAGTAATGTCAAGGCCTAACTCTTCCATGACAGCTTTGGGCATCAAATTGTGGCTAGCACCTATGTCCAGTAGGCAGTTATGGAGGGTTTTGTCATGAATGGTCAAGGAGACATAGAATGATGGGGAATTGTTGTTAACAGGTTCAGTCATTGGGCTAAGCACAACTGCAGGTTTATCATCTTGTAAATTCACATGGTCATAAGAGGCTTGTGAGGCTTTTAACTCCAGGGCATCAAGGATAGGCTTTCTAAAGACCTCACTCTTTTCAAGTTCTATCAGAGGTACATATATTTTTAACTTATGGACTTCTTATTCAAAACTGAAAGGGGAAGGGAGCTTATCAGGGCATCCTACCTCTTAAGCTGGTGCTTTAAGGATGATGGGATCAGCTGCTGGTCTCTTCTGTTTGTTGATTTGCTGCTCTATGGAGACAGCAACTCTTTGGGCAAGGTTCTCTTTAGAATTGCTTGTTCTTGACCTCAAGTTGTATCTTTGCTGGTCTTTAGTTTGTAGAACAGCTTCTTTGTCCAACTCTTGGCTGTCTGGTCTTTGAGTAACGACTCTTCATAGGCAACCAATGTCAAAAAGGCAGCACTGCCCTTATCTTCCGTGCAATGAATCTCATCCTCTTCATCAAACTGCTCCTCCTCCATAACTACATTTTAGAAAGGAGCCTTGACCCTTTGTTCTTCGCTGGACTCTTTGCCTCTTTGTATGATCTGCAATTATTCATTTGCTCTTCTAAATGGATTTGGATTTCTAGGAGCAAATGTGCCAGGCTGCCTTGTTTTCCTAGAACTCTGCTCAAGCTTCAGCTTGGATATCTTAGCAGCCAATGACTATATCATTTTAGTCATTTTGTCTATTTTAGGCTCTAAAGATGAAGAAGAGGAAGAAGCCTCCCCTCTTTGCCTCCTTCTATCAGCATGACTTTTGATTTTTTCTATAGCCATGATATTAGATTCCACCTCTAAGGCTGCATCTTGCATCTTAGCTAGGGTAGCACATCTTCTTTCTATTAACAGTAGGCAAAAATCAGAATCAAAGGCATTGGCATAGGTAATTTTTGTAGAGGTGGGGGTAGGCTTCACTTCAGCTGGTATTTTTCTATACATACGATTGAATCTTTTATTAAAGTCTGACAATGACTCCCCATTTTCCCTTTTCAGGTTGCCAAACTCAGTGTGATAGTATAGCAAGTCTTTCTTATCTCCCCAATTCTTTAAAAACACATCATCCAATGCTTCAATGTCTGCTATAGACCTAGGGGTCAGCTCTCTAAACCACTTTCTAGCCTCTCCATCAAGGCTTTGGACAAATACTCTCATCCACACATCATCTTCACTGATATCTAGGTTATCAACATAGTTATAAAAAGATTCAAGGTGCTCTTCAACTGTCACTCCCTCTGTACCAGTGAACTTAGGCATGTATTTTTGGTATTCTCTTGCAGGCATGGAATTCAAAGGAATAGGTAGGACCAGGGGTCCATACCTAGCAGCTATGATTCTTTCCATTTTAGTGGGTGCTTGTGGGCCTGCCATGACTAGGGTAGATGGAAAGGTACTGGTAATTTGAAAGGTAGGGAGCTGAGAAATGACTGACAAGGATAAAGGAATATGATGGACTATAGGGAAGGTTTTCTTTAGACTGAGATCCAAAGGGTAACTTATTGAACAAGGAGCTTTATGAATCTCTGAGGGTATTTCTTCACTGATAGTGCTAGGCTCTATATCTTCAAAATAAACATGCTGAGTTACAGGCCTCTCTTGCAAAGATACATAAGATTGTTTAGGCTTACTTGATCCTGATGCTCCTCTTCGTGATAACTTGCTTTGCTTGAGAATCTTCTCAAGGTCAGGCACTAGGTCAGCTGGTGATTTCTGAGGATTTCTCTGAGTGTGCCTCACAAACTGAGCCAGAACTGTGATGTGGAGTCGCCAAAAGGTTGGTCTTCCAGTAGAGTCGCCAAATAGATTATTACAACCAAAAATGCATCCAAACTTTATCTGTCATCAAAGTTGGATCTGTTTCATTCTCCCAGGGAAGCTAAGCTTCAATCTCCTTTCCCCGATAGTGGTGCTAATTATGATAGGATTCCAAGAAACTCTCCTAGGTTGTAGCTCGGAGATGCCTGGTAACATATAAATTCAACTATTGTTGCAATGGATAAATGGAAGGAAAGATGCTTGTCCAAGCCAAATAACCACTTCTACTTTGTTCCACTCCAGACATGCGTGAACACTCCCAGACTACAAGGCTTTAGACCACCAACTACTCACGGCTTAGAGATTGGGTGAAAAAGGAGAATACTGACCACACCAGCAAATGCACAAGACCATGTGATGGCCGGCTGCAACTAGTAAAGAAATCTGCAAATCTAATCCACTAATGCACAAACAGGATGATAGCTCTCTTGCATTAGATAGAAAGAAACTTGGACCACCTAGTCAATGATGCATACAAGATTTTAACATAGAGATAGGATGACAGCTATCTTATGCTAAACATCAAGAGCTCAAGAACACAGCATATCAAGCACAAATTAGAACAGAGGAAAATGGAAAGTGAGAAGTTAACAAAAAAAGAAGCTTGTATTAGCTGAAAATGAAGACGAGACGCTACAAGTAACAAAATATCTTCAGTCTCCAGAAGTTGAACCTTACATCATAATGCCAACCATCAACCCTAATTACATCTTTGTTCTGGGTATTTATAGATTATATTACAAGGGAACTTGGCCATTTTAGGTATGGAGGGGTCATAATTGACCACCAACTGCATTTAACTGCCTGTTGGAGTCTCTAACTATGTTTACTTGCTGCAGTGAGTGAATTTGATCTACTCAGGTGCTCTGCTGTCCCTTTAGGCTGTTGGAGTGCATGTACTAGTGGGGTTTCATAACTGATAAATGAAATCACTGGGTCGTGCTTGTCCTTTTTCCTCTTTGCCATATTGTCTGTTAAACATGGTTGTTGGGGTCTGTCAGTGACTGGTAATGGCAAGCTGGTCATCTTCCTTCTTTGAGCAAACGGAGTGGCCAGAGGACGTGGAATGCATGGGTGAGTGGTCGATATGGATGAGCGAAAAGCATAGCCGTCAAATTGAAGAAATGAATGGCGAAGATGGCTCGGTGGAGGCTATCGGTCGTGGTAAGAACAGGATGAATTAGGACCATTGGATCTCTGGCAGATAGATCAAACAGTGATCGGGCGATGGAGCTACGCGGGGGCTAACGAATGTGGGTAGATTGGTTAGGCGGTTTTGGTATTGATCGCACCACTTTTGGGCGTAAAACGGTAAAAGGGAAGGGGCATGCGATTCCACTCAGTGGCTGACACGTAGTAGCGGATGAGAGAGAAAAACCGCTCTCATTGCGCGTTAACGTTCGGGTGATTTTTAGGTGCGATAAGTGTGAAGGTTGTCAGATCTCGATGGAGATGATTTAATGGTGGGGATTTGAGGGGTAGGTCGCCTTTATCGAGTGTGGTCGGGGTTGTTGGATCGGCGGGGTGATCAATGGTAGGGATGGAGCGTGATAAGTTACAAAAGCATGAAGGCATATGGGATGGTTTTATGGAGGATTTGGGCTTTGCGCTCAAGGCTAAGGCCAAAGGGGTTAATTTGTTGGGTTTTAGGAGAAAAAGAAGGAATGACCAACTGTGAGCCTTCTTTCAGACACAGATCAACAGACCGTGCTTTCCTCTGACCTTATAAAATCAGCATTGAATAGTAAAGCTAACAGGTCCTATCCTTTGAGGTAGTTCCATCATTATAGGGGAAAGGTGCCCAAACTGACATCCTTGACCCCATCTCGCCAAACCATTTACCAGACTTCCATTACGAAGCTTCTAGAACTAGAAGCTTCGGCTCCTAATTTAAAAAACTTTCCATAGCAAGATCAGCACAACTAGAACACATCTCAGTCACTTCAGTCGATGCTAGGGATAGTGCTAATCTATTCACATTGGCACGAGGGAGACAAAGGCCATTAGCACCGGTCTTATAAACTGGGCAAAACAGAAGTTTCAAGGGAAATGGTGCAAAAGGGAATTGACCTGCTCATGAAGAGGGATATATTGGGAGTTTCTTCATGAAAGGTAAGCATGTAGGGTTCACTATATAGGTCCTCCAGGATCAAGGAACGGGGAGTACAGGGACAGTGACAAAATGTTGTGTAATAGTATCGAACCCGCATCGACTGCTGGTTGGCCCGCACATCGACAACCCTACCAACCAACCAACACTCAAATTTAAACACCACCAGTAGCATTACCAAATGCCATTAAATAAAATGGGTTTGAACCTTTATGTGGGGTGCGATGATTTTTGAACCTAGTCCACCCCCACCAAATTTTCCACCACAACCAACAAGCCAAACAACTTTTTTGTGAACTCCACCCACACAAAATGTATTTAAATCGACCTTTACCATTAGACCGAGGGAGGAATGGTGGAACCAAAGAAGCAGAGTTGATTTTCAAGTGGAACCAGGAGCACACCTAGGCTGGAACTGCGCCCAAGTGGGCACCAATTTCAAGAAATATTCCTAGGGAATCTTGGGAGAATCATTTTGCAAGGAATCTAAAGATTCCTTAGAGCTCCATAGGTCACTTTCTCATTATATGGTCAATTTTAGAGTCGTTTCACACAATTTCATGCCACAAATCCAATGGTGATGTACGTTTTTGCATCTGAACTTTGAATTTTCAATCCATGTTGGAAAATGGAGGTATAAGGGTCATTTATGTAAATTTGATTGTAATTCATTTATGATGTCATTTAATGAAAGAGGCCTCCCCACATTCAGCAACACCTGGAGACATAGCCCACACTCGATGAACTTTGTAATCAAATCATTTTGTGCCTTTGATATTATGGTTGTTTTTTATTTCTATTTATTTCATGTGTTTAAGTTACTTGGTTACATGCTCTTTTATATGAAATTTTGTATGCATCCTTGAAGTAAAAGATGTGGATCAAGTTTGGTATTAGATCAAGTATTTTTTAGGCGAGTTTCATGAATGAATGCTAACCAGGAACACACTCCAAAGAGGAGAAGGAAATCTCAAACCCTTTGATCCTGAAATGGGGTGTGCACCACAAAGATGAAACATGGCAGATGAGGAAGCTCGAATGGAGGAAGAGCAAAATTATTGCAAGATATTCTTCACCACAGTAGAGAAAGTGGACACTTAGTTGTCTGCAAAATATGAGAAGATAATCGAAAGTGGACACTTAGTTGTCTGCAAAATATGAGAAGATAATCAAGCCTAAGAAGAAAGAACCAGATGACCATGCCTCGGTAAATTATGAAGGTGGAAGAGGAGAGCCTCTTGAACTGCCCTCTCCATTCGCTAGTGACATTTCTTCTTCTTCTTCTCATCAATGTAACAGGCATCATAGGAATACATCTAAGAATCCATTTTTTAAGCTAGATGTAAAGTTTTATTTTCCCACATATAATGGAGAATGTAATGTAAAGAATTAAAAAATTGGATTAGACAGAATGAGGTTTATTTCTGGATTTAGCAGATTGAGGAGGATGAGGACAAGATCCAATTAGAATCTCTTTGGTTGAGTGGCACCACCCTCATTTGGTGGGAGAGGAAGTTGCAGAAAGGCAACAAAAACTTGAGTAATCTCCTTTATTTTTGGTCCAATTTTGTTTCGGCATTAAAATAATATTTTTATCCTTTGGATTATCGATGAAAGGCTTTAATGGAATGACAATATTTGAGACAAGGAAAGGGTCAAAATGTATGAAGCTTCACAGAAGATTTTAGAAAACAAGCCTTTAATTTTGGCATTTCACTTGATTCACTAGAAACTGCAACAAAGTATATTAGTGCTTTACATAGTTACACCAGGCATTCTTTGTTGTTATTTGAGCCTACTACTATTGATGAGTCTAGTGTGAAGTCCATTCACCTTGAAATAAGGGGAATGAATGATAAAGAAGAGAAACCAAGGAAATCATCTTTCAAATGTCATAATGGCAAGTTCAAAGGAAAAGGCAAGGGAAAGAACAAGAAGGAGTAAGGAGTGAAGCCATCTTTCACACATTAAAAGAAGGAAGGCCATGATGATGAACACTATTGGAAGTTGCATCTGGAGTTGAAACCAAAGATATTTGGTGGCAAGAACAAGCAAAATATGGTGGAAACCCTACAACAGGACCTTGGATCCCATTCCAGTGATGAGACATAGATCACAACATTGGGTATACAAGGTACTCTTTCTCTTCTTGCTAATGAAAGTTTTGAATTGCATGCAAGTAAAATTTCTTTAAATGACTCTCTTGTTAATGAACGAAAGAGAACTGAATTGTTCCACAATAGAGTCATAATGAAACCTACTAAAGTGGAAACCATGTTTGATCCAGGCTCACAAGAAAATTTCATTTCAGAATCCTTGGTTTAAAAGTTAGGGTTAGAGACCAAGCCTCATCTAAAACCCTTCCCTCTTGGTTGAGTGTGCGATAAATCCAAATTACATGTAACCAAGCAGTGTAGAGCTAGATTTGTGATTGCATCCAAAATATTAGACAAAGTTGATCTTGATGTTGTACCCTTGGATATTTGTGGTATTGTGTTGGGGAGTCCATATTTGTATGACACGAAATAAATTTTATTTCACCATGAAAACAAGTATCATCTCACAAAAGATGAGGCAGAATACATTGTTAGAGCTCATCATGCCAAAATCAATGTTATTCTTGTATGTGCAGGTCAGATGGAAAGATTGATCAATTCCAGCAAGGAATGCATGCTCATGGTTGTGAAAGAAAAAGATGCAGAGACATCTAAAGCTTTCTAAGGTTGTGATCCCACTCATAAAAGGGAATTGTATGAAATTGTTTCTAACTATAATGATTTTTTTTAGGAACCAAGTGGATTACCTCCAAAGAGTGAGATCCAACATGAGATTCACTTGCAATAGGATGTTCCTTTACCCAACATTGGTATGTACAGGTTTTCATCCATTGAGATGGAGAAAATAAGGGAGCAAGCCCAGGAAATGTTGAACTAAGGGGCCATAAGGCCAAGTTCTTCGCCATGTAGTTCACCTATCATGTTGGTGCCAAAGAAGGATGGAACATGGAGGATGTGCATCGACTAAAGGGCACTCAACAAAAAAAGGGTGAAGAATTAGTACCCTCTCCCTCACATTGATGATTAATTAGATCAATTAAAAAATTATGTGTATTTCAAAAAACTGGACTTACGAAGTGGCTAACATCAGGTCAGGGTTGCAAAACAGGATATATTTAAGACTACATTTAAGACAAAACAAGGGTTGTTTGAATGGCTGGTGATGCCATACAGACTATGCAATGCTCCAGCCACATTCATGAGGGTGATGAATGATATTTTCATACCTTTCCTTGATTATTTTGTACTTGTGTATCTTGATGACATTCTTGCTTTCAGTAGGACATGGGAAGATCATGTGAGTCATGTTAAAAATGTGTTTGATGTTTTGTAAAAGGAAAAATTGTATGTCGAAATTTCTAAGTGTGAAGTTGGAAAGATCTCTTTAGTTTACTTGGGTCACATTGTTGGAGGTGCACAATAAAAAATAGATCCTTGTAAAATTGATATGATTGTAAAGTGGCCTAAACCCACCAATGTTACAGAGGTTCATAGCTTTTTGGGTGCAGTACAACACTGGAGAAGATTCATTTCCAACTTCTCCATCATTGCATCCCCCTTACATGCTTTAACAAGTGTGAAGCAAAACTTTCAATGGGGAGGAAAGCAGCAGAAATCCTTTGATACACTGAAAGAGAAGATTTGTACCGCACTAGTTTTG
The DNA here is from genome assembly GCA_031772625.1 of Pinus tabuliformis. Lineage (NCBI taxonomy): Eukaryota > Viridiplantae > Streptophyta > Pinopsida > Pinales > Pinaceae > Pinus > Pinus tabuliformis. Next base: position 667,310,646 of record CM062808.1, read on the forward strand.
GCCTTACCTGACCTCCAGAAGCCTTTTGAGATCGAGACAGATGCCAATGGATACGCCATGGGAGTAGTGTTGATGCAGCAGAAGAAACATGTATGTTACCATTCAAAGACATTCTCCCAAATTGTTATGAACTATCCCACATATGAAAAGGAACTGTATGCCTTGGTTCAAAGCCTGAAGAAGTGGAAGCACTATTTGATTGGCAAGGAGACCATCATTCACACAAATCACCAACCCTTGTAATACCTTTAGTTGCAAACCAAGCTTCAACAAGCACTCCATTTCATATGGATGGGATTCCTCCAACAGTTTCACTTAGTAATAAAATACAAAAAGAGCACCAACAACAAAGTCACAGGTATGCTTTCTCTCCCTCCTATTTTTGCATCTATAGCTTTGTGTTGGGGGAAATTAATTACTTAATAAAAACAACTAATCACTTGAACATTAATTATCAACCCAAGGAGTGTTTTCTTATTTCAAGGAAATCAACAAAATATATGCATAACAAATACCAATAGCTAGCATTGGTTCTATATGATTGTGTTCTATACTATCAAGCCCATTCAACACGAAATAAAATGTAAGACTTGAATAATAAAGCTAAAATGAAAAAGAAGAAAGTAAATGACAGGAAAATCAATTATGATAATCACACAAGTTGAATCATTGCTAAATTAAACCACACATTGCTGAATTGGAAATTTAATCTATTGCACCCAACATAATTCAAATGCTAATCTAGAGCAGTAAATTAAATGAAATCTAGAAATTGGATGAAATAACAAATCTGGAAAATGTAGCAAACAACAAATTAGTTAAAAGAAAAGAAATCTACTTTAAGGAATGACAATTGAAATTCAAATAAACAAACACATAACTACACTAATTTACATGTTCAAGGCAGCACCTCGTCCAAGGTAGTGGGCCCAACTGCCCAAGACTCAGTTTTGCCTTGAGAAATAACTCAGATCAGATTACAAGTAATAGATGTAGAACTCAGTGGATAGCTTCCTTCATTAAAATATATGAGAGAAATAATTACAGCATAATGAAGCTCTTAGCTTTGCCTCAAATTCAACAATTGTTCATCTCCCATCTCTCATCTCTTATCTCTTCTCCTACATCCTATCTAATAATTGTCCATCTCCTATCTCCTAATTATCCCCCCCTTCTTTGATCTATGTTTTCATTTAAATACACAGAGAGCAAAGGGAAGTTACAACAAATTTTATTACAAAATGATTTCCATTACAATTTTGGTTTGATTACATACTCTCAATAAACAAGATCACATCTAAAAGATCTTCCCATCATCATTCAGCAGGAACAAGTCGAATCTAATATTGAAATTAGAAGAATTTGGAAAACAGCCACAACAACAAATCTGAGAAAATCATCTTCAAAGAACCTTGCGTTTCTCTCAATCCAAACCAAATTTTGGAAAACTTCTCATTACAAAACTAATTAGGTTCATTCTGCACAAAACTCGTGTCTCGGATTTTCAAGATTCACCTTCATTTGTCTAGAAAATCCAATGAAAAATTGTCACTTCTTATCCCAGTGAATTTCTAAGTTGAAATATTTTATTATGAGCTGGAAATCAAATTTGCAATATGGAAAATATCTTGAAGGCTAAAATTGAGAGTGATAAAAATTCATTAATAAACCATGATTGGAAAAATAATGCATAATAATCTTCAATATATTAAAAATGAAGGAGAAAAAATAGTATTTATCCGTAAGAGCATAAATAATTATAAAATGGAATTATATGATAAATTATGATAAATGATGTGATAAATAATGGTATAAATGGATGAAATGGACGTTAAAAAGTGATAATGATAATGACAAATTAGTGGTCCAACACTTTGTAAAATGCTTCTTTATCTTTTGAAAGTTATGTTGAATAGTATGTTGATGACTATGATTTTAAGGATATTTATGCAAAGCTGACTCATGGATCGCAGGTGGCCAATTACTATTTGCAAGGAAAATTGTTGTATCACCTTGGAAAACATTGTATCTAATGGAGGAGCATCCAACACCCTTAATTAATGGAAGAATCCAAAGCGGAGCGAAGAGGAAGACATGGAGCAAGGGAGAAAAACAGGGAAAAATATGTTTTAAAACAGATTTAAAGATGGAATGGATACAGTCTCAAGGAAAATTATTAATGTAATTTGCCATGTGCTCATATGCATGTATGCATATGAGAGCTTTAGGGCTTTTATTGGAGGATTGAGCGAATACTTCCGTGATTCGATCCAACACTTCTTATATATATATATATATATATATATATATATATATATATATATATATATATATATATATATATATATATATATATATCTATAGATATATATATATATAGATGTTGATGAACCTGCGTGTTCAGGGGAGATCGTGAGATAGATATAATGTAGTCGAAAGGAGAGTTTGTCCTAAGGCTGAAATGCATTAGAATTGTAACCGTGTTGTGTTAATATAATATATGTGTGTTCAGTGTTGATTGTGTGCCTGTATGTATTTCATATGTATATGTGTTAATGGCTTGAAATCCAGTGTTTATAAGTGTGTTCAAATGTTGCAAGTTGATCAACCATCGATCACAAAAAGGATTGATGGCAGCCCAGAGATACAAATGGAAGTTATGCATGAATGGCAGAGAATATGGCAGAACTGTGTTTAACACAGAAACCCTTCAAAAGGCAGGCGAGATTAGCTGAAAAGGATACGAACAAGAAATGATACACAGGATCCGTTAGATCTGTAGATCAATGGCCTGGATCAAGTCGCAGAGGAGCGGAGAGTCCATAATGCATCGGCAGAATCATTGAAACGATATTGAAACTGGCAGTTGAAGCATTGCGATTATGATGGTCGATTAATCGGAAACCATCAGATCAACACTAGGATCAATGATTGTGATCTAATCACAAGTCACAAATTGAGGAAGCCAAGGACCAGAGGAATCAGAAAGGCAGAACGTTGATATGCAATAGAAACAAATCGGCGATCGAAAGTTGGGTGATTGACAACGATATCACCGAAAGACCGAGGCCGATGAAGTGATGTTGCCAATAAGCTCTGACCGACGATAGGAGATCACGTCAATCAGAGATTGGAGAAGGAAGAGTCAGAGTGGAGCTACGGAATGGTGTAAAGGAGTGGACCCGCCAATAGTTATGAATGCGAGTGCATATAAATGTTGAAGTCCAAGTATGTATTCTGGAGCGGGGTTTTCATGGTTTTCCCCGTGTATTTTGTAATTTTTGTTGCCTGAAGGGTTAAGGCTTGAACACCAATATTATAAGCTTTTGATAGTGTAAAGAAAGCTCCAATAAGTGTTGTGGTCTGATTACAAAGCCTTAGAGCCTCACAACTGCTTCCGATAAGGCTTGTGGCCATAACCCACAGGCCTTAGGATCGATTTTTTTAGGGAAAGGGATTTTTATTAAACCCCAAAATTCCTCTTCCCATCATTTGGTGTCAGAGTAGACGAAGATTCTACGTGCAAAGGAAGATTAAAGAAATTCCTAAGAGACGGAAGAAGGAGTGCAAGAAGAGGAGAAGGAGGCATAGTTGTTAAAGTATGGAGAGTTATGGTCTTACTTTCGCACAGAGAACGACAATAGAAGGTGAGGAGATTAAAACAAACCTAAAGCACAGAGTGCTCATATGGTTCCAGAGGAGAGAACCCTAAAGGATGCCAAAATACTGAGTGAAGAGAGCTTGGTGAGGTATCATGTAGCAGAAGGAGACTGTTACTGCAGAGGTTTGGTTGCAGCTCATAGAAGACCATGAAGGTAGTTCCACTGAAGAAATGTAGTGGGTAGAATTGCTAAGGACAAGGAGAAGCATATGACTAGGAGGTCATAAATTTTTGTGCCTCGGGAGTCTGATGCAAGAGCATCCAGCACCCTTAATTAATGGAAGAATGCAAAGTGGATCAAAGAGAAAGATGTGGACCATGGGAGAAAAATAGGGAAAAATCTGTTTTAAAACAAATTTAAAGAAGGAATGGATAAAGTCTCGAGGATAATTATTAATGTAATTTATCGTGTGTTCATATGCATGTATGCATATGAGAGCTTTAGGGCTTTTTTTGGAGGATTGATCAGATCCTTCTGTGATCTGATCCAACACTTCTTATATATATATGTTGATGAACCTGTGTGTTCAGGGGAGATCATGAGATAGATACAATGTAGTCAAAAAGAGAGTTTGTCCTAAGGCTGAAATGCCTTAGAATTGTAACCGTGTTGTGTTAATATAATATATGTGTGTTCAGTGTTGATTGTGTGCCTGTATGTATTTCACATGTATATGTGTTAATGGCTTGAAAGCCAGCATTTATAAGTGTGTTCAAATGTTGCAGGTTGATCGACCATCGATCACGGAAAGGTGGTGGCCCAGAGATATAAATGGAAGTTATGTGTGAATGGCAGAGACTGTGGCAGAACTGTGTTTAACACAGAAACCATTCAAAAGGCAGGTGAGATTAGCTGAAAAGGATACGAATGAGAAATGATACACAGGATCTGTTAGATTTGTAGATCAACGACCTAGATCAAGTCGCAGAGGAGCGGAGAGTCCACATCGCATTGGCAGAATCATTGAAACGATATTGAAACTGGTAGTTGAAGCATTACGGTTTTGATGGCCGATTAATCAGCAACCGTCAGATCAACACCAGGATCAATGGTTGTGATCTAATCACAAGTTGCAAATCGGGGAAGTCAAGGACCAAAGGAATCGGAAAGGTGGAACGCCGATATGCAATAGCGACAAATCAGCCATCGGAAGTCGGGTGATTGACAACGATATCGCCAAAAGACCGAGGCCGATGAAGTGATATTGCCAATAAGCTCCAATAAGCTCCAACCAGCGATTAGAGACTGCGTCAATCAGAGATCGGAGAAGGCAGAGTCGGAGTGGCACTGTGGAATGGTGTGAAGGAGCGAACCTGCCGATAGCTATGAATGTGGGTTCATATAAATGTTGAAGTCCGGGTATGTATTCTGGAGTGGGTTTTTCATGGTTTTCCCCGTGTATTTTGTAATCTGTGTTGCTCGAAGGGTTAAGGCTTGAACGCCAATATGCTAAGCTTCTGATAGTGTAAAGAAAGCTCTGATAAGTGTTGTGGTCTAATTACAAAGGCCTATAGCCTCATAACCGCTTCCGATAAGGCTTGTGGTCATAACCCATAGGCCTTAGGATCGATTTTTTTAGGGAGAAGGATTTTGATTAAACCCCAAAATTCCTTTTTCCAGCAATAACCCCACCAATGAGAGAATACATGTAATCAGAGAGGCACATACCTCTCTTTTGTCAAGCCATTTTGGTGTAGGGAAAACTTTGTGTCATTTGCAGAGGTTGTGTTATTTGCCTCACATGAAAAATATTATGACTTGATGTGTAAAGAGATGTGTGTTTTGTTCAGTTAGTAAGCCCACTAATAGAAAATTAACAATCAACACACCACTCCTTATTCTGAGTCGTCTATGTGAAAGTGTTTCAATGGAGTTTGTAGGCAATTTTCCTTTTTCTAGGAGAGGTCATGACTATTTGTATGTCGTTGTGGATCGATTTAGAAAAATGTGTGTCTTAATGCCTTGTAAAAAGAAGGTCACTACAAAGCAAACTTCTCATCTCTTCTTCCAATTTATATGGGTCCACTTTGGCCTGCCCACATCCATTGTTTCTGATTAAGACTCTTGCTTTCTTGGAGAGTTTTGGACGAGTTTGTGGAGAATGATGGACACCAAGCTGAAGAGGAGCACGACATTTCATCCGCAAACCAACAAACAAATAGAGGTTGTTAACCACACAATGATACATTTACTCTGAGGCTATTGTGGAAAGCATCCCAAGTTGTGGGATGAGCAACTTCCTTATGTACAACATGCATACAACTGAGAAATGCATTCATCCACTCATAGCTCTCCATTCGAGACATGCTTTGGGTATTTTCCAAAGGATCCCTTAGACATGGTACTTGGGAGAGATGAAGATTCCATTGGGAAATATGACATGGATAAATCACATAATTTCATTCGGTGGATTTAGATGATTCACAAAGCAGTGCAGGAGTAGTTGGAGAAAAGTCAAGCTCAATACAAAGATCAACATGACAAGCACTAAGTCAATCACTAATTCTAGGTTGGAGACCAAGTGTGGCTACACATCAAAAAAAAAATAATGAAAGGGGAAGGAAAGAAGTTGATACCAATTTGATAAGGCCCATTCACCATATTATAAAAAAATGGAGACAGTGCTTTTCATCTCAATTTGCCAGCATACATGCAGATGTACTCAGTGGTGAACGTTGAAAATTTGAAGCTTTAAGATCCTCTTTTGGTCATGGACACTGAAGAGGTTGGACAAGTTCCTATAGTGGATGAATTTTCACCCGAATACTTGGACAAGCTACCCAAGGATATCATTCTTGACAGGAAGACTAGGACTTCATGACGGGGAGACGTGGAGTACCTTCATATTAGTTTCAAGGGAATGCATCCAAGTAACACCTAATGGATTGAAAAAGAGAAAGTGAGGGAGAAATTCCTTCACTTTCCAATTGACTAATAAAGCTTTTGGTGGCCCAAAATCTCATTAGTGGGGAGGAATGATCTAGTTGGCGCTAGAAATAGAAGGGGCTTTGAAAAAAACTCAAAAATTAAAATCATCGGATTGAGGTGAATCTAGGACCATATCATAGTTCTTATCATCCTAATTCGAACACCATGAACGACACTCAAATCCGAGTGCATATGCTCAATATATAGCCGATCAAAGTTCTAGTCAAACTAGGCCCAATGGCAGTCACTAACGAGGCAACAATTTGGAAAAGGGTCAGTGTACGTAATCTAATGGTTGGAACAAGAGAATTTGTTGCCTCATTGATTTGTCCAATGACCCTTAAAAACTTCCATCGAAATTTTGACTACCATTTTTATAAAAAAAATTAAAAATATATATAAAATTGGGGTGGCAAGTCACTACCCCCCCAACAAAAATAGAATTTAAATTTAAACATATGGGTCAAGGCTCGCGGCTCTGACCCAAGACCACACTCACCAGTTAATAGTCATTATTTAAAAAAAAAAGGGTCAGCAAGTATCGAAACTGCATCGTTCATGAGTCGGCCTGCCCATCAGTGGCCCTACCAACTAACCAATACGCAAATTTAAACATCGCCAACAACATTACCAAATGCCACTAAATAAAACAGGTCCAAATATTTATTTGGGGCATGACATGTTTTGAATCTGATCAGCCCCCAACAAATTCACCACCATAACCAACAAGTCAAATGTTTTTTTATGAACTTCACCAACACAAAATGTATTTAAACCGACCTTTATCATTCAACAGGGGGAGGAGTGGTGAAACTGAAGCAACAGAGTTGATTTGCTGGTGGAACCAGGAGCGCGCCCAGGCTGGAACCGCACCCAGACGAGCATGAATTTTGAGAAAGATTCCTAGGGAATATTGGGAAAATCTTCTTGGATGGAATATTGAAGGAATATAAAGATTCCTTAGAGCTCCATAGGTCACTTGCTCATGATATGGTCAAGTTTATAGTCGTTTAACATGATTTTGCACCACAAATCTATTGGTGATGATTGTTTCTACTCTAATCTTTGCATTTTTAGGCCATGTTAGAAAATAGAGGTATTAGGGCCATTTACGTAAATTTGATTGTAATTTATTTCTGATGTCATTTAGTGAAAGAGGCCTCCCCACAATGAGTATGGCCTGGAGATGTAGCCCACATCGAGTGAACTATGTAATCAAATCATTTTGTGTCTTTGATCTCATGGTTGCCTTTGATTTCCGTTTCTTTTCATGTGTTTAAGTTACTTGGTTACACACCCTTTTATATGCAATTTTGTATGCATCCTTGAAGTAAAAGATCTAGATCACCCATTGTGTGAGATAAACATTTGATAATCTTGACTTTTTCTTTAACATTTAGAATTATTAGCAACCCACTTAATCACCATCTATCCAACACCCAATGAAATTAATCCTATATGTTTTGAAATGAGAAGTTTAACAATAAAAATTCAATTTAAATATAATTATGTTTTCTTATATTTTTATTCTTTTTAGATTTTTAGATAAATTTTGAAATTTAATTTTTTATTGATATTTAAAATAAAAAATTAACTACAAAATTTCCCTCAAAATTTTCAAATCAGTATAGGGCCATCTCTTTCAAATTACAAAAATTCCAAATAAATTTTTAAATTAAAATACGATGATGTATTTCAAATTGATCATAATTGCTTCTCATATGGGAATTTTTTACTAGCATATTAATATATATTAAGAATGGTGTTATTGCACCAAGAGGCACATTCTATAACCTATTATGATACAAATGTGTAATTATTTTAATGCTCAATGTCAAGTTTCACATTTATTTTTTCTAAATAAAAATAAAATATTCTCTAAATAAAAAACAATGTCAACTATAATATCCATTTAGCGATGGAGTTTGCAAGGGAGGATAGTGTTTTGTGTCTATACAAATATTGGAAAATGTTGATGCTACAGGTTATACCACTGCAATATGTATTATCCTGGAAAATAATCTATTATCCCCCCATGGAAACATTCATTCATCTAGTTTGGGTGAGGCTCGAATGCCTTGTTGCCATAATATTTCAAGCAATTTCATGGCCAAGATTTGGCCCCATCCAATGTTCCTCTTTTCTATTTGTATTCAAGCCCTTCGTGGATCCTTGGCATCATGACCATCTGTGTTATATTTGTAAAAAGTTATTCTTAGTGCCCATGATGAGTATGGGGTAGCATGTAAGTTGATGACATCCCATTGTGAGGGTTGCTTCATAGCAAGTGTCCAATGGCCAAGTATGGGTAACACCTCTTCTATAATCTTCAATGGGGCCCTAGGGCACGTGAATATCTTAAGGAGTGACACAAAACTATGTGGAAATATTTCCTCCAAATTGTTTGTTGGAATCTCTATTCAAAATCTTTACGAGTATAGTGGATTTGCTCACAAATTGTTTGACATAAATCCCCAGCCAGACTGGATCCGTATATATAGTCTGAAGATTGTGAGTTTCTTATATGAGATAGATCTTTTGTCTCTAGTTGTGGCTACATCATGTTGTAAATATTCAGACTATTGGAATTATTTTGATAAAGAACTAGCCAAAAGTTCAATAAGAGGATTCAATCTTGGTCTTGGTCATGTTTGCAAATTGTTTGATGAAAGCCTCCTGCAAACGAACCTGTTTAGGGGTGTTGTGGTTTAGGATATTAAAGTTAACTCCATTTTAGTTACGTCTTTATCAAGTGATTATTTTTTTTTTAAAGTGAATGAGGAGGATCTAGTGGTTTTAGTAGCTACCTGCATCCATCAAATTACAAGTATTCATGTGGGAGCGTTCAAGCTCCTTTATGAAGGGAGGTTATTGAAGATGGAAAATGATATCAAAACTTTAGGAATTAAAAAGGATGATTATATATCATTTGTTTCAATTCTGTGAGGATTTGGTAGGGGTGGTGGGACTTCTTCTTCCTTAAGGCCCATGTCCTTCAAACAAGTCCTAAACCTAGGTCTCAATCCTCATATTCCAAAGGAGCTCTCAAGTCATACTTTCATGTTGGAACATTCATGAGATATCCCAACCAACATTAGAGGTAAAAAAGAACATTAATAACAAAAGAATAGTATATTTTGAAATTTGGGTGATTATATGTCACTTTAATGGCTTATGTCCTTTGGCATATACCCTCTAGGAATGGGTCTACTAGAACTAGTCCCATAGCCTAGATTTTCTCATTTGCTTGAAGGGTTACTTCATCATTTTCTTTAAATATTTGGAAGGCTAGAAGAAGGTTTTCAATCAAGGGCCCTATTTTTTGGGTTGGGTTGGTCATTCAATTCATCCATGGTTCCCAAAATTTAATCCTCTCACCATGACATCCCTACCTATTCAAATTTGGGTTAGGCTCCCAAAATTGCCTCTTCATTATCTTGCATAATAAATCTTAGAGGATATTGGTGACTCTATAGGAAGCTTTATCAAAATAGATAGTGAAAATTTGTGAAAACTTTTTGTAAGTTACGTCAACTTATGCATGGTTTAGTGGACCTCAGCAAGGCTTACTAGAAAAAATTGTCCTTATGCAGGAGGGAAAGGAGTATACCTATCCATTGGAGTATGAAACACTACCTTCGGGTTTATAACTTAATAAAAACCTAGAAACCTCAAAAATGTGTGTCCCTCCTCAAAAGGGGATTTCTACAATCAGGAAGCGAAGAGATGCTACCATGGTTGGAGTTATCCAAAGGCAGCAGTAGAGTCCAATAATCTTATTGGGAAAAGGTAGAGAAATTCTCCAAATTAGAAGTCATCTCCCAACTCCTCAACCTCTCAGGATTTCAGGCAGCCTCCAACTGTATCGACACAACCCCCAATAGTGGAAAATATTTTGGTAAAGGACAATGAAAGATATTTAGCCATATCTACACCATTAATTAATGGGTATAAGTTCCACCATGAGTTTGATCGCTCTAATACTGAGAAATACCTGCTAAATCTGATCAGTTCAGTTGATTTAGTTCTTTATCAAAAAAATGAAGTAACATTATCCTTAGTTGTGTCAGATGGCTCAGGTGAGTTTGTTATGAAACCAACTCACAAAAAGATGGAAAAGATAGATCAAAGCCTTAGAATTCAGCCTCTTCGAGGGGGCAACCTCTTTACGTTACACAAATGAATGATTCTTTTATGATTCACATGACAAAACCTCCTTTCTATATATAGGAGTCTAAGGAGTCACAATATAACCCAGCCGACCTAACAATAATAATATAAAGGCACAAAAATAACAATAGAGGGATTCTATGGGGCACAATAATAACAATATGGGGATAATAGGGGCACAAAAATATTAATAAGGGATACAACTACAATAGTAATGGGGTAATCACTAGTATTATAGGGACCTAACACGCCCCTCTCCTTCAAAAAAGTGTTGTCCTCAATCCTTGAGTAGTTCTGGATGCTTCTGTATAAAATTCTCATCCTCCCATGTGGGATCTTTAGTGGATAATTTCTTCCACTTGAAGAGATACTCCGAAATTGATCGATTTCGTAGCTATCGAGTTCTTGTTTCTGTGACTACTTCCACTTCCAATATAATTTTTCCTTCCTCATCAAGTTCTGGCAATATTGTTTGAACTAGGAGCTTGTCACCTATAACCTTCTTTAAACATGAAACATGGAAAACTGGGTGCACTTGAGAAGCTGGAGGAAGCTCCAATTTGTATGCCATAGTACCAATCTTTTGCAACACCTTGTATGGACCATAATACTTTGGTGATAATTTATTATCCTTCTTAGCTTTCTTGAGGGACATTTGTTTATATGGTTGTAGCCGTAGGAATACCCAATCACCTACATCAAAACTTCTTTCGTTGCGATGTTGATATGCCTTTTGTTTCATTCTATTTTGCGCCAACACGAGGTTATCCTTTAAGAGTTGGAGGACTTGTTGTTGATGCTCGATGTGATGTTCCACTGCTTGAACCTTAGAAGTTTCTCTTAAATATGATGTGATGGATGGTGGTTGATATCCATAAAGTGCCATAAATGGGGTCATTTTTGTTGCTATATGGAAGGAACTGTTATACCACCATTCAACCAAAGGCAACCATTTGACCCATTATGTCTGTTTATCAGATACAAAGCAACGAAGATATCCTTTCAAACATTTGTTTACTATCTCAGTTTGCCCATCAGATTGAGGATGATAAGATGAGCTATGAGCTAACTGAGTACCAAGACAAGAAAATAATTCTGTCCAAAAAATTTCCAGTGAAATGGGATCTCTGTCACTTACAATAATCTTGGGTTTCCATGTAGCTTTTGAATTATTTCCATAAATGCAGTAGAAACTGTACTGGCTTTAAATGGATGTGATAATGCACAAAAGTGTGCATACTTGGTAAGTCTGTCAACTACCACCATGATGACACTCTTTCCCTCAGACTTGGGTAAACCTGTGATAAAATCCATTGAAACCTCCTCCCAACGTTGGCTTGGAATGGATAAAGGTTGTAATAGACTCAGGGTCTTAATTGTTTCAACTTTATTTTGTTGGCAAACCAAACATTCCGCCACAAACTTTTGAATATCCGATTTAAGGCCATCCCAAAAAAAATCCTTCTTAACCCTGTCGTAAGTTTTTAAAAATCCTGAGTGCCCTCCTAAGGGAGAAGTGTGAAATTCCATAAGAATCTTTTTTTGAGTTGGGAATTCTTACAGAGGTATAAGTGATCTTTATACCATAATGAATCATTTTGCCAACTAAATGTATCAGAAGTACTGGAATCTTGTTGTAACTTTCGAATAAGTGCCCACACTTCTTCATCATTCTTCCATTCCTCCCTTGCTTCATTTATCCAATCTGGTTGGATAATAGAAATGGCACACAACAATGCTTCCACATCCTCATCCTTTCTTAAGAGTGCATCTGCCACCACATTTTCCTTCCCTTTTTTGTATATGATTTCAAAGTCATAACCAAACATCTTTGTGACCCACTTTTGTTGCTCTTTAGAGGATAATCTTTGTTCTAAAAAGTAATTAAGGCTATCATGATACAGTTTTACCTTGAAGTGTCTTCCCATTAGGTAGGGTCACCATTTCTTAAGTGCATGTAGTATTGCCAACATTTCCTTCTCATAAATAGCTTTGTGTAAAAACTTTCGCTTGATTGGACGACTTTCAAAAGCAATGGGTCTTTCATCTTGCATTAAAACAGCACCAATTCCATTTCTTGAAGTATCACATTCCACAATAAAGGTTTTTGTGAAGTCTGTTGTAGCTAAGACTGGTGCTTGGCACATTGCCTCTTTAAGATGTTCGAAGGCCTTTGTTGCTTCTGGAGTCCATGAAAATGCATCGTTCTTCAATAATGTTGTTAGAGGTGCTGCTATTCTCCCATAATTCTTAACAAACTTGCGAATAATACCCTGTCAACCTGAGAAATCATCGCAGATGCTTTATGGATGTGGGGATTTTCCATTCCTTAATGGCTTTAATTTTGCTAGGGTCTACCTTAACTCCTTCATGAGATACAATATGACCCAGATATTCCACCTCTTGTACTCCAAAGAAACATTTGAATCTTTTTGCATATAATTGTTTCTCCTCCAATAGTTGTAGCACCTTATCAACATGTTCAACATGACCCTTCCAAGACTTGCTGTAGATTAGTATATCATCAAAAAATACTGACACAAATTTTCTAAGGAAGGGTTTGAAAATGGAATTCATCAAGCCTTGAAATGTAGAAGGTGCATTGGTAAGGCCAAAAGGCATGACCAAAAATTCATAATGACCCTCATGAGTTCTAAATGTTGTTTTCAGAATGTCTTCAGTCTTCATTCTGATTTGATGATATCCTGAACGAAGATCCAAGTTGGTGAAGTAAATTGATCCATGCAATTCATCTAGTAATTCATCAATGACAGGAATGGGAAACTTATCTTTAATAGTGAGCTTGTTGAGCTCCCTATAATTTGGACACATGCGCCATGATCCATCCTTCTTGTGCACTAATACTAATGGAGTAGAGAAATAACTTTGACTAGGTTGAATTATACCAACCTCTAGCATTTCTGCAACCATACGTTCAATTTCACTCTTTTGGGCATAGGGATATCTGTATGGTCTGATGTTTGGAGGAACACTTCTTGGAATCAGATGAATAGCATGATCATGATCACGAATAGGTGGGAGACCTTTGGGAGTCTCAAATACCTTGGAATGATTGTCCAAGACTTTTTGGAGATCTGGAGAAATAGATGATTTCGATGTGGAAACATCTAGCGAACATAATTGTGCAATTACACCTCTTTGTTCTTTTTTTAGAAGCTTTTTCATACTGTTAGAGCTAATTATCTTTCCCGGTTTCCTTGCAATACCCCTTAATTCAACTTCCTTTCCTTCTGCAAAAAATTTAATGAAAAGTTCTTGAAAATTAAAAGCTATAATACCCAAGGATTGTAGCCATTGGACTCCCAGTACAACATCAGCAACTCCCATTGGAATGAAAAAAATTGAGCTAGTCAATACATATTCTCCCATGGATAGCTTGATATTATGGCACTTTCCAGAGCAATTTATTGTTCCTCCATTTGCAACCATCACTTGACACTCTAGTGTTGGATATAGGAAGCAATTCAATTCTTTTGCTACCTTACAATGAATAAAATTATGGGTACTTCTTGAATCAATCAACACTATTACCTTTTTCTTCTTGATTTGTCCTTTTATCTTCATGGTTTGAGGAGTGGTAATTCCAGCCAATGCATTACAAGATATGGTCAGATTCATTTCTTCTTTATCTAGGCTTTGTTTCTGGAGTATATCTTCTTCTTTGGACCTTTCTTGCTCCTTTTCTTCTTCCTCTTCACAATCTATGTAGAATAATTTCTTCTCAGCACACTTATGACCTTTAGTGTATTTGCTATCACAACAGTAAAAAGCCATTTTGCTCTTTTTTCTTCCAATTGTTGTGGTGTCAACCTTATAGGTTGTCGAAGACTAGGGGCAACAACAATTCCATCTTTATAGTTGTGAGTGGTATGCTTCCTGGTTGTTATACTCCTATAGTTATAGGTGTCATATTTCATGATTGACTGGTTGAGCTCTGTAATATTTCCATAATTTCCTTACTGTAAAGGTTTCCATATTATCAAAAAATAAAAGTTAAAATTAAAAAATCTAAAGAGGGTATACCCTAAAAGAAAAATAAAAGGGTGGAAAAAATAAATGGTCAAAAGAAAAAAAATGTAAAGAAATGAACCCCAAATAAAAAAGACCAAGAAAGTGTGCAAGTCCAAAATGCCACTACTATTTCATTTTTTGTAAATAAAGCATTATGTACAGCTTGATGAACTTTTTGCCACAATTGATGAATGGCCAAACAACTTAATCTTGGCCAGTTCATGTTTGAATTTCATGTTTTAGAGATAGAGAATAAAAATTTGTCCAAACTATTTGATCTTGGCAGATAAGTAGATAGGTAGAGAAGCAAAGGAGCTCAACTGTTTAATCTGAGGCCTTGGAAGAAATAAGTGCAGACTTAGATAGGCTTATCATGAAAAAGAAAAGAAAAGTGGAAAAGGGTTTGCTAGTCTAAAGTGCACCCAAAGAAAGAGAAGAAAAAATGTTAGGCAAAGTAGGCTGGGTAAGTAGATTGAAGTTGCAGAATGAGACTTGTGATTGATTTTGTCTCTGAAAAATTTGTTAACTTACATCTCTATCACAAGTGCCATGGCAAATATTTTTTGGAGTAGCTCAAGCGAAGCAAATTTTATAACTAACTCCCCTTCATATTGTTTCCCCAATCATTTACTAATTTCCCCCAATGATATTAAGATCTGCTTAATATCACTAAGCCATCTCACTCCATTCCATATCGATTGCTAAATAAAAACCCCATTTTTACTTAGGAAATTTGTACAAATATCACAAAAACCTCTTTTTCCCTTTGAGCCTAAGTTTCCTAACATTAAACTTGGTGCTTTCATTCATTTTTCATATTAACAGTTAACATTATTTTAGATATCATTTTTTGGGATTCAACTGCGTTAAGTAAGTCATTCAAACGTATGACCATTTCCATGAGAGGTAGTCGTAACTGACTAATTTCTCATGATTTTTGAATAGTTCACTTAGCACTCATTGCATCGGGTGATGCTCACAGGGGTGAAGAAGTGGGATTGAAACTAGTGAAATGTGGAGAACGAATCACATAGCATCAATCATCACTTCCGGGGCTTGCACCTCCTGGGAAGTCCTGGTTACCGGGTGCAAGCCCCGGAAGTGATGATTGATGCTATGTGATTCGTTCTCCACATTTCACTAGTTTCAATCCCACTTCTTCACCCCTGTGAGCATCACCCGATGCAATGAGTGCTAAGTGAACTATTCAAAAATCATGAGAAATTAGTCAGTTACGACTACCTCTCATGGAAATGGTCATACGTTTGAATGACTTACTTAACGCAGTTGAATCCCAAAAAATGATATCTAATATAATGCACTGCGTAATCCCCCATACTTAAAAAGTTAACATTATTATATAAATCCCTTTTTATTTCCCAAATCCCGTAATATGTATCTATGTACAAAATCCCCAATTTTTAATATCCCTACCCCGGTTAGTTATAACTGTATATCACTGTTTTAATAGGAATTAAAGGTTTATCCGAAACCTTTTAATAACCTGTCCCCGCATGATTAATGAATTAATCAACCATCTGGGTTGATTAATAACATTCCCCTGACTAATAAAAACAGCCCCGAAAACCATTTAAGACACGATTTAATTGTCGGCCCCACGCATTCAAACCTCCACCGCTTTCCATGAGCGCCCACCGTCTGATTCGGATCTCCACATCCAACGGTCCATAATCATATCACTACCCCCTCTGCTATCGATCTTTAACCCGCGGGGAAACGCTGGTTTTTCTCCCATATAGGATCCATGTGTCGCACGCTCGCGGTGTTCGCTGCCCCTCGACCCGAAACCGCCCAAGCCCAAAAGCGGTGCAGGCAAAATAGCTTACCGCCCTCCCGCTGACCCTTCGCTAACGTCATCCTACCGCATCACCCCTCGCTAACGTCACCCACCATGTCACCATCCATACTGCCATGTCACCTACCACGTCATCTGTCTCGTACTCCCCCTAATGTCATGTTGACGTCATCCGTCCTTGAAACCAAAATTTCCTGCCAAAAATTCTTTTTGTCAAATAAAGGAAAAAAAGGTCATTTTGTTATGTTTTTCCATTCAGCGCCCCCACGCGCTCCAGGCATAAAAGGGACCAAGGTCGCATTTTCAGGTTTTTGACCGCCTCCGACCAGTAAGGCTCCAGTGACGAGCTCGGCCTCAACAAACCCGCCATTTTATAGTTTTCTTACTCTTTGATACAATTGAAAGCAAATAGAGGAAAGGCGGTGCAGACACGTTAGCAGTTCCGTTTTTTACCAGAAAGGCAGTGAGTGGGAGCCAGATCAGCGATAAAGAGTATCAGAGGAGCATTAAAAGGATCTAAACAAGTCAAAGAGTATCAGATCAAGCTTTAAAGAGTATCAGTGCAGAATTAAAGGCAAATCAAGTCAGAATTAATGAATATCAGAGCCGACAAAGAAAAGCATATCAGAAGTTAAGAGCAGTTAAGACAAATAGTCGGCACAGAGCTACCAAAGGACACTTGCAAGCCGAACCCTAAAGAGCCAGCCTCTAGCACAGCATAAGTTAGTTGTTTCTACTTTGCTTGTAAATTACTTTAGGTTAAACTTAGATATTATCTCAGAGCTTTTATGAGATACCTATTGTACATATTTTGTTATATAAATACCCCCTTCATCAGAGTTTTGAAGAGGTTGGGTCTATGTAGATTTCTTAGACTTTGTTGTAATACTGAACTTTGGAATAAAAAGTTGTTGGAAACATCTGTTGTCTAGCCTACTGGATGAAGAATTGATGCAGAGGACTTGTCACAGAATTATTGAATCAAACTATGGATCAATAAGTACCCTTATATCTTGTGTTTTTACAGTTTTCATGTTTACTATATCATATGTGTTTCATGATCTGAATAATGAAGAGAAAGATTAATTCAGAATTTGCTTAACTGCACTCTATTTTCAGTCTTTATTATTCTCTATGTTTTCTTCAGAATTAGTACAAACAGTGAATTCTTGATTGCTCCTGTTTCCCCTAGTTCTTTCATGTTGATTATTTGCTAAGGAATCCTTAACTGCTCCTTAACAGTAATCATCCATTTTCCCTCTGTCAATATGTTGAAGGATTCTTAACTGCCCTTCATCCATTTGAGTCCATTCCATCTGATTCTAGCCTTTAAATTGTTCCATGTTTGACCACCTTGCTCTGTGATGCCATCCTCTGTTAGAAACCGAATCCAGGAAGCCTGTTTCTTTTGACTCCATCATGCCCAATGGACTGAACTCTTCAGTTTTACCTCACTGTTCTATTGAATCTCACCACCCAAACTCAAAACAAAACCCTTGTACTTCATAACTAGCCTAACACCTTTAAAAAACAAAGCTAAATCATAAAAAGAGAGCCCTCTCTGGATGCAAATTAGCTAGGATATGTATCTAAAATATTGGTCTATGGTTACCTCGGCCGTATTCCCTTTCTTACAACTTTTGGGAACAACCTGAGTGATAACACTGGTTGCCATAATTTTGCTTTCCATTTTTCTTGCTAACTTGAATGCCTTCTCTAATGAATCAGGTTCCCAAAGGCGAACATCATGTTGGATATTATCCTTTAAAGTCCCTATGAACACATCAATCCTATGCTCCTCTGGAATATTTTTTACCCTTATGTTCAATTTTTGGAACTCCTCAATGTGCTCCATTATTGAACCCTTTTGTTTAAGACTTATCAATTGGCTAAAAAAAGTGTTTCTTTTTGTATCCTCACAATGTGCTGTCAATTCTTCCATAAAAATTGCCCAAGTGATAATTTTTTTATGAGAGCAAAGCCATTGATACCATACAAACTAATTTGGTTCCAAATATAAAGTTGCAATATGTACCTTTTGTGTGTTTTGCACATTATTGAGATCGAAAAATTGCTCCATCTGTAATATCCATGTTGTGGGATCCTTGCCATCAAAATTCCTCATATCAATTTTTGGAATATGGTGGGTCTTCGATCCCACATTAGAGTCTACGAAATCGTGATTAACATTTCTTTTGTTCACATCATGAGTTTGTTTTACTACCCTTTCACTATTAGTAAGTATTTCTTGTAGAAAATTTGTCAAATATGTCTTCAAATCTATCTTCAAATCGTCAATCTTAGCTTCCACGCCCTTTATCTTAGATTCCACGCCATTTATCTTAGCTTTTGTTAGCTTTTGTGAAAGTGAAATTTGTTGCACTTGGTCTTGCAATTTTGATATATCATGTAGCATTTCTTCCTCTTCTCTTCTTCATGAGTCATGCTAGAGCTTTCAGGTTGCTTACTAGGTGTTTGCATTTTCTTTCCTCAGCGCATTAGTTACCAATAATAATGCTCTACTATGCCCTTTGAATTCCTTCAAAATAATTTTTCAAACCAAGCTTAAGAAAAAAAATTAAAAAATATACACACCTTTTTTCACTTTGTAGGAGCTCGATATTGTCTCTGATGTATCTCTGTAATTTTGAATCATCCAGTTCTAAAATTTCGATCTATAGTAGCCCTATGTGTCCTCTTTCCAATGCCACCAGTCTGATCCCAATTGGATTCTCCAAGGAAGAGTTATGTCAAATCTCCCACAGTGACCTGATTATAGACTAGTTCAGTAGAGCGAACTTGTACGACATGCCATGTGTTCCTGTTTCGACCTTTGGCTCTGAAAAATATACAAAAGAAACTACAATCCATCCTCTTTCTACACCTTCTTACGAAATTTCAATCCGATACTCAGAGAGAAAGTTATGATGATTTTCCTCAGGTCACCTATTTGGAATGTAATTCAGGAGTCTGCAGAAAGACCAACTTCCTCAGATCATATCTCTGCAAATATAGTGTGAAAATATCTTAAATTTGAACCCGAGGTTCAGCACGATTTCATCTCAAATGGGTTTTTTTTCACTTCTGAAACGTCGCAGAAAAAAATGTAGCAAAAATGCCACAATGACCTATTTGGAGAAGCGAAACCCTAGAATCCAAAGCTCTGATACCAAATGTTATGAAACCAACTCACAAAAAGATGGAAAAGATAGATCAACGCCTTAGAATTCAGCCTCTTCGAGGGGGCAACCTCCTTTACATTACACAAATGAATGATTCTTTTATGATTCAAATGACAAAACCTCCTTTCTATATATAGGAGTCTAAGGAGTCACAATATAACCCAGCTGACCTAACAATAATAATATAAAGGCACAAAAATAAAAATAGAGGGATTCTATGGGGCACAGTAATAACAATATGGGGATAATAGGGGCACAACAATATTAATAAGGGATACAACTACAATAGTAATGGGGTAATAACTAGTATTATAGGGACCTAACAGAGTGAATTGATGTTAATAGGAGAAAGTGTAAAAATGGAAAATACATGAATCATCATGTTTTTTAGTTCGAGGCCTATAGAAGATGCACTATGGATGCTATGTTTTCCTGATGCAATATGCTTTTCTAGAATTAATAGAGTTCAATTTACCAACAACAACAAAAACCAGCTATAGTAAAAACCAAAAATGAATATGCATATTTGGGTATTTTTAATCAAAAACATTATAAAACATTAATAATCCTACTTTTACTCTTCTCTCTATAATCATTGTTGATGTTACAACCTAGTGTAAAGAAAACATAGAAAAAATATTTCATTCTCACTCTGATTGATAAATAAAATATTTTGATGTTCATTCAATACAACATAGAAATAAATAATAATTAAAAGAAATAAATAAATAAATAAACCTTATATTTTCACTTTTGAATGTGATGAAGAAATAGAACTCTTATACCTTTTACAAAAATTTCGATATAGGACTTGAGTAGACTTTTTTATTATTCATACTAACTAATATATATATATACAGAGAGAGAGAGAGAGAGAGAGAGAGCAAAATATTTTAACACCCAAATAAATGAAGTAATTGAAAGTAAAAGAATTCAATTACTTCTTAAAAAGAATAATAAGAAGGGGAATTGAATATGCAATGTTAAATAATATTTATGTGTGTATTTTTTAAGTTAACTTTTTCATTACCTCAAAATTTCCTATTACATCATTCCAAACATCTCAAATGAGCACAGTTAATGCTATTATAGGTCTCAACCTTCCATGAGGGAAACCATGTGTTGACTGATAATTTGATAATGTAAGTCACCATAAAAATTCTACTCTAATGATCAACTAGACCTATATCAAAGTAAAGAATCTAGTGCAATGATCAACTAGAGCTTAGAGAGACTATGTAACATGAAGAAACAAAAAATCAATGCAATTCGTGGTAAGTGTTCAAGAATTTGATGAGGTCACTCGAGCAAGATCTTATGCACTCATATCGAGAGGAGCACAAACTTTGAGTTGGCATTGAATATGGATTTCCACACGAGTCATTTGAACATCTAAGTTAGCCAAACAAGAGTGTTGATGAATTTGCACCCTCTCTATCTCATTCAAGGAAGAAACGATATCATTATGATCTTTGTGTTTCTTTTTCAGGACTCTTCCCAAAAGAGCTTTCAAGTGCTAATGGACGGTCATAGAATTTGGATATTGATTCAATGTTTCCCTAGTATGACTAGGGTTAGGAAGCTAATTAGCTACTTCCTCCATGATCTCAGAGTCATAGTATTCCTAACTGTCATTAGTGGTGTGGGTTTTGAGCTAGCAATTTTCTTCACAAATGTTTGAAGAGGTGGTAAAGTGAAAAATGGTTGTGGCTTCCTCAACCTAGGTTTAGGCATGTAGCTAGCCTTGCTAGCTTGTACCCCTAGCACCCCCATAGGTGCACATGTTTTGATGTGGAATTATACCCCAATAGGAAAATAATGGAGCTAGAATCTTGACCCACACTAGACTTGGGTGAATAAGAAAGATTTTAAATAGATCAAAATTGAAAACAAGCCCAAAGGAACAAAGGATTTGAGGTGACCCAAGCCTAGAGGAAAAAATAGTCCCATACCCTTGATACACATATAACCACGTCTAGAGAGAGCCCCCCTCATGCAAGAAGACACCAGAGAACTAGTCCCAATGCACCCCATAAAGAATTAGATGGAAATATTCATACCTAAACCACAAAATTCAAAATCTAACAACAAATAGTAGGAAAGGAAGGATTAGACTAAAATGTGTTACTAATATCCCTTTTTACTGTAGTTAGCACAATCATAGACATTAAATATATGGTGGCATTGCCAACAGTAATTATCCTTAACTCCAATACAACTTGCAATGTTTCTTAGCATGAAAGCTTAGCATAACCTAGTTTTGATGATGGTTGTGCATCCACCTTCTCACTTAAGCTACTATTCCTTTGGGACTTTGGGAAGAAATTAATTGCATTAATGCCTATGTCCCTGATACTCCAAAAGTACAGGTAGGTGACTCAAACTCAAGAAAAATCCCAAGGTCATACCATCATCCATATTTCCTCTAAGCACTAGTCCAATACTAACGAGTTTTCAAAGCAATAATCCTCCAAGTAGCAAGAAGGGCAGCCAAGCCCATCATAAATTCCAAATATTAGTTTCTCGGTGCATGGGACAAACTGATGGAGGGAGACTATTGATCGTATGGAATAAGGAGTTAAGTTTACATGCTCTGCATGGGGGAAAGCCACACCACCACCTTTATTAAATGTTGTAGGAGGAAGTAGGGTGGTGGGTACCCCCTTCCCCCTCCCCCAACCTTTATTACCACATGGTTCATCACCCAATCGAGAGAATATTTATGTATACTAAAAAAGATATTAACTACAAAACAAGATTTTTAGTTGATTTTGTGTAACATTTAATAGGGATTTGTTGAAATTGTAAATCTACATTAAACAAATGAAGTGCCCAAAGGGATTTTCAATGAGTTGAATAGATTTCTGCATTCAAAAATGCAATTTAAACAATGAAAAATTGCACATGGTGTTTGTGGGTGTAGAGAGAAAAAGAGAAAAAACCAATATAGATCCATCATAATCATGAAAATATCTAGTATAAAAAATGATCATATTTTTGAGGTATAAACTTGTTTTCAAATTTTGCATTCTAAAAAAAATTATATCTCATACACACTAAATCCATTATTAAAATGATTATATCTCATACACACTAAATCCATTATTAAAATGAATTTATACTAGATTAATATTAACAAATGTAATGATATTAATCCTGACTTGAATTCTACATAGGGAAGAAGAGAAATTATCTTCACGAAAGGGTCCCTGTGATAGGGACTTCGAATACTTTTTTTCCTTTTAGGTTAGTGGAACAGGTTTGACTCCAGTTGGGTTTTGATTTTTTTTTTCCTGTCCAGATATGTTCCTTTTTAGGCCAGATGGGACAAATTAGATTCCATTTGGATCGATTCTCTCGGCAAAAATTTAGGTGTTTGGCTCCAGTTAGTTCGCTTTTTTTCGGTCAAACTAGGTATTATTCGAGTTAGCTGGACCAAACTAGATTCCATTTGCATCGTATTTTTCGGCTCAAACTAATGTCTTTTCAATATTGATAACGTCCAAGAACTACAGAACTCATAGAGACGTTTTCAGTATTAATATGCAGTCGTTATCATTATTGACAATGTAAACCAACCACGACTTATGACTCCATTTGGATTCCTTTTCATGTTAGGTTTTTGGTGCTGTTATAAACCTAATTTGTTTTATCCGTTGCAAATGCTTCTGTCTTCCTTTCGTTTGGTCTTCTACTACTTCTCTCTGCCTTTCGTTTGGTCTTCTACTACTCTCTACCTTTCGTTCCTTGATTTTGTATTCTCTTCATTTCATACATTTTTTATATCATTTTCAATGCACGATCCGGTCGTTTTCAGTCCTCGGGAGTTCCGTGTCATTTACAATTCGTAAGTGAAATTTACAGACTATGCCAAATACTTCACAATCGTGAGATGAGATTGGCTGTATTAAAGTCAATTACCTTAAGAGGATGATGCAGCAAGGTGCTGACCCATTATACACGGCCTGGACGCAAAGTGGCGTGCGTCTGGTCGTCCGCTACTTATCTCCCCGCAGGATGGAGTAGAAGCTGTCGCTGACGTATCCTTGAAGCGATCGACAGTGGAAATGGAAATGAGGCTATTGAATTTGGACCGCGAAAATTTCGACAAATCAACCAAAGACATTCCTAAAACTTGCAGCTGCTACATTTCCGTGTTTTCCAAATTTTGTAAAGTCCAGTGACCTATTATCTTTCAAAGAATTTCAGGCTCTGTTCGTGTTCAATGCACATCGTTAATAAGATAGTTACACAACCTATATAGTTACGCAATCTTTATTGTTAATTGCATATATTTTTTAAAAGGCTTTGTCTAATTTATAAATAAAATCGTTTTTTTAAGCAATTTATTAAAATTGGGCAATATAATTTCAAGAATTTTTTTTGTTGGCTTTGCTTAATTTATAAATGAATTTTTTTTAAATAATTTATTAAAATTGGGCAATATAATTTCAAGATCTTATGTTGAAATAATTTTTTTCAAAGCAATCCATTAAAATCTGGCAATATAATTTCAAGATCTTTTGTTATTCAAAATACATTTTTAAATGCATAAATAGATTCAGTTTTGTTACTCAAAATAAATTTTTAAATACATAAATTGATTCAGCACCTTGAAAAACTATTTAGACACACTGTGATGCCCCTCTTGAGGTGTTAATATTGCTAAATTAGTAAGTTTAGCTGTGAGAAAAACTCTGTTGATGAAATATAAAAACTCTGTTGATTAGTATTGTTAACTATTATGTTAATTAATTGTGTTATCATTATTCAATTTGGGTACATGATTAATTGTGGCCAATCACTGTGGAGGTGGTTAAATAAAAACCCTAACTACCTTCAGGAGGCAGTTGAGACCCCAGAAGGAAAAGGGGGAAAATGCCAAGTCTGGTTAGGATCAGATGGCAGAAAGGTTGGAAAGAAAAGAAAATGCTATGTCCGGTAGTGACCGGATGGCATGTTTGTGAGGAAGAGAATTTCTGTACTCGCTACGTCTGGTTAGGATCAGATAGCGAGATCTGGCATAGCCAGTGAAATTGCAGACGAGAGGATCTGCAGATGTGCTTGGGGGTGGAAGATCGAGGAGGATCTTCCTACGGTCGGGTGGTTGACAAACATTACGCACAGGTTTGCTGTTAAACAGGTATGGCTTACTGAGCATACTAACTATGAATTTGCCTTATGGTTCTGTGATGTGCACATAGAATAGTGAAGAGTAATCTATTCGTTTTCTTAGCAGAGAAAAAAAAACTATTCTTTATGTATTCGGCAGAGACCGAATCTATATCTACATTTAGAAATGCAAGTATTGAGCGCATAAGGAACTGAAAACTCTGTAATACAGGCAGCAAAATAAATATCAAACAGAAGGGAAACGGTTAACCCTACTCTGTACTCTCATGCAGATAACATTTAGAGAAAATCGAACCATAAGTAGAATAGATGGCTTTCTATACTGCATCATAATAGCATTAAACAATGGAAAGTCAAACCATTAATCGAAATAAATAACAGGCCGAACATTCGTCGGCGAACTATAATACAAGCTCTGGTATGACAATAATATCCCTGCTATTATATAAGGAAAACAGTTGATTAAAAAATATACAAGCGGAATATAGATATGTTTACAGACTGAGATATTTCTGTACTGTGAAATAAATGAAAAGAAACCTCAACATTTTTGCATGCACACGGTATTTGCTAGAGTTCTGGCTCTAAAGGGGCGCCGCCGCTGGGCGTAAGCGTATGCTTAGCCGGCAGGGGCTCCATTGCCAAATAAAAACCAAGATAAGGCCACCATAGAACAATCATTATACCTGTAAAGAAATCGAAAGGAGACTCATATGTAATTTGAGTTCATATTAAAGCTGTGCTGTAGGCGAGATTACCTTGAAAACATTTTTAATGCAGAACCCGAGCCATACCCAGATACCATTAACACAAAATAAGTTCGAACCAAACTGTAAAGGGATAATATTATAAATACTGTAACAACATTGTTCAGAAACATTGTCTGTGAATCGTGCATAACCAAGAAATCAAAAATACATTTATACAACTTAAGCCAGCGAACAGCGCTTGGCGGGGTTCCAACTGAGCTTGGAAACAAAACAAGAACTGACTACAAATAACCACACGAATTTAGAAACGACACATATAACATCGCAGCAAGGAAACCCTGGATGTAAGGCGGAGGGACCGATTGCTAGAGCAAAAACCCTCGGCATCCCTGTTCAGGTGAACAGTGGCTCAGACGATTACCCTGTAAAGGAAAAATAATAAAAACACAGGTCATATGGTAACCACCCAGCTCTTACCTGTAGTGGGACGGCGGAGGAAGGAACCAGACTTCCACAATGCCGGTTGGTCGCTGAAACCTCCTCCTGGGCACGATAACATAATGGGTTTAGAACCTTGCTCGATAATGCTGAGAGCCAAACACCAACAACTTAACTGAGACAGTATTTAAAATCTGGAGGCACGGGGTTGCCATTGGTAAACGAAAGCGATAAGGATAGTAATAAATGAAAAACGCTTATACCTGAGACTGGAGGAATGGCAGCGGCATACCATTGTGCGCTGAGCACTGAGAATGAATCCCCGGGAATGCTCGAGAACCTCAGCACTCCGGGCGGCACACAGTAGCTCAACATGAAACAATAACAAGCCAGTATGAAAATGCTCTTAAATATTTCAACGCAAACCCTGCCTCGTGGCTTAACCTCATCCCTTGATCGAACAGAACCTTTATCCATCGTTCGATCAGTGAAGAGGAACCGGGAAAAGATCTGAGCGCGAAATGGCAAAGCTCGAGGAATCCGTCCTCACGGCACATGGAACTTTGAGCATGCCACAGCACATGGCACCTCGAAGGATGACCGCTTATCAAGCCAGGTGGACGACCCACAGCGAGAGAGCGCCGGGATCGGGCAGAGCAACACCACATCAGCGCCTCGGAGATGCAACTCAGTACGCTGCTTAGTAAATGCCATAAAGGATGTGTTTATGAAGGCGAACAGCACACTGTACCCGGGACAGCACACTGTACCCGGGACATGTCTTGGGATTGTATCCATACCACCGCATATAAATGTTAATGTGAATAAACATTACTAAAACCCGAATATGGAAATAATTAATCCGTGCATGAATATGAACCAAAATATAACATTTGCAATATATTAAGTGGAGATTTAGTCGGTAATGCTCATGAATAGCGAACCATTATATATATATCAGAAGTACGAGGAGGCTCCATGCAATTTATATGTATTTGCATATTGTAAGATGGTAAGAAGAATAAAAAAAATTTTACTTCTGTAATGGAGTGTGACACACGTAGATTAAACAATTTAAGATCATGTTTTTAAAAATCTCTATAGAATTTTGATAAAATTAATTTGAAAAAATAATGTAAAAAATATCATTTCATCTATAAATTAAAATATACTTTTTTAAATATTTTAAAATCCAAAAAAAATAAAATCAAAATCAAAATATACTTTTTTAAATATTTTAAAATCCAAAAAAAATAAAATCAAAATCAATTATTTGAGAATTTTCAGTCCTCTATTCTACCAACTGAGTTATCCCGTTATCCCGGCTCTTCCATGTGATCATCCTTGTACAGAGGAGGAAAATCAATTATTTATCCTAATTTATCTCCCGTTCATTCGATTTTAGGTTTAAGATACTTCCAAAGATATCTACCACCGTCGATATTTTTTGTATATGAGTCGTCAATTTTTTGGCCACCGTCGATTTTTTTGTATATGAGTAGTCAATTTTTTGGTATATGATGTGAAGGCTACAATTTTAAATTCTGGTACGAAAACTTAACTTTAAGAATTGTTTATAGAAATTATAAGCCATACCAAGTTTATTTGACAATGATAAAACACCAAAATTCGGGTGTTCGTCAACATCATGGGACCACAAATGTTTAGAGTGTTGGGATGAGGGTTGAAGAGCTTATCTGTCATACACAAGTTCGATGTTGTAACATCCCTAACTCATACACATATGTCAAAGAAAAAAAATTATAAATTAACAATGGAACATCTGGCGCCCTATTGGGCAATCTCTTATTTACCTTAAATCTGGTTTATATACATATGATCTATACATTTGGTGGATGCATTATGCATCGGATATTATAGCATATGTACTGATATTTGACTATAATACAATTCTTAATCTTAATGTTTTTTTTCTTACTGGAAAAAAATATACATATCTATGTTATTTAGGCAGTCATCAAGCGACATTGTTGATTTTATATATATATATATATTTATTGCTAGTTATTTATGTAAATTAACTTTTTATTTCTCCCATACTTTATGCGCTTTGGTTGGTTGTTAATAAAATGGCCACATTTGTAATTCTATTTTTGACTATAATACAAATCTCAATGTTTTTTTCTTATTGGAAAAAATATATACATATCTACGTTACTTCGGCAGTCATCAAGCGACATTGTTGATTATATACATATATTTATTGCTGGGCATTTATACAAATTAACATTTTATTTCTCCTCATGCTTTATGCTCTTTGGTTGTTAATGGAATGGCCACATTTGTAATTCCATGGCAATGGGACATGAATGTTTGGTTTTTTTTAATAAAGTTTGATGGTTCCAACATAATACATCATTTTTTTAAGCCAGGTTATGATATTATTTATGTATACGCCTCCTAGCCTGGGTTCATAACATTGTGCAATCGTTGGTGCTTAATGAACTTTTGAGAAGTGTTAGCTGTCACGCATGGGGACTCACCACCTCTGTAGTCGTGTCAAGTTTTGGGCTCTATTGAGGTGTCAATATATCCACAGTTTGTACCCTTTAGGGTTGCAATCTAGGGCAGAGAGGCATGGTAGTGAGTTATGGGGTAACTAACGCTCTCCCGCCGCACCATGCAGTTCTCATTCGCACCTTCACTCTTCCGAGAAGAGCTCTACAACTACTTGCCCTGCTGAGCGTGGATTATATATGTTTCTCGATCAATACCCTTCACTCAGCTAGCCAGATTCACAGGAATGAGAAATCCACCTTGCGAGAAGGTATGGTTTGTTCAGCTATGGAAACCCTCATTTAATTATCAGTTTAATGGAAAGTTTTCAGTTCGAAGAGCAATTTCATTTATGCGACTTTTCCTGGATGTTGTGTTTATCTTGTCTTATTTTCTTGTTTATTGTTTCGAGGAAGGTCGATTTCCAGTGTTACTCAATGGTTTGCCAAAGACCGTTTTTCGTATCGCCCCACAATTTCCTTTCTCAGTAGCAGATGCCGAAATAGGTAAAAAATGTAATTAAATTGTAATTATTTAGGCATGTCTGAGTTGGTTAAATTTAGGGTTTGTTAAATTTAAAAGTGTCAGTTAACTGAGTTGAGTCAATACTGAAAGGGATACACGTAAACCAACCCATTGTACAAAGCCAGCCAAGCAAGCAATCAATCAAGCCAGCCATCAATCAAGCAACCAGCCGAAAGCAGATTGCAGATTGAGTTCGAGTTAAGTAATATTTGGGAAAAGTCAAATTTACAGCAAGCAATCAAGCCAGACATCAATCAAGCACCCAGCCGAAATCAGATTGAGTTCGAGTTAAAGTAATATTTGGGAAAAGTCAAATTTAGAGTTAGAGTGTGTAGGTTGAGTTATTTTTAGCAAATCATTAATTAAAAAAGGTTTAAATACCCTCGCCCCTCTCATAGGTTTAAATACCCTCACCCATTTCATTGTCTCACCCAGTTCATTGTAATAAATAAATTTAAATTTCTATTATTCAATCGAAGAATAGTGCATTAATTATTTTGTTTCTCCTCTCTGCCTTTCCACAACAAATGGTATCATCCTTCAATTTCCTTGTCAGTCACAGATAGGGAAATAGGTAAATCTTTACCAGGACGTGCATGTATACGAAGATTTGGATCTTCTTAGCTTACGGTGAAATAGGTAAAGCTTTACCAAGCCGTGCGTGTATACGAAGGGTTGGATCTTTCTTAGCTTACGGTTTTAAGTTCTCCAGTTTGATTTTCCTTGCTTACTGTGCAGGATTTATACAAGCTTCCTCCCGGTTTCACCTCCAGCTAATAGGTACAAGTTGCAAGCTTTTACATTGGACATTTTTCTTGTCTTAAACCTTACAGTCTGTCATTACCCTAATTGTTTGCCTGGTCATTTTTTTCCATAGATGGGTTTTTCTGTCTACTAGAACAGCTAATTGTTGGACTAAAGCTTCAAGTTTCTGGATCCCTTAATCTCAGGTTCTCTAGTAACGCTTTTCTTTGTCTACAAGGTCGATTCTTTAGGATGCCACATTGTTTATAGGCTTACGCCTAAACTGGGGTTCTAAGAATTTAATAGAAATTGTGACAGCGGTTGTGTATTTTGAAAGCTTAGTCACGGCCTATCAGCCTTGTGAATTCCAAATGTTTATTTAAAACTTCCACTCAGAACCATTCAAGGATCTTTGTTCGTATATGGAAGCCCTTA
Source organism: Pinus tabuliformis (assembly GCA_031772625.1). Classification (NCBI taxonomy): domain Eukaryota; kingdom Viridiplantae; phylum Streptophyta; class Pinopsida; order Pinales; family Pinaceae; genus Pinus; species Pinus tabuliformis. The sequence goes on from CM062808.1 coordinate 667,340,938, forward strand.
TATTTATTTATTTGTGGGTTTGATACGCTAGATGGACTCAAAAAATTTAAATCATTTGAATCACTTTAAAACTTCTGATATATAATAACTTCTTGTCTTTATATGATGTTTTTTAATTCAACCTGCTAATGTTTAAAATTAGTTTGATTGTATTGACCTTGGCACTTAATTTTATATGCTCTTATCGTAAAGTAATATACTTCGAATAGATCCATATTCTTATTAAATCATGTTTCACTAAAAAAATAAAATAACATCTACCTTATAAATTTATAACAATTTTATAACAATTTATTTATAGTAAACTAACAACTCAGCTACTTGTATTCATGTGGCTATTTCTTTTTTATAAAATACAATAACTTTATATATATATATATATATATATATATATATATTATTTAACAATCTTCATTTATTGTGAGGAGAGGTGCTCTACATCGTAGTGGATTTATTGTGAGGAGAGGTGCTCTACATCGTAGTGTAATTGTAATGTAAGTAGCTTAGTGTAGGTTTAATATAAGTATTTGAACAATTTTAAATGTAAATTTAATTAAACAAAAAAAAGTTAAAAGTGATATCTAGATGAGTGCAAACATTTAAATGTTAACGTAATTAATAATAAAAAGATAAAGTAATAACAATAATAAAATTCAATTTATTATATTTTGATTTAGTTATTAACTTGTGAATAGGTTTTGTTAAAATACCATGGGCCAATACTATAGCTTATCAATACTACATGCTCAAAAACCATAACTTATTCCACAACCAAAAGATTTTATAACAATATGACAAGATTTTTAACCATGGATATTCACCCCACTATACCATGGATATTCACCCCACTATACCATGGATATTATTAACTTGTAAAAAGTAGGCTTTGTTACAATACAATAGTCCAATACAATAGGTTATCAATACCACATGCCAAAAAAAATAACCTATTTCACAATGAAAATATTCTACATCAATATGAAAATATTCTTAACCATGGATATTCACCCTCACTTTATTATAGATAGTATTAACTCATAAATAGGCTTTGTTACAATACCATGGGCCAATAACATGGCCTATCAATACCACATGCCAAAAAAACATAACTTATTTCACAATCAAAATATTTTATAACAATATGACAAGATTCTATGGATATTCACCCTCTCTTTTTCATTGATATTATGAACTTGTGAATAGGCTTTGTTACAATACCATGGGGCTTATCAATACCACATGCCAAACAGTCATAGCTTATTTCACAATAAAAATATTTTAATTCAATTTAATTTTATAACATTTTTTGAATTGAAGTTAAAAGGAAAAAGGTTATAATTACTTTTGAGATATATCTAAACCCTCTAAGGACTACTAAAACTTAAATTAAGGTTCTAATAAGATTAAAAATGAGAATACTTTTATATTTGAGCTTGTGAAATGTATAGAATATAAATAATATTATTAAAAACCAACATAGAACCATTTTAAGCCAAGGGACTAACAATAATAGAAGAAAGGTATTGCATGATTTTTTAAAAGTATTTTATTATTGTATTTTCTTTGAAATGATTGATCCAAAATATAGGCTTAATATTTTACAATCAATTGAGTTTTATTAATTTATATGCTTTCTTAAACACAATACAATGGGATCAAACTTAAGAGAGGGAAGGGAGAGGGAGAGATATAGTGACAAAGCTGGAGGGCGGGGAGAGAGAGAGAGTGTTTGTGTGATGGGGGGAGAGGGAGAGAGGAAGGTGGGAGAGAAAGGAAGGAAGAGAAAGAGGAAAGAAAAAATACATGGAGAGATAGAGGTGGAGGGAGAGGGAGTAACAAGGGAGACGTGGAGAGAGAGTGATGGAGAGAGGAGAGGAGGGGAGAGTGATAGGGAGAGAAGGGTAAGAGAGAGAGAGAGAGGGAGACACTGAGATGGAAGGGGGAGAGATAAGGGGAGACGAAGGGAGATAGTGACAGAGTTGGAGGGGGAGAGAGAGAGAGAGAGATGGGGGAAAGAGATAGAGGAATGTGGGAGAGAGGGAAAGAGAGGAAGGAAGAGAGAGATGACTCAAGAAAGAGAAGGAGAGAGATATGGAATTGGAGTGAGAGAGAGAGAGAAGGAAGAAAAAATATATAGAGGGAGAAATACGGAGAGAGATGGAGAGAGATGGAGTGACAAGGAAGCACTGGAGAGAGAGTGAGGGAGAGAGGTGAGCGGGGGCCAAGATAGAGAGAGAGGGAGAGAGAGAGGGTATGTTTGGGGGGTGACATAGAGAGAGGGGAATAAGAAAGAGACACATATACAAATATAGATATTATATAATATTATATAACTAGCCTAGATCCATCTTAACGCCAGATTTGGATGTACCATAATTCATATTATTTAGTTTTAATTTTAGATGTGCCAATACATATTTCATTATTAAACATATAAACCAAATCACTAGATTTGACATAATGTTAATATAAGAGAGTATAGATGTTATTTCTACACACTAAATTGATTTATTCAATAACTAAATTATACATATAAATATAGAAATGTTTAATTCACAATATACATAGTATGTTGTAATATTATCAATTTATTAAGAGTATATCTCAAACACACATAAACATCAGAACTAAATTTGTGAGAGAGAATCTCTCACTTTTAACTAGATCTAATAGCCTCCAAAAACACACAATATATATATATATATATATATAGGGCTTGGATTATGTATTGATAGGGCTTGGATTATGTTGACCATAACAAACTTTAACATTCTTGTATGACTCACTTTTGCATGGAAGACACTCATTGGCAAGGTCTATATTTGGTTCATGGTTACTCATTAGCAAGGCCTATATTTGGTTCATGGTTACTCATTAGCAAGGTTTATATTTGGTTCATGGTTACAATTGCATATAGCATCATCAAATTATAAAAATATATAAAACAAGTATGGATTTATAATTTTAAAATGTAATATAAAGCCATACTTTGAATAAGTACGATGAAAGTATATAAAATAAGTATGGATTTATAATTTTAAAATGTAATATAAAGCCATACTTTGAATAAGTACGATGAAGAGCATTCATGGGATGTAATTTTGGTGGTTGGGGAAAAAAATTCTATTATTTTCATGTAAGTTTAATTTGTACATAAAACATGTTAAACTAATAATAAATATATCTTTGTAATGACTTAAATAGTAAGTTCAATTTTTACCTAAAATATATTAACTCATAATAAATATATGATTATAATGAATTAGAGTTTAATTATGTATTAATTCTTAAAAAATAAAAACATATATTTTTTATATAAAATATACAAATATTTCTTTAAAAAAATTATATACTTGCACTCTCATGCTAACTAAACTAAAATGAAAAAAATAAAGTCATTAACTAAACTAAAATGAAAAAAATAAAGTCATGAACATGAACATAAACTCCTCTTGTATGTCATGGCTTCATTTTTTTATTTTAGTTTAGTCAGCATGAGAGTGTAAGTATATATTAAAAAAAAAAAATTATTATATTTTTTCAAAAAAAAATTATTTTTATATTTTATATAAAAAATATATGTTTTTTATTTTTTTTCAAATTAATATATAATTAAATTATAATTCATTATAACCATATATTTAATATAAGTTAATATATTTTATGTAACAATTAAACTTACTCTCTAAATCATTATAAAAATATATTTATTATTAATTTAACATATTTTATATACAAATTAAATTTTGATAGAAACCTTTTTCCCAATCACCAAAATTACATCCCATAAATACTCTTCATTATACTTAATGAAAATATAACTTTATATTACAATTTAAAATTATAAATTCATACTTGCTTTATATACTTTTACAGTTTGCTAATGAGTAACCATGAACCATGAACCAAATATAGACCTTGCCAATGAGTGTCTTCGATGCAAAAGTGAGTCATACAAGAATGTTAAAGTTTGTTAGGGTCAACCTAATCCAATCCTTATGAAAATTTTAAAAAAATGTGTTTTTGGAGGCTATTAGATTTAGTTAAAAGTGAGAGATTCTTTCTAACTAATTTAATTTTTATGTTGAGGTGTAGTTGAGATATACTTTTAATAAATGGATAAAACTATAACATATTATATATATTGTGAATTAAATATTTTTATATTTATGTGTAGAATTTAGTTATTGAATAAATCAATTTAGTGTGTAAAAATAGCATCTATACTCTCTTATATTAAAATTATGTCAAATCTCGTGAATTTTTTTATATGTTTTATAATCAAAGATGTATTGGCAAATCTAAAATTAAAACTAAATAATATGAATTATGGTACCTCCAAAATAAATTTTTAGCTTACCTAACAAATAGGTGATTCGAAAATAAATAAAATATATAAATATACATACTTATTAACTAAAATATATAAATATACATACTTATTATTGTGCACATAAATCCAATTGGACATTCAATATCATTTCAGCATGAAGGTTTGAGTATGCTTACGTATCATATTTGAGTTGAGTCACTAAAGGGGAACCTATTTAGGTTTGAGTATGCTTACGTATCATATTTGAGTTGAGTCACTAAAGGGGAACCTATTGAATTAATTGTTGGTGCTCCGTGAAGGGGAGGTTGTTCACCTATAAGTAGATAGATTGAATTAATTGTTGGTGCTCCGTGAAGGGGAGGTTGTTCACCTATAAGTAGATAATAACATTTGTAGGAGAGGTTAATGTGTCATTTCAACCTATATGAATGTACCATATGTTGGTTGTGGAATCAGAATGATGTTATAAGATTTAAGGCATGTATAGAATTTATTCATTGAAACCATGAAGATATCTTCTATATTTTTCTGTGTAGCTAAATTTAGAAATAAAACTTAATATTTTTTTTTTTAATTTGAATTTTTTGAAATTCATACACCTCTTGTGAATTTGATGTGTCGTGAAAAACAAATTTGTATAAAATTCTCATGGTAATAAAAAAAATATAAAACTGTTATTTCTTTTTTAACGTATTCTCTTTACACAAATAAAAGATAATATTATTTAATAGGTTAATTTTACATCTAATTAAGTGTTTGCTAAAAAAAAGTTGTTTGTTCTCAATAATGCTAATATTTAGATACTAGAAAAAAAAAGGTTTTTTCTTCTTAACCACCTGAAAGAAATTTCTAAATATTAGTATAATATTTGTTTGTTTTTCATAACTGATTTACTTTTAATATGTTTATAATCTTTTAATAATATGTTTATAATTTTTTAATAAAAATTATATTAACAATCTATATTTGCAATAGAGTTTATAGGAGCATGTATGTCTCACAACAAATCTTATTTTATTTATATTTTATGATGTTTTAATATACAAATTAATATTTTAATTATTTTTTAAATTATTAATTAATAATTAAATTATTTTTTAACATTTATTGAAGTAAAAAAATTAATATTTTATTTACTTTTTATATATATTTTTCCATAATTTTTTTGTTTGGTTTACTTAAATTATAAAACCAAATATACTAATTTGAAAAGTAAACCTTTATAAATATTCTAAAAAAAATTGTATAATTTGAAAAACAATAGTTTATATATTTTTTCCATTTTTAACTATACCATTTTTAATGTATTTTATTTTTAATCTTTTTATTATTTAAAAAAAAATATTTATAAGTTAAAATAATAATAATAATAATATAAGATTTAAAAAAGAAAATAATATAAGATATTGGATAAAAGATTTAATGGTAAATCTATAAGTACCAAGTCTACCACATTCCTTCTTTTATGGAAGAGATAAAGGAATTTCACTTATTTGAAATTAATGCTCCATAAAATTCAATAAAATAATAAAGAGTTCTTCTCATTTAAACCTTAAATTTAAGGTTTTAAGATACTTTAATAAAAGAATTTCATAACCCTTTCATTAAGATCCTATTTTGCTCAAAACAATGATTACAATCTTAAACTCTTGATTATGATTTTAAGCCCTTATTTGAGACTTAGAACCTTTTTTTGGATTATTCCTCAATCAACACAAACCATTTATGTGTGCTCTACCTACCAAAAAAAAATGAGACACTTCTTCATAAAACACCTTAAACCATTTATGTGTGCTCTACCTACCAAAAAAAAATGAGACACTTCTTCATAAAACACCTTATTTTATGCATCAAAATGAGGCAAGTCTTAATAGATGAGCGTCTTATAGAGACTGTGCATATCTTGCACTAGTTATCTCTTGGAATTGTTAATGGGTTGTTTTCATATTCAAGAGGAATTTGTTAAAAATTTGAATGAGTCATGTACTTAAAGGTCATCTTAGTAGATAATAAATAAAATGGTAAGTACCTATGTATTTTAGTTGATGGTTGTTCTTTTATATGGACTTCTACCAAAAAAAAAAAACCAACCAAAAGATGAATTAATTTTCGTGATGAGTAGTATTTTCATTGTCTAGTGAAACATGTGTGGAAAAGACATTGAAGACCATGAAGACTTGGGTTCTTATTAAGTGGGATCATTGGAATTATTACCTCTTACTTGTCTTATTATCCATATCATTATAGTTAGATAAATTTTAGAGCTCACCACTCATTTTGGATTCACCACACCATTCATATGCTAGAGCACACTTCTTTCTCACTTGAATCTTCTCATCATAGGCTTTGTACTTTTGAGTCTTTGACATATTCATTTTTAACTTTGGCATACTGGTTTTGGATATCCATGCTTTATGTGTCATCAATTAGAGTCGCGAATTCTAACAAAATGACTTCATATTGAGGTCGCGAATCTCAATATGTACACAAACTTCCAAGAATTATTCACCTTTTCCCATACCAAATAACAATATAAGCACAAGTGATGACCATACTTTTATACATTAAGGAAAAATGCTTAAACCAGTAATGCAATATCGATGTTTATGAATCCATGAGTAAAATTTTTAAACTTTGTCCTCAACTACAGACACCGCAATACCAAACAGCCCGCTAGCTCAAATTCATGAGCTCCATGAACACGTAGCTAGGTCAGGCCGCACGTCACTCGAAGTAACAAAAATAGATGTACAAGTCATCACACAAAATTCATGTGCACACATCACAGTGACATCACAGATCTTCACTACTCTCCAAGCCCAACGACTTGATCCTACATCTTTTCCACACTCTCTCTAGCCTCCTAGCAGCAATAAACGATGGGAAAACAAACAAAATAATCATCAAACTCTCTATTTCCCTCAACCTAGAAGGGGCCAAGGCCTAGGCCCTCACAGGCTCTAATACCAAGCTAAACTTTGATAATGCACACACCCTATTACATTGATAAAATAATATTACATAGATACATGAAGTGTTGTCTCAAGATAGGGAAATTCTCTTGGACACACAATCAATTGGTTGAGAGAATATCCCAACCACACACCAATCTAGGAAACAACTAGATCTAAACAAGTCGTGGAGAATAGGAACAAACTACTTTATATAGAAAGAATCACGCCTAAAACAAGTAAAAATATATACATGTAATTTATGTTGTGTTAATGGATTGTCATTATAATGTAAGATGTATATCTACATGAATAATTTTCTTCTAAAATGATAAATAAATCTAACTAAATATAAAAATAATTCTAAAATTATTTTAATTTCTATATTAATTTGTTTATGATATTCTTTAACTTAAAATATGTTAAAACAATATCTCTATATAATATCAAAATTATATGTTATATATAATATTAAATTATTAAAAAAAATAATAACATTTATTTTCTTATTTTAAATTTTATAATAGTAATTTCAACATTCACATTTATTAAATTATTATTATTATTATTAAATAAACATTTCATATACACATTTTACCATACACATTTTACACATCCACGAAATTGTAAAAAAGTGCTTTACCTCTTGAAACTTAATATCTTTCCTTATAATCTTCAAAATAACGTATGTCTTAGGGTTGTAAACATATGAAGATTATAACCTATGTTCCAAATGTTAAATCCACCTTAAGAACCAAAATGCCATGCTCAATGAAATTACCCTATTTAATGATTCCATTTTGATTCCTTCCTATATTTTAGGATTTAGACACCTTTACTACATGAAAATGGTGGCGCTCACGAACATGATAATAGTGGTATTTACAAACGTGATAAGCCATTTTTTTCCAGGGAAACCAAGGTTTTACCAGGAATGAGGATGAACCAATAAACTAAAGCCCCTCTTCCAAGAGCATCCTAGGGTCATCTATATTGTGCAATTATGGATATATGTATATAAAAACACATACATGTTCTTCGAATCCATATTTATTAAAAGCAATTCTAGAACACATAACAAAGAGGCACACTGATTACGAACCTGCATTTTCAAGGCCGTCTTCCAAGACCATTGTAGAGTCATCCATATTGTTCAATTATGGATATATGTATATAAAAACACATCTCTATTTTTCATAAAATTACAGATATTTAAAAATCGATTTTAAATACGAGCAAGATTTTTGCAAATTTATTTCAAATACCAAAATTCTAAAAACTAAAATTAGTAATAAGATTTTCTTTCTTATTACTTGTATCCTCTTACTACACTAAAACACAAAACATAATATTACAAAAATCATTAACGCACAAAACATTCTATCACAAAAATTATTAACAGTTTCTAGAATTGGTAATAACATTTTCTTTCTTATTACTTGTATCCTTAGTAATAAGATTTTTTTCTTATTACTTATATCCTCCTACTACATTAAAACACAAACATAATATCACAAAAATCATTAACACACAAAACATAATATCACAAAAATCATTAACCTGCTTTTAGGTTTTTTTAATTGTGATTATAGGTTTTGGAACATAGTATCACAGAAATCATTAACCTGCTTTTAGGTTTTTTTAATTGTGATCTTAGGTTTTGGAATCTTTTAAAATTGAATGGATATGAGCTGACTTTTCTCATATCTATAAAATATTCTAAAATCTAAAATCTGCGATCAGATTAAGATTAGGTCACGGTAACCTTGATTACGTCATGCTCAGCTCGAAACAGCGACAGCAGGTCATGCTAAGCTCCAAACACCGCTGCCATTAAAAAATACTCGAGAGACGAGGCACATGGACTAAGAACTCCGAATCCTACGAACGCACCACCAAATCTCTACCAAATACCATCCTAGAATTATCCATATTTCTCAAATGCACATTTAAAAGCCACTGAACAGCACACAAGAAGGCGGCATAGGTAAACTTGGATATCGGCACTTAGATCCAAACTCTGACCCACATATGCAGCACCAAGTGCACAATATATTTAGCCTCGAAACTTTGCCCCACATCTGCAGCACCAAGTGCACAATATATCTTTACTACTCCCATATTCATGTAGCAAGAAGGCATACCATAACTGCTTACCAGGGAAGAGCAGCAATGATAGCAAACAGTCATCCTATACCTGCTTACTAGGGAAAACCAACGGTGATAGAGAGAAATCCAACCTTAATCTGCATCTGCCGCTCTAAATCATCAGATATCGAGTCCTCACTCACTGGCAAAGTGATGAGCCTCTCTGCCACTGATATCAGAAAGAACGGAATTTCGTCTGCCAGCCTATAATCTAGTGCAAGGCTTACTGGGATTTTCAACAGGCTATAGAACATGGGTTTATTGTATATAAAAAACAAATGGTTGGAAATTGTAATGGCTCTAGCCTAATAGTTGGTTAAATTTAGAGAGTGAACTCAAGTCAAGTTATTGTTGAATTTAGTGTGTGGTTGTATGTTAAGTTGTTTTAGGTAATCTGTTAATTGGAAAAATTAAATACCTTTCATTGAATTTATTATACTAATCAAATTTTATATGATCAATAGAAAAGCTAAATCTCCTGTGATTTATGTATGTCAAACTGTGTTTCTCCTCTTTACATTTCCAACAAAATCTTGGGATCCATCCGTTTTATGCCATCCACTCTCTGTTAGCGTTAACTGATCGGTATGCCTCATACTTTTGACCAGTTCGTAAGCCGAAAGGACTGACGCGATAGCAGACGATGTTTTAGTTATTCTAGTGAATCAAGTAAAATGACAAAAGCACAAGATCCATTATAAGATTTGCAATTTTCATTATCTGTGGATTCAGATATACAAAACCTCTTAAATTGTATTTCTGAATGGATAAACTTGCATCTCCTATATAATGAGTTTGTGATTTAGGGATTCCAATCACATATATGTTGTAAAATATATTCAAACAACAATTTCTAAAAAATTTAAATTGCACTTCTCAATTGATGAAATGTATCTTCCATCTAATAACATTGCAAATTCTGGTTTCTAATACGATATATACTCGAAGAATCATAAAAGAGAGAAATAAAACCTTCTAGTTAACTCTTAGTCCACGGCGAACAAACCAAACACTCACAGTAAAAACAAGAATTCCAAAGAAAAAATATTGCCTGCCCTTGGAGGAGCAACTATATATATAATATTGCCTGCTCTTCGAGTGTATATATGTCCTTTACTTTTGGCATAAATGAGCGACTAGTACAGTTTTTACGAGATACAATGACAGGATGTTGAGTGGTATACATGGTAATATTTTTTTATTAATTCACTTCATAAATGTTAATAGATGCAAGATGAGAATTTAATTCTTGCACAAAGTTGATTTGGCTAAATTTTTAAAATAAAAAATCACAAATACTTATTTATAAAATCGAAATATAAACATTTTGCGAACGTAACTACTTATAATAATTCCAAACCTCCACACAAACATTTATAATAATCCCAACCTCCACACAAACATAAACAATGCATTATGAAAAATAAAATATTAGATGCTAATTTTTTATGATCTGAACTCATAAATTGGATCTTCTAATCTAATTTTCAACTAGATCTTCGACCCTCGAAATTAATTTTGTATCCGGGTAAAACCCAATTTACCTGTTTAGAGCATTGGTTTAATTTCTTCCTAAGAAAATGAGAAGATCTGAAAATTTCTGATAATAGCAAACAATTGGGTCATTAGATAATCTATAGACAATTCACATCGATAATGCTAGTCAAATGAATAAAACAACCGGCAGCAGCAGCCGGTCTTGGCTTTAATATTTAACCACACCAGTGGCTCAAAAAGTCATATTTTATGTGAACATTATAACAAAATAGAACTTCTGTTCTGCGTTTTCATGGTTTGCAAGATCACCAGAACTGAAGTAGCTACATTAACGACAAAATCAACTATTGAGAATTCCCTTGTGCTGATTGTTATCCTTCGTTTAAGGAATTCTATCAAAATTAATTTGATTTGTCTCTAGCTATGGCTTATACATCCGATTCAACATAAATACCGTCCAACTGGTACCTGAAAAGTGTATAAGGATTTTGTCAGACTTGAAGACATCAAAATTTGGAACTTTTACGAACAGAAAATTTTGGTGGAATGTGTAGCCTCCGCTGTGCATCACCGCGCCCCAAGCAAGCAACAGCACACGGGTAAGTAGAGGTTTGAACTGTGACCTGCAAAGCTGCACTAACTCCTTAGCAGTGGGTTCGGTGACCAACAAGCTGCACCCATGGGGCTATAACCGATTTCTTCAGTTAAATATCTGGGCAGTGCCAATTATGTGCATGACGAACTACTGAACTATAGTCTAAATTATCAGAGAATTCGTATTGGGATTGAGCAGAAGCCGGCCAGTTGCCAGATGTCTGATCAATATTTCTTCCGCGCAAGCTATATAACTCTTCATTCCCTGTTGTGGTAATTGATGGAGCTCGCTGCTGGTGATCAAGCATGTGTTGTTGCTGCTGCTGCTGTACATAATTATTGAACATAGGTGGCCTGACACTTGTGTAAGGTGATGAAACTAAAGTAGGTTTCCTTGTAACCTGCACTTGTCGATTATAATCCAATCCAGGATGGTTTTGGATGGACGTGACAGAAGGCAGATGATGGTTATAAGGTTCTGGTTGCTGCTGAGATCTGAAATTAGAAAAATACTGCTGCAGTAAACTAGGGTGAGAATTGGCCTGTTCGGTATGGAACCCTGGATTATGCATTAGTTGGGCATGGTCAAATGGATTTGAGAATTGCGATAAACATGTGAATCCTGGATTGTGCTGTAGTGGGGCATGGTTATGCGCATCTGACAAATGTGATAGGCATGCTGAGTCAGTTCGGATAAACTGCTGAGACGGATTCTGCTGTTCAAAAAAGGCGGCGCCACTCGTTCTTTCCACGCGGCCGCTCCGGCGGGTTTCAGTCGGTGCCGACAAATTATTAAAGTAAGTTGGCAGAAATATGCTGGAAGTTACGGGTGGAACTTGAACACTTAAGTCGGTAAGTGCTTCGTTTTTCGCTATGTTCACACATAGATGAACCTCATCCTGGAGATTGATTCTTTCCGGGAAATTCAACTTGGCCCTTGACCCTCGAAACTTTAAAGCAGCGTCGTCATATGCCCTGGCTGCATCTTCTGCAGTCTCAAATGTGCCCAGCCATACTCGAGCTGCCTTCTTAGGATCACGAATCTCTGCGGCCCATTTTCCCCACGGTCTTTGCCTTACCCCTCTATAACGTTTCTTTTTTGGTGGATTCTGTGGCTGTGGCAGTTCATCATCTCTCTTCCAGCTAATGCCCTCTTGTGAAGGAAAACGTTGCTGGTGCTGGTGTTGGTGTGGCATGGCTATGCTTGGTACTTCTACATAACATCAACAATGCGGTGAGACCCATTAACATATATTTATTCTAGAATCTATCTCTACATATCAAAGAGCACAATAATCATCCTAGAAAGTCGTAAGTTATGCAAATTCCCACATTTCTGTTTCCCCATTATTTTGCAAAATTGTACTTTAGAGAATTCAGCGCATGCTTGAAGAATTCGCAAGGATATAGATTTTGGATCCTTTTCGAACACAGGGGTGTCTTGAAGAAATAATCTCTGTGAACGATATCAATGAACTTAGTGTTATCAGGATTGTGGATGAAAGAACTTGTGTTTGTCATGAGTGCTCTATAGATAAGTACAGTCTCCTGAAAAGGGTTCCATCATCCATGAGGAGGTTGTAGAAGAGAGAAAACCTGACAAGGAATCCAGCATGAAAAAGGTAACAGATTTACGAATCGGTAGAAGGTCAAGTACATTGAAATTCGGAATCCTGTTATACCCATCTATCATCTTCACATTTTTTTCCCTAACGTTATTGTCATTCTTTCTGTCTAAAGCATATGCCTTTATTGAAACCGGAACCGAAAGCATATGCCTTTATTGAAACCGGAACCGAATATTGATTTATTTAAATCTGCTGTATTATTGCCCCTCTCCCATTTCTTAGATGTTTAGACTGGAAACATCTATTTTAACCTCTGGATGTATGAACCCTCTAAATGTATAGAGAAAGAAGGCATCAAAATGGTAAGGTATAAAATTTATTTCATTTTAATGGATTCAGGTTACACATTTACGCAGTCATCTCTTTCACCATAGGCTTACATTTGCTCCTACACCTCTTCTACCCTGGGGTAGCACACAATATGTTTGTACTTATTAACAATAATATATGGACAGCCAAATAGCTTTGTTTTGATCCTCTCAAAAGATGTAACCTATGCCCATTTAAATATAGCATTGATGTTTGCATAGAAACCTAGCGTTGCTTTGAGAGATAATATATGCTCATTTAAATAGGATTAATAAGATAGACACTTGCTACCTTAAAAAATGTAATTTTTTTTGTTTTGTTACTATGGTCATAGAACACGTGACTCTTCTGGTGGAATCAGTCCAAATGGATGTTCAAAAGCATAAATTTACATTGTGTCCAATAATTTCCCCCCTCTTCCAGAAATGTATTAACAGAAGACAGATCTCTTTACATGCTTAGTTTTTGGTACTTTTACAAATCTACTTTGTTTCTTTAATTGGATATTCATTTTTCTCACTTCATTATATAAACCTAATTTGTTTAATCGGTGGTAAATTTTTCGGTCATTCTTTAGAACACATAACAGACATATTCCATGGATTTCACATTTTTCCACAATATTTTCCCTTAGAATCACATTTCATTTACGATTTGTATCAAACTTACCTATGAACAAAACTGACAAAGAATATGCCAAAATCTGCACAATCGCAGACACAAGATTGAGGGTATTGTTCATTCACCTTCAGAGGATGAAACAGAAAAAGTCTGGCAAGCAATATCGTCCACCTTGAAGCAATGCGTTGCCAGTGTGGTCATCTGCAGTTCATCTCTGCGTCTCTTCTGCCCGGCTACTATTTGATCTGTTTTGTTCTCCATGGGATCAATGATAAGTTCACCGACTACGCGGAGAGAATAGAAATCATCGCCAACGGATCCTTGGAACTATCAACTCTGGCAAACAGGCTATTGAACTCGGGCCGCTCATTTTCCTCATTCGCTGTAACCTCGATCCGGGGTCAGATAAAGGAAACTCTTCTACAGAAGGTCGAGATTCATTTTCATTTCTCTCTGGGACTGTGCAGAGTCGATTACTAGAGACCCTCTAGCTTCTACCTGATACCAAATCTGCCAAGCCCCTGATTAATCTCAACCTCAGACTTACAGCGATCAAAGACTTTAGCAGGCAGCTCCAAGTCTTGCAAATGTTGGTCCAAGTCCTACATAGTGACCTCTTTCCCTTTCAGATGAAAGGTATATCAAAGTATACACCAGTTCCGAACTCGGACCCTAAATTCCGCGGTATCTAGGGTTTTCTATCATGTAATACCTGACATCTCCGGAATCTACGGTAGAGAAATATCCTACAATATTTATTTTCCAATTTCTACTCTCTACATTATACTACTGAACGGATACCCAATAAAATCCTCATCCCGGCGCGCCATTGAATCTGATCGACTGCAGCCTTGATGTCCACACAGAAACAAACACGTAGAAACCACAATTTCAACATCCATCCTCGCTGAGATAAGAAACGATGGGGACGCCAGCGCTCAAATCGACGCCACTTGAAAGTTTGGGTTTTCAATAATACACCAGTCTCGTAGATACCTCTTTTCCTCTCGCTGAGCTTACCTTTTCCGTATCATGGAATTGATTCCACTGCCAAACGGTTGTTTATATTTCAAAGCGTTGCGTGCCATTGCTTTTTTTTTCTTCCGTAGCATGGAATTGATTCCGTTGTCGAAGGGTTGTTCATATTCATATTATGAAAAGCTTGTGGTGGCCCTAGTACCATAGCACCGTTTTGTTTTTCTTCTTTTATATGATTTCAAATCCTTTTTGAATTATTGTATAATTGAAATTTATTGCCATGTTCTATTAACACATATTTAACGACTCGAGATATTTACATTTTCTACATATTTAACAAATCTAAACATTTTCCACACGTTAAAAAGATTTTGTCGAGGAGAATAGGCGTAACGAGGATAATGGTTTAATACATGGTTTTTAATTGACCTCATATGCATGGTGATTTATTAATGTGCATTGTGTTTTTATGAGTGTGCAGTAAAATTATTATTCATCGATTAATGTTATTGAAAATAGTTATTTTGTAATATTTTCCATTTTGATTTTGTGATATATTTGGTATAATTTAAATTATAATGGAATATTTAAGAATAATTTTTTTTTTTTTTATAAAATAAATATTTTTCTTTTCTTCAAATTGGAAGTGTATGCATATCATTTTAGAAGTTTTCTTTATGATTTGTTATTAAAAAACAAATTAGATATAAAACTTCAATTGTTTAAGTCTCAAAAATAAAATTTCTGAAAATCCATGATAAGAAAATGACTCAGTTTAATTGTTGGGTCTTAAGAGCCATTTATGAACAACAAAATTATAGAACTTGGAACATAAATTTAGAAAAACTAAAATTTTATAAGAAAAGCAACTAAAGTTCACATAATCTATGGCTTTAACTAGGATGGTTGTTGCTTCCTAGGGAGTAGCTAGGATCAAGGGAGATGCCCAATTGCTTCTCTATATGCTCGAGCCTTAAGTCCATCACTATCATGTACCTCTATATCTGATTCACACTTAGGAATATGTCTGACATGATCTCATTTCTATCAGCAACAACTTTTCCAAGAAAACATTTTACGTGCTAATAAATGTCCATGGTGTTAATGTATTGATTGTAGCAATCTCTATTGTGGCCTCCATCTAAAACCTAGTATGCTACCTCTACTAAAACTCAATTTTTGTGGCAATGTGTCTTTCATCAACTAATCCCTATTTTATCTTAGTGATTTTTTCTTGAACTCACTACGGGGTGAGATCCCGGTATCTAGTTGTTGAGCTCTAGACCCACACCTGTGCTCTGTATAACCTTGTTCCTAGTAATATGCAACACCTCATTTTACCCTTTCTCACTAATGGGGTATGTTGTCTGATAGCTATGAGTGCAAGTTAGAGGTACTGATCAAGTGCCACCAAGAGTAGCAAATGACTAGTGGCATTTTCTTAGAGAATTTGATAGTTCTACCACTGGAAGGGACTTTTGATGTTGATGAGCTTATGAAGACTCTACTCGACATGTTAAGTCCTACCTCCCTAAGATCCAATAGTGCCAAGACCATGGAATCATTCCAGTATATTGCAATTCCATTAAGGGGAGCGTGGGAGAAGAAATTATTTAGCAAGACCAAACTTCATAACCTCCTAAAGGATATTGAGTCCTCCACTAAAATATTTCGTAGTTGCTAACAAATAAACTAGGCTTAGCTACATGTTGAGGCATCATGAAACTATTGGCTTTTGGAGGTGGCTTAATAGGGAGGGTGGAGATACATTTTAAACATGGATATTTAAGATCGTATGGAAATTTCCACTTCAACATGACCCAATTCTCACAGAGTTTTTATAAAGATTTCCTTTCAAACAACTCTAGATTTGTAAAACCACCAAGGAGGTCAAGGGAAACAGTTGGGCTAAGGCAGCTGTGCCACCAAATCACTAAGAATAGACTTCAAAATTACCAAGCATCCTCACAAAATTTTTGACAAAGAGAATAAGTAAGTGGTCTCTACTCCTCTAGTAGCCTAGAACAAAGAGATTCCAAATGTTGGGATAATGAAATGTGACCATCCCCAAGGAGATATCCTTAAACTAAGTTGAATCCCAAACAAAATAATGATCTTTTGATCCCATGATCGTAGTGCTAATCCAAATTCCCACCCCTTGCTTCCCATTAAAGATTACACTCATGTTAAATCTCGAGGTGACAGGGTTACCATGTGGTCTTGTATGCTTCACATTCAATCCTTCCAATTTGTTTGTACCATTTTCCATCCCTTCCAATTTGTTTCTACCCTTTTCCATCCTTGTTAATGTACGCTACTCACAAGAATTAACTATCAATCACACTAAGTATAGAAACAAATTGTGGATTCCCAAATTTTACATAAATATATATAATAACTTAATAAGGTTTGTTTTCATGTCCCTGCTGCATATAAATTCATGAAATAATAATAACATGCTTCTCCTCCTCTTATATCCTTATTAACCCATCAAAAAATTAGATATTTAAAATATTAATATTAGGAAAAACATATATTAAAAAAAAAAAAAACATTAAAATAATCTAATAAAAAAAAATTAAAATATATCTATATTTACAAACGTTTACAAAATTAGCCCATTGAATAAATCAAATAAAATGTATCAAAATCATTTCCAAACGTTTACAAAATTATATTATCAAATCCCATATTATAGGATAGTTTAGACTGGAAAAGCATTATAGGATAATTTAGAATGGGAAAGCATTACAAACAAAAGAAGAAGAAAAAAATACTATACATGAATTCACGTAAATTCATGTATGATATATAATGTTAAAAATGATATTTTCTGGAAAAGTATATTAATACCAGAAGAGTTATCATGAATGTTGGATTTATGTAATAGATATGAATATTAAACTTTCACATTAAATTATTTTATATGGTTTAATTTTATTGTGATTAATGTAAATATTAAATTTTATAATAATTAAGAAAATTTAAATATAAGTATAATTATTTTTATAAATTTATTAATAATTAATTTATAAAAAAGTAAGATTTTTGTATTCAGGTTTTTGTGATCCATAATGAATTAAGCAAAGTTTTTATAGAAATTACATAATAGAAATTTTTGGCTGACCAGTTTCGAATCAACAAGTGTGGTTCATTATTAGGACTAGATGAAGAGGCAGACCATGGCAAAGGTGCCGACTCTTTTCGAATCAACAAGTGTGGTTCATCATCAGGATGAGATGAAGACGCAGACCATGGCAAGGGGTCGACCTGTTTCGAATCAACAAATGTGGTTCATCATGAGGACTAATGAAGAGGCAAACCACCATGACAAAGCTTTAAATAGAAAGCAATGTAGAGACATAATTTCAAGTAACCGCTATATTTGAACAATAATATTTAAATTATGATATTAATTTATTAATATATTAAAAACAAATATTATTAAGTAATGACTTTTCGAAAAATTATATTTAAATAATGATATTAGTTTATTAATTTATTAAAAATATCAATAGATAACATCAAATTAAATGGCTAGTTTTTGAAAATAATATTTAAATTAATTTATTAAAATCAAATATTTAAATGAAATATTAAGATATTTATAAAACAAAAAATACAATATAAATACATTTTTACACAATTGGGAAAGTAATATATATATACAAAGAAAAAAATCAATTTCCCTTATTATTATAAAATAAAAAAATTAAAAATACATTCTCTAAAATTAAGGCTAAAAAATAAAATTATATAAATATAATTTGTTATATTATTTAACAAAATGTTATCAAATATTAACATAATCCAAGAATATCATTTATGCAACAAAGCTATTCTTGGTTGTGATTTTCTCTATCTTGCTTTTTGGATTCCTTTTTCTCTATCGTGATGAATGGGTCCTTCTGGAATTTTTAATCTGTGGCGAGGGTTAACGTAGGAGATTCCTTATCCTCTTCTTTATTCATCATAGCTATGAAAGGTCTGGACCGATTGTTTTTGAATTCCTTTTCTAGGGGAACCTTTAGAGGTTACAGTGACTTGGTGTTGAGATTCCTGTAACACATCATCAGTTCGTCCATGATGTATGTCTCCTTAGTTTACCAACCCTTGAGGATGCCTTAGGTATAATAGTTTATTGTTATAAAATCTTAAATCGCTTACATATTTCACCCATCTAAATATTTACATTTTCCACATATTTAATAAATCTAAACATTTTCCACACAAAAAATTCGTTGAGAATCGGCATAATGAGGTTAAGGGTTTAATATAGGTTTGTTTAATTGACTTTATATGCATTGTGTTTTATGAGTGTGCATAATATTAGAAAACAAAATAAAAAATAAAAATTACACACAATACAAATTAATTTTATATTTTTATTGATCACAAATGTTACATATATATAAGATACAAAATATTGATTTAGATAAATCTATATTTTAAGAAAGTGGATCTATGACTAGGATATGACACAACAACAACTCATATACATGGGAAACAATCACATCTAGAATAATACCTAGGAATACTCACTAACAACGTGTAATACACATGGAACACATGACATGGAATCATTGCTTCCAACCCATTAAATTATTATTCATTAGTTATTTTGTAGTATTTTTCTTGTGATTTATTTTGTATAATTTAAAATTATAATTAAATATTTAAAATTTGTATTTTTTATAAAGTAAATATTTTGTATCTTTTTTAAATTAGAGGTATGTTTTGGTTTGTTATGAAAACTAGACTAGATATAGAACTTCAATTGTTTCAATATCTTAAAAGTAAAAATTCTAAAAAAAATTATGATAACAAAAAGATTTAGTTTAATTGTTGGGCCTCTATGGCCATTCATGAACAAAAAACTATTGAACTTAACATAAAATTAGGAAAACTAAAATTCTATTAGAGAAGAAACCAAACCTCTCAGAATATGTAGCTTGAACCATAATGAGCTTCTTGTTGCTTCTTAAGGACCAGCGAGGATCAACAAGGATTCCCATTTGCTTCTCTATATTCTCAGGTCTTAATTCCATTGCTATCACGTGCTCTACATCTGATTTAGGTTCCAGACGATGTCCTACTTACTCTCATTTCTATCAACAAGAACTCTGCCAAGAAGAAATTTAAAGTGCCAATAAATGCCCATGATGTAAATGTATTGGTTGTAGTGTCCTCTAGTGTGCCCTCCATCTAAAACCTATTAGGCTACCTCTATTAGAACCTCTATGTCTGTGAGAATGTTCCTTTCATCAACTCATTCCTATTATGTCTAAGTGATTTGTTCTTGAATAGACTAAGGGGTGAGATATCGGTATCTATTTGTCAATCTCTTGACCTACATCAACGCTAGGGAGTGACCCCATTCTTAATAATATGCAACACATCATTGTACCCTTGCTCATTTGTTAAACATATATGGTATGTGGACAACAAATAAGATACAACTTTCATTGCATTTATTATTCACAATAATGTACATTTATGCATTTCCTTGTGACCCTTGGTCTTCACATACCAAGTGGTCTCTTGGACTCTGGTGACTGTTCACATTCCAACACCAACCCTTACCAGATTGTGTGTCCAACATTCCCCCCTTAATCCAAAAGGGTATATATGAGCGAAAGAAGAGATCTCTAATACAAAAATATGGCAATGCATAACAACAATAGGTTGACTAAGCTCTTTGGAATGAAGGTATAAGGTGGGAGAAATCGAGGTCTCAACTGGTGGTGTTTTAAGAATGACCAAAAACACCGGAATGCTTAGTTTAGTTCCTGGGACTCTTCCAAATCTTATAAGAAGATGTAGTCTTCTACAAGAGGAAGTGCTCCTTAATTCTTTGAAGAGGGAGACCTTCAACCTAGAAAAGAGAGGTCTACAACCTACGGTGGTTTAAGGAATGCCACCAACCAAAGAACTCTTAGGGATATTCCTAGAACCCTTCCAAATTTGGTAAGAAGCTCACGTCTTCTGCTAGAGGAAGTGCTCCTTAATTCTTTGGAGAGGGAGACCTTCAACTCGAAAAAAGGGAGGTCTACAACCTGTGGTGGTTTAAGGAAGGCCACTAACCAAAAGCATGCTTAAGCACTTTTGTGTCTCTGCCTACAACTCTGAATCTAGGTTTGGCTATCTTTGGTTGTAGGCTTAGGAAGCAATTTTAAGTTTCAGCTCAGGATCTCTTGATGTATATTTGAAACTTATAGATTACCATCAAATCCCCCCTATCAGATAAAAGGTGAGAAGATGGAGAAAACTCAACTGCAAGAATTTTTAGTACTAATGAACAAATTTTGTGATATGAGTGATATATCTTCTTGGATGTTGAAGCCCATTGCCAAGAAGCTATCCATCCAAGATGAATCTATGTTCTTTCCAGAGGCTTGTTTTTGAAGAATCTATTTAAGTGATGAGTATGTTGACCACAATGGTTGCATGGGTGAAGATCAAAACAATGATCATTCACATGGCCAACTTGATCACAATGTGGGCATTTCACAATCTATTTTAAATGTGGAGGAGTAGAATTTGGAATAGGTGAATGTGTAATGTCGTAAAGAAACCCAACACTGCAAAATTTGATGAGCTTTTAATAATACATAGTATGAAAGGACACCTCCTTATCATATCCAATACCTATTTTTCACTTGTTGTTGACAATCTCTTCTCAAGGTCTGATGATCGACTTCGGAAGTGCTGAATTTTTGCTTCTTCCTAGACATTTTCGCTTGAAATGGGTATTCCATTCAAATCTACTCTTGCACTGGGCTCATTGATTTGAACAATTTCTAGTTGTTTATTACAGTCAACTTTGGACTAAAAAATGGGATTATTCTAAACAAAAACAAGTTCAGAATCATGAATATGTTGTTGTAGCTCCTCTTGCTATAACAGAGATTCAAGCTAGAAAAAAACAATTTCACATGTGCATTTTGCAAACAGGTTATAATGTCAAAGAGTGTGTCCTTTCTGATTTTTAGCATCCCATCAACAGTATACTAAATTAAGATATTCAACAACTCTAATGCATCATCAAGTCTAGTCATATATAGAGAGAGAGAGTTTGTTCTTTCCCTTAGTTCATAAGTTGTTGCATACAAATAATAGACTCTTGTGATGACAGGATGCATGTAAATTTGATATTACTCTAGGTTGGTAGGAGATAAGGTTCTTCCAAATTAGATTGATCTCTTTTCCAAAATTAACCAAAGGTTGGGTCTACATATATGCAAACCACAAAACATTTTCAATGTATGACCTTATTTAATCAATATTTGAAAAACTTTAACTAAGGTGTGAGTTCGAGCAATATTCCATCAACAAATATACTCAAATATACCTTTATTTGTCATCATGAGAGAAAAAATGCAACCATACCAAAAAGAAAACAATTTGTTCCAGATCTCCAAGCAACCCAATCTCAAAGGAAAGAGACTTACACAATAATTCCAAAACATTGCAATTGGCTTACAAGTTCAGTAGAAATTCACGTTGCTCAAATGGTAATTATTTCCTTCATTTTAAAAGTATATTTCCTTAGAGGTCGCTCCAACAAATATAATGATTTATTTTTAGTATAAGTGCCAACAGTCGAATGCCAAGTTTTAATAGATATTTTCTAAATGGTTTTCAAGGAACCGATAGATAAAAAAAATGTGAATTACCTTTCTCTTATCACAAAATCAGACCCCTGATAGGCTGCTGATCAGGAAAACTTTGAGTAACTATTTCAAACCAACTTTTGGCTGAGGCTTAGCCTCCTCAACCTGAGAGGGCTCTCTCACTCGGTTAAAGATTTTGATAAATATTAGATGGCTAACTCTATGAAACAAGAGAAAAACATGAATGGTTGAACATGATCAGTAAACATCCATTGGGCTATGGAGTCAAAGTGTGTTTCAGTACAACAACAAGATCAATTTCACATGGAATTCAGGGCATAGAGGGTCTTAACATAAAAGCAAAATAGAGATATAATATAGAGAACACAGCCTACAAACACATGAAGGAAGTTAGAGCATCATCAAATGAATTCTAAGTAACATGTGTCTATACCACTGCAAGTAAGTATATGAAGGAAGCCATGAGGAAAATCAAACATTGAAACCCTTTCTGAATCCTGAGTAGTGAAAGCAATCCTTGTATTAACCTGAAAACATACAGTCACATACAATAGCACAATCTGCTTGTTTCTTTGAAAATTGCCAACCCCAAGTGCATTACATCTCTTGTCATATATAGAGTTCATTACAAGCTTGGATTCCTTCCTCCAGCATGAGGGGAATTCGAATTTTCCATCAGTGACACCTATTCTAACCATAAAACAGACCTTTAAATGCATTTGACAGCTAACTAGCAGTCCTAGAGACCTAATACAACTAGAAGTGTAACTCCTTATTATAACTAAACCACCTCAACTAAACATTAAATGCATTCTTTGACAACTGCAACCTCATGAAGTCGAATTTGATGAAGCCTCCCACGTTGTCACTTGACTGTTGATGATAAACCCTAGAAATTAGGGAACATGTTTCCTTGTTTTTAGGTTTAGGATCCTTGAAAATTGGCACGTGGGACAGAGCCTTTATCTCCTCATCCATGACACATTTTTCGAAACTGAAAGAGTTTTTGTAGTCCATGATGTCTAGAACAAAAACCTCTCTTGGTTTTTTAAAACACTTCCCCAGCTGTCCAAAATTTGTCCTTGAAAAACACGTGTAAAATAGGAAAAATTCGTTTTCTGAAATTAGGGTCTGAATGAAAGCTTATTATGTCCCAACTGAAAACACTTATGAAGAAAGTGAGATAGGTTATTGTATCTGGAGAGTTGATGAAAAGAAATCTCCCTCAGAATTCCAAAATAAGTTTTCCTCTAACCAAAAACGGATCTTGAAAAAGATTGCTAAAACCAGAAGACAAAACTGCACCTACAGCAGTTTCGTAGCGCAAGTTTAACCATAAATTTCTCCCACCTCAGAACGAATTTGAAGAAACTGAAAGAGGTTTTTGTAGTTCAATATGTTAGTAAGAAAAGCCTCTTTCAGTTTTCAAAATTGAGTTTTCAGCTGCTCAGGAAACCTTCTGGAAGTTGACTAGTAAAAACAGTTTTTCTGCTGAAACAGGCTGCTTTAGGGGTTTCGTAGCACGCTACAAAAACTCCTAGTTTAGAATCCCCAATTTCGTAGTGCAGCCAGTGAAAATTCTAGGTTTTACGCTATGAAAACACCTAGAGTGAGTTTTGCACTTGACACAAGTTTGACACATGGAATTTTAGGTGATGTGGGACCAGTGATGGGCAAGAACGGAGTGTTGACCCTATTTGACCATACCAACAAGACTCTTTTCTAAATCTTAGACACTAAAGTGACCATGGAAAGACTAGACCAAGACTAACACCAATTCTTTGGAATCTTAGTGATGTCAAAACACATGGTGAGGCTTTTAGGACATGGAATGAGGATGTGAAACTTTTTTTTTTTTTGGGAAAAGAGAATGACACTTATTGAGATGAGATGACTCAAAACCTATAAGACTATGACTAGAAACAAGGCAAACTTTCCAAAGCTTAGAAACAAAAATTTTAGGGTGATAACACTTTCTTTGAAGTCTCACATACATTCTTCCTTAGAGATATACTGCTAGAGACTAGGGGTTAAATTTGACACCCGTATGCCCGTTTTTTGAGTTTTTACATGTTAAATTTCCAAATCTACACGTCATCGCTAACTAGCCAATAATATTTGAAAAAGTCATATTGACAGGTATATTGAAAATTAAAAAGTTTTATAATATATATATATATATATATACAAAATGGACAGATTGCAATGTAATGTGAAAAAAACAATGTAGGAGGAAGATGCCACACCTAGAGTGGGTAGTAGGATTATTACATCACTCTCCAACATAAAACGACTATTAGATCGATGCACACTAGAAACCCACACTGACGTTTCTGTGGATAACCCAACATACTAATTGCTTTATTAGAGGAATTGACCCTCTCTCACCAAGTAAATAGGCTCGGCATCATTTCGCAAACATTCTTGTATCCTTCATATACTATTTTTTTTAAGTTTTGGAGGCACTTCAATGAGGATCTGACGCTGAGATCTCATATGATGGAGAAGGAAGTAAACACTTATTTGGTTTTTTACATTGGCACAGCAGTAGAATCATTGAAGACTTCTTCTTCAGAGAACGTCCATAACTCCTATGGAATGAAAAAGGGAAGAAGGCTTACCATGGAACAAATGAGGGCATTGGAGAAGAGTTTCTAGTTGGGAAAGATACTGGAAGCTGGGAGGAAAGAGGAGCTAGCAGCGGCTCTGGGACTACACCCAAGGCAAATTTCCATCTGGTTCCAGAATAGAAGAGCCAAATGGAAAAGCGCATAGCTAGAGAAAGACTTTTGTGTTCTCAAACAAAACTATGGATTCCTCAAGGCTCATTATCATATTCTGCTGGAAGAGAACAAAAGACTCCAATCTGAGGTCAGAAAATTAATTCAAATTCAGCTTTCATTTTCTTCTTCTTGTGATCTTTCTTTTGAAATAGAATTTGTTATCAGAAATGGCATATAATACTTACATGACCCTTTTTCCTCCATTGGCACCCTGATTGATTAGATCTAGAGATCGAGCAACATTTTAAAGAATGTTGAGAATAAAAAAGACAAGGAAATCATTGGAGATAAACAAATTGATTTTTCTAAAAATGGTGTTTTTTCATCGTTTTAAACATTTTTTAAAATAAATCTATAAAACACTATATTTTTATATATTATATATCTTAAATTTACTCTTAATTAAAATTAATACAAAACAAAGAATAATTAGACTACGTTATATATATATATATATATATATATATATATATATATATATATATATATATATATATATATATATATATATATATATATATATATATATAGATAGATATAGGAATTATATTACACTAGAGGGTTCTATAAAGGATTTGGGTTGGGCAATAATTAAGCATAGAACCAATGCGAATAGTCACTAGTTGCTTATTTTAGTGAATACTTATATCGTATAACTAATTTTTTTTTGTCTAATTTTAGTTGCAACAATATTTACATTCACTATTTTCAAGTGAGAGTAATTATGAATATATTCTTTTTCACTTTATAATATATATTTTTGTTATTTTTAAGAAATAAAAAAAATTACAGAAGATACATATTTTCCATCTATTTTCTCACTATTTCCATTTAAGAAAAAAAAAAAAAAAATTGAATATTTCAACAACCTGGAAAAATCACAAAAAAGTTTCATCAACACGTCTCAAATGAAAGTGTAGCAATGACACTTAAGTTGATTGGTACAACAAAGCATGGAAATTTTGTAACAATTATAAATACAATTTGCAAAAATTAGATGAAACTTGTATAAATAAATATTAAAAGTCATATGATGGGCAATTTAAAAGTAAAACCGTCATAAAAAAATTCTCTGATGGGTAAAGGCACCCGTCAAATTTAACCCCTGCTAGAGATAGCGATTTCGAGGTCGATGCAAAGGATGACGAGGGGTGCTCGAGTGTGAAGGAACACATGGAAAGGAGTGAATGTTGGACCATGATTTGACTCATCAAACCCTACTAAAGGTAACTCAGGACACAATGTTCCTCGTATCATGCATTGGACTTCGATGAAGTAGCTTGAGTGGCCTCAAACGTGAGGAAATAAGTAGAAAATGCTAGTGTTATCCTTGTTTGTGGGCTTTCTCGTTGTCACAAGACAACTTCAAAATTCGTCTCTCATAACCAGCATACAAACAATACTTTAATCAACACATTGTTTTGATATTCAATATAGTCCACGACATTCAGCATTTTGTATGTCGACACAAACAACCTAACTCAGAGCAGAGATTTAACCTAAAGGAGTTGTCTTCAGTGAAATTTTTTGGAGTTTCTTGTGCTGGAATTCAGCGTTTAAATTTATGGTGAAATCTTGATTTGTGTTATTTAAACTAGTTTTTTAAGTGTATATATGGATTCAGCACCCTGAAAACCCCTAGGGCACTTCTATTTTCCTCTAGACATAAAGCTCTTGTATATTGAAGCTCCAATAGAAGCCTTTGCACTCTATCATGATTTTAATTGCTCTCTATATCTCATGCCCACAAATTCTATTGTTTTGTGTAGATTTTGTATTCTCAAAGATATGCTTATGTCAAGAGTTATGCTTTAAGGGTTACAGAAATGCTTTGGAGAACGTATCTAACAGGCTGAACAAATATGAGTTACTACACATTAACACAGAGAAACAATCGTGCAATGAACTTAGCATGAATCTTGTTGAGAGATCAATATGACAGTAGCAGAAAAGCTTCTTTCAGTAATGGAAATATTCCAGGGAAGTGGATGGAAGGGAGAAGAAGGTATGGATGCTACTATAGGACCTGAAAATGACAGGTTTGACCAGCTGGAAAATGGTAGACCAACAGAGATATAAAATTAGGTTAGGCTAGTTCATAGTTTTGATATCATGTTAAACACATATGTATTTAACATATGGAATGTCGACAGCAAATAAAATAGAATGTTAGTTGCATTTATGAATCACAATAATGTACATTTATACATTTCCTTGTGACCCTCGATTTTCACATACCAAGTGGTTTCTTGGACTCCAGTTACTGTTCACATTCCACACCAACCCTTAACGGATTAAGTGAGCATATTATATGGTAGCTAAAAGCGTAAGTTGGAGGTACTGATCAAGTGCCAACTAAAGTAGCAAGTGACTAATGGAATTTTCTTAGTGAATTTGACACTTTTAGTAGTGGTAGGAACTTTAGATGTTGATGAGCTTATGAAGACTCTACTTAATGTGTTAATTCTTACCTACCTAAGATACCAAAGTACCCAGGCCAAGGAATTTTTCCAGTAGATTTCAACTCCATCGAGGGGAGCATGGGATATAAAATTATTTAGCAACTAGGTTAGGTTGCATGTCAAGGCCTCCTAGAACCACTCTCTTTCAGAGAAAAATTTAGGGGCTAATATTATCAAGTGAGTTAATTTTCCATACTTTTTCCCAAAAACAATTCATTAATTTCTATTTTTTCTAAAAATTATTCGCCCAAATTTTATCGTATAAATTTAATTTACCTTAAAAATTGCCAAAATTTTATATAGAGACTATATAAAATTCTTAGAAATTTGAATACTTTTACAAAAACATTGCCAAACATTTCACAATTTTCATATTATGTACTAGTGATATTCCCCAATGTTTATAAACTTTAAAATCAATTTCCAGCCTTAAAATTTTCATTGTTATCTTTTGGAAGTGGCTTACTAGAAAGGGTGGAGATACAATTTAAACATAGATCTTTAATCTTTTATGGAAATTTCCACTTCTGCATGACCTAACTCTCATGGATTGGTTCTAGATATTTACTTCCAAACAACTCTAAATTTGAAAAATCACTAAAAAATATTACCCTCTTTAGAGTAATAATTGGGCCCCCAAATGTTTAAAAATAAACTTCAAAAATACCAATCGCCTTCATAGAATGTGTGATAAAGAGAATAATTAACTAGTCTCTACTCTTCTATTCTAGTAGCCTAGAACAAAGAGATTCCAAAGGTTAGGATAATGAAATTTGGCCATCCCTAAAGAGATATCCTTAAACTGAATTGAGTGCGAGTTGAAATAATGATTTTCTAATACCATTATTAAACTATGAATCATAATTGCCACCTTGTGTTTCCCATTAAAGGCTACACTCATGTCAATATCGAGGTGGCAGGTTTACCATGCAACTTAGTACACCTCGCATTCAATCCTTCCAATTAATTTGTACCATTTTCCTTCCACATTAGTGTCCACTACTCACAATATTTAATTTTCAATTGTGTCAATATAGGAACAAATCACTGATCCCTGAATTTTGCTTGGATATATATGATAACTTAATGATGTGCATTGGATGAGATATTTAAAATATTAAAATTAATTAATTAATTAACTTTATATATATAAAATTAAAAATTATAATTAAATTAGGAAAAATAAAAAAATATATTTATATAAAATTTTATCAAAATTATTTACAAACATTTACAAAATTATATTTAAAATTATAAATTATATTTAGAAGTATATCTCGTATTATAGGCTAATTAGAATTGTACAACATTACAAACTGAAAGAAAAAGGAAAAGAAATCTATTATGCATGAATTCACATATATTCAAATATATAATGATAAAAATGATATTTTTGAAAGAATATATTAATACGAGAAGAGTTATCCTAAATCAAAAATAATAAAGCATATAAACATATCAAAAATAATAAAGCATATAAACGGGGCTTTTGCTTCTTTTAAGATTAAGACATATGCATAATTTTCCATTTCGCATGGAATTTAAAGGATAAAATAGCCCTTCTTTGTATTGTTGCTAGAGAAATGACACATAAAATAGACATGAATGTTAAACTTTGACGTTAAAAGTTTTCAATGTAAATGACTTTTTTATGCTAGTTTTTTGTATTTATGTAATAGTCTTTTTTAATACATTTCTTTGGATTTATTTATATTCAATGTACATATCATTTTAAGTTAAATTGTTTCTTTTTATTACATTTTATGAGTATAATTGGCAAATTCTTCTATTTTATTTCATCGTATATAAATGTATATATTAAATTCGACAACGATATATATATTGGCTCAAGAGTATCTAATCCATGTCATAAATAAGTATAATAATTTATATAATTTTATTAATAATTAATTTATGAAGAAAAATTAAAATATTTGTAAAATAAAAAATATATTTTAAATATAATTTTTTAGATAATTAAAAAAAATGATAGAAATATATGAATTTTAAGTATGTTTCACAATAAATATATTTTAAATTCAAAAGAAATTAAAAAAAACTTTATTAATTAATTTTTATTATTATTTTAAAAATAAATAAATAAAATAAAATAAAATAAATAAAAAAAAACCTTATTTTTGTAAATATAAAAATAAAATTATTACTGAAAATTAAATAATAAATATATAAATAGCTCATGGATACATCATTGAGATCTGAAGAATATCTATTGATGCATCCCCTGATGATGGACTCACTTGGTAGTCCGAAACGTTGGGTTCACAAAACTCTATAACAGGTCATTCTTCCTCTATTAAAAATATATAAATAATTTTTTTTATAAACACTTAAATAGTATTTGAAAAATAACTCATCAAATATCAACCCAACCCAAGAATATCATTCATACAACAAAGCTATGATTATATTTACTTAACCTATAAATTGAAGCTATGATTATAAATACATAAAACATAAATAGAATTTTGTTGTAAACAATGAAAAAATTATCTCCATTATGTTTTTAGTAAAATTCGACCAAATTTTATCTAATATCGAGGTACTCTAATAGTGTCATTCACTTATAAAAGTGTAAATTTTTTCATATATATATATATATATATTATGTGAGAATAGGAACATCGAGGATGAAAACCATATATGTGAGAATAGGAACATCGAGGATGAAAACCACTTCCTCTTAAAGTGTCCCGCGTATAACCATATTAGATCTCAGTTTCACAATCTTTGTTACAATACTGACCTTCCTAGTCTTTTACAATGTCAAAATTATAGTGAGCTGGGGAGGCTTCTCTCCAAGTTTTTTGAGCATAGGAATAAAATCTTAAATCAAAATAAATAATTTGTTTCTTTAGGTCCGATAGACCATTGTTTGGTCTCAGCGGACGTTAACCATCGTCATTATCATATATAATTTTTAAACTTTTATATCACCATCAAAACAAACAACTCATTGTGTTATTCCAAAATCAATCCTTAATTAAAAAGCTTATTTTTAATAACACAAATTTATATAGCATAAACATTGTGCAGCAACAAGAGTAGCTTGTATTAAGTGTTTAAAAAAAAATCCTCTCAAGGTCGAGAGGCTCTTTTTAAATATCATAAATTTTTCCATATGATAAAATCATAAAATTATATTTTTAAAATTTAAAAATTAAAAATAAAATATATATTAAATAATCTAAAATATCACATTATTTATATTATTATGTAAATTTTTTACAAATAATATATGATACACCTACCTTCCTTGAAGGTTTAAGATTTCGACATTATTAATAACAATCTATTGTATACTTATCTTTCTTTCGCTAAAGTCACAGTTTTCATGGCATTGATTCGCTTTACCTAGGGTTGCTTACATTGGAAAATACCTCGGTTTCCTTTTATAATATTTTCCCATTTATTGATCTTATTAATTCCTATATAAAGAAAGAATCTTCATGATTGTTGTAATCATCTTTTCTGTGAAGGAATGTTTGTGTTATATTAAAAAACTATTCTTCCAAGTATTTTAAAGGATCGATTTTTATTCTATATCTATTATACGTAAATTTATTATTAAGTAAAGTTGGGCTCCAGGACGTCGTTATTCTTCCAGGTCTTCTAGAAGATATTTTTTTATTCTCATTGTTTTGTGGTAAATCCATTATTAAAGACATGAGGTTATTATATTCTCAACTTTATGATAGTAAAATAATAACAATTCCTTTAAACTTCGGAACTTTCTTGCATGGATATTAAATTTATCAAAATTTGTAAATTCACATTTCTAATAATTATTTCCTCTTTAATATATTTCACTGGTCTAACTTTTCCTTCTTATAAATTTTGATATGATATTTTTAATTATAAATATTTTTATTTTTTAAATTGAATGTTTAGTGTTTACATGTTATTAGATAGATGGTGATTAGTGTTTTACATATTTTTAGATAAATAGTGATTAGTGCTCCGTTAAAACACTTTTTAATATGAAGTTATTGGTTCAGTTATATTAGAAATGATAAAGATGTAGTCTCACCAAACTTGCAAAAAAAAATTAAAATATTTAGCAATAAAACTAGCGATAAGAGTATCAATGAGTTTAAAGTGTTATATAAGAGTTTGATATATAGATATATATATGTGTGTGAGAGAGAGAGAGAGAGTTTAAAGTGTTATATAAAAGTTTGATTTTGTTTTCTTATTGATTAAATTTTTATGATGAAAGTTATGATTAGATATTTACATTATAGTAATTATTTCAAATAAAATAAAAATATGGTTCATGAATGATACTCATTACTTTATTAAAACGTTGACTTAATATTATAGTTAGGAGGATGAAAAAAATATATACTATAAAATTGATGAAGATCACTTGGATTTTTCTGAAGGTGGAAAATTCATGAGGTAGTGGGGTAGGGAATGAGAGTCTATATTCAATCAAGACTAGGAACCTAAAAGCTAATCCTCAAAGGTATAGCTATCTACATCATTGCATAAGTGAGCTCGCTATTTATTAGACTCATCCTTATTCATCTTAAATTTTACCTTAGTTTTATGACTTTGGTAGAGAGTTGCATTATTATTTGCAATTTTAATCAATGGTATTGATTGTCTCTTCTTTAATTTTAAAGAGGGTTAGATATGGTTTTCCTTTCTCTCCCATTTTCCTTCTCATTATTTTAAAAGGCCTTAATAGTTTTGTTAAGTAGGTCGTCGGGATTGGAAACATTAAAAGTATAAATGTTCACACTTCTTACAATGTTACCCATTCACTCTTCATTGGCGATATTTCAATCTTATAAAAAAAAAAAATGTTTGGTTGAAAACCTTAGACACACCATGACATGTATGAAACTAGGCATTTAAATGTAAACAATATCCTAGCCACCTCTGCCCCACACACGCACCCCAAGTATTTTCCTTTTAGGTACTTGCAATAGATGATGGAATGAATAATTAGGATTTCATTTGAGAGGAAATTGGTTCCAAAAATGTTATTGGTAGTGGCTAATAGCCAAGGTAGAGAGGAAACTCAACACATTGTGCAACTAATGGCTATTCATAGGTGCTCAATCGGTTAATGTCAAATCTATTATAGAAGTCATCCTCATTTATTCAATGTCCCTAGCATGGATCTAAAAATAAGTCATAGAAAAAATTAGATAGTTAAGTTCTATATTCATTTGTACTAGATATGTAGGGAAAAAATGGGTGGGATTACCTTCCTAGAGGAAACTTGTTACACCAAAATCTAAAGGTGGATGGGTCCTAGAGAACATATTCATTTTTTCAAAAGTTGTCTCAACTAAGAATCATGATTAGAGATTAATAAAATGGTATGGACTTTCACCACAAAAAGTAAAATATAAATATATTACTCTTGAATCCATATGGATTAGAATTCTATATTGACATATTCAAAACACATCAAGAATATGGGAAGAAGTGTCCCCCACCCCACAATAGATTTTTTTTTTGGTATGCAGAATTGGAAAATGTAACAATTTCCAATTTGGATTCGATCCTTAGATTGGAAAAAATGATGTAGATATCATCCCACCCCAACTAATATTGTACTTGAAAAGTTGAAGCTACCATATTCTAAGACAAGTAGCTTGAGAATAATAACTATGGATATGATGCATCAATGGATTTATTTGAAAGAGATTGGATGCTGAGAGGAGAATGTATAAATATGGAATGCCATACCAAAAAGATAAGAATTTATTTCATATATTCGAATAATAAAGAAGATCATATAATTTTTTCCTTGAATCCAATAGGTAATTATGACACCATACTAGGATACAAATCTCGTTCTATGGGAGGTAATGAAAACCCACAATCATGGTACTTAAGGATACTTAATAATTTCAAATTCCCTTCCAAAAAAACATCTTCATGTGATTATTATTAAACAATAAATTGCTAAAATGGGACATTTTTCAAAAATGAAGCTATGAGGAATGAATACAGCATTTTCTTTACAAAGTTCACTCTAAGAGAAATTATCAACTTATTATGATCTATGCTTATATTATATCAGTTAGGAAAGAAACAAATTACATTATTAACTTGAACAATTCTTTGAATGAAAAACTCCATTGAATAAGCCCTCAAGAACCAATGTATGAACAAAGATACAAAAAAATATATATATATATATATCTCTTTGACCATAGTGTAGGGAATTTCACTAGTTCAAAATTCTAATCTCTTTGAAGATAACAATACCATGCCTTTGAAATGTGATATCCAAAGATAAAACATGCTATCGTATTTTTTTCAATATAAAAAAGATGCATCTCAAAAAACTCTATTAAAGAAAAAATTAATAAATAATTTCCATCAAATTATTCTTATAAATAATCCCAATGATCCCCCTGATAATAAGGTAATGGGACTTTTATATCTCTCCCCTACACACCATCTATTTTAAGTCTATTCTAGATAATGATATAATTAAATCTTGTGAAATTATGACATTAAAATTCATTTTAATATTAGCTTATGAAAATGAGGCTTCTCACGTCCAAAATCGAAACTCTCTCCTTATAATTCAATGGATGGAAAATTCAATTGGGATCACTTCACATTACATCATTTTTTCATGATATCCTACATCTAAAATTAACCTTCCCTCACATTTCTTTTATGCATGTTTATATGGATAGGGATTATGAGATAAATAAGCTAGCTAAAGGAGTTACATTACAAATTAAGATTTCATTAGCACTTTTTTCTTTAATATCTTCATGCACCTTTAGTCCTAATTTTCCTTATAATACTATATTTTTGGGAACAATGTTTCACTACGGATGATTGAATATATGTCGTTAAAAAGACTAACTGGGACTGTACTTTTTTTAAATTTTGATTAAAAAATATACTTAATGTTTGATGGGTAGAAATTTTAGTCTTGTATTTATTTGTGAGAGAAAAAATTAGTTGCTTTTAAATGGTAGTTATTTGATTAAGCCACATGCTTGTAAAGAAAGATATAAATGTTTTTCAACCTATAATATTATAATATACCACTTAAAATTATAAAATTACAAAATTTTATATATACATATATAATTGAAATATTATAATAAAAATTTTATATATACATATATATAATTGAAATATTATAATAAAAATTCGTTTAGGCCATGTAAATTTTGAAAAATAAAATGTATATGTTTTAATTTTAAGATCATAATCCATGTTCGTCATATTCAAACATGTGTTTAGGTTAATTTAACATTTGAATATACTTTTGAAAGAGGAATTCTATGATATTCACAAAGAGAGGATAGAAATAATTTGCCCATGTTCTTTTTTTATATACCATAATTTTATTTTATTTAACATTTTTTTAATTATAAAGTTTTTCATATATATATAAATTAAAAAAATGTTATATGAAATAATAATATTGATTATTATACAATTTAAATATAATTAATAAATTAAAAATAAATATTATAAGAAAAATTTAAATATTATACTAAAATTATATTTTATTATAATAAATAAAAAAATTCTCAATTTTATTATGTTTTGTAAAAAGACTTTAGCTTATTAAAATTTAATATATAAACATAATTTATTTTAATTTTATATATATATATATATATATATATAACCTTCTTATTATAATAATAATTAATTTATAATATTATTTACCAATATAGTTTAAATTAATTTGATGTATGAATATAATATTGGTGCACAATAACCGATTCAAAACCAAAGAGGAAAACCTCACCATATTGAAAGAGTGTCAACAAATTTAATGGCAGTTCTAATTATAATCATGATATGTCGTTGACGATCATAAAAAGTTTTATATATAATATAAATATTAAAATATTAAAAAGACAACAAATATCATAATAAGGATAGGTGATAATAGTAATAACTTATAATATTAAAATAAAGAAAGCGATATACTCAAAGTGAATTATTGCCTTATCTTATATTATTAAATTTAGAAAATAAATATTATTTTATATAAAATATATAATTAAATATTAGAATCTAAATTTATATTTTTTATTCTATTTTATATGATATGTAATGGTAATTTTTTTATCTTATTTAGAATTCCTTTATTATTATAAAAATCCATTTCTTTCCTTTAGTAATTATAAGGAAAATATTTCTTTAGTTTGCAAAAAAAAATCCCTCGCCTAGAATGATTGTGGGATATAGCATGTTATCACTTATTTACTATTGAATCCTAGTATAATATTTTTCCCTAAATATTACAATATTTACATCATCATATCATGTCCTATACACTCTATCACACATAATCAAATGTCATACAACACATTTTGACTATGTGGAGTAAGAAATCTCACAGGTATGATTGCTTTCCTACAACTACCAATAACCATTGTCATCACTTATTTAGACATAGGCTCTATATTTCCCATTAAATAGATGAAAAGTGTGCCCCCTCATTGTCATTCCTAGCACAAGTATGACAATATTATATGATCAATAAAAGAATGGATTTCAATGCTAACAAATTTACAACCAAACTTTAGAGGAAACGCTACTAATGCTACTCAAAAAAATTAAGTAAATGAGATTACAATCACCTAATCAATGGGGCAGTGTGGAGATATGATCTTTCTAAAAACCAATCTCTTTTGAAAATATTCAACAAAGGGAGTGGTATAAAAACTAAATGGAACCCACGAAAGGAGGATTTTTCAATTTATAACTTTAGAAAGCTTAAATTTGTATCATGCCTAGTACTATTTTCCAATGATCAAGGATAGCAGGAAATTGTTGGAATCACATTCTCCATTTCTCTTCTTCTTTGATATCATAAACCTTTGAACTACCCTTCTATTGATGAATGATTGTATGTAAGATGAAAATAAATATTAGGAAAACATACTTATTGATTCAATGTTATATACACAAATGATTTTGATGTAAACATAACTGCAATCGAAGAATAACATACACATCACTAAATTCAACATAAGTGGAAATAATCCATGACACATATCTTTCTAGAACTAAATGCCAACTAGATATAGACAAAGAACATTCAACCAAATCATAGGCTCATTTCTACATGTAATTTTTCTATAACAATGCCAGGATTGAGCTAAGAATATGAGTCCACAACAATGAATTGGCCTATGCCTGACTTTACTCCCCTCACATAGCATAGTCTTCCCAAATTTCACAAGTTATATCCCTTACAATAATTACATTCCACTAACTCTATTTTCCCTTCATCCTGAAAAACCGAAAGAATGTGATCCTCTTCTCTACCACGCGATCCCTTAGGTTACTCCACTTCCATCTAGGTCTCCGAGATAGGTTAGAAATTATATCTCTTTGCTTGGGACTCTACGAATTCTTAGTTATGATGGAGTTTAATCACTAGCCATAATTCCTCATACTCATGTCATAAGTATCACATAATGATCCAAAAAATCCCACTGCTACTATTATAGGTCAAAGTGTGGCTTGGGGTCTCCCCACAACCTCAGGGAATAATGAATAATGAAATCCCCCACGTCAACCAAAAGTTAAGCATTAGATTATCATGTCCCCATCTCAGCATTTTCAAGAGAAAATACTTAAGAAAATATGATATAAAAGATTCCTATTAAAAATAAAATATTACTGGATATTTTAGCCCCATTAATCCCTGAGACACATTTCATTCTTCTCACTATATACTTTAGCCCCATTAATCCCTGAGACACATTTCATTCTTCTCACTATATACTTTAGCCCCATTAATCCCTGAGACACCTTTCATTCTTTTCTCATGGAATGATAGTCCCCTATGTTTTTTCAATCTTCATAAATAGTTGGTGATGTATTTTAATTATTAAAATTCATTGTGTGATGTTTACATATTACATCAATTGATCATCATCCATTCATTGTAATAACAAATATGCATCACTAATTTGGGAATTGAAAACTAAAGTGTTATAGATGTTACAATTCCCATCCATTGATTTGATGATGCTATTCTTATTATTACATAAGAAAATAGAAACATACACTATCATATCCATTATCCCATCAACTTTCATCCCCAATACCAATGTCTTCAATACAATTACCCTCCCCAATTCCTACTAATGCTTTGCTTCATTTTGAAGGATTGTCAACGATAAGGAAAAAGAAAGGAGAGTAGAAAGTTCTAGATGACATAGATATTAGTGGGGAATCTTCCCCAATGAATTCTATAGATGTTGTTGGTAAGTTCTTGAATAAAAATACAAAGAATATTTCTATATTAATATTGTATACTGCATAGAATATCAATGATATTAGTTTGGATAGAAATTAATCTTTGTTAGTCTATATTTTTATAATTAAAATAAAGAGAAACATCATAGAAGATAGAGTATCGAAAATCAAATTTAAGACTTTTAAGAATCATAAATATATAAATATATAATCTTATTGTTAGTATTCAAGAAAATAGACAAATATATATATAAACCCTTCCCAATATAAAAAATATTTTAAAAAACAAAATTATGTGCTTAAGAGTAACATACTATCCACGGTAGAACAAAACCACATACTTAAAAAATATTTAATAACATATTTAAAAAATTAATTATATTTACAAACATGCATATAAAATAATCATTAAATTTATTGTGTTATAATTATCTTAAATTAAAATATCAAAACAAATTAATATTTGTTTATAGTAATATGTCTTTTGTATCTATGGATTTCTATTGCCAATTCTTTAAAAGACAGGAAAAAACGAGGTAAGAATTCTCTTGAGAATATGTTAGGGCCATTTCAATGATGATAGAATGCAATGTGACTTTAACATCACTATGGAAATTTAGGATAAGTAATCAAAGTTTGTAAAACCATATCGTAAACATAAACATAAATGTTTACCTATAAATCAAGTTGAAATGGATGGAAAATTTACAAGTTAATGGATCACATAAATTATGGAGATGATAAAAAATACAAAAGGTTCATAGCAGAACATAAATAATGGGAATCATGGAAATTATTTCCTACTTTCATGTTATTTTCGTTTTTCCTTCCATAGTCCTAGAATTTTCTTCAATAAAGCCTTGAGTTGTTGTTGAATATTTTTGGTTTGGAATTTCTATTAGAAATATTCATTCTCATATGTTTTTGTGGCTTTCCTACTTTGATATATCAAGACTAACTGGAAGAAAGAAAAACAGAAAAAAGAAGAGAGAAATTTCAATACATGTTTTTGAACGACTTTTGAATCGACAGAAGATATAGTGTATTTCTTAAACAATGAGGAAAATGGGAACGCTATCCACTTAGATAGGGAGAAAATGACATAGATATTAAAAAAAAAAAAAAAAAAAAAATAAAGGGTAATAAATAAAATAGTATGGTTAATGTATAAATTAATAGTATAATATAATATTAAAATGAAGAGGTTGATATAATCAAAATGAATTGTTATTTGTTTTATAATTAGTTGATATAAAAATATTATTATATGAAAAATATATGTATAAAAATATTATTTTAAGTAAAACATATGTTTAAGTATTATAGTATAAGTTATGATTATTAATTTTTATTTTATTTTATAAGGTGAGAGAAATATGTTAGAGGTTAGAATTTACTAAGTTTTTAGAGGAATTAGATTTTGTAAGATGTAAAATTTTATTTTATTGCAAAAAATAAGGAAAGGTTTGCAACTCGAGATTCTATCTTTTCTATTGGATAGCTAGAGAGTTAATATCTATTTATGTTGACTATTTAATATTTTTAACTCTATTAAAACCCTTATCATACAATAAGAAAATATATATTAACATGGCATTTTTATTTTATATGTTTTATAATATTTTTTAATTTAATTTTTTATAGTTATATGCATAGCATAGATTATATCCCTGTATTAAATCTTAATCATGTAAATATTAAGTTTTTATATGTTTATTAATTAAATTTAAATATAAAGTTTTGAAATATGAGTTTATAAATATAAATTATCATTACTCAAATTTCTTATGATATAATATGCATATTGTGATTTTTTTATAAGAAATTGTTTGCAATATAACAAATTGAACTAAGAAGATTTATTATTTTTGCTATTAATTTAATTATTTTTTACTTTTCCTTTATTTTTTAATTAATACATCATTATGTTTTATTTGATTATTTACTTATCTAATGTTTCATTACATCATCTTTCCAATAATAAAACTCACATAATTTAAAATATAATAATAATAAAATAATTTAATAATTGATCTAAAAACCTCCTTTGTACAACTAAGATTTAACAATTAATATTACGTATTTTATTTGCAATTTGATTATTCAAATAGATTCCCATAAACATTTATATGGAATTAAATTTACGTATAACTACCACCTCCACCTCCACCTCCAACCCCACTAGAATAATTGTCTATTAATTTTCTGTATCATTCTATATTAATATACAATGAAAAGAAAATGTACACCCTCTTAAATATACTTTTTCATTATCTAACCAAGATCAAGTCGAGGAAAGAAGCATTGAAAGATGAAAAATTGTGTATATGTTTTGAATATAAATTAAAAATATATGATTTTCTAAGTGTTGGTTGTAAATTGAAAACAATCCCAATAAAGGAACATAAAATTGTTTAAATGTTTTTTTCCATCAAAATGCATACAAATCTCAATTTCAAACAAGAAGTTTAATAGATATTTTCAATAATTGCACAAAATCAAATAGAAGAAAGATAAATGCTTTTTTTCCATCAAAATGCATACAAATCTCAATTTCAAACAAGAAGTTTAATAGATATTTTCAATATTTGCACAAAATCAAATAGAAGAAAGATCAAAGAAATCATGAGTAAATATTTAATTCACTTTTAATATAATAACTTGGTAAACCATGGGTTATGTGGGAAATCTTAGTGAGAAATTTAAATGTTAAGGTATTTTAATTTTATTTGAATTTGATTATGACAAGTCATGGAACTACGAGAAAAGAATCTAAAAGAAAATATTCAATTTCCAAACAACTGAGATAGTTACCTCCTCCTTCTCTAGAGATCAAAACATCTCAGTAGGGATAAGAAGTCGAGGAAGGAGAGAGGCATCTGAAAAGATAAATAAGAAATTGAGAACCTTGAGCAGGATGTTGTTAAGGTGAAGGAGGACCCTACTCAAGGGTGTTCTTGAGCTGGACTAAGAGCCACTGGAAACCCTAAATTTTGTGAGTTCTTGTGAGTTCTTGGTAGTCTTGAGGACTAAGAATAGATAAATGTATATTAACTACTCTAGAATTTGAAGAGCCTCGAGGGGGAGAGTTGGACGTGGGTACCCTTGAAGACTAAGAATAGACAAATGTCTATTAACTACTCTAGAATTTGAAGACTAAGAATAGATAAATGTCTATTAACTACTCTAGAATAAAGACTAAGAATAGATAAATGTCTATTAACTACTCTAGAATTTTAAGACTAAGAATAGATAAATGTCTATTAACTACTCTAGAATAAAGACTAAGAATAGATAAATGTCTATTAACTACTCTAGAATTTTAAGACTAAGAATAGATAAATGTCTATTAACTACTCTAAAATTTGAAGAGCTTCAGGGGGAGAGTTGGACATAATTTCCAATCGCACTAGTTGAGTGGAGGAGTCTTCTTCCTAGTTTAATTCTATAGATTATTGAACCTATACAGATAATTATCCTTAACTTCCAGGAATTTATAGTAACTCTTTCATTGTTGTGAAATGAATACTTTATTGGAAATCTATGGACAATGATTTTTTTTTGTTATAAATGTTGATTATACTATATAATTGCAGTAGAAAACAATGGTTCAACTTCACCTGTGATTCCAGAATAAGGGATACCTATTGCTTTACTCTTATTTTTTAAGAGTAAAAGTTATTGTTGATAACTATGATATTGTATATAAGAAAAAGGGAATTGTCTCTTCTTGTATAGTGAAGGTTTTAATGTCCTCTATACAGTAAATAGGTTGTATGAAGATTGAACCTGAAGAAATAATTATACTTTTGTAATTAATGGTATGATGAAAGGTTGGACAAGTAGAAACAAACCATGATAGAGTTTCTATGATATTGATAATAATAATGATACAAAGAATGTTGAGACTAACCAATTCAACTTCTCGAAACCCCTAAGCAAAATAGTCTAGCACCCTATAACTAACTATTATCATGTAAGTTCCCAAAGAATAGTTATAGGTGCCAAAGGAATTCAAGTCCCACCTTTCCTCAATAGCAATGGATAGTAAATATTGAAAGAAAATTTACAAGAATACCAAAACTATATAAATCATGATTTGTATATGAATAACTGAATAGAGAAACGAAATACCAATGTTACATACTAATCAAGAAGTGACCTTGTGATAACAAAATTTACCGAAATTAACAACACCACGAGTAAATCCACAGTTATTATTTAAGAGCGTTGTCGAGAGTATAGACATAAGAAATACCCAAAATAACATTAAAATTATCAAGCTGGCTAGTATACATTTAAATGATATTGCACATCAATCAAGAATAAAAGATTATCTACGCAACACTTTAATTAAGGAACAGAGAAAGAGAGAAATACCATTTTTTATTATAAATTCCTAATGTTCAAATAGTTACATGTAATACATGTTAATATTCCTTGAACATATACAATTCGGCATCGATATGCTTCAATTATAGTTGGTAATACAAGCAGCAGAGGAGTACAATATTAAGTGTTAACTATCATTCCAAACCCTGGGTAGGGTTGAGATAACAAACAAGAAAGGATATAAAATATGAAACCCTAGCTCAAACCCTATCCAGCATTGGTCGAATAAATCTGGAACAAAAAGGACAGAGTGTAATAAGAAAAACCTGGAATAGTTGATAAAATTTTCCACAGTTCGTAGCGCCAGAGAGCAAGGCGAGAGTCTCACTTATCAAAGACGTGGGAATAGAAAAAAAAAATTGACATTAGTGCTTATAAATTGACCTCACATGAAGAAGTTTCGAAAATATAAGAATAATGGGTTAAGAAGTGGGGTTACCCAGTAGAAGTTCCTCGCCCTCTGACAAGGTTATGCACCTGGAGAAAAACCTCTATTAGAGATAAATTCATAGTTAATATGGCAGTCTAAGAAAATGGTTGTCGATAGTGTATAGAAAACGTACCTAAGTTCCATCTAGTCATTGTAGGAAATAAGTTGTCCAGGCGGAAAACAACCCCAGTTGCCTCTACCTAACTAGAGATGAAATCCCTGAAACAATATTGTAAATAAAGACAGTTAAGTAATAAGTTATAAATATTGTTAGACGAGGAAGGACTCAAGGTGAACATAGATCACAAGGAGAAAATTTTATTACCCCTAATGCATACCTACTTATGCGAGTTTTTAGAGAGACGATTAGTCTTATTAATCACTAAACCTTACCCTCTAGAGTTGCAGAGTTCTTTTCTTCTCCAAAGAAACTGAGAAAATAGACTGATCGCGGTGGCGGGAGAGGAGGATGGTTACCCTATAACCACCATCATCTCTAGAGTCGTCAATCCAACCCTAACTAACGAGGGCCCTTGATCCAGAATCTCGCCAACTTTGAGGCTGAGTGGGACAATTATAAATTCCAAAGGGTTCGAGAAAGTTCCACCCATAATTTTATTTTAATTATGTGACAAACACTTCTTATGAGATGCCTATGTGTGTGTTAATAATAATTCATATACAGAGGTTCCAAAAAGAGGGATGCACTAGGTTGATAACTTATGTGCTAGCCCCAAGATAACTATGACCTCGCACATTGTTTGTATTAATATGTTTAATCAAATAAATTTACATGGTGACTTAAATGAAAAGATAAAGTATATCCTCTTTATCCCAGAATTTGGAAAAAAATATATATATAGATATAAAAGTTATAATCAGATTAATGTTAATGTTAATTATGATAAGGGAGGATGTTACAAGTGGTATCAGAGATGAAGGGTTCAACACTGTAACATATGAGCCCAATTACAACTAAAATA
The DNA here is from genome assembly GCA_031772625.1 of Pinus tabuliformis. Classification (NCBI taxonomy): domain Eukaryota; kingdom Viridiplantae; phylum Streptophyta; class Pinopsida; order Pinales; family Pinaceae; genus Pinus; species Pinus tabuliformis. The sequence goes on from CM062808.1 coordinate 667,384,920, forward strand.
ACATACTAAATCAGATGAGGAGGTAAATAAAATTTTGTATAGAACCAAAGCAATAAGAAGTGAAGGCACTCTGCCACGAGTAATTGGAATAAACTCTACTATACTAATTAAATTATTACTCGAGTACCCTTACCTTCTAGTAATGATATGTTGGGTGCCTAGGAGAGAAAATAGTTTTTTGGAAGTAATGATGAGAAGGTATACGTGTATACAAACATAAATGAAATAAGGTAAAATACATTGTTAAAAATTATAAAACATTAAGTATATATGTTTAAAAGAGAAGGAAGGGTGTTGTATCTGACACTGTGAAAATAAAGGATTATTTACTCGATGATTCTCTATTAATTGTTGTGAATCCTTTTGTAAATTTTCATTAAAAAAAATTATGTTAAACCCCTAGTTTAGATTATTGACGAAAGAGACAGATATGACCAAAGGAAAATAACTACATTGGGAAACAATTACTTGATTAGTATAAGCTACCTTATTGCATATATATATATATATATATATATATATATATATATATTGGATGTTAACCAAGAATCTTGCTGGAAGAGTGAATGGAGGAAGTGACTAAAGGTGGAAATATACCTTTGAATCCTAATAAAAGAGTGATCTTACCTGTGCATGGGAAGCAAGCTGAAAAGAGAAAAAATATAGAAAAAAAAATAAGTGAATTTGTAATGTTTAAAAAAAATATACGTTGAATAAAGTGTATATAGAAATAAAGGAAACATGAACCCCATAATATATAAATAAAAAACATAAGGTATATTGCTATACCTGAGGAAAGAGACTAGGCATATTTAATGATAACTTTGTCAAAATTAAATGGAGAAAGTAGAGCATTTGTGATTATAAAATAGGCATAGGGGTTATCTTTGGAAATTGATTAGAAGGCTTGGAATGATTTTCATGAAATTAAGCATCAGTAAGTGACATTGTATAAATTGATAATGATGACAACAAAAGATACAAAACTTATATGTTAATAGTATAACACATATATAAATAAGTTCAATGTAGTAAAATTTGATTGGCATAAGTAAGCTTGAATCTTATGATTGATAAAATTGTTAAAGAAAACTATTGAACTTATATACTAGGGGTCTCTGGCACACACCTCCGAGCCTACTATGAGGTATGTACATTAGTTTCTTGGCGAAACTTCCATGGATTCTTGTTCTTGAAAATATTGCATGAGTTCTTGGAAACCGGGGATAAGTTAACAAGGGTAATCTTTGAAAATATTTGTATATTATCTTGGAAATTAAAGATAAATTAATTAGGATAACATTTGATTAGTTTGTATGGGATTTTAATAAAAGAAATTAATTAGATTAATTCTTAAAAAGAATCCATGAATTTGTGTACATAGAAAAACATTTTACCCATGTTGTTGCCCTGAAAGGACTACAAGAAATTTGTATTTTTATACATCAAAGGACAACTATTATGTTAGTATTCTTTGTAAAAAAAATTGTATTACATGCAAGATTAAGTTAGCTTCTTTTGGAAAGAAATATGTGTTTTGCATGCAATAAGTAATAATTATTATGTTACTTTTCTTTTGAAAAAAAATGAATATTTATTCCATGCACAAAGAATAGTCATTGCATTATAGAAGTATATATTTTCATGAGGAGTGTCTTTAAATTAATACCCTTTGATCATTTTTAAAAATTTCAAGGATTCTGATGTGTGTTGAGATATTATAGCATTTTATAGTTGTAAGATTTTCAAGAAGAAATCCTTTTAACCTCTTAGAGTAAAAGAAGTCATAAAAAAAATCACTTTTTTGATAATTAAAAGTTTAGTATGGGCGACAAAAGAAAGGGAATTTCTCTCAAAAAAAAAGTTATATAAGAATGAGTCAAGAGCTTACGCGCGAAACATGATCCATAAGTCCTATTTTATTTAAACAATCAAAACTAATATAAATAAATTACAAAAAGCGGGTATCAATCCATTGAGGGTTGTAGTGGAATCGTTGGGTAAAATTTCTTATAATTGAGACTTTTAAGTTAAAAGTAATGTGATAATAATGTCTAGGTTATTCCCCGACACCAGATAAATTTAGTGTTATGAAACCAGCTCAAGAAAAGATAGAAAAGATAGATCAACGCCTTAGAATTCAGCCTCTTCGAGGGGGCAACCTCCTTTACATTACATAAATGAACAATTCTTGGATGATACATATGAAAAAACCTCCTTTCTATATATAGGAGTCTAAGGAGTCACAATATAATCCAGTCGACCTAACAATAATAATATAAAGCCACAAAAATAACAATAGAGGGATTCTATGGGGCACAGAAATAACAATATGGGGGTAATAGGGGCACAGCAATATAAATAAGGGGTATAACTACAATATGTTGAGATTGCAACAAGATGATGGAGCTTAGTGAAAAGAGTCGCCTTCACTAAGTGGGCCCGCAGGCTATTTTTGGCGCAAGTCTATTTTTAGACATATGGATCATGTCTATGGATTGCAGGTTGCTGTTTATGGATGATTGATCAAGTTGGGAAAAAAATAGATGGACTTCTATTTTTGATGAAAATGTGAGTGATCACAGTGTGAGTGATCACAGTGTGAGTGATCAAAATCAAAAATAGAAAAGTCAAATATTATTATCTCACAATAATATTTGGACTATAAACTTAATCTTATTCTCTTGGAGCACTTCAGTTTGAGCTACAGAGGTGGCACATGCAGCTGTCAAAAGGAAATACGCTTTTCTTATGAGTCAGTTGAGTTTTTGCATGCATGACTTCAGTTAGAACTCAATCAGTTGAGTTTGGTGGAGTTGATTGTGGAGTTGATGGAGTTGTGTTCAGTTTAGCTTTGTTAAACTAGTTGTATTTAGTCTAACTGGCAAATAGACTAGAGATGAGTTGGGTGAATTAGTTATTAATTAATTCACAAGTTATTAACTCATAATACAACTAATGAATACATCAGTTAACTCAGTTGCATGTCAGTGCATGTTCAGTTCAACAGGGACAGGTGGTAGAGAATCAGATTGCTATCAGTTGTGACTATAGTTGTGCACTAGATCTTGCACAATCAAGGGATTGAGTATGCCAATGAGTTTGCCCACGTATTTGCCCACATTATAGCTTGTGCTCACGTCCAACAAAGTGTGAGTGACTATTTTGCAGGTGAAAAACGAGTTTGGTAAGCCATTCTCATCAGTTCTTGAGCAGGTATTGAGCAGTGGAGGCAGGCAAGCAGTGGAAGAGATTTGGAGATCAGATCTGAGTTGTATTGTGTGTAACAGAGGTGGAGATACTTGTGAGAAGTATTATGCTGTGTAATGTTACATGACTCAATCATTAATATACAGATAGTTGGGGTTTTTAGCGAGATGCTTTCCCCGGGATACATACTGTGTTAATGTGTGAATGCTCTTGATGTTTTATTGTTATTGATGCTACTATATTGTTGATCAATGTAGAGGAGCTTATGTATTGTGTATCGTTTCCACAATAGTACATGATCACGATAATCTCCATTGAATATGTGTTAAATTATTCAAAATTTTTACATGGTATCAGAGCTGTTGATCATCAGATCTACTATTCAGGAAGTGTCTACATTCTATTTCTTCAGGCAAAGTCTGTAATCGGGCCAGGTAGCCTCTGGATTCATCCTTCCTTTGGAAGGTGAGATATCCGGTGAATGCCCATACAGTCAATCTCTGTACAAGAAATATTGTGTTCTCACGAATTCCAGATCGGAGGCGGTTGAGTTGGTTGCTGGTGGAAATCGAATTTGCAGCAGTGTTTTTGAAATGTCTTTCAACGGATTGCAAATGTTATTCCAAAGCAAGAGCGACCTGGCGCTCAAGGATAAACTCAGTAACAATAAGTATGAGAATGGATCTTCATCAAAGGTATTTGATGAAGAGAATTGCGCTTTGGCTGCCAAAGCAAAGAAGGGGAAGAACAAGAAAGCTTCTCATTCCAGTGCGAAAGGCAAGAAGCAGGACATGTCCAAGGTGAAGTGTTTTCACTGTCACTAGCACGGACACTATGCCACTAATTGTCCGCAGAAGAAGAAGAACAAGCAGGATGTTGGATCTTCAGCAGGAGAGGCTCTAGCCTCACAGTTTGAGCTTGATTTTTCATTGATCGCATGCTTGGTTTCAAGTGTGATGGGATCAGTGTGGTTCTTGGACAGTGGTGCGTCTTTTCACATGACGGGAGATAGAGATTTGTTCTCTGATCTGGAGGACAAGGATCTTGGAGTGCACATCGAGATGGGCGATGATGGTAGATACAGTGCGACCGGTATCGGTACCATTTCCTTTGAGAGGGAGTCTGGTAAACCCTTTGTATTGAAGGAAGTCATGCATGTTCCAGGATTGAAGAAGAATCTCATCTCAGTGGCAATGTTAGAAGACAAGGGGTATGATGTTGTTTTCAGCGAGGGAAAGGCCTTCCTGCGCAGCAAGACAACTGGTGAGACCTGGAAGATAGGGGTTTGAGTGAGGAACCTTTATCAGTTGCATGTAGATGGATGCGCAGCAATGGCAGGCAAGGCAGAAGGATTGGTGAGTCGGGATGATGGCGAGTTGTGGCACAGGAGATTGGGTCACCTTCACCATGGAGCCTTGAAGATACTACAGCAGATCACTACAGGGCTTCCTAAAGGCACACTTGCGCAGTCAGATCAGTGCAAGGGGTGTACTTTGGGGAAGTTTGTGAAAGCCACCTTTCACGAGAAGGATAGTCACGCCACGATGATCCTTGAGAGAATTCACACAGACGTGTGTGGACCTTTGTCAGTTGCTTCGACAGCAAAACACAGGTATTATGTGATTTTTGTTGATGATTTCTCTCGTAAGTGCTGGATCTTCTTCATGCAGAAGAAGAGCGAGACATATTCAAAGTTCTATGAATTCAAAGCACTGGTCGAGAAGGAGTCGGGGAAGAAGGTGAAGGCTCTTAGGAGCGATAATGGTGGTGAATACATCTCGGACGAGTTCAAGGATTTATGCAAGACAGAAGGGATTCGTAGAGAGCTCATAGCTCCCCATAACCCACAGCAGAATGGGGTAGCTGAGCGAAAGAACAGAACGATTGTGGGTGCTGCACGGGCAATGTTGCATGATCAGGTCCTACCCCTTCACTTGTGGGCGGAAGCATGCAATACAGCAGTTTATGTGCAGAACCGTTGTCCTCATAGGATACTTGGCATGAGTACACCCGAGGAGGCTTATTCTGGTAAGAAGCCTGATCTTTCTCATTTGAGGATTTTTGGTGCTAACGTTTACATGCATGTGACGAAGGATGCCAGGAAGAAGTTGGAGCCGACCGCAGAGGTTGGGATATTTGTGGGGTACACTGATACGCCCCACAACTATCGTGTGTATTTGCCAGACAGTGGTAAAACTGTTGTGCGGCGGGATATAAAATTTCAGGAGGAGAAAGCCATGAAGTGTTCGCTTGAGAGGGAGCTACACTTGCATGCAGATGAGGAGCTATTAGTTCCTAAGGATGAGCTTCAGGACGTGGATCAGCCACAGGACGAGGTTCATGGAGTGGAAGAGACCACTCATGCAGCGCCAACCATCATAGGGCGAAAGCGCTTGACAGAAGCTGAGCGACTGGCTCAAGATGCAGAGAAAGTTGTAGGACCACCTACAGCCCAACGCAGGCAGAGACAGTCACCTGATCGATACACTGGATACATGGCTCTTATGAGCAAGTGTGTTGTGACTGAGCCATCCTCTTTCGAGGAAGCTGTGGAGGATCCCGCATGGGTAGATGCCATGGTGGAAGAGTATGATTCTATTGTCAGAAACAGTGCATGGGAGATTGTTCCTAGACCGGAAGGGAAATCAGTGGTGGGTTCGAGATGGATCTACAAAGTTAAGCAGGCAGCTGACGGGAGTGTGGAGAAGTACAAGGCAAGATTTGTTGCCCGAGGCTTTTCACAGATTGAGGGGATCGATTATGAGGAGACCTTTGCACCTGTCGCAAGGTATTCATCCATACAGATGATTCTTGCTCTCTCAGCACAGATGGGATGGCACATTCATCAGATGGATGTGAAGACTGCGTTCCTCAACGGAGTCATTGAGGAGGAGGTGTACATTGAGCAACCCGAAGGCTTTGAAGTCTTCAGCAGCGAGTCGCATGTGTGCAGGCTCAAGAGAGCGTTGTATGGGTTGAAGCAAGCACCACGTGCTTGGTACACACGGATAGACAGCTATTTCACAGGACTTGGATTCTCCAAGAGCGAGGCAGATCCTAACCTATACCAGATTGTGATGGAGGGTAAGTTGCTTATCATTGTACTATATGTTGATGATTTGATTCTAATGGGTGATGAGCTGTTGATACTGTCATGCAAGAAAGATCTTGCTACAGAGTTTGAGATGAAGGATTTGGGCCTCCTTCACTATTTCCTGGGATTGGAAATATGGCAGCGCAGTGGTGGACTATTTGTTTCTCAGGGCAAGTATGCTCAGGAGATACTGGAGAAGTTCAACATGCATGGCCGCAAGCCTGTTGATACTCCTCTTCCTTGAGGTTGGAGGAAGGAGGATGCCACTTCGGGAGAAGAAGTGGATGCCACTGTTTATCGACAGTTGGTGGGGTCACTGATGTATTTGGTCAATACACGACCTGATATATGCTATGCAGTTAACCAGCTTTCACAAGCTATGGTTAAGCCTACCAAGCTCTTCTGGAAGGCGGGCAAGCATGTATTGCGCTACTTGAGAGGCACATCGGGATATGGTTTGTGGTACAGACAGGAGGATGAGGTGAAGCTATGTGGCTTCACGGATGCAGATTGGGTAGGGAGCCCAACAGACAGAAAGAGCACATCAGGAGGGGTCTTCAGTATTGGATCGACAGCAGTTTCTTGGTACAGCAGGAAACAGAGATCTGTGGCACTCAGTTCAGCGGAGGCCGAGTATATGGCAGCAAGTTTGGCTGCATGCGAGGCTATATGGATGAGGAAGATTCTAGTTGGTTTGTTCGGTTCTCATTTGGATCCTACTGTGATTTACTGTGATAACCAGAGTTGCATTAAACTCTCGGCTAATCCTGTATTTCATGATAGATCTAAACATATTGACATCAGGTACCATCATATCAGAGATTGTGTGCAACGGAGGATCATGTTACTTTCGTACATTCCAACGGAGGATCAGGATGCTGATATTCTGACGAAGGCTCTCACCAGGAGCAAATTCGAGTACCACCGAGGCAGGATAGGGGTTGTTGATAATCCATATCTTGTCGAGAGGGAGTGTTGAGATTGCAACAAGATGATGGAGCTTAGTGAAAAGAGTCGCCTTCACTAAGTGGGCCCACAAGCTATTTTTGGCGCAAGTCTATTTTTAGACTATGTCTATTTTTAGACATATGGATCATGTCTATGGATTGCAGGTTGTTGTTTATGGATGATTGATCAAGTTGGGAAAAAAATAGATGGACTTCTATTTTTGATGAAAATGTGAGTGATCACAGTGTGAGTGATCAAAGTCAAAAATAGAAAAGTCAAATATTATTATCTCACAATAATATTTGGATTATAAACTTAATCTTATTCTCTTGGAGCACTTCAGTTTGAGCTACAGAGGTGGCACATGCAGCTGTCAGAAGGAAATACGCTTTTCTTATGAGTCAGTTGAGTTGTTGCATGCATGACTTCAGTTAGAACTCAATCAGTTGAGTTTGGTGGAGTTGATTGTGGAGTTGATGGAGTTGTGTTCAGTTTAGCTTTGTTAAACTGGTTGTATTTAGTCTAACTGGCAAATAGACTAGAGATGAGTTGGGTGAATTAGTTATTAATTAATTCACAAGTTATTAACTCATAATACAACTAATGAATACATCAATTAACTCAGTTGCATGTCAGTGCATGTTCAGTTCAACAGGGACAGGTGGTAGAGAATCAGATTGCTATCAGTTGTGACTATAGTTGTGCACCAGATCTTGCACAATCAAGGGATTGAGTATGCCAATGAGTTTGCCCACGTATTTGCCCACATTATAGCTTGTGCTCACGTCCAACAAAGTGTGAAAGACTATTTTGCAGGTGAAAAACGAGTTTGGTAAGCCATTCTCATCAGTTCTTGAGCAGGTATTGAGCAGTGGAGGCAGGCAAGCAGTGGAAGAGATTTGGAGATCAGATCTGAGCTGTATTGTGTGTAACAGAGGTGGAGATACTTGTGAGAAGTATTATGCTGTGTAATGTTACATGATTCAATCATTAATATACAGATAGTTGGGGTTTTTAGCGAGATGCTTTCCCCGGGATACATACTGTGTTAATGTGTGAATGCTCTTGATGTTTTATTGTTATTGATGCTACTATATTGTTGATCAACGTAGAGGAGCTTATGTATTGTGTATGGTTTCCGCAATAGTACATGATCAGGATAATCTCCATTGAATATGTGTTAAATTATTCAAAATTTCTACACAATAGTAATGGGGTAATCACTAGTATTATAGAGACCCAACATGCCCCTCTCCTTCAAAAAAGTGTTGTCCTCAACGTTTGAGTAGTTCTGGATACTTCTGCATAAAATTCTCATCCTCCCATGTGGAATCTTCAGCGGATAAGTTCTTCCACTTGATAAGATACTCTGAAATTGATCGATTTCGTAGCTGTCGAGTTCTTGTTTCTGTGACTGCTTCAGGTTCCAATATAATTTTTCCTTCCTCGTCAAGTTCTGGCAATATTGTTTGAACTGGGAGCTTGTCACCTATAACCTTCTTTAAACATGAAACATGGAAAACTGGGTGCAATCGAGAAGCTGCAGGAAGCTCCAATTTGTATGCCATAGTACCAATCTTTTGCAACACCTTGTACGGACCATAATACTTTGGTGATAATTTATTATCCTTCTTAGCTTGCTTTAGGGACATTTGCTTATATGGTTGTAGCCGTAGGAATACCCAATCACCTACATCAAAACTTCTTTCACTGCGATGTTGATCTGCCTGTTGTTTCATTCTATTTTGTGCCAACACGAGGTTATCCTTTAAGAGTTGGAGGACTTGTTGTTGATGTTCGATGTGATGTTCCACTGCCTGAACCTTAGAATTTTCTCTTAAATATGATGTGATGGATGGTGGTTGATACCCATAAAGTGCCATAAATGGGGTCATTTTTGTTGCTGTATGGAAGGAAGTGTTATACCACCATTCAGCCAGAGGCAACCATTTGACCCATTGTGTCTGTTTATCAGATACAAAGCAACGAAGATATCCTTCCAAACATTTGTTTACTATCTCAGTTTGCCCATCAGATTGAGGATGATAAGATGAGCTATGAGCTAACTGAGTACCAAGACAAGAAAATAATTCTGTCCAAAAATTTCCAGTGAAAATGGGATCTCTGTCACTTACAATAATCTTTGGGTTTCCATGTAGCTTTTGAACTGTTTCCATAAATGCAGTAGAAACTGTACTGGCTTTAAATGGATGTGATAATGCACAAAAGTGTGCATACTTGGTAAGTCTGTCAACTACCACCATGATGACACTCTTTCCCTCAGACTTGGGTAAACCTGTGATAAAATCCATTGAAACCTCCTCCCAACGTTGGCTTGGAATGGATAAAGGTTGTAATAGACCTGGTGTCTTAATTGTTTCAACTTTATTTTGCTGGCAAACCAAACATTCCGCCACAAACTTTTGAATATCTGATTTAAGGCCATCCCAAAAAAAATTCCTTCTTAACCCTGTGGTAAGTTTTTAAAAATCCTGAGTGCCCTCCTAAGGGAGAAGTGTGCAATTCCATAAGAATCTTTTGTTTTAGCTGGGAATTCTTACAGAGGTATAAGCGATCTTTGTACCATAACGAATCATTTTGCCAGCTAAATGTATCAGAAGTACTGGAATCTTGTTGTAGCTTTCGAATAAGTGCCCACACTTCTTCGTCATTCTTCCATTCCTCCCTTGCTTCGTTTATCCAATCTGGTTGGATAATAGAAATGGCACACAACAATGCTTCCACATCCTCATCCTTTCTTGAGAGTGCATCTGCCACCACATTTTGCTTCCCTTTTTTGTAGATGATTTCAAAGTCATAACCCAACATCTTTGTGACCCACTTTTGTTGCTCTTCAGAGGATAATCTTTGTTCTAAAAAGTATTTAAGGCTATCATGATCCGTTTTTACCTTGAAGTGTCTTCCCATTAGGTAGGGTCGCCATTTCTTAAGTGCATGGAGTATTGCCAACATTTCCTTCTCATAAATAGCTTTGCTTAAAAACTTTCCCTTGATTGGACGACTTTCAAAAGCAATGGGTCTTTCATCTTGCATTAGAACAGCACCAATTCCATTTCCTGAAGCATCACATTCCACAATAAAGGTTTTTGTGAAGTCCGGTGTAGCTAAGACCGGTGCTTGGCACATTGCCTCTTTAAGATGTTCAAAGGCCTTTGTTGCTTCCGGAGTCCATGAAAATGAATCTTTCTTCAATAATGTTGTTAGAGGTGCTGCTATTCTCCCATAATTCTTAACAAACTTGCGATAATACCCTGTCAACCCAAGAAATCCTCGCAGATGCTTTATGGATGTGGGGATTTTCCATTCCTTAATGGCTTTAATTTTGCTAGGGTCTACCTTAACTCCTTCATGAGATACAATATGACCCAAATATTCCACCTCCTGGACTCCAAAGAAACATTTGGATCTTTTTGCATATAATTGTTTCTCCTCCAATAGTTGTAGCACCCTGTCAACATGTTCAACATGATCCTTCCAAGACTTGCTGTAGATTAGTATATCATCAAAAAATACTAACACAAATTTTCTAAGGAATGGTTTGAAAATTGAATTCATCAAACCTTGAAATGTTGAAGGTGCATTGGTAAGGCCAAAAGGCATGACCAAAAATTCATAATGACCCTCATGAGTTCTAAATGCCGTTTTCAGAATGTCTTCAATCTTCATTCTGATTTGATGATATCCCGAACGAAGATCCAACTTGGTGAAGTAAATTGATCCATGCAATTCATCCAGTAATTCATCAATAACAGGAATGGGGAACTTATCTTTAATAGTGAGCTTGTTGAGCTCCCTATAATCCGGACACATGCGCCATGATCCATCCTTCTTGTGCACCAATACTACTGGAGCTGAGAAAGAACTTTGACTTGGTTGAATTATACCAGCCTCTAGCATTTCTGCAACCATACGTTCAATTTCACTTTTTTGGACATAGGGATATCTGTACGGCCTGATGTTTGGAGGAACACTTCCTGGAATCAGATGAATAGCATGATCATGATCACGCATAGGTGGGAGACCTTTTGGAGTCTCAAATACCTTGGAATGATTGTCCAGGACTTTTTGGAGATCTGGAGAAATAGATGATTCCAATGTGGAAACATCTAGCGAACATAATTGTGCAATTACACCTCTTTGCTCCTTTTTTAGAAGCTTTGTCATGCCATTAGAGCTGATTATCTTTCCTGGTTTCCCTGCAATACCCCTTAATTCAACTTCCTTTCCTTCCGTAGAAAATTTGATGAAAAGTTCTTGAAAATTAAAAGCTATTGTAGCCATTGGACTCCTAGTACAACATCAGCACCTCCCATTGGAATGGAAAGCATTGGGCTAGTCAATACATATTCTCCCATGGATAGCTTGATATTATGGCACTTTCCAGAGAAATTTATTGTTCCTCCATTTGCAATCATCACTTGACACTCTGGTGCTGGATATAGGAAGCAATTCAATTCTTTTGCTACCCTACAATGAATAAAATTGTGGGTGCTTCCTGAATCAATCAACACTATTACCTTTTTCTTCTTGATTTGTCCTTCTATCTTGATGGTTTGAGGAGTGGTAATTCCCGCCAATGCATTACAAGATATGGTCGGATTTATTTGTTCTTCATCTAGGCTTTGTTCCTGGAGTATATCTTCTTCTTTTGACCTTTCTTGCTCCTTTTCTTCTTCCTCTTCACAATCTATGTAGAATAATTTCTTCTCAGCACACTTATGACCTTTAGTGTATTTGCTATCACAACTGTAACAAAGCCCTTTTGCTCTTTTTTCTTCCAATTGTTGTGGTGTCAACCTTATAGGTTGTGGAAGACTAGGGGCAACAACACTTCCGTCTTTATAGTTGTGAGTGGTATGCTTCCTCGTTGCCATAATTTTGCTTTCCATTTTTCTTGCTAACCTGAATGCCTTCTCTAATGAATCAGGTTCCCAAAGGCGAACATCATGTTGGATATTATCCTTTAAAGACCCTATGAACACATCAATCCTATGCTCCTCTGGAATATCTTTTACCCTTATGTTCAATTTTTGGAACTCCTCAATGTGCTCCATTACTGAACCCTTTTGTTTGAGACTTATCAATTGGCTAAAAAAAGTGTTGCTTTTTGTATCTTCATAATGTGCTATCAATTCTTCCGTAAAAATTGCCCAAGTGATAAATTTTTTACGAGAGCAAAGCCATTGATACCATACAAACTGATTTGGTTCCAAATATACAGTTGCCATACGTACCTTTTGTGCGTTTTGCACATTATTGAGATCGAAGAATTGCTCCATCTGTAATATCCATGTGGCGGGATCCTTGCCATCAAACTTCCTCATATCGATTTTTGGAATATGGTGATTCTTCAATCCAACATTAGCATCTATGGAATCATGATTAACATTTCTTTTGTTCTCATCATGAGTTTCCTTTACTACCTTTTCACCATTAGTGACCCTTTCTTGTAGCAACTTCTTCAATTATTCCATGTCTGTCTTCAAATCTATCTTCAAATCATCCATCTTAGCTTCCATGCCCTTTATCTTAGATTCCACGCCATTTACCTTAGATTCCACGCCACTTATCTTAGCTTCTGTTAGCTTTTGTGAGCGTGACATTTGTTGCACTTGTTCTTGTAATTTTGATATATCATGTACCATTTCTTCCTCTTCTTCATGAGTCATGCTAGAGCTTTCAGGTTCCTTACTAGGTGTTTTCATTTTCTTTCCTCGGGGCATCAGTTACCGATAATAATGCTTTACTATGCCCTTTGAATTCCGTTAAACCAAGCTTACACAAAAATTTAAAAAAAAACTACACACCTTTTTTCACTTTATAGAAGCCTGATATTGAATCTGATGTATCTCTGTAATTTCGGATCATCCAGTTCTGAAATTTCTACCTGTAGTAGCCTTCTACGTCCTCTTTCCAATGCCACATGTCTGAGCCAAATTGGATTCTCCAAGGAAGAGTTATGTGAAATCTCCCACAGTGACTTGCTTTTAGACTGGTTCAGCAAAGCGAACTTGTATGACGTGCCACGAGTCACTGTTTCAACCTTTGAATCTTAAACACATACACAAGAAACTACAGTCCATCCTCTTTCTGTACCTTCTTACAAAATTTCAATCCGATCCCCAGAGAGAAAGTTATGACGATTTTCCCCAGGTCACCTGTTTTGAATGTAATTTAGGAGTCTGCAAAAAGACCAACTTCCTCAGATCATATCTCCGCAAATATTGCACGAAAAGCTCTGAAATTCGGACCCAAGGTTCAGTGTGATTTCTTCTCAAATGGGTTTTTTTTGTGACATCTAAAACATCATAGAAAAAAAGTTATAGCGAAAATTCCACAATGACCTGTTTGGAGCAGCGAAACCCTAGAATCCAAAGCTCTGATACCAAATGTTATGAAACCAGCTCAAGAAAAGATAGAAAAGATAGATCAACGCCTTAGAATTCAGCCTCTTCGAGGGGGCAACCTCCTTTACATTACATAAATGAACAATTCTTGGATGATACAAATGACAAAACCTCCTTTCTATATATAGGAGTCTAAGGAGTCACAATATAATCCAGCCGACCTAACAATAATAATATAAAGCCACAAAAATAACAATAGAGGGATTCTATGGGGCACAGAAATAACAATATGGGGGTAATAGGGGCACAACAATATAAATAAGGGGTATAACTACAATAGTAATGGGGTAATCACTAGTATTATAGGGACCCAACATTTAGAAACACATTGGAAAAATGTTTTTGATATCCGGATATTAATTTTACATCAAAATTAAGTGAAAATAAAGTAAATAAGATTAGAGCCAATTTCAAGAATTTTATGAGTTACAGTCTCGCAACATTGAATCATAGAATGATTTACTAAATGGCTAGTTTTATAATTTCCTCACAGTCAGGGAGGTTTAGTATGATTAGAAATAACATGACGAGAGAATTTTTTGTTAATTGAAATGATTGATTTGATACCTGAAGATTTGATATGGGTTAATACAATAATATGAAGAGAAATAGATGCAAACTAAAAATTCATGGGAAATTTAGTAGAACTGCATAAAATTATATACATAATATAAATATAATAAAACCAAACATTACAGTCGTAAATCACGATGAGAAAACTCTTAAGTGGATCCTTGTTGATATGATGACTGGCCAACATCATAAACTGAAAAGGACAGCACACACACACAGATATATATATATATATATATATATATATATATATATATATATATATATATATATATATATATATATATATATATATATATATATATATATATTAAGTACACACAATTATGAACATGTGTATTAAATACTTCTAAGAGTTTGTTGTCTTAATATGGCTTGAAGAATGGTTAGTGAGTACAAGTAGAATGTGATCAGAAATCAGTAGGTAACTAAGTAAGGTAACGAAAGAAAAATGTGGCACATGATTTTATGAAAATTAAAGTTATGATAAAGAAAATTCTAGTAGCATATTGCCACAATTATTACCTATGCTTGTTTTTAGGTGATGTACTAACATGGAAAATTCAGTTTGCTACCATATGAGTACCTTAAGGAACTTTAATATGACTCTTATACACATAAATGGAGTTTCAGGATGAACATATGCTCACAAAATAAATATGTCAAGATAATCACACTAACAAGATGTGAGGAAACATCTAATAGGCTGAAAATGTAAGGGAAAAGAAGCCCATAGTTAATGGACCAAAAACAAAAAATAAGGAACACATGTAAGCCCTAGACACCTTAGTCAATAATTTGTAGAACATAAAAGGATGCAACCCCAATAAGAAAATAATGAGAAATTCATAAGTGAGATGAATTGGAAAGGTATGGTTATAAGACTCGATGACATAATTTTCTTGATTAAAAGGAGAAGAATAAAAATTAGAGAACTTATTGAACTACAAAATTCAGATCAAAATTTTTGCATGAAACAATCTACGAACAAATAATGTGGACATGTTTGGGCACTCAAGCAAAGGACAATAATAATAGTAATTATCCTCAAACCTTGGTAACGTCGGACTGTGACATCTTTATGTTATGGAATTTGATTTTGTCTAAAATATAGATGATTAGTGGTGAGCCATCATGGTGCAAAGCAAGGAAATCCTCTTAGGAAATAAGAGAAGGGGATAATGATAGTGAGTATAATTATTAGGGAGTGGTATAATAAGAAAATTCCTTTGTTGGGATAAAAATTGTGGTTTATTAACAATTCCACAGAACCTTGCAGTTCAAATGCATTAAAATAACATGTCCTTGAATGAAGTGAATAACATGCAGAGACATATGTTAAAAACTACAATATTAACCATAAATTAACATAGAGAGTAAGGGAGAAACCCTATGACCACACACATAAACAACGTTGTGTATAACTTTCATCAACAACCTATAGCATAGGATGACAAAGGGCCAAAATTGAAGAATTGTTGCAAAGTGGACTCCTGGTTGTGCTCAAAAGAAAATTGCAAAGTGCCCTAAGATGGGGCATAAGAAATTTTAATTGGACAAGTAAATAGTAATATAGTTGCCTTGAACATGGTAGGATATTAAAAAAATAAAATAAAATTATCCTAAAACTCTACTCATATATGACTAATGCATTATGAAAATATACTAATTTTAATCTATCACAAAAGGCAAAGAACAAAAATGGTGTTTGAAAACCCTAATACTACTATATCAATAGTGAAAATAAAATTTGTACTTCTATAATCTAAAATTTACAATGGAACCACATGATGGAGTCCTTGGAAATTGGCATAGTTGTTAAGAAAGTAAAAGTGTTAATTAATATTGTTGATGACTTACATTGATGCTACTAATTCTTATTGAGTACAAGATGCTAACTATTGTGGGGCCATGACGCTTGCAGGGCTACCTAAATGACAACAAAGGGTGACTGTAATAGAACTTGAAATGATTATATATATTTTCTTAATTAATGATTGATGGAAAAATAATGACAACTATGTTGATTGTGAATGTAGGTTGAACATCCATGTATTCTCAGTCGAAGAGAAATCATGTTACAGAAGAAAGCTATCACCTAGGCTAAAGTGTAGAGAACTCACTTTAGTTCAGAAAGAACAACTTGAAAAGATGAAAATTTCAAGCATGAAGCATATTCCAACTTGTTTTTGAAGGGATAGAAGAAAACAACTAGGATGGTATTTCATTCAAGAGGGGGATGATGTAATACCCCTCAGTGAAAAGTAAATATTAATTTACTTTTACTATAGTAACTTGGTAAACCATGTGCTATGTAAAAAATCCTAGCGGGAAATTTAAATGTTAAAGTTTTTTTATTTTATTTAAAGTTGGTTATGAGAAGCCATGGAATTACGTGAAAAGACTAAAAGAAAATATTCAATTTCCAGACAATTAAGATAGTTATGTCCTACTTCCGTAGAGATAAAAACGCTTCAGTATGGGCAAGAAGCCAAGGAAGGAAAGAGAAATAAATCTAGAGGCATCTGAAAGGAGAAATAAGAAATTAAGAAGCTTGGGCGGGACGCTATCAAGGTGAAGTAGGATGTTGCTAAAGGGTGTTCTTGAGCTGGACTGAGAGCTAGTGTATACCCTAAAGTCTGAGAGTTCTTCGTTGGACTGGGTAGTCTTGAGGGATAAGAACGAATCACTATCTATTGATAGCTCTATAATTCAAAGAGGCTCAGGAGGAGGATTGGACGTAGTTGTCAATCTCACTAGTTGGGTGGGGGTGTCTTCTTCATGGTTGAATTCCTTGGTTGTCTGAACCTATGAAAATAAGTATCTTTAAATTCCAAAATTACAGTAACTTTTTCTTTGTTGTGGAATGGATACTTTTTTGGAAATATATGGATAGCGATTTTTTCATTGAAATGTTGATTATACTATATAATTGTAGTAGGAAATAGTGGTTCACTAAAAAGAGATCAACAACTTAACCTATGATTCTAGAATAGGGGATACTTATTGCTTTACTATTTTTTTGAATAGTGAAAGTTATTGTTGATAAATGTGATATTGTATATAAGAAAAAGGGGAATTTTCTATTCTCGTATCATATAGATCTGAATGATCTCTATATAGTAAAGTAGGTTGTATGAGGACTAAGCATGAAGAAATAACTGTACTTTTGTAATTAGTGGTTTGATGAAAGGTTAGATGAGTAGAAGGAAACCATGGTAGGGTTGCTAAGATATTGATAATAATAATGATATAAGGAATGTGGGGAACCGGTTAGTTCCAATTCAACTAGTCAAAACCCCTAAGCAGAAGAGTCCAAAACCATGTAACTATTATTATATAAGTGCCCAAAGATGAGTTGGTGGGTCCCAAAGGAATTCAAGTCTCACCTTTCCTCCATAGTACTGATAGTAAATATTGAAAGAGAATTTACAAGAATACCATAATTTTATAAAGCATGATCTGTATATGAATAACTGAATAGAGAAATGAAATATGAATGATACATCTAAATCAAGAAGTGACCTTGTGATAACAAAAATTAATGAAATTAGTAGCACCGTGACTATATTTACAATTATTATGTTGGAATTATGACAAATGTGTTGTCCTTTATGAAAACCTAGTTAATAAACATGTCAACATGATGGTAAAAGGATGAGTATTCAGGCCAGTACAAATGTGACATACATATTGGACAAAGGAATATCAAGTCGGAGACAGAGGAATGATAAAGATGAAGTTTCAATAAGTATATGGGGATTTTGTGAAACAAAGTAGCGTACATGCGTGGGTATGAAGAAGAAAATGCGCATACAATTTTCTCACCATGGTATTCTAAATACCAAGGGTCTTTACCATGGAATTGACCCATAGTATTGAGCCCAACAACATATATTTGATCCCGTCTAGGAATACCAGTGGCATTGTTGTGGTTTTGACCTATGATAGTGGATAAGGGCTAAGATATATAAGGAGATGAAGAAAAAAGTGTTTATATGTGCAAGTGGTGAATATTTTATGAATAGTTAGATCTGAAGCAAGTGTGCATGTAATGAGATATTAATGAATTGCTTGATATGAAACTAAGTATGCACCCAGGAACTATATGATGGATCAAATCCAATAGATCTGAAATGACTACATTGATAATGGATTGACTTGATCTGTAACATTTATGTCTGATGCATGTTTTATTATGTATGCCAAGAGAGGTTTTTTTTTAAGGTCTGATGTGGAGCGAAGCTATAAATCAATAATTGCATATCTGTACGCAGGTTAAATATGCATACATACGTGAGTTTAATGTTGGTAAGTCATGTATCTATTCATATATGTACGTGGGTTTGATTCCTGAGAAGCGTGTATATACACATAAGTGTTTTGTGGAAAGAACGTATATAAACTAGGGTTTTTATGAATAAAATGTCTGATCAGTCTAATCAGTCTTGATGTGTTTCTATTCTTTGTTAATGAAGTCTTACTTGGGGATATGGGTTTGATAGTGATGATTGAAGAATGATGATGTTTCTAGTTGTATGTGATCGAAGACCTATGACGGTTCTATGATTATTTCAGAATGATTCATTGGTTTAGTGTTTAACTTTGTGTTTGTTTCATAATAACAGTGATTAAGTTTCAAGGTTTAGTGTTTTGAGATCTGTATGCGGGTATTCCTCATGGAAAGCATGTACATATGCGGATATGGTTAAGAACAATAGCGTATATATTTTGATATATGGTTGATCAATATTTGTCGTGACAGAATCTGGTTTCTATGATGAACAATATGTGGATTGGTATTCTAGTGAATGGATTTACAATGATCTAACTACCTTAGTTGTTTGAGATTGATTTGGGTCTCATTTGGTATAGTGATTAATTGATTTGATTTGATGATTGTTTTAGTTTTATTATTTGATATTCGGCTTAAATGATGGTAGTGGGTCAAGTCTGAAAATTTCATGAAAAGTGGCCTACAATTTGTGATGTTTTGTAATAGGTGGATCCAGTGTGAAAATTTATCAAACGTGGTCCACAGAGGTGTTGAGGGTTTGATCCTTCAGTTAATAATTCGAAGCTTCCTTCCAGTGGTATATGGTAAATCTGATCAAGGGGTTGGAGCTCCCTTTTGGTGGGTGTTAATAACAATTTGAGGGGGTTGGAGCTCCCTTCCAGTGGGTGCTGGAAAATGAGAGAAGGTTGTAGCCTTGTGCAGGTAGGTGCATGTGTGCTGGTATGAGTCTATTCTAGTACAATATTGTAATATGTTTTCTTTATAATAAAAGATAAAGGAAAAGATAACAACATCAATGGTTTTTTCCCACATTGGATTTCCACCTAAAAAATCCTAGTGTTCATGTGTGTTGATGTGTTTCTTATGTGTGATGGTTTATTATGTTCTTACTACACATGGTTATTGTTTAATTAATTCCTAATGAATTATTGATACACCGGTTCAATTTAAACATATGATGGATTAACTCAAAAGTTAGCTAACTAGATATACGCTAGTTGTTTGAATTATAGTCATATACATATGCAGGTTTCTTTCAATAATTTGTGTACAGAAATATGAGTAAGAAAAGAAAATTTTAAGTGAGTTTTAAAATAATGATTCAGCCCCCCCAAGTATTTTTCCCAACAAATGGTATCAGAGTAGGTCCTTCAACAGGAGCTTGATCACTTGAAGGAGATTCATCAAGATGAGCAGTCAAGAAGGAGTACTTTCTATCAGGGCACCTTTGTTTAATGGAACTAACTTTGTCTTTTGGAAATTCAGGAAGAGAGCATACTTACATTCATTGGGAGTTGATGTATGGGAAATTGTTGAAATTAGATACCAATATCTAGTCGTCATCCCGATAGATACTGCAGGAAAGAAACTATATGAAATCAATGCAAAGGTTGTGAATGCCATCTTGGGAAGTTTGGTCGAAATCAAGTTCTTGAAAGTAATGTATAAAATCTTGTAGATTCAGAAGCTCATGTAATATACTAAAACAAGAGACAAGAATCTACTTCTACTCTTTACAGTGGAAGCACATAAAGATTGAGAAAAATTAATAATCGACAAGAGGAAGAACATCAATGGAACATAACACAATATTTATCTGGGGAAATCCACAGCTCAAAACCCTACTATTTGTATTGCATTAATCCAGAAAATCAAGATTAAATTACAATTCTTGTTCTCTCTAGAACAATCCCAACACTCAACAAATTCAATCTCCAACTCATAAGCAAGCTCAAGGCCAAAGCTTAGCCTCTTCACAAGCTCTCCAAGTCTCTATTCCAATGCACCCTTGGTCAAAGAATTCAGATGAATACAATATGATATGCTCAACCTTGAGCTTAACCTGAACAAGTATTTCTTATCCTCCGCTTGATGACTTCCTTTGGAAAATACTTAGCCAAATTTCCAAGCCGCCAAGCTTCTAATTCTTTGCACAATCCCTGAGAGAATTAACCCATATTTAAAGGGAAATTACTCAATTCCTTAATGCATGCACTATCAGTGCAACTCAGAAAAATATAAACCAAATAGTATAGTGTCCCTGAACTCTAGTCTCAACTCGGTCTTTCTCAAAATCAACATGCATGAGTTTCAGATGAGGGAATCTTCAATTAACTGGAGTAGCACTAGTTTAGTACACTAATGCATCAACTGACTGTTAACTCACTATTAGTTCCTCAATCAGTTTGGAACTAATTTAACTAGACCTAACTTAGTAAACTGAATTAACTAATTACCACTCATACTTAACTGATCTTTGACCCCTATAATATAGGGAGAATATATACATGACCTCAAAAAGACTTCCAACTCAAAATTCCTGAGTTAACTAGGTTAACTCACTCTAGTTAACTATTACAAGTTGCTACGAGAATAAAATTTGATTTTAATTCTCACTTTAATTCAAGGACAAATTAAACTAGAATTTTTGGATTCTATTTTTATCATTTCTTGTTGCTATTTTCAATACTCCCTCTCAACAAGAAAGGAATTCAACTCAATCTCGATCCTGAACCTTTAGAATGTTCTGCATGCAAAACTTCTCTCTAGTGTTGTTTCTCTAGCAACTCTAGAAACAAAAAACATCCAACCTAAATCAGAACGATGGCTCTATCATCAAAGTCTCTGACTGATATTGCCTTTGTCGATTGAAAACTCTACTCTTCTATTGACTCTGCCTTTTTGCACTATTTTCAACCCTTCTCTGCGCTTCTTTATTATCTAACTACTCTAGCCTTTGTCACTTTTATCTCTGACTGCATCAATCCCACTAATTCCTCCCGCTACTATGTACTTTGGGCTCCCGTAGCAAGGTATGATCCATGAGATAAAACCACTCAATGGACCCTGCCCAATTTCAGCCCTCTTAGGACTATCACTTCAAATTGCCCCACCTCACACCTGGAGGTATGGCTGTATGTGATCCCTCTAACCACTTGGCTCAAAATTTCCTCGTACTAGAGGTCTCTACATAGCTAGATGCTTCCACTAAGTCTCCTCTCAGCTTCTCCAATTGTTGTTGCTCCACAATTGTCTGAGACTGCTTCTTCTAGGGCTGCATGTTGAGAGGTAATTTACTCTCCCTCTCAACCACCAAGTCTCTAACCTTTTCCTTGCTCCTTAAGGCTTTTCATGCATATTGAACCTCAAGAGCATACAGGTTCTTGACCCATGCACCGATCTGTTTCACCTGTCTTGTGGCGATGTGTCTAAGGAAAACCTTTCCCTTACTAAAAACCACTTCATAGTCATGTCTTCCAATACTGCGACTGAAACAATATTCTTCTTTGGTCCTATAACATACATCACATTTGTGATCCTAAGAGGGGATCTAGACTCCCTCTAAAAGGTAATTGTGTTGATCCCGGTAGCTCTATACCTCTCGTCATCTCCAAACTCTATGCTCTACTTGAGGCCTTTCTCCTCAAAATCACCAAAGAGATCTCTATGCTTTGTCATATGGAATGAGGCAGCGTTGTCAAGATATGACACACCTCCCATGGAAGTGTTGGCCATGCATGCAATGAGAGTGAAATCAAGTACAAATTTTGAAGCTAGAGCCTCACCTATTGCCACTACTTTTGGCTCCTTCTTACTTGCTTTCTTCTGTGGGTAGTTCTTGGCATAGTGCCCATGCTCATGAATATGCTCATATCTTCATTTGTCCCATCTCTAGTAGGACAAAGGAAGATATGGTGAGAATATGGAAGAGGTCCCATCTCTGGTGTTCCTCCTGATCTCTTCCTGCATCAAATCTAACCATAGTTGTTCCCAATATGGTAGCTTCTCCTAACCATTGATAGATTCATGATAACTATGCCAGCTCTTTGGGAGTCCAAGAAAAGCAAGGCTCACCATATCTTCCTTTGTCCCACCGTCATTGAATTTTCTAGGAAGAAGGCTGATTTTAAATCAGTGATATCTCCCTCATCTGAACTCTGATTCGGTCGATTTGTTTTTTGAATTTGTGTATCTTTTCACAAATAAACCAAATCTACTATTTTTTTTCTGAAAATTTTTCACAAAAAATTTCATATATGCTCTGCAAAGTCACATCCTAAAACTCAAAACTTCAAAATCTCTTCTAGTATATTGTTCTCAGCGCCGATACCATGTAGAAAAATTCTACAAACTTGGCTCTGATACCATGTAGAAAATCCTGTAGATTCACAAGAGCATGTAATCTACTAAAACATGAGACAAGAATCTACTTCTACTCTTTATAGTGGAAGAACATAAAGATTGAGAAAAAACAATAATCGACAAGAGGAAGAAAATAAATGGCACATAACATAATATTTATCTGGGGAAATCCAAAGCTCAAAACCCCACTATTTGTATTGCATTAATCTGGAAAATCAAGGTGAAATTACAATTCTTGTTCCCTCCAGAACAATCCCAACACTCAGTAATTCGATCTCCAACTCATAAGCAAGCTCAAGGCCAAAGCTTAGCCTCTTCACAAGCTCTCCAATTCTTTATTTCAATGTGCCATTGGTCAAAGAATTTGGATGAATACAATATTCTATGCTCAACCTTGAGCTTAAACTGCATAAGTATTTCTTATCCTCCGCTTGATGACTTCCTTTAGCCAATACTTAGCCAAATTTCCAAGCCTCCAAGCTTCTAAGTCTTTGCACAAATACCGAGAGAATTAGCTCATATTTAAAGGGAAATTCCTCAGTTCCTTAATGCATGCACTATCAGTGCAACTCAAAAAAATCTAAAACAAATAGTATATTGTCCCTGCACTCTAGTTTCAACTAGGTATTTCTCAGAATCGACATGCATGAATTTCTGATGAGGGAATCTTCAGTTAACTGGAGTAGCACTAGTTGAGTGCACTAATGCATCAACTAACTGTTAACTCACTATTAGTTCCTCAAATAGTTTGGAACAAATTTAATTGGACTTAAATCAGTAAATTGAGTTAACTAATTACCACTCATTCTTAACTCATCTTAGACCCCTATAATATAGGGACAACATATACATGACTTCAGAAAGACTTCCAAATCGAAATTCTTACGTTAACTAAGTCAAATCACTCTAGTTAACTATTACAAGTTGCTATGAGAATAAAATTTGATTTTAATTCTCAGTTTAATTCAAGGAAAAATTAAACTGGAATTTCTGGATTCTATTTTTATCATTTCTTGTTGCTACTTTCAACAAGTAATGTAGCTGAAGACAGCAAAGAACATGTGGGATAATATTATCCAAAGTTATGAAGCTGAAACTATGGTAAAAAGTTCTAAACTCCAAACATTTAGAATATAGTATGAGACGCTAAAAATGAATGATGGTGAAATCATTGCAACATTTTTTCTTAGAGTAGATGAAATTGTTAATTCCATGAGAAATCTTGGTGACAAAATAAAAGATGTTATTGTTGTTGAAAATGCTTTGAGATCACTAACTATGAAATTCAATTCCAAAGTCTTCACTATTGAAGAAATGCAGGACCTGAAATGTCTCACACTTGATCAACTCCATGGAATATTGAGAGCATTTGAGATGAGGAAAGGTGGTCCTTCAGACATGAGAGAAGAAGCCTTCAAAGCCACATATAAAGGGAAACAGAAGGAAGCACCCAAAGACACAAGCTACATATCAGATGAGGAAGAAGCAAACTTTGTGAGAAAGTTGCAAGTATGTACTTGAAAATTCAGAGGTAAGCTTCCATTTAAGTGTTTTTCTTGTGGAAGAGTAGGCCATTATGCATCTAAATGTCCTTATAGAGAAAATCATAAAGAGAATGGAAAGAATTTTTCTAGAAGGAAGTTCTTTGATATGAAAATATTTTACTCTAATGAAGAAAGTCATATCAAATTTGATGATCAAGAACATTCTGATTCAGATTCTAACAATTCTTATCTAGTATTCATGGCTATTGAATATTAGTCAATTAATGAATCAGATAGTTTTGAGGTAGATGATTTGATGAAAACTCTAAGGGAGAATGATAAACTCAAGAATATTAATAAATAATTGGAATCAAAAGGACATAGTATGATTGAATAAATAAAAAGGTTAAAAATGGAATTAGAAGAAACCAATAAAAGAACAAAAAGCATAAGAAAACAACTCTAAGAAAATGAAAAGCAATGTGAAACATTAGAATCCAAAAATATCACCCTAAAGGAAGATTATGAGAAGATAAACAAATGGGTAAAAGCTTATGAGTATCTAGAGAAGATTATTAATGAACAACACTCTCCTTTGATCAAGGCTGGCATTGGGTATGATCATAGATAATGTGATGGAAACAATCAATAGAGTGTTGTGCAAAGCAAGGCTGAATCAAATCGCTCATCTATAAGAAAATATCATAGATCAAGGTCAATATTAGTCCCTAGTCACAAAGGATGGTTTTATGGATATTGCTTCTCTTGTAACTCATTTGGGCATAAGGCCACTAATTATAGGTCAAATATACAGAACATAACCAGGAAATGGGATAAGTTTCAGCACATGATTAGAAATTGCAAGCAGATCTAGAGGAAGAAGGAACCTTAGTCAGAAACGTAGGGAAGATTGTCCCTGCTACAATCCATTGATTCTTGAAGCTTACCTCTCATAGTGACTGCAGAAGTGATGTGAGGTACATGACCTCATAAGAGAAGAAGATGATTATCAGGTCCTCAGGATCAGTGATGCATAATCTTACAGGGAGAAATACATGTTTTGTCTTGATGATGATTCCCATTATTGTTTTTTATATTGCTGACAGTGCATCTGGTGTAGTAATTGTGAACAGGTACATACAGTACAGGCTCAGGGGGATTTAAAGTTGTGAAGTTTTAGTATTTTACTTTATGTACATATATCATATGAAGACAAGTCATATATATACACAAGTTCTAATCTGAACAGTCGTGTATGTTTTTCTATGATGAAGAAATAGTGGTACAGACTCAGGAAAAGGCTCTGATATGCTTCAAACAATTATTATTTGGCTTTCTTGTTCTAATGATTGATGGTTACAGTCTGATTATGCTATTTAGAAGTGGTATTGGTTAATGATGGCTTATGAATTGTTGTAATGTGACATTGATGACATGGATTTATTGATTGATGAATTTTCTTTGATGACCTTACTGATGGATGAGTTGATGTGATCAAACTTGACAGTGAACACTTGGCACACGTTCAGGGGGAGCATTTGCTATGCTTTTAATAGCGCATTGTTGGCATTATGCTTTATTGAGAATTCCTCAATACATAATGATTCTTATTATTGGTGATGTTGGTGAAGATATTCATGTTACTGAATTTTTGAATAATACTATGTTGTTTTCATAACGCATGAGTTTCTTTTGGTGAAATCATGGATGATGCTTATATATTGTTTAGATTTGTGATGATAGAAGTCTCTATGGTGATGATATGATTAAGGATTGTTGTTCTTCTCTATGGAAAGAACATGTAGATATTGTTATCTAATGCTATGATTATTTGATGATGATGCTACTATCATAGATGAAGCCTATGGGATGAGTAGTTGATGATGATGAATTACATAAAGGGATCTTATGGATGATTACTTACACTACATAATAATTAAGTAGTATTTCTTATTGCATGAAGAATTTTGGCCAAGAAAGTGATGTTGTTGTAGGTTCTATAAAGACATGGTTATTGATATATTGCTCCTATATATGTTGGATGATACTCGGAAATATAGCATGATGTTGAAGAATGATACTTCACTACCCTAATTTATGATTATATGCTTGATTCTCACATATTTTGTTGATGCATGAAAAGATATGTTGTCATGCTGCAAAAATATCTATATGACTTTGATGAAGAGTTCTACAAAACAATCTTATGTTGTTGATGCATAGTTGGTCATAGGTTGATGATATTACATTGCTTCTTGATGATGTTCATGGCATTGTTGTCAGATGCTTATGGAGCAGAACATATATGGTATATGATGATTTCTAGAGGCTATCTTGGTTTTACTACCTCACTATAGAGGTCTTTGGTCTTGGTTATAAATGGCACATATGCCATTTGACGTAAATGTCATGTAAATACCTATCATGTAATCATTGTAAAATTTAGTCATGTATGGACTATTATGGTCAAGTCATGTAATCTCATCTTTTTGGGCATGTGATGTAATTTGTAACCCCGTTGTGTTGGGTGATTAATGTAACTTTGTGAACTTGGTGATAAGAAAATTCATATTTAGTTGAATCATAGATTCATGTACTTCATTGAGAAGTTTCAGCATGTGCTCGGGGGGAGCATGGTAAGTGCAGATCAATGCTCATGTCTCTATAAGGAAAGAGAAGCCTTCATTGAGCATTGGTCACCCCTTTCCCCTGATGTCAAAGGGGGAGAGAAGCTTGGTGTTTGGAGAGTAATTGGTATATCTACATATGGGTTTATAGGTACCTAAAGGTGGTGGTAACCAAACACCAAAGTGGTTGCCATCAAGTCCAAAGGGGGAGATTATTGGCATTACGATGAATGTGTTATCCTTCATGGAAACCTACTTAATAAACATGTAAAAATGATGGTAGCAGGATGAGTATTCAGGCCAGTACAGTTGTGACAGAAATATTGGACAAAGAAATATTAGTTCAGAGATAAAGGAATGATAAAGATGAAGTTTGAATAAGTATATGCGGGTTCTGTGAAACAAAGTCGCGTACATGCGCGGTTATAAAGAAGAAAAGAAGTGTAAGGTTTCCACACCATGGTATTCTAAATACAAAGGGGCTTTACCATGGTATTGACCCATAGTATTGAGCCCAACAATGAGTATTTGATCTCGTCTAAGAATATCATTGTCATTGGTGTGGTTTTGACCTATGGTATTGGATAAGGGCTAAGTTATATAAGGAGATGAAGATCAAAGAATTTACATGTGAAAGTGACGAATATTTTAAGAATATTTAGATATGAAGAAAGTGTGCATGTAATGGGCCATTAATGAATTTCTTAATCTGAAACTAAGTATGCACCTGGGAATTTGATGATGGATCAGATCCAATAGACCTAAAATGACTACATTGATAGTGGAGTGATTTGATCTGTAACATTTATGTCTGACACATGTTTTATTATGTATGTTGAGAGATGGTTTTTGTTCTGAAGGTCTAATTTGCAGTGAAGCTATAATTCAATAGTTGTAGATCTGTACGTGGGTTTGATAACTTGAAAGGTGTGTACATACGTGGTTTCAATGCTAGTAAGTAGTGTATCTATTTAGATATGTACGAGGGTTTGATTCCTTAAAAGTGTGTATATTGATGAAAGGAGAAATTGTGCTAAGGCAATATCCCTTTCATTTCCAAAATATCGATCGTGGAACTGTGGGATATGGGCCCACGTTTCTATTGGAAGCGTTAATTGGCACTTTTGCCTTAAAAACCGGGACAACAACAGTCAGCGCAAATACACAGAAATACGTGGAATCTGGACCATGAACACCTAAGGTCGGATCTCAAATAGAATAAACCCGCATCCATAAACTTCTCAGGTCCGCTCTTTCCCAAGCCTTTCCAATGTTCTTCAATCTCTGATGTTGATCAGCTTCACGATCCAACGGTCGACGCTTCATTGCATTCTTAGCTCATCGCACATCGTAGTTTCTGTAATCCGCCAGCACTTTATTCCTGCAAAATGCGAGAGTTAACCTCCATTGTTTAATCAATCCTTTGATCTGACAGTACATAGTCCATCACAACATCGCAAATCTTATCTCATCGCTATATCGCAAATCTGGGTTTATCACAAACCCAAACTCTTTTACCGAATTTGATTTGCGATTAAATCTCTGTCGTCAATCTAGTTCTTAATTCGACGGTTGTCGCAACATCACACGAGAAACTTACACAACATTTACTGCCTTCATAGACTCGATGAGAATTATCAGTCCTCAATCTATAAATGTTCGGGTCCAGTTTCTGGATTAACTTCCGCGCTTATTCCAACCTGATATCCGTCTGATCGTCCAACCAACGAACGATTCGATCATCCCCAGATCTCAACCGGATTATATTCCAGTTCAAGCATCCATCGAGTCTGTCTTTTGAAAACCATTTACAGCCCTTAGGCCGCCTGATGAACCACTTTCCTGTTGCAAAACCGCTTTCAATGATCCAACGGCTCTTCTTCTGCACTTCTTTGCATATGATGGAATATGCATCAACACTTAATTAACTCTGCCATTTCTACTCGACACTTCACACAATAATTGACTTGTTTAACTTTGGATCGCCATTGATCCTCACAATGATCGATGGTCGATCAATAAACCCGTAACACAGAAATTAACTCAACAATGCATATATACACAACATAACTTGAAAATGCATACGTACACAGATACACAGAATTTGCACACACACGCAAATTTATATTATACAGAACTTGATTACATTCTAACGAATTTCAGCCTTAGTCACACTTTCCCCTCTCAACTACATTGAATCCACACCTTGTTTACACAAATCTCTATATGTCGTTCTATATATCTCACCTCCTTACATAGACTCTCTTATATAAGAAGTTACAAAAGGGAGGGATAGTTTATGATCCATGAATTTCTCCCACAATCGCTCAACAAACCCCTAAATCTCTCTATACGCATACATGGCAGATTAAATTACATTAAATAAGTCTTCTAGAGACTTTATCCATTCCATCATTTTAGTCATGTTTTAACATAATTTGCCTCCTGGTTTGCACGTTTTTCCACGTCTCCTCCTTCTCAGCTTTGTATTCCTCTTTTAATGAAGAATGCTTGGATGCCCCTGCATCATATATACTCATAAGTGTTTTGTGGAAAAAGTGTATATAAACTAGGTTTTTGATGAATAATATGATTGATCAGTCTAATCAGTCTTTGTGTGTTTTTGTTGCTTGTCAATGAATTCGTACTTAATGATCTAAGTTTAACAGTGATGATTGAATTTGAATTGTCTAGTTCAAGAATGATGATGATGCTAGTTGTATGTGATTGAAGATCTATGATGGTTATTTGATTATTTCAGAATGATTCAGTGGTTCATGGTTTAACTCAGTGTTTGTTTCAGAATAATAGAGATTTAGTTTCAGGGTTCAATGTTTTGAGATATTTACGTAGGTATACCTCATGGAAAGCATGTATATACGTGGATATGCTTAAGAAAAGTAGCGTATATATTTTTATATATCATTGATCAGGGTTCACAGTGACAGAATCTAGGTTTTGTGATGACCAGTATGTGGATTGGTATCTTGGTGAATGGATTTATAGCGATCTAACTACCTTGGTTTTTTTAGATTGATTTGGGTTTTAGTTGGTACAGTGATTAAGTGATTTGATATGATGATTAGTTTCAGTTTTATTATTTGATATTGGGCTTAAATTATGGTAGTGGGTTCAATCTAAAAATTTGATGAAAAGTGGTATATGATGTTTTGTAACAGGTGGATCTAGTGTGAAAACTTATGAAATGTGGTCCACGGAGGTGTTAAGGGTTGGAGCCTTTAGTTAGGAATTTGAAGCTTCCTTCTAATTCTAGCTGATAAATCTTCCTTCTAGTGCTAGCTAATAAATCTGATCAGGGGGTTGGAGCTACCTTCTTGTGGGTGCCGATAAACGAGTTTGGGGTTCGAGCTCCCTTCCAGAGGTGCTGAAGAAAGAGAAAAGGTTGTAGCCTTCTACATGTAGGTGGAATTATAGTATGAGTCTACACCAATACAAGATTGTAAGATGTTTTATTTATAATAAAATATAAAGACAGAGATGACAACAACGGTGGTTTTTTCCCACATTGTGTTTCCACCTAAAAATCATGGTTTTCATGTGTGTTTATGTATTTCTTATGTGTGATGGTTTATTCTATTCTTACTGCACATGGTTATTGTTTAATTAATTCCTAATGAAGTACTAATACACTGGCTCAAGTTAAGTAAATGATGGATTAACTAAAAATTTATCTAACTGGATATACGCTAGTTGTCTGCATTACAGTTGTGTACATATGCATGTTTCTTTCAGTAAAGTTGAATACATAAATATGACTAAGAAAATAAAGGTTTATGTGAGTTATGAAATACTAATTCACCCCCTCACCCCCCCCCCCCCCCTTCTCAATATTTTTCCCAATATATTATTGAAGAGTGTTTCCTAGAGTAAAGACATAAGAAATACCCAGAACAAGAGTAAAATTATCAAGCCAGCTAGTATACATTTAAATTCCATATGAAATCAATAAAGAATATAAGAGTATTGACACAACAGTGTAATTACAGAACAGAGAAAGAGAAAATACCAGTTTTTATTATAAATGGCTAATGTTTAAATAGTTACATGTAATACTTGTTAATATTTCTTGAACATACAAAATTGGTCATCGTTATGCTTCAATTATAACCAATAATATAACCAGCGAAGGAGTATAATATTAAATGTTAACTATCAGTCCAAACGTTAGGTAGGTTTGAGAGAACATAAAAGCAAGGAGATAAAATATGAAACCCTAACTCGAACGCTATCGAGTGCTGGTCGAATAAACTTGGAACAAAGAGGACAGAGTGTAATAAGAAAAGCCTTGAACATTTAATAAGATTTTCCATAGTTTTTAGTGCTAAAGAGTAAGGAAAGAGTATCACCTATCAAAGACATGGGGTTAGAAAGAAAATGAAATCAGTGCTTATAAATTGATCGTGTATGAAGAAGTTTGGAAAAGATAAGGATAACGGGTTAAGAGGGGGAGGGTACCTAGTATAAATTCCTCACCCTCTCACAAGACTACGTACCTGTAGAAAAAACAGATAAAAATCAGACTTGAATTGAAAAAAAAGGAGTTACAGCTCACAGGTGAGTACAACACCTGGAGACTGCACTCAAACAAAGAGAACTCTCTCCGTACACTCTACATTCATCAAATGAGAAATTACATCATTAAGTACATTACTAGAGATTAGGAAGTTACAACCAAACTCCTAAACTCTAGGAACAAATCCTAAACTAAGGAGATACGTTACAACTTGTGTAACCATTTCTCCATTAATACAAAATAATATTAATTATTTTCAACTCCCCCCCTTAATGGAGAAAGGATCATCCTGAACTCCTGGCATCCTTCTAAACAATTCAAACTTTACACGCCCAAGAGGCTTAGTAAAAATATCAGCCATGTTATCACAAGTTTTACAATAATCAACACATATCTCTTTTGACCGTTGTTTCTCTCGAACAAAATGAACCTGAGTATCGATATGCTTGGTATTTTTATGAAATACTGGATTGTATGCAAGCTTGATGGTACTCTAGTTGTCATTTTTGATAATAGTTGATTCTTTCTGCTCTTCTCCTGCATCGTTGAGAAGTCTTCTCAACCAGATAGCTTCACATGTGGCTGCACACAATGCTTGGTACTCAGCTTCACATGAAGATAGAGCTACAGTGTGCTGCTTTTTGCTGCTCCATGCTATGACCCCGAATCCAATGTTGAATACGTAACCTATGATAGATCTTCAATCATCCAAGTTACCTGCTCAATCAGAATCTAAAAAACCTACTAGAATAACATCAGAAGTGTCAGTGTACAAAATGCCATAATTACTAGTACCACTAAGATACCTCAACACACTTTTCGTTGTGATCCAGTGACTTTCGATTGGTTTTGACATGAACTGGCTCAACACACTAACAGAATATGCCAAATCTGGTCTAGTTGTAGTCAGATATATCAAACTGCCAACTAGCTATCTGTACATGGTAGCATCCACCTCTTTAGTACCGTCGTCACTGCTCAACTTTAAGTTCTGCTGTAATGGTGTTGCTGTTGATCTGCACTGCTCCATTCTGAACCTTTCCAGCAAGCTTCTAGCATACTTCCCTTGAGTAAGAAAGGTTTGTCCAGAGTCTTTCCATCTCATACACTTGTGACATCTGATTTCTTTGATCAGATTGTTAGCATTCCCTGTTACAATCATATCATCTACATACAAAGAAATCAAAATAATTTGCCTCTGTTTATTAAACTTGGTATACAGATTTGGATCATTCAAGCTCCTATGAAAGCCATGCTGTACAAAAAATGAGTCAATTTTCTCATACCACGATCTGGGTGCCTATTTTAAACCATAAAGTACCTTTTTCAATTTACACACAAGATGTTCCTGCCCCTTTTTCACAAAACCTTCAAGCTGTACTAAATAAATTTCTTCCTTCAAGTCACCATTCAAAAATGCAGACTTAACATCTAGCTGGTGTAGCTGCCATTTGTGTTTTGTTTCTAAGGAAATTAGAATTCTAATGGTGTTTAATTTGGCTACAGGAGCAAAGGTGTCATCGAAATCTATTCCCTCTTTCTGTGAATAACCCCTTGCTACCAGTCTAGCTTTAAGTTTCTCTATACTCCCATCTGCATTTATTTTTGGTTTATACAGCCATTTGTATTCTATGGGGGTTTTACATTCAGGCAATTCAACCAAATCCCAAGTATGATTTCTGTTTATTGATTCTATTTCCTCATACATTGCAGCCCTCCATGCATCAGATTTACTTGCTTCCTCATAATTTTCAGGTTCTACAATGTTTAAAAACTTTGACATTAATGCATAGTCTTTCAATTTAGAAGGTAATCAAGTATTCCTACTTGATCTCCTTGGTAGGGGACTTACCTCAAATCTTTCTATTTCAGCCTTTTATGGGCTTGCATTATTGATTACATTTCCTGTTACTTCTTCTTCTTGTTTCTGCTCCTGCTCTTCATCTTCCTCACTATTTTCTTCCATTAGCAATGGAATGTCCCAATCACTGTTAGAGTCATCCTTTCCTTCTTCAACCTGTTCTAGTTCTAACATTGTAAATTCCCCAAGATTCCCAAGATTGAAAGGACCAACATGTTCACCCTCCATAAGTCGCATAAGGCCTTCAACCAGATCAGAAACGAACTGGAAGCTCCGTGTCTGTTTCCCATTTCCATAGACTGTCAAAGGCTCCTTGCGCAAAGCCTAAGCAACAAAATTACTTACAACCCGACCATCATCAAGGCACATTCGCAGACCATATGTATTGAAAATTCGAGCAATCCGAACCTCAACATTTTCCCCAACACGCTTGGCAAGTCTGGATATGTTCAAGATTCCCACATCATTAGTTTTGATAGTCTTCACAGGATTGTGTTTGTAATGCACAGGGGAAGCGGGGCAAGCCAAATGGTAGATCTGATCAACCTCCAACAATAAGGGTTCCACAACATCATGCCTTATCCATTCAAACCTCGGATTGCCAAAATGATGCAAAACATTCTCCTTCCTTCCTGTGAAGAAATTGTCGACAACAATAACATTGTCGCCTCTTGCCATGAGCCTGTCAAGTAGATGACTACCAACAAAGCCAGCTCCACCCGTCATGACAACTCGCAGGGACTTTCTCTTCAAACCTAGGGGCACTTTAGCCTCTGAATTCACCATCGAACCCGAATGATACTGAGCAAACCAAGAAACAGGAGTCTCATAAACAACCCGATGAGGTTTGTCGGGCACAAACCTTCCATTTTCATTAACATTAGAAGCCAAAAAACCAGGCTGAAGGATAAAGAAAGTCGATGCGATGGCGATTCCTATCAAAATAAACAATAGTTGCTGCTCCCTGAGCAAATAATCTACTGGCCTGATAATAGACCACATCTTTTCTGGCTTAAGAGAGTACTCATCACTGTTATTCATATTGGACTGATAAAATTTTTGATCCTCTGATGAATAAGTCTTCAATGAGCACCATCGGGCAAATCCGATCTGCTGCCACCAAACAGATCAGGAACTCCAATGCACCACCACTGGGCAAATCCGATCTGCTACCACCGAACAGATCAGGAACTCCAATGCGCCACCACCGGGCAAATCCGATCTGCTGCCACCGAATAGATCAGGAACTCCAATGCGCCACCACCGAGCAAATCCGATCTGCTACCACCAAACAGATTATGAACTCTAATGCGCCACCACCGGGCAGATCCGATCTGCTACCATCGAGTAGATCAAGAACTCCAATGCACCACCACCAGGCAAATCCGATCTGCTGCCACCGAGTAGATCAGAAATTTCAAAGTGCCACCACCGGGCAAGGCCAATCTGCAAAAATTTGTAGATTTTCCACCGAGAAAGAGGCTGGCGCTACTCAATGGCGAAAGATCCGCGCCAAAAACAAAATCGACACGTCTTACGAAATTGGCGCGATTAAGGCTTGATTTTTTGCGCCAATAGCACTTTCTGGCGCACTGGCGCGATTATCACTCTCAAAACAGCGCCAAATGGTGCGACTATTCCTTAATAAATAGCGCCAACCCTTTCTTCCACTCAAAAATGGCGCGACTGTTCACGACGAAACTGCGCCAACCCTATTTTCTGCTCAGAGATGATCAGTCATCTGAGACCTGTCTTCAGGTGTTACTGCAGTCCACCTGATTCTACGAATGCTTCTGTACACTCCACCGCCACTACAGTTCTGTAATCAATGATGCATCCTAAAAAAAAGAATTAAGGCTATCCCTACTCTGTGCTCTAATACCAAGATAAAAATCAGACTTGAATTGAAAAAGAAGGAGTTACAGCTCACAGGTGAGTACTGCACCTGGAGACTGCACTCAAACAAAGAGAACTCTCTCTGTACACTCTACATTCATCAAATGAGCAATTACATCATTAAGTACATTACTAGAGATCAGGAAGTTGCAACCAAACTCCTAAACTCTAGGAACAAATCCTAAACTAAGGAGATACGTTACAACTTGTGTAACCATTTCTCCATTAATACAAAATAATATTAATTATTTTCAACTAAACCTCTGTTAGAGATAACTTCATAAATAATATGACAATCTAAGAAGAAGGTTGTCCACGAAATCCCTAAAACAATACAGTAAACAAAGACAGTTAAGTAATAAGTTGCAAATATTCTTAAATGAGGAAGGAGTCAAGGGGAACATATATCACAAGGAAAAAAATTTGTTAAGTAATAAGTTGCAAATACTGTTAGATGAGGAAGGAGTCAAGGGGAACATATATCACAAGGAAAGAATTTTATTAACCCTAAGGCATACTTGATGCTGCCGTGAGTCATTGCAAAGACGATTAGTCTTGTGAATCTTCAAACCCTACCCTCGAAAGTTCTAGAGTTATTTTCTTCTTCAATTAAACCGAGGAAATAGATCGATCGTGGTGGCGGGACATGAGGGTGGTTACCCTCTAACCACCATCATCCCTAAGAGCTTTTGATCCAACCCTAACTAATGCGGACCCTTGATTTAGCATCTCACCAACTTCAAGGCTACGAGAAAGTTCCACACATTATTTCATCTTAATTATGCGCCAAATATTTCTTATGTGATGCCTGTGTGGCATTAATAATCATTCATATACCAAGGTTCCATAAAAAATATGCACTAGGTTGATAACTTATATGCTATCATACATGAAATCAAATAAATTTACAAAATGACTTGAATGAAAAGGTAAAGTATAACCCCTTTATTCTAGAATTTGAAAAATATATATATATATAAACCAAGAAAAGTTATAATCACATTAATGTTAATGTTATATATTTTCAAAATAGTTTAACATTAACATTAATGTAATTATAACTTTTCTTGGTTTATATATATATATATATATATATATATATATATATATATAAGAAAAGTTGTAATCACATTAATGTTAATGTTATATATTTTCAAAATAGTTTAACATTAACATTAATGTGATTATAACTTTTCTTGGTTGATCTATATATATAAACCAAGAAAAGTTATAATCACGTTAATGTTAATTTACAAGTATATATTTTCAAAGTAGTTTAGATAAATAGAAAATATAATCTTTTATAAATAGTGTATATTAACTAGAAATTAAAAACAATTTTAATTTAACAAGAATATAAAATTATTTAAGTATCTTTTAATTTTCAAAATGCATACAAAACAAAATGTCAAACACCAAGTTTAATGACTTTTTTTCAATATTTGAACAAAAACTAATAGGAAAAAAAAACCTATAAATGTGAAGAAAAGTGTATATACTTTCTTAATGATATAAATGGTTTATATCATTAGAAAATATATGTTTTTCTAAATGATTTACATCAGCTAAAAATTAAAAATGGTATCAATTTAATTCGTCAATAACATGTGTAAGGGAAATTTATCAACTCCAACTAATACAAAGGTGAAAAAAATTACAAATTTACAAGTTGAATAAATAAAATTATGTAAATAGTTGTTTCAAAAACCATTTTCAACTATATGAGATTGTAACACCCCTTTTTTGTATGTAACACTTTATTGATCTAAGCTAAGAAAAGTTAGGTCTCATGTGTAACAATGAAAGTAAATACTTAATTATTAAAATAAAATAATTTAATCACTTGGAAAAACGAGACACCGAGAGATAAGATTCTTGCCAAATCCCATTGGTGAATGGGAAGGAATAATTCTTTCATGATAAGACTTCTAGATTCAATTCTAGATAATATTAATGGATTGGAGATAAATATCCATTAAGATACTTAGTTGGAGAAAGATGTTAAGTTTAAGAAAAACATAAAAGCTTTGCGAGAGAGAAAGACAAGCTTTTATGAGGAAAAGCCTTGCGGGAGAGAAAGAAGAGATTTTCTGGGAAAAAGGAAAATGGATAAAAATATCCATAAAAATGGGACACTGCTAATGGAAACCATATCATGAAAGAGGTTATTAAATACCCATTGAAGAAATCAACAAGAGGCAGTTGATCCATAGCAAGAACTCTCGACTTGGGGATGAACTAGAGGAAGCCAGTTCTAGGTTGGGTGGCAGTGCTTGGTTTTCCAGGTGACATTCTTTCATATAATCTAGTTTTCTTGGGATGTTCTGTATGTTGGGTCCTTACTCTCTATGTTATCAATTCTTTAAGCATATGAGAGAAATTTCTTGGGTTGTCTTTTCTTATGAGATGATTGAATAATTTGCATGTGACCACTCTGCATGAGTAGTCCTTTGTTAACTTAGTTTATGAGATGATTATATACGGACGCATGTGAAAACTATTACATATAAATTTAATCCAAGTTAAATTTAATGAAGGAACGTAATATGTGGTTTTTATGCAATAATTGTTATATTTTCACATTTTTAAACTTACGTGCTATCTCGGGTTTTTAAGATGGTGAATAATTATGCATGAGACAACTATGTATGATGAATAATTATGTTTTAAGGCTTGAAATTGTATAGCCTATGGTTCAAATTATCTATTCTATGCATTATGCATCATGGGTGAATTGCATCCACTAAGGCTCGTTTAACTATGATTCGTATTGCATAAGATATATGTCAGTATTCTTTCAACTATGACTATAGGACTATGATAATGATATATGGAAATGCTAGCTATAGTGTATTTATGCTAACATTGCCATTAATGCTTGTATGGAGTCATCAAAGAATTGAAATCTGAATGCATAATCTTATTATGTTGAATGCCATGATTGATTATTTCCTCCGAGTTGTAAGGTATGCACAGGAAATGTTGAAGGGTTGATTCTTAATGTAGTAAATAAGTCTATTAATGGAACCTAAAGGTCCACATGGTGGATTTAGTGAGGCGGAGTATGTAGAAATTTTGAATAATTTAACACATATTCAACAGAGATTATCCTGATCATGTACTATTGCAGAATACATACACAATACATAAGCTCCTCTACGTTGATCATCAATATAGCAGCATCAATAACAATAAAACATCAAGAGCATTCACACATTAACACAGTATGTAACCCGGGGAAAGCATCTCGCTAAAAACCCCACACTATCTGTATATTAATGATTGAGACCATGTAACATTACAAAGTACAATGCTTATCACAAGCAATCCAGTACCAGCTCCACCTGTTACACATAATACAGCTAAGATCTGATCTCCAAATCTATTCCACTGCTTGCCTGCCTCCACTGCTCAATACCTGCTCAAGAATTGATGAGAATGGTTTACCAAACTCGTATTTTACCTGCAAAGAATCACTCACAATGTGTAAGACGTGAGCAGAAGCTATAAACTGGGCAAATACATGAGCAAACTCATTGGCATACTCAATCCCTTGATTGTGCAAGATCTGATGCACAACTATAGTCACAACTGATAGCAATCTGATTCTCTAACACTTGTCCCTGCTAAACTGAACATGCACTGACATGCAACTGAGTTAACTGATGTATTCTATAGTTGTATTATGAGTTAATAATAACAACTCATCATTAGTCTATTTGCAGTTAGACTAACTACAACTAGTTTAACCAAGTCAAACTGAACACAACTCCATCAACTCCACAATCAACTCCACCAAACTCAACTGATTGAGTTCTAACTGAAGTCATGCATGCAACAACTCAACTGACTCATAAGAAAAGCGTACTTCCTTCTGACAGCTGCATGGGCCACATCTGTAGCTCAAACTGAAGTGCTCCAAGAGAATAAGATCAATTTTATAGTCCAAATATCATTATGAGACAATAATATTTGACTTTTCTATTTTTGACAGCCAGTCTAAAAATAGACTTTGATCACCCACACTGTGGTCACCCAAACTTTGGTCACCCACATTGTGATCACTCACACTTTGGTCACCCACATTGTGATCACTCACATTGTGATCACTCACACTGTTATCAAAAATAGAACTTGCGCCATAATTTGCCTGCGGGCCCACTTAGTGAAGGCGACTCTTTTCACTAAGCTCCATCATCTTGTTGCAATCTCAACACTCCCTCTCGACAAGATATGGATTATCAGCAACCCCTATCCTGCCTCGGTGGTACTCGAATTTGCTCCTGGTGAGAGCCTTCGTCAGAATATCAGCATCTTGATCCTCCATTGGAATGTATGAAAGCAACATGATCCTCCGCTACACACAATCTCTGATATGATGGTACCTGATGTCAATATGCTTAGATCTATCATGAAATACAGGATTAGCCGAGAGCTTAATGCAACTCTGGTTATCACAGTAAATCACAGTAGGATCCAAATGAGAACCGAACAAACCAACCAGAATCTTCCTCATCCATATAGCCTCGCATGCAGCCAAACTTGCTGCCATATACTCGGCCTCCGCTGAACTGAGTGCCACGGATCTCTGCTTCCTGCTGTACCAAGAAACTATTGTCGATCCAATACTGAAGACCCCTCCTGATGTGCTCTTTCTGTCCGTTGGGCTCCCTGCCCAATCTGCATCCGTGAAGCCACATAGCTTCACCTCATCCTCCTGTCTGTACCACAAACCATATCCCGATGTGCCTCTCAAGTAGCGCAATACATGCTTGCCCGCCTTCCAGAAGAGCTTGGTAGGCTTAACCATAGCTTGTGAAATTTGGTTAACTGCATGGCATATATCAGGTCGTGTATTGACCAAATACATCAGCGACCCCACCAACTGTCGATAAACAGTGGCATCCACTTCTTCTCCCGAAGTGGCATCCTCCTTCCTCCAACCTCCAGGAAGAGGAGTATCAACAGGCTTGCAGCCATGCATGTTGAGCTTCTCCAGTATCTCCCGAGCATACTTGCCCTGAGAAACAAACAGTCCACCACTGCGCTGCCATATTTCCAATCCTAGGAAATAGTGAAGGAGGCCCAAGTCCTTCATCTCAAACTCTATAGCAAGATCCTTCTTGCATGACAGTATCAACAGCTCATCACCCATTAGAATCAAATCATCAACATATAGTACAATGATAAGCAACTTACCCTCCACCACAATCTGGTATAGGTTAGGATCCGCCTCGCTCTTGGAGAATCCAAGTCCTGTGAAATAGCTGTCTATCCGTGTGTACCAAGCACGTGGTGCTTGCTTCAACCCATACAGCACTCTCTTGAGCCTGCACACATGCGAATCGCTGCTGAAGACCTCAAAGCCTTCGGGCTGCTCAATGTACACCTCCTCCTCAATGACTCCATTGAGGAACGCAGTATTCACATCCATCTGATGAATGTGCCATCCCATCTGCGCTGAGAGAGCAAGAATCGTCCGTATGGAAGAATACCTTGCGACAGGTGCAAAGGTATCCTCATAATCGATCCCCTCTATCTATGAAAAGCCTCGGGCAACAAATCTTGCCTTGTACTTCTCCACACTCCCGTCAGCTGCCTGCTTGACCTTGTAGATCCATCTCGAACCCACCACTGATTTCCCTTCCGGTCTAGGAACAATCTCCCATGCACTGTTTCTGACAATAGAATCATACTCTTCCACCATGGCGTCTACCCATGCGGGATCCTCCACAGCTTCCTCGAAAGAGGATGGCTCAGTCACAACACACTTGCTCATCAGAGCCATGTATCCAGTGTACTGATCAGGTGACTGTCTCTGCCTGCGTTGGGCTGTAGGTGGTCCTACAACTTTCTCTGCATCTTGAGCCAGTCGCTCAGCTTCTGTCAAGCGCTTTCGCCCTCTGATGGTTGGCACTGCATGAGTGGTCTCTTCCACTCCATGAACCTCATCCTGTGGCTGATCCACGTCCTGAAGCTCATCCTTAGGAACTAATAGCTCCTCATCTGCATGCAAGTGTAGCTCCCTCTCAAGCGAACACTTCATGGCTTTCTCCTCCTGAAATTTTATATCCCGTCGCACAACAGTTTTACCACTATCTGGAAAATACACACGATAGTTGTGGGGCGTATCAGTGTACCCCACAAATATCCCAACCTCTGCGGTCGGCTCCAACTTCTTCTTGGCATCCTTCGTCACATGCATGTAAACGTTAGCACCAAAAATCCTCAAATGAGAAAGATCAGGCTTCTTACCAGAATAAGTCTCCTCAGGTGTACTCATGCCATGTATCCTATGAGGACAACGGTTCTGCACATAAACTGTTGTATTGCATGCTTCCACCCACAAGTGAAGGGGTAGGCCCTAATCATGCAACATTGCCCGTGCAGCACCCACAATCGTTCTGTTCTTCCACTCAGCTACCCCGTTCTGCTGTGGGTTATGGGGAGCTATGAGCTCTCTACAAATCCCTTCTGCCTTGCAGAAATCCTTGAACTCGTCCGAGATGTATTCACCACCATTATCGCTCCTAAGAGCCTTCACCTTCTTCCCCAACTCCTTCTCGACCAGTGCTTTGAATTCACAGAACTTTGAATATGTCTCGCTCTTCTTCTGCATGAAGAAGATCTAGCACTTACGAGAGAAATCATCAACAAAAATCACATAATACCTGTGTTTTGCTGTCGAAGCAATTGAGAAAGGTCCACACACGTTTGTGTGAATTCTCTCAAGGATTGTCGTGGTGCGACTATCCTTCTCGTGAAAGGTGGCTTTCACAAACTTCCCCAAAGTACACCCCTTGCACTGATCTGACTGCGCAAGTGTGCCTTTAGGAAGCCCTGTAGTGATCTGCTGCAGTATCTTCAAGGCTCCATGGTGAAGGTGACCCAATCTCCTATGCCACAACTCGCCATCATCCCAGCTCACCAATCCTTCTGCCTTGCCCGCCATTGTTGCGCATCCATCTACATGCAACTGATAAAGGTTCCTCACTCGAACCCCTATCTTCCGGGTCTCACCAGTTGTCTTGCTGCGTAGGAAAGCCTTTCCCTCGCTGAAAACAACATCATACCCCTTGTCTTCTAACATCGCCACTGAGATGAGATTCTTCGTCAATCCTGGAACATGCATGACTTCCTTCAATACGAAGGGTTTACCAGACTCCCTCTCAAAGGAAATGGTACCGATACCGGTCGCACTATATCTACCATCATCGCCCATCTCGATGTGCACTCCAAGATCTTTGTCCTCTAGATCAGAGAACAAATCTCTATCTCCCGTCATGTGAAAAGACGCACCACTGTCCAAGAACCACACTGATCCCATCACACTTGAAACCAAGCATGCGATCAATGAAAAATCAAGCTCAAACTGTGAGGCTAGAGCCTCTCCTGCTGAAGATCCAGCAGCCTGCTTGTTCTTCTTCTTCTGCGGACAATTAGTGGCATAGTGTCTGTGCTGGTGACAGTGAAAACACTTCACCTTGGACATATCCTGCTTCTTGCCTTTCGCACCAGACTGAGAAGCTTTCTTGCTCTTCCCTTTCTTTGCTTTGGCAACCAAAGCACAATTCTCTTCATCAGCTCCCTTTGACGAAGATCCGTCCCTGGTACTCCGCCTAATCTCCTCCTGCACAAGATCTGACCATAGTCTTTCCCATCCTGGCAATTTCTCCCGACCATTGACAGAGTCCTGATAGGAATGCCAACTCTTCGGAAGACCAAGGAGAGCCAAGCTCACCAAGTCCTCATCATCGACAGTAACCCCCACACTTCCCAGCTCATCTCGACACTGAGTGAACTTCGTGAGATACTTGGGAATACTGTCACCCTTCTCGCATTTGATGTTTCTGAGTTTATCTTTGAGTGCCAGCTTCCTCTGATCGCTCTTGCTTTGGAATAATTATGTTAATGATTTCCACATCAAATATGGAGTAGCCTTTCCATGGAGGCTGGACACAATGTGATCCTTCACGCCCTCCAACAGAATCCTTCGACATTTTGCGGTCTTCTTTTGCCAAACTTCCGCCTCAGCAGCATCAGTAGGCTTTGGGATATCCGTATCTATGAACTCCTTCAGCCCGTTATCATCCAATACTGCCTCCATCCTGTCCTTCCATGCAATATAGTTTGAGCTGCCCTCAAGAGCATACTCCAATCGCAATCCGTTGAAAGACATTGTTGCGTTGTCACCAAGAAAACACTGCTGCAAATTCGAATTCCACCAGCAACCAACTCAACCGCCTCGGATCTAAGATTCGTGAGAATACAATATTTCTCGTACAGAGATTGACTGTATGGGCATTCACTGGATATCTCACCTTCCAAAGGAAGGATGAATCCAGAGGCTACCTGGCCCGATTACAGACTCTGCCTGAAGAAATAGAATGTAAACACTTCC
This sequence comes from Pinus tabuliformis, assembly GCA_031772625.1. Classification (NCBI taxonomy): domain Eukaryota; kingdom Viridiplantae; phylum Streptophyta; class Pinopsida; order Pinales; family Pinaceae; genus Pinus; species Pinus tabuliformis. Next base: position 667,428,635 of record CM062808.1, read on the forward strand.
TGAATAGTAGATCTGATGATCAACAGCTCTGATACCATGTAGAAATTTTGAATAATTTAACACATATTCAACAGAGATTATCCTGATCATGTACTATTGTGGAATACATACACAATACATAAGCTCCTCTACATTGATCATCAATATAGCAGCATCAATAACAATAAAACATCAAGAGCATTCACACATTAACACAGTATGTAACCCGGGAAAAGCATCTCGCTAAAAACCCCACACTATCTGTATATTAATGATTGAGACCATGTAACATTACAAAGTACAATGCTTATCACAAGCAATCCAGTACCAGCTCCACCTGTTACACACAATACAGCTAAGATCTGATCTCCAAATCTATTCCACTGCTTGCCTGCCTCCACTGCTCAATACCTACTCAAGAATTGATGAGAATGATTTACCAAACTCGTATTTTACCTGCAAAGAATCACTCACAATGTGTAAGACGTGAGCAGAAGCTACAAACTGAGCAAATACATGAGCAAACTCATTGGCATACTCAATCCCTTGATTGTGCAAGATCTGATGCACAACTATAGTCACAACTGATAGCAATCTGATTCTCTAACACTTGTCCCTGCTGAACTGAACATGCACTGACATGCAACTGAGTTAACTGATGTATTCTATAGTTGTATTATGAGTTAATAATAACAACTCATTATTAGTCTATTTGCAGTTAGACTAACTACAACTAGTTTAACCAAGTCAAACTGAACACAACTCCATCAACTCCACCAAACTCAACTGATTGAGTTCTAACTGAAGTCATGCATGCAACAACTCAACTGACTCATAAGAAAAGTGTACTTCCTTCTGACAGCTGCATGGGCCACATCTGTAGCTCAAACTGAAGTGCTCCAAGAGAATAAGATCAAGTTTATAGTCCAAATATTATTATGAGACAATAATATTTGACTTTTCTATTTTTGACAGCCAGTCTAAAAATAGACTTTGATCACCCACACTGTGGTCACCCACACTTTGGTCACCCACATTGTGATCACTCACACTTTGGTCACCCACATTGTGATCACTCACACTGTGATCAAAAATAGAACTTGCGCCATAATTTGCCTGCGGGCCCACTTAGTGAAGGCGACTCTTTTCACTAAGCTCCATCATCTTGTTGCAATCTCAACAGAGTACGAAGTTAGTGGTGTGGTGCCAAGGAGGTATGTGAAAAATGGTATCGGAGCTCTAAGTTCCAATATTTCAGCCTATGGGCCAATCCACCTTTGTAATATATAAATGAGTTGTAGGTCCTAAACTAGGTTTAAACAATTAAGAATTTTAATGAAGGGTTCCGTTATAAATTGCTATAAGACAAATATTCCAGAATCCATAATAGTTAAAATGATTTAGTGGAGGGGGAGGTTGAAGCAATAGCATATAATATATATATGTTAGGTTCTATATATTATATTGATTAATTGAAATCAATGATAAATTTGAACTGGGGTTGTGCAAAATGATGGATGTTGGAATAGCCAAGGCCTTCTATATTGCTTGACCATGTAGCTAATTGTGTTTCCCATTTTCTTAAGGAATCACTTTAAAACAAAAGTATTCCATCGGATCATTAGATAGTAAATGAAGAAGGGTAGAATCTGTCAAAGGTTACATGCCTATATTAATTTTTCAAGCAATATTCCGATGAAAAATTTATTCTTATAATGATTTTGTAGTTGCTAAATTATGTATGAAGTGATATATATCATGGAAAATCTTGTATCATGCTATACAAAGTAATGTAGATTAAAACATTGTGATACTATGATATGATATTTTTAAAGATCATACAAAGGCAGTGAAAGACCAATACAAAGGTACTGATAAAAGGTTTGATTAACATTGCAAAGGTCATATTTATCAATGTATGCAAGTTTAAATCATCGATGTAAAGTTTATACATAAATTATTTCATGTGAGGCTTATATGTATGTCCACGACCACATTTATATAAAATCAGAAAGTGTTTGTATTCTAAGTTGTGGTATTTGATATTTTTATACCTATCCCCTTCATTAGGAAATGTCAGCGAAGAAGGAGACTTAGAAATCACGACTACCAAGGAAGTATACTATGGATGCATACTTCATGTGGCAACGTCGTACTCAAATAAATTATGGTGACTCACACCTATCTCTTTGAGTCGCAACAAAGCATCCCCCTTACGCTTTCAATAAATTAGAAGAGTTTGCTACCTGATGCAAGTTTAATGTTAGTCTTACCGAGGTGTGTCATGGGCACAGACATAATCAAAAAAAACTCTAGAATGACTCATGCATGATGCATCAGTTGAATTTGATGCCCTCGGAGTGTTCATTTGACTATATACCAACATACATTAAAAATGGCTATAAGTCAAGAATCAAAACAATACGGTTAAATAGAGGATTTACAATAACATTGCTATGTAAATTATGGAATAAGAGTTAAATTTTCGGTAATTAGAATTATGATACAAATTGACAGCACTGAAAATTCGTTTCCATACTATGATGGAAATATTTGGGTTCATTTTCATGTATACCATCACTCAGGAAAAATTTGGAGTATACGTCCTCAAATACGGAGATTCAACAGACTCTGGAGTTCCAGGGAATTAGAAGAATGAGTTACGGCTTAGTGAAGTGAAGGTAAACAATGAAGGTGGCACGCCTGGTTATGGAAACTATAGGAAACGTGTATTTTTTATAAAATTAAAGCACAACATCTTTAAAGAACAACAACATCTTCTATTTGCCGAAGAAAATCATCTTAAGGATGGTTGTTTCCATTTTGATCCGCAATACCACCTGTCTATTTAACTTATCCGTTGATTTGGAGGTGTGAGTCGCCCATAAAAGTAGTTAGTGTGGATAATGTTATCTTGATCTTCACATTGGCAACATACTTTTAACGTGTCTTAGCTAGTAGAAGATAAGCATATCTATATTTCCCTATGAGGGAAATTGATTTTTGCCTCCTTCTTTTAGGAAGTACTGACATCCATAATTCAGAGTATTTCGAACCTAGGCCTCCAAAACCTCATGGAGGAAGCATCAATCAAATTCATAGGTGTGTAGAGAGAAAAAAGGCTAAAGAGTGACTTTTTCCATATGGCTTGGTGCTAAATTATTTGTTTTGGAGTTGTTGTACGTCATTAAGCAACACTACAATTTCCACATGTATTCACCAATGTTCCATGGTATTTCATGGGAAAATTGTCCCTCAAACACTACAAATTTTCATCAAGCCTGTGAAGTTATTTGAGACGGATATGGGAGTTGTTAAAACCATTCAATTGATGGGTTTTATGCCTTGTTCACTGTACCCCATTCTTTTTACCAGTTTTTATTATATATAGCACTATGTTCTGTATTGTGCTTATGTTGTGGCTCAGTGAACTCGTAAGTAGGAGACTGCTTAACCATCACCTTGAGTGTAGAGAATCTTGGTAGGAGAAATTAGGAGCTGGTGCTTTGACCTAAATAATTTTTCCATGGTTAATTAAGCCAGTAAAGGTTGATCCACTATATGGAGGGCAGCATAACTTAAAAACTGATTTAGTCGACTATTTTGACCGAGAATCTATAGGATCCTCTGTGGAACTGTACCAAGTCATGGGTTGTCAGTCCACGTAAGGATCTACAGAGTATTCAATGATCACGCTCAATCTGAACTCAGTATGGAATCAAGATACCTAAAGCAGTAAACTAGTAGTGACAAGTAGACAACATCTCACTCTGCGAGGTTAGCAAGGATTATGAAAAGCAAGCATGATATATATGAGTCCAACTAGAATCAAATAGAGGTCATGTGTTTTAGACCATTTTAAATGAGTATATAACTTAGCCTGCAATTGGAGGAATGTTTGGCAAAGAGACAACCTTGAGTTGCACGAAACTGGTAAGGTTAAAGGTGTAATAATTAAATTATGAGTTGCTTGTTTTAATGCATAACACATACCTTCTGTTAAATACTGCCTCAGAGTTGTGCAATTACATTATGTGTTCAACCTTTCTTATTTTTCATATGATGAATTCAAACTCATGACATGATTACATTCATTTTCTTACATATAAGGTATGGCTCTTAGTGTGATGGCATGCATTTGTGTAATTTGTATTTGATTTTCTGACTGAGGCTCAGATCTTGTAGCTTGTAATCTATAAATTCTTACTTCCTGTGGTTTGCACTCCCTATGGCATAGATTCACTATGTCATGGGCATCTTTTAAATAGTGAAACACATGTATTAAACTGAAAATTGTCGCTCATTCTTCTTAACACTCTATGATTCACATTGCTTGCTATTGAAGGCACCTTAGACCTCAGTAACTCGCTGTGAATATTTGTAGTTCATATTGAACATATTGTTGTCTCTATATACTATCTAATGTGGCTATATTTTGTGGCTCAATCCAGTGGGATCATTATACATAGGACAATGGCATCAATCTAGATAATAGTGATCGCATAGATCATATTCTTCTATACTAGATATTTTCATCGCTCTTCAATAAACCCATTATGCAGAATTATTTTATTGTAATCCAAATTAAATTAATCAGTATACTCTCTCAATGGTTCAAGTACAGTCGAGATTGAAAAAGTTGGATTTAATCCTTTCACTTTAACTTAAGTTTCTCAAGTCTAAGTATGTTATTTCATACACCATAGTGGATAGCTAGAGTAGCATTGTGGAGAGGAGAAAACCGGAAAAGTTAGATGGGAATAAATAATTCTGCAATGTGGTTATATAACATAGAACCTTGCAGTGATGTGGTGGAATTGAGAGATACAAAGAATAACAACAATTAACATGTTGATTAATTTCAATAAGTAGAAATGGACAAATTGGTCACTGTTTTATTTTTCCTTCTTATTAAGTGTTGGGAATTATGTGGAAATTGAATTTTTATTTCATTATATGTTCTCCAAAACATAAGTTATTATTGAATTCTCTTCAGAGGGCACAAAGACTCTATGTCGTGATTTAAAATTTGTTTAAAATACTTATACATGATAGACCTTGTTTTAAATGTTCATAGTCGAGCTTGATGAATGAACAAATTGTAAGGTATAATTATTGTATTAAAATTTTGGATGAGGAATTCTAGTGATGTGGTCATCATGGTTTATAAATATAAATGTAAGTGTTGAAAGGAGTAATGATAGATAAACAATTTTGAATACTATGTTTAATTGTGTACCAATAGTTCTCTTCTCCCATACCATCACCATATTACTTTACTCATATTAAAATTAAATTATGAGTTGCACGATTACTATGCGTAGTATAATCAAGGACATAGCTTAATAGAATGAATATTATACTTATAAGAGATCTTAAGGGAAGAAATGTTGAACTCTTATGAGGTAAATGGAAAACATAAAAGATAAAAGGACAAGTGTCATTTCCATAGATCATGGTCAAAACGAGGAAATATTAACATAAAATTATATAAATGGAAACTATATAAATCTTTAGAAATTGATGGTTAATTAAGTGGGTTCCATCCTAGAACAAATTATGAAGATTTTACTCATGAAAGACATGTCCTTGTACAAAGTATTAGACTATGTAATTTTATTATTGTTGTTGTGTTGATTGGTGCATCTACAGCTAATGATGCAATCTATTTTTTATATGGCTTTTCCAATGGATGAATCATTTAATTCACCCTTAGTACGGAAATACTCCAAATATACAATGTTGGAGGGAACTAAACCTTTCCAGTTATTATTCAAATATTCAATAGCAATATGTGTAATTAATTGGGCAAGAATATTTTGAAACCTATAGGTTTTCTTTAGCAAAGCAACATCTCAATAATTATAACTAAAGTAGATAAGAGGCATAAATTATATTCCAATCTAGATGGAACTAGGGTCAGAGTTGTGAAGGAAATGCACAAATGCAGTACAACTCACTGTATGCATGTTGGAGAAGACATCATACATTAATAAATTATGGATCTAATAAGAAGGTCAATGGGACTAACACCAAAAGTACATCTAGTGTAAATACATAATGGGAGTGTAAAACCAACTCTTGGTGCTTCTCGGTTAATAGAAGAAAGACAATATTAAGATTAAGAGCACATTCTCAAAGGTTCACTCAAATTCAAATGTGTAAAAAATTGCAACTTAAAGTGTGCAACCCCAAACTCCACAACCTTAAATTACATATCCGTCCAAATATAGATGGGGTTCTATTAATATGTCACAAATAAGAACCTTTAAAAAATATATTTCCAGTAGGATGATTGTGGATCTTACAATTGTACTTCTTATGAGAAGTGGTAAGAGAAAAAAAAGATTGGTGTGTTTCTACTATAGACTAGATATGGTGGTGTTGGATGCACTAGAAGTGAAATAGAGCAATTCAGAGCAGCCTAATGACTAATAATAAGTATACACTATATTCAAATCATGACTGGTCTGAATTGATTAAATTTTGGTAGACCAAAATGTTTCGTATTAATACAGCTTATGATGATCTAAGGATCTTATGCCAGTAGTAAAATAATACATGCATCAAGTAAGACAAGAAAGAGGATAACAAACCATGCAACAACTTATTGTTAAATTAATAGGATGACTTCACTATATTGATGGCTAAGTGGTACTGGTAATCAAGATTGTTGTAAGGCAATTAGTTTGATAAAACACTATCTAGTAAGTTGTTCAAATAAATTTGGCAATTGTACAATCCGAAATGCATATTTTGTATCCCTATTTCCTATCAAGCTATATGAGAGAAGTCTACTTGTCAGATTGCATTAATGGCATTGTCTAGTTTTGAATATGACAACATAACAATTAATGCATATGAAACTTATGAATTATATTCTACCATGTCATGATCTAGTGTTAAAGCGGGGTATCAACATACTAATGACCTAGGTTCACACCCTGGTACACATAGTGCCTAAAAACTCAATGGGTGTGAAATTGAGAGTATTGTAGCTTTCATTTATAACTCATGTATGGGAGGTGTACCTACTTTCATACTAATTATTCAATTGGTTTTGGATAGTCACTAGTGGTAAAAGAGAAAACATGAAATCATATGGCATAACTAGTTTATGTGTGGAGTACTTTTGAGTACCAAACAATTTTTTTCTTAAAGACAAGGCTAAAAGTTCCTATTAAACTTCAAGTATAATATTGAAGACCATACTAGACTAACTATCATAGTCAATAAGTTTGTTTTATGATGGGGTGGAGGTGATATTCTATTGTTCTTAAAACCTTGTCTATGGGATAGATTCAATACCGAAACTCAAAGTTATTGGTTTTGTAAAGTTGTATTATGCATCTATGTTATCATTTTGCTGAAAATTTCCTGCAACCACAAGGTAAATGAAAAGGATTAGCTAAATAAAAGTGTTTTAATACTTGGACATAAAATTATACATTTATGCTCTCATTACATAAATGAACAAGTCCATGGATTCCTTATTCTCCAATCGACAAACCGAGCATGGTTTGGTTGGATTTTTCTAAAGGTAGTATGAATAAATAAAGTGATTTTTGGCATTGACTTGATGTTGTGATAATAATACTAACATTGTTTGAAAACATGTGGATCATGTATAATTCATGCATATGATGCTTGAATATGGTGTACACGTTGTATAGGTGGTACTGTGTACATGTGGTACAGATGGTACTAGTGTGGATGCAGGTATTGCATGATGTTGGAGAACGTGTATAGTTGTATGTGTGTGATGTACACATTGTTTAGGAGAAGGCACTGGGTGATTTCTTGGTGTGGAAACCGATCCAGAGTGCATACAGAGGCAAGACAAAGGTGGAAACTAAGGATAAGTATCAATATATTATTTCATTCTAAGTATACATATGACATGTGATTCTAATTTATGATAGTTACATGTGGGTTACAATTTTGATGGTTATGTTTAAGCTAACCTGATATGATATTTTGTACATATTGATTGGTCAAATATGATATTTTGACTTGTTGTGACTAATGTAGGGAAACTACAAGAAGCAGGTGTTCGGTAAGAACACAAGGGCATTAGAAGAATGCATTGGAAGAACATGCATTTCTATTATTTAAATACAATAAAACAAAGGAATCATAGTTAAATGGTGGGCAACATTAACCCATATTTACTCATGTAGTAGTATTGTTACATTGACTATGGTAAACAAAATTGAGTTTCTGCATCTGAAAATCTCTTACAAAATTGATTGAAACAAATGTACAAGTAGCAATGGAAAGAGATTGCTGGTAGAACTCCTTTGTAACCGATGTATCGAAAGTTCTAATTCAGGTGGCAAAGCCATAGGAACCTGAAAATTCAGAAAATAGTTACCTGTGAACGAGGAAATAAATTGAATGATGCAGTAATACACCGAGGGTGGTGTAAATTTAAGGGGGGGAGTATGTAACACCCCTCTATTGTATGTAACACTCTATTGAACTAAGCTAAGAAAATCTAGGTCTCATGTGTAACAATGAAATTTAGTACTTAATTATTAAAATTAAATAATTTAATCACTTGGAAAAACGAGACACCAAGAGATGAGATTCTTGCCAAATCCCATTGTGAATTGGAAGGGATAATTATTTTATGATAAGGCTTCTAGGTTCAATTTTAGATAAGCTTAATGGATTGGAGATAAATATCTATTAATCTACTTAATTGGAGAAAGATGTTAAGTTTAAGAAAAACATAAAAGCCTTGCAGGAGAGAAAGGCAAACTTTGAACAAAAACTAATAGGAAAAAAAAACCTATAAACTTGAAGAAAAGTGTATATACTTTCTTAATGATATAAATGGTTTATATCATTAGAAAATATATGCTTTTCTAAATGATTTACATCAGCTAAAAATTAAAAATGGTATCAATTTAATTCATCAATAACATGTGTAATGGAAATTTATCAACTCCAACTAATACAAAGGTGAAAAAAATTACAAATTTACAAGTTGAATAAATAAAATTATGCAAATAGTTCTTTCAAAAACCATTTTCAACTATATGAGATTGTAACACCCCTTTTTTGTATGTAACACTCTATTGATCTAAGCTAAGAAAATCTAGGTCTCATGTGTAACAATGAAAGTAAATATTTAATTATTAAAATAAAATAATTTAATCACTTGGAAAAACGAGACACCGAGATACAAGATTCTTGCCAAATCCCATTGGTGAATGGGAAGGAATAATTCTTTCATGATAAGACTTCTAGATTCAATTCTAGATAAGATTAATGGATTGGAGATAAATACCCATTAAGCTACTTAGCTGGAGAAAGATGCTAAGTTTAAGAAAAACATAAAAGCTTTGCGAGATACAAAGACAAGCTTTTATGAGGAAAAGCCTTGCAGGAGAGAAAGGAGAGATTTTCTGGGAAAAAGGCAAATGGATAAAAATATCCATAAAAATGGGATGCCGCTAATGGAAACCATATCATGAAAGAGGGTATTAAATACCCATTTGAAGAAATCAACAAGAGGTAGTTGATCCATAGCAAGAACACTCGGCTCGGGGATGAACTGGAGGAAGCCAGTTCTAGGTTGGGTGGCGGTGCTTGGTTTTCCAAGTGACATTCTTTCATATAATCTAGTTTTCTTGGGATGTTCTGTATTTTGGGTCCTTACTCTCTATGTTATCAATTCTTCAAGCATATGAGAGAAATTTCTTGGGTTGTCTTTTCTTATGAGATGATTGAATAATTTGCATGTGACCACTGTGCATGAGTAGTCCTTTGTTAACTTAGTTTATGAGATGATTATATACAAACGCATGTGACAACTATTGCATATAAATTTAATCCAAGTTAAATTTAGTGAAGGAACATAGTATGTGGTTTTTATGCAATAATTGTTATATTTTCACATCTTTAAACTTATGTGCTATCTCGGGTTTTTAAGATGGTGAATAATTATGCATGAGACAACTATGTATGATGAATAATTATGTTTTAAGGCTTGAAATTGTACAGCCTATGGTTCAAATTATCTATTCTATGCATTATGCATCATGGGGGAATTGCATCCACTAAGGTTTGTTTAACTATGATTCGTATTGCATAAGATATATGTTAGTATTCTTTTGACTGTGATCATAATACTATGATCATGATAGATGGCAATGCTAGCTATAGTATATTTATGCTAATGTTTCCATTAATGCTTGTATGGAGTCATCAAAGGGCTGAAATCCAAATGCATAATCTTATTATCTTGAATTCCATGATTGGTTCTTTCCTCGGAGTTGTAAGGTATGCACAGGAAATGTTAAAGGGTTAATTCTTAATGTAGTAAATAAGTCTATTAATGGAACCTAAGGGTCCACATCATGGATTTAGTGAGGCGGGGTAGGTAGTTAGTGGTTTGGTGCCAAGGAGGTATGTGATAGAGATGATGTATTAATTCAACACCATATAAGTCAGCTAAGAAAAAATAAGTATTCTTGTCCCACATAATGAAACTTAGGTATATCTTAGGTATATCATAGCTTAGATGAACCACAACTTTAAGGTTCATTTCTAAATGAAATAAATGGGTCCAAATAGTACTTAATTGGTTTATTTGCACTCTTCAACCTCTCATTGAAACATACTATTAGCTAAATATTGTGTTAAAGGTAACTTCTATCATATTTTAGAATTTTATGTGTTTTCTCACCCCCTTGGAAGTTTTCTATACTCAATTGGCTCAATTTGCCGAGAATAAATTCCTTGACAAGTAACTCTATCCCAAGCCATCTAAGTGAATTGATAAAAAATTTATATATCTTAATATATTTCGACGTTAATGTATTTTGATGATAATTTGATTAAAATAATAATAAAATACAAGTATCATTAGTTAAATAATGAGGTTAAGAGAATCCCTCAACCAATTATGTTCTTGATATAACCTTTTACATTCTAACAGACAACGAACTTGTGCTTGCAAATGTGCGATAACACATGCAACTACACTAATAGTGTCACGATAAAGTAAGCTAGTCACTTTAAAAATTAAAAAAAATCTCAATAATACCATTGGAAATTGTGCTACATTATATAATCAAAAGTAAAACATCCTAATTATGGATATTTTAAGTATTCATATTCTAGTTAATAGATTATTTGATTTTATGTGGTCAATGAGTTCTATAATGCTCACTCAATATAGCATCTATGGATCTCCACATAATCCTCTAATCTATTTTGTAAAACACATAGAAACTTCCTCTACCATCAACACCTTCCATATAATGGCCACATTAAAAAACTATAAATGAATAAATCAACAACAAATATGAATATTTGTTTGGAAATAGCGATCATAAGAGAGGGAAACAACATTGATACACGCCTTCGCTTCGGTAACTGAAAGTGTCAACTAACTGCATAAATTACAAGATTAGGATCAAATTTCATTCAAGAAAAAAAATAACTCATCAAAGAGGTTTCTCAAAATTCAAAAAAAATCATAAAATGGGATGAAGGGGGGACACCTACAGTTATTTCAAGAAAGCCTTTTGATGTAGCAAAAATAGAATTAAGGCACTCGAAGATAACTATTTCCCATTATAAATATATTACTACAATATCATAAATCATTCCTATGTATCCATATGTATAGATGTGAAGTAATCTTCTTTACTCAAGAGTCACCATTGTGAGAGATATTACCTTTTTTCATCATGAAAAAAATGCATGTTTTGTATTATATAAAATAGTGCATATACGCAGTTACATATTAGCATCATATACCAGAAAAATCAGCCAATATCTGGCTGATCGGGATAATTATATGCCACTTTTAACAACATCCCCCAATCCATAATATTGACAAAATATATGTCTCTGAATTACCCAAAAAGTGCTCATTTTCTAACATTGTCTTCTAAAATTATCTCCATGTACAGAAATCATCAATGTGTCTTTGTTTACATATTTACCATATACAAAAAGTAGAGCAAAAAGTATGTTAGAAAATACTTATCTGTATTATTCTGATGCTCAAGAGACAAAGTTGTGAAGTGCTCTACCCGGGCATGAGGATACTTCCTGCTTCTATCATCCTTGTCATCATTTTTATCTGAATGTGCAATCCATCTAGTGTATCCAGTAGCCCCTTCTTTGACATCTTGTCTGCATTTTTGTTGTAGTCTCAGCTGATGTGTTGTATGGTGGAATCCTAGAGTGTGGTCCATAAAATTTCTATTCGACTTAACCAGCCTTGAAGTGAGTTCTGTTGTATATTGTTTTTTCCCATGATATGGTCAATAATACATCGGGAATCTCCATAGATGTGCATTTGTGGGATATCCATGAATTTAGTGAACCATATTAACCCCCACAAAGCAATAGCTTCTGCTTTCATACTCGATCCCTCTCCCGCATACCAGTGTATCCAGAACTCTTGGTCTTCAGAATATTTTATCCAAATACCACATCTGCATCTCCCTCCTTGTGAAGCCCCATCAAAAAATCCTACTAGGTATGTATTACCAGGAGCCATCCCCTTGTCTTCCTTATTCTTCTGCAAAGTTCCATTTTCCTGACCAAAATTGATCCATCGATCTATGTAGTCACAAATCATATCTTCTCTCCACTTTTTACTTCCAAAGATAAATTGATTGCGCCATTTCCAAATTTCCCAGAAGACTGTGAGAGAGAGTGTCCTCCATCTGGTGCATTGTGTACTCCACCATTTTAAGCAGTCATTTATGGTATTGAATTGGATATATGGAATCTTCATATTAGCAGTAAAATGCTTCCAAATACTAACAGAACTTGGGCATTGTAGAAATAGATGTATGTTATCTTCGCCTTCATTCCTACATAGGTAGCATATCCCCGGACCTTGTCGATTTCTCTTTTGTAAATTGTCCCATGTAAGGTTTTTATTCTACCATGTCAGCCACAAGAACATGGTTATCTTTATAGGAAGGTTTGTATGCCAAAATTTATAGAACCAACACCTATCAGAGATCTGTAGTTCTTTCATGCAAATATTAAAGTAGCAGTCTGCTACTTCTATCTCCCCAGTTTTCTTTTTTTTTCTGGTCCATGTAATCTGGTCTCCCCTACAGTCATAGAAAACACTAATGCTCTTCATCGAATTAATGATTCGGATCCATTCCTATTCAAGATGTCTAGTGAGGTCCAATTGGTTGGGCTCCATCCAAATTGGTATGGTACCAATCCATTCTCGGATGACCTGGTTCTAGACAAAGATGCCTTTGCTATTGAGGTAGTTTATTAACTCTGCTGAAATAGGTGATTCTGTGTTCGTACCTAGGATACGATCTTTCCCCAATATAATCTTGTGTCCAGTGCCAAAAAGCCAGGATATGTTTTGTAGAAAAATTTCTTTTATCTTGTTGAAACTGCATCAGATTTTTTATCCTTTTTTATTTCCAATAGATCCCTGTCTCATCCAGCAAATAAAGTCCTTATTCTTAAGATATTTGAAGCAAATTATCTTACCCCATATGCCTTCACTGAAAATACCCCTCCATAACAATTTAAGAAATAGCGCCCAACCAAGACGTCTAACATTTATAACTCCCCATCCTCCAAGCTTTTTCAGTCTGGCAATCTTCTCCAGTTTGACCATATGGTATTTGAAACTTTTTCCAGCCCCAGACCATATGTATTGTGCCATTATACGATTGAGAGAGTTTAAAATAAGCTGCAGGATTCAAAATAGATGTGCCCAATAGACTCCCAATTGCGTGAGCACCGACTGGGTGAGGGTGATACAGCCTCCCAGAGATAGGCATCGGTGTTCCCAACCCTTGATTCTCATATGAAATCGATCCATGAGCCACATCCAGTCTATATTCTTGTATTTTCCTGGCTTTAGGTGGTATCCTAAGTATTTCATGCCCGCAACCAGAGGTTCTGCTCCCACCCCGAAATTCCTCTGAATATATAAGATGTCTTCTAAGTTGCATGATCCATATAGGATGGAGGATTTGAGCTCATTCATAAAGAGGCCAGTGGCTCTTCCAAAATTCTTGAAAATTTGGGATAGTGTGAGCCATTTGAATCTGTTGATCATTCCCATCAACAAAATATCGTCTACAAAAAAACTGTGTGAGATTGAAATTTGACTGCTAATTTTTAAAGCATCAAACTGACCTGTTGTCACCGCTTTTTTGATGTGCAAGCTTAGAGCGTCCATGGCTAGTATGAACAGGAGGGGAGAAAGAGAGCATCCTTGTCTAAGTCCCCTTCCGGCTCCAAAAAAACGAGATGGATAACCATTAATTACCACTGCATAGCTTACCGTTGTGACACATGCTATTATTCATTCAGTAGCATTTGGTCTTATGCCAATTTTATGAAGAACCATTCTCAAATATCCCCAATCTAGAAAGTCGTATGCCTTTTTGAGGTCCACCTTCATAATTGCAGCATTCATCTTTTTTTCCTGAATAGTATGCATGCACTCCTAAGCAATGGCCATAGCGTTATGTATTTGTCTATTCTGGAGAAAGCCATATTGCTCCAGGGATATGTATTTTGATAACGTTTCCTTTATCCTAGTTGAGATTGTCTTAGATATAATCTTATAAATGAGATTGCAAAGTGAAATTGGACAATAATCAGTAAAGGTGGCCGACATTGCCTTCTTAGGTATGAGTGCAATGTAAGTAGAATTTATATGAGGATGTATATATCCCTTGATTCTAGATTCTTCTACCATTCTTAGAAGGTCCTCCTGAAAAATGTTAAGGAAATGAACAAAAATTTCAACCATCCAGCTGTCTGGTCCCCGTCTTTTGTCACCCTTCATCATTTTTATAACCTGGGACAGTTCCTCCACCATGACAGGTTTATACATCTCCTGGTTGACCTCCTAATTGAACGTATTCGCTTACCCCATAGACTTGTGCCTCCCCGCCATCAAATTCCTTGTGTCTGTAGGCATGTTCAAAATGAGTGACCACAAGATTTGTGATTTCCTGTTGTGTGCTATAGAAATTTCCAACATCATCTACTATCTCCCAAATGGTGTTCATTTTCCTTTTATAATTGGCATATCGATGAAAGAACTTAGTGTTCTTGTCCCCTTCCCGAGTCCAAATAACACGGCTCTTTAAACGCCATGTGGTTTCCTTTTCTTAGACGATCTTCTTCTTCTTCATCTCAAGTACATGGATTTATGCCTGCACTTCGGCAGATGGGAAGTGTGTGGCCATAAGATCATGTAATGGCCTCAGGGCCTTTTCTATTTTTGTCAGCTCTTGTTTCAGAATTACCTTCTTCTTCTGTTCCCATCTTTTAACCATTTCTTTTAAGGCACGTAGCCTATGTAGAATGTCCTCCATAATGGAGAGGCCAATCATTCTGTCCCTGTCTTCAAACCAGTAATCATGGATGAGGGTCTCAAATTCTGGGTCTTCCAGCCATACCCTTGTTAAACTTAAATGGCAAATCAAGCCTTATATCCTCACTACACCAAGTGAGAGTAATTGGTCAATGGTTTGATATATAGTTATTGACAATATAGGATCTCACATCTCCCAGTTTTTCCACCATGTGTTCATGTAAGAGAAAATGATCAAGTCTCTTAGCTATATAGTTATTTCCATTCCTACCATTGTCCTAGGTAGGTGCACTCTTGACTAGGCAGATGTCTACTAAATTGTGTTCAAAAATAATATCTCTGATTTTTTGTGCCATCTTATCAACACTTCTAGATTGACCCCACATTTCATCAATCCCAGTAGTGCAATTAAGGTCTCCAGGCAATAAAAGACAAAATGAATGCAAAATTCTAGATGCTTCCATGTTGTCACAAAACACCTCCCTATCCCTGTAAGGGGCATATACATAGAGGATGTGTGTCTTCCCCGGGATGCCTCTAATGTTTCCTACCAAGAACATGCCTGCAGAACAGGAAAAAGCCTTCATCTTAGCCCATCGGGGATCCCATAGGATAGCTAAACCCCCCAACCTTCCAGTAGCATTAGTAGCCACCATATACCATGTAGGGAGCATCCTCTAGAAATAATATATAGTCTGAGTAGCCAAGTGCATAGTTTCTTGAATGAGAATAATAATATAATAGGAAGAGAGGAAGAGCTCCTTAACCCCAAATATTCATAGAAAGGATGGAATTCATTTAGGTCGTGTAGTGGGCATGCTTACTCTAAGGGCTCGGGGAGAGATGGGGGATGAAATAGGAATATCAATGAGGGAATGAGAATTTGTTAGAGTAGTATTAGTTTATCGTGGGTGTCCCCTAAAATGTCTACTACCTCTGTTTTGAGTCCTCCTTACAGTTATGTTCCCAACAAAGGATGGGCTGATGACTAGGGATGTTGAGCCAGGCGGTTTGTGAATAGTGAGAGAGTGAAGGTCAAGTGTCTTCCTCTGAAGTAAAAAATCCAGGTCACTATCAACCGAGTTATTTGGTGAGGATACCAAAGATATCGGTGAAGTAGGCCTAGTAGGAGTTGAAATAGGGTGGGTGGTAGGGGAGGAAGGATTACTTACCTACGTATATGTGGCGAAATATGTGGAAGGAATGTCTAAGGGAGGTCTTTGAGATAGAACAAAATTCGGGGGAGGCAGAACTGGGGCAGAAAGAAACTGATTTTGTTCCTATCGGGGTGAGTTAGCAGAATTATGAGAGCCAAAGTGTTCTGACATCTAGGGGGGTGTGGGAACATGAATGGGAAAAGACACATCATTTACAAGATGGGGAGACGGATTAGAAAAAAACAAAGCAGAGTGATTAGTATTACCTAGACATGGGAGTTCACCACCTTGAGTCGCAGTCTTTCCTCGACATTAGTTATAATATTCAGGCCTGGCCTCCACTTTGTTCATGTATTTTTCCCTATGACGTCCCTGGGTAGAACACCAACCACCTTTTCCTTTAGGACAAATTTTCATAAGATGTCCAATCTGATGGCATATGAGGCATCTAAAGGGTATTCCCCAGAAATCCAAACGTTGTCGAAGATTGATATCCTCCCATCTTAATTCAATATGGTCTTGGAATGCCTCAGAGAAATCCTTCTCGATTAGGATCCAAGCAACCCTTTTGTCCTTAGCCCACAGACAGCGGGGATCGACGTAGATGAATTTTCCTATGGCATTGTCAATATCAGTGAACACTTCCTTAGTCCAAAATTTAATTGGAAGTCCCGGTAGTTTGACCCAAATGAGCTTGTTTTTAGGTGTTTGCTTCAAAGGATTAAAGCCCATGTACCAGGAATGTAGAGCCAAGAAACCACATCCCTTCACCCATGGCAGCGCCAAAATTTTCTATAAATCTTCCTCACTGAGGAAATGGTAATTGTACCAGCTGCCCATTAATCTAACTGTCATAGGGATATATCCCAAAAGGGATTTCCATTTAGTCGTAACCCAATTCCGCATCTCTATTTCCTCAATCTCTGCAAAATACCATTTACCCACTAGTGCTCTCTTCTGAATGCTAATTACTCTATCGAAAAGAACTTTGTGGCCAAAAGACAGTATAGGTGCTAGAGTAGTAATTTGGATGGCACGATGTTTTTGGCCACCCCATCTTCCACCACCTTTTTTACGAGCCTCTTGTGATACATGCTCTTCAAGCCCTCCATCTACCCACATATCTCTTCCATCTCCAAGGGTCGTCAGTTGATGAGGGTGGGCCATGTTCCTTGTCGACTCCGAGATAGCGTGGCGATGTGATTCAATGTCCACAATGGCTCGAATGAATGCTTTGTGGGCTAAGGTGTCGAATGCAAAGGGGTCCATCCGAGACCAAATAAATAAAATGGAACAATGCCCAGGTATGGTACGATCACACCAATCAAGATTTTATCCTGCAAAAAATAAATGAGTATCCTCCCTCCTACTGAGGGGAGGTCATCTCCCATGCCTCAACCAACCTGGATTTTGCAAACCAAGGAGAAAGAACGCCACCAAAAACAAATACCTGATAAGGAAAGAATGTACTTTGGATCCAGAAATAAGTTAAAAAGGAGGGTCAGCACGTAAGAGGAATCAGGTGGGGGCATCAGAAAGAATGTGCGAAGTGTGTGATGATAAGGACTCTTGTTAAGTCAGAAATGGAAATCCATCCTACCGCCCTTTGGAGTTTTTTATAAAAAAATTAAAAACCCTCGGAAAATTTGAGATTTCGGATGTCGTCGATTGCCCCTCCCCGGAAAAACCAAGGAAGTCAAGGACCAAAAGCCAAAAATAGAAATTAAGACTCTAGACCTTCATAGCAACAGATGCAGAAACAACCCCAGCATAACCACCATCGATAGAAAATTCTAAAATCAAAACTCTTGCATGGTTGAGAAACGATGAAAAAGTTTGTCCATTTATACCAGATTGAATAAAGACTTTGTGTCTGAAAACAAGATTCCTCAACCTGGGATAGTGAAGGGCAAGTAATAGCTGGGAGATTATGCAAATCAAAACGTATATAGTAGTGAGAAGGAGCAGGATGATATGGATGACTTCCAAAAAGAGAAAAGGCGAAAGTAGATCAAATAAAAAAACTAGTATTGCTAAAAAAGAATAGATAGACTGATATCCAGACTATCTATAAGAATGTATCTTCCAGTAGATCCAGTCCCATTCCCTCAACTGTTGGCCACTTCCTAGAACCATATCCAGCTAAACTTATCAGCTTTTCATGTCGAAACCTGAAAACTTACCAATGTTCCATTGCGCAGGTTCCTCGCAATGTGCATCACCCAACACATTATTATTTTATCAAGGAAGTAAATCACTCATATCAGGTACAGGAACAGGGTGTGATCTGCCTACATTGGAACCAAATCTATTCAAGAAGAAAATCTTATAGAAGATATAAGTCAGAATTCAGAAACAATTTTCCACTTCTGTTGGATGGAGGGGTCACTATTGGATATTTCAATACTAGTTTCGGCACATTGATATTGTAATTGCTATAAATTTTTCGGAGAAGATTAGTGGACGCGTCGAACTATTTAATTTGGTTTATCTAAAAAATTTGGATAGTATAGTTCATCATCCTCGATGGTTCGAAAAGCATAGAAAGATAAATTTTAATGTGATCTTCTCCAAAAGATTTCAATTAAGATAAAGAATACAGAAACCTAAATTCTGACTAAAATGTTTTTAATACCAAATTCTGCGCACGTGTATATATATATATATATGGAGGTGGTATCTGCTGTCCTTGCATTGACTCACTTCGTTAATATGTTGTCCTGTAATCTTGTCACTCTAGCTGCATTTGTTCCCATCATTCATACGGTGCATTGTAACCGCCTCACCTTCTTATAAGTTTAGAATCATTTCCCAATTTTATAATTCGGAATATTAACTTGAAAAGAATGTTGTTTGGAGTTGGCCAAACCCAAATGGCCAATGTTGGATATTGATAAACCCTTCCATCTTTGTGATGTGACTTCATTAATATTGCATTGAAATCAGGCATACGTAGTGGTACTCAGGGCATATATTTTCCTTTTAGCCTCCTCTACACTGAAAAATGCAAGGGCCTGTAAGCTTAAGAAGTAAAATAGCAGGGAACGGTGTAAGAGAAATGAATCAAAATACCTTCCAAGTACAGCAGCCAGGCTTACAGTCCTTTGGAAAATCCAGAGTGATGAGCCAATTCTTGCAA
Organism: Pinus tabuliformis; assembly: GCA_031772625.1. NCBI lineage: Eukaryota > Viridiplantae > Streptophyta > Pinopsida > Pinales > Pinaceae > Pinus > Pinus tabuliformis. The sequence goes on from CM062808.1 coordinate 667,448,256, forward strand.
TCCCTTAGCTCTGTCCATGATCTGCAACAAGCTAAGATATGACATGAAGGTGGGGATGACCACCAGAAGCCAGATAACTGGCGACGCCTTAACAGATTCTCCGACGATGCTGTTGTCTACAGGAAATCATGGTATTAAATATAACTTAAATTCCGAAATCCTAGATGTGTTTAATTTAAACATAAATTTTAACTCCGAAATCTTAAAACAAAATCTAGTGTAAACTATCGCCTTTGTTTTATTATTGGTATATTTAATTTGGAATAAGATTTCCAAATTTTATTTTGATTATTAAAATTTAATATAATAATAATAAGATTTACTTTTATGAAATATTTTTAATAGTATTTAAAATAGAACTGCAAAATTTATTCTTGTTGTATTATAAGTGTATTTATTTTCAAATAGGATTTTCAGATTTTTATTTTAATAATTAATAATTAATAAAGAAATCTATTCTTGTTATGATGTTATAATTGTATTTATTTCAAATAAGATTTTCAGAATTTTATTTTAATTATAAATAATGAATAAGTGAATAATAGAGATCTAAAATAATATAAAATAAAATTACAACAAAATATTTATAAATATTTTTATTATAAAATGAATTATAGTTTTTGGACATGTAGTATTGACAATCCATAGTGTTAACCCATGGTATTGTAATAAAGTCTATTTACAAATTAAAAATATTTATCACCGAGCATGATTATGAATCTTGTTTTTTTTTTCTTATCTAATGTATATATCATATATTATTTATTTTTATAATTAATAATAATAACAATTTAAAATAAGAATAGACGGTGATGGGGTGTACTCTTAAGTCACTCCATCATATGAAGGTCACCCCTCCATGGGAAAAAATCCAGTCATGTTAAGGGTTGGTGTGGACAGCTTAGATGCCCCTAGATCATTGTTTCTCAAGCCACAAGTCAAGTTTGATGGAATCTTTGATGAACTTAGAACACTTGATAAACAAAAAAAATTATAATTTAATCATTTTTTATAATTTTTTAAATCTTGGCAATATGAGATGTATCATTAGATAAGTGCATTAACACATTGATTAATGTTTGTCAATCTGAGGGTGATTTCAACAACATAGATGCCCCTCAATCGTTGTTCTCAAGATGCAATCTCTGATGAACTTAGAACACTTATAAATAAAAAATATATATATATAATTTAATTAAGTTTTATGATTTTTTAAATCTTGGCAATATAAGATGTATCATTAGATAAGTGTATTGACACATTGAATAATGTTTGTCCATTTTTACTAGTGATTTAATTTATAACACCCTAGATCCATCTTAACTCCAGATCTATCAAGCGCCAAGAGGGATCAATTATCTCAGGTGCAAACCCTTTTTTTTAGTGCAAAACTTGAGGAAAGGCTTGCACCTTGAAATATTTGATCCCTCTCGGCGGTTGATAGATCTGGAGTTAAGATGGATCTAGGTTGGTTTCAATCGTGCACTGCCGAGGAAAATCTAATGAACATATGATTAATTTTATCAGTAATATGTAAATTCATCTAATATTAATATAATCATTTTAAATATGCTAAATATGTCTCACATTAATCTCGTCATTTTAATGATGAACTCAAAACACTTATAAACAAAAAATATATATAATTTAATTAATTTTTATGATTTTTTAAATCTTGGCAATATAAGATGTATCATTAAATAAGTGTATGACACATTGAATAATGTTTGTCCATTTTTATTAGTAATTTAATTTATAATAGCCTAGATCCATCTTAACTCCAGATTTATCAAGCGCCGCGAGGGATCAAATATCTCGAGGTGAAAACCATTTTTTTGAGTGCAAAACTTGAGGAAAGGTTTGCACCTTGAAATATTTGATCCCTCTCGGCTCTTGATAGATCAGAGTTAATATGGATCTAGGTTGGTTTCAATCATGCGTTGCCGAAGAAAATCTAACGAACAGATGATTAATTTTATCGGTAATATGTAAATTCATCTAATATTAATATAATCATTTTAAATATGGTAAATATGTCTTAGATTAATCTCGTCATTTTAATGATGAACTCAGAACACTTGATAAACAAAAATATATATAATTTAATATTTTTTATGATTTTTTAAATTTTGGCAATATAAGATGTATCATTAGATAAGTGTATGACACATTGAATAATGTTTGTCCATTTTTATTAGTGATTTAATTTATAATAGCCTAGATCCATCTTAACTTTGGATCTATCAAGCATCGAGAGGGATCAAATATCTCAAGGTGCAAACCCTTTTTTTGAGTGCAAAACTTAAGGAAAGGTTTGCACCTTGAGAGATTTGATCTCTCTCGGTACTTGATAAATCCGGAGTTAAGATGGATCTAGGTTGGTTTCAATCATGCGCTGCCGAAGAAAATCTAACGAACATATGCTTAATTTTATCTTTAATATGTAAATTCTTCTAATATTGATATAATCATTTTAAATATGCTAAATATGTCTCAGATTAATCTGGTCATTTTAATTTTGTTGAGATGATAAATCTTTGTTAATAACTTTAATGATGAAAAATGATGAAATAAAAATTTTGAATGTAAAGTGAAAATGCAATAGTGTTGAATGATATAAAATGTCAATAATAAGAATATAGTCAATTACAAATAGCCTTCATTGTGATTAATCTCAAACTATTGTCTTCTACTATTCTTATTGTCACCCTTGTTACTTTTGACATCTTTTCATATCGATAGGATAGGTTAAATCGTAAACCATTTAAATCTTTATTATGATTAATCTCAAACTATTTTCTTCTATTATTCTTATTGTCACGCTTGTTACTTTTTCCATCTTTTCATATCGATAGGATAGGTTAAATTGTAAATCATTTAAATCCTTAGCTCGAGCTATTGTATTCAACATCATACCTTGCCTTTCTTTCTGTCCAATATTAATAGCTTGAATTACTATAACACAAAAATCAATGTACATTTTCAATCATTTTTTGTGCTTACACTGAAATCAATGTACAATGTTAATCCAATCACTTTAAAATTATTGTACCATCATACATCCAATTACATCAAATCAGAAATCAACATCTACACTGAAATCAATGCATTTAATGCAAGCAATCAAATAACATTAGAAAACAACATTTACACTAAAATCAATGCATCTAATGTAAGCAATCAAATAGGATTAGAAATCAATGTTTACACTCAAATCAATGCATCTAGTGCAAGTAAGCAATAGGATTATAAACAAACATATACACTTTAATCAATGCATCTAGTGCAAGTAAGAAAATATAAGAAAATAGGATTATAAACCAACATATACACTTAAATCAATGCATCTAGTGCAAGAAATAAAATAGATAAATCACCATCTACATTGTAATCAATGCATTTTGTGCAAGAAATCAAATAGGATTAGAAATCATCTACATTGAAATCAGTGCATCTAGTGCAAGAAATCAAATAGGATTAGAAATCACCATCTACACTAAAATCAATGCATTTAGTGCAAGAAATAAAATAGGATTAGAAATCATCTACATTGAAATCAATGCATCTAGTGAAAGAAATCAAATATTATTATAAATCAACATATACACTAAAATCAATGCATTTAGTGCAAGCAATCAAATAGGATTAGAAATCACCATCTACACTAAAAACAATGCATCTAATGCAAGAAATCTTCTTCCCTCTCTCCCCCCTCCATATATATATTTATCTCCCTCCATCTCTCCTTCTTTGTCTCTCTATCTCAACCCCCCCAACACACATGCTCTCTCACTCCATATCTATCAATCTCTCTATCCCTCCCTCCTCTCCATCTCTCTCTTCTTCCCTCTCTTCATTTTCCATCTATATATCTATCTCCTTTTGTCTCTCTATATCACCACAAAAACATACACTCCCTTTCTCCAATCTATCTATCTATCCCTCCCTCCTCCTCTCCCTCTCTCTCTCTCTCTCCCCCAGCTCCTATCTCTCTTCCCTCCTGCTCTCCTCTCTCCCTCTCTCTCCATATTTCTTATTACTCCCTCTCTCCCTATCTCTCCACCTTTCCCTCTCTATTTATTTCTTCTTACCTCCCTCTCTTTCCCACTCCAACTCCATCTCTCTTTCCCTCCCTCTCTCTACTCTATCATATACTCTTTTTCTTCCTTCCACTCCCTCCCTTTTTCTCCCACCTCTCTCTCTCTCTCTCTCCACCCTCCAAAATTTTTACTATATCCCTCCCTCTCTCCTTCTCTCTCCCATTCTCTCCATCTCTCATTCTTTGTGTCTTTATCTCACCCCCAAAGATATACACTCTCTCTCCATCTCTCCCTTGTCACTCCCTCTCTCTCTACACTTCTCACTCTTTATGTATTTCTCCAACTCCATCTCTCTTTCCCTCCCTCTCTCCCCCTCCAACTCCATCTCCCTATCCCTCCCTCTCTCCTCCTCTCTCTCAAGTCCACTCTCTCATACTTTCGCTCTCCACCTTTCTCTCCTACCTCCCTCTCTCCTCCTCTCTCTCAATTCCACTCTCTCATACTTTTGCTCTCCACCTTTCTCTCCTACCTCCCTCTCTCTTCCCCCATCTCTCTCTCTCTCTCTCTTTGCCATCCAATCCTCTTTCTTCCCCCATCATTCTTATCCTCTCTCTTAAGTCTTGTCTCTCATTCTTCCTCTCTCTCCCTTTCTCTCCTACCTCCCTCTCTCTTCCCCCATCACTCTCTCACTCTCTCTTTTTTCCCTTCAATCCTCTCTCTTCCCCCATCAATCTCTCTCTCTCTCTCTCTCTCTCCCCAAATATGTTACTATATCCCTCACTCCCTCCTTCTCTCTCCTTCTCTCCCCCTTCTCTCTATCTCTCCTTATTTGTCTCTTTATCTCACCCTAAACATACACATTCTCTCTCTCTATATCTCCCTTTTCACTCTCTCTCTCTCCACTTCTCACTCTCTATGCCTTTATTCTTCCCTCCCTCCAACTCCAACTCCATCTCACTATCCCTCCTCTCTTGCAAGTCCTCTCTCTCATCATTCCTCTCTCTCCCTTTCTCTCATACCTTCCTCTCTCTTCCCCCATGTCTCTCTCTCCCCCCCTCTCTCTTCCCTCCAATCCTCGCAATATCTCTCTCCCTCTCTTTCCCCCCTCCATATTTGTGCCTCCCTCTCCCTATCTTACCCTTCTCTACCTTTCTCACTCCTCTCCTTCTCTCTCTCTTCATTCCTCCTCTCCCCTCTCCTTCAGTTTATCTCCATCTCTCCCTTGTCACTCCCCCTATCTCTCCACCTCTATCACTATGTGTCTTTGTTCTTCCCTCCCATATATATCTAGAGTTAATATATATCATGATATTTTATAATATGACAAAATTATTATTGTATTAATCCAAAGTTATTAAATTTAATAATATTAATATTATAATACATTAATATGAATATTATATTTAATAATAATAATAATAATAATCTTTTAATATTAATATTAGGGTTAATAATGTTTTTTTGCATGGTATTAATAATAATTTGGTCCATAGGCTTCACCTAAATAAATAAATAAAAATTAGTGTTGGTAAGTATAAAGAGGTTTATGGAGTAAATATAAAAAGAGGTTTTATTTATTTACCATACCTCTCGTTTATTTATATTTTTATTTATTTATCATGTATCTTTTATTTACCATGGTATTTGGCCCATAGGTTTGGTATATAATTAGATTTTGATTTCTAATCCTATTCGATATATTTTTATTTATTTACCATACCTCTTTATACCTCTTTTATATTTATTTATTTACCATACCTCTTTATACTTCTTTTATAAATATGGTATTTGGCCCATGGTATTAATAATTATTTGTCCCATGGTATTTGGCCCATAAGTTTCACCTAAGTAAAACTTATTTTATGAGTTTTTGTAAATATATAAAAAGTAAAACTTATTTTATGAGTTTTTGTAAATATAAAAAGGTTTATGGAGTAAATATAAAAAGAGGTTTTATTTATTTACCATACTTATAATTTATTTATATTTTTATTTATTTACCATACCTCTTTATACCTCTTATATATTTATTTATTTAAATGTTAAACATTACATTTACATGTTTAAGTGAGATCTTTCAACTTTATGTTACACATCATACTGGGTTATAGAATGAGCCATAAAATATAATATTACAATATTATATTTTACCCAATATTTATTACCACCCTCACCCAATAAAAAGTGGCGAGGTGTGGGGAAATACTAATTAAAATTTAATATTATTATATTTACCTAATATTTCCCGTCACACTCCAGCTTGAATATTACATTTTACTCTATATTACATTTTACTCTATATTCCCCCTAGCACCTTGCTAATTTTATAGTTAAGTTTGTTTACATTTAAACTTCAAATATAAAGAAATATTTAATAAAAAGTGGACCTCCTTAGGGGAAATATTGGGTAAAATGTAATATTATAGTATTATATTTTACCTAAAAAGTGCATGGAGGTATGCAGAAATATTAGGTAAAATGTAATAATTACATTTTTCCTAATGTTTCCCCACCTCGATCATATCTAGACAAATGCTCAAATAGATAATTATGTATCTAAATATAACATCAAACTCATATGGATCTAGGCTAGTTTAATTTCCTGGTTATATTCCACATAAATACCATGGGTCAATATCATTAATTCTTAAAACCATGGGTCATTTTTTTTATTATTTAATTTTTATAAGGTTATTTTTATTTTCACTAAGTTAAAGAGGCACAAGATGCATCCTAAACTAATAATGGTTCCATCAAAACAAGAAAAGAAGAGGCAGTTTCCTTGAGATGGTTCCATTAAAACAAGAAAAGAAGATGTTGTTTGCTTGAGATTGAGACTGCACGACAACACAAAGAAGAAGATCGGTTGGATAGATAAACTAGTGTAGGCCAAGACATGGTTTTCTTAACATCTTTCTCTTCTTAAAACCACAAATGCCCCATCCTACCAAACCATGGTATTTCTCGTTCAATTAGTTACACCCCTTCTTACATTATGACACTAGCTAGCCATTCATTGATTCATGCACACTTACTCATATCTTTCTTTCTATATATATTGCTAGTGTATTCGAGTTTCCCATAGATTCTAGTGTTAACCATTCATCTTCTTCCTTAGGTTCTCATAAATTACTTTACATGGTCTTAATCATTGACTCGAGAGGAATATTATAGCATGGTGGACAAGGACATGATTAGTCCAAATTAAGAAGTCAAGATGAAAAATCAGATAGAAAAACAGTGCTCCAATGGTATGTAATGTATCTCATTTCACTGATTAACATGGTTTCATTTTCATTAATCCCTCTCATCTTTCTTGTAATGGCTATTGCTAGAGATCATGTGGAAAAATCCATCTCATTCAATTTCATTGAACTCACTCACATAATTACTGCATAAAACGCATTATGTTAGTTATTAATTTGTGACCATGATGAAATGTTATGCTTATGCATATAGAAGCAATGAGAGTAGGAGCCAAGGTTGTTGCAATTGCATGCATTGTAAAATCTATTACTACTAATTCAAATCAAAATATTTAATTAATATTCATATTCAAAAAACATATCCAAAGCTTAAGGAACCTTGGTTTTTGTTGAGCGCTAATGGTAGCTAGCTCGAAGGGGGCCTCCTTCCCTCCTCACATCGATGATGTTTCCTTCTAGGAATTGGAGGCATCATTACATAAAATACCCCTCCCAAAGGAACCTCAATCACATTTTGTGAATAAAGTTGTGAATATTTCGTTATTTTCTCTCCCAGTGGCATTCCAACAATCATCCCTCACATTTACAGACAAAGCATTGGTTAGTAAATTTACTGGAATGTGACCATCTCCAAAATATATGGATCAATGGATTTAAAATACTTGGAAACCCTTAATGAAGGGAAGGATCAGACTGTATGCCTGCAAAAATGGGTTTTTTGCGTTTCTCTTTGAACTCAAGAAAGACTGAGCTATAAAGGCTTCCGAAATGGACCATATTTCTATGGAAGGAAAAGAATGTACTTGAACTCGTGATATATTGATTTTGATCTTGACAAGGATATATGAATGTAGTTTTAGTCTAAGTTAAGTTACTATGTATTAATATCTCCTACTGGAAAGATGATTTCTTAAAAGCCACTAGAAATAGATTGGGGAGATACTTAGATCAAGCTAAACCGAAAGGGTTTTACTTCACCTATGCAAAAAAATTGTGAGGTAGATTTGGAGAAAGGGTTACCTCCTTAAATAAAAATAACGGAATGAGAATGGGCCCACTGTTAAGTTTTGTATTATGAGAAACTACCATTTAAATGCATTATTTGTCACGAGTACAACTAGTTTGCTCATGTTTGCAAAAAAAACAACATGAAAAAAGGGGATAATGTAACACCTACTCTAGAAGAACAATAGAAAATTCAAGGGGAACAACAAGGGAAAAGAAAAAGTGAACAAAAACCTTGTACAAGCTGAAAACATCGCTTCTACATTAGCCAATATGTTTGAAACTTTACAAGTGCATGATGGGAATGAACAAGAAAACCCCATTGTAGAAAATGAAATATTAGAAAAAGGTGAGGAAGTTCCTAAGGGATAAATTGGGGAAATCCCTAAATCGAAGCCATCAAAGGATGCAAACCTCATTGAAAAGGATCACCCCACCCCCCCCCCCCCCTGAATCCAAATTATTCATCTCAAGAAGTGTCAATGTAAGGGAAGTCATCTCACCGCTGACTCAAATTCCAAGGATATCATACGCATAGAAATTAATGACAAGGAATGTGAGGAAGAAGGAATCTACGGGAGACGATTCAACTAGCCATGAGTTTTAAAACTCTAAGAAGATAGTTAGACCTTTTAGAAAAGAAGATCGAGAAGTAGAGGTGGATTTAAACAAAAGGATAGGAATCCAACCATAAATCTCATATGTATTCTTATTTGCAATGAAAAAGGATCAAGGAAGTGCCATGAGTAGTGGAGAGTAGAATAACATAAACCACACTCTGACATGGATAGTCGAATAATTTGGATTTTTGGGATACTCTTTCTCACTTTGAAGTTATAATATTTTTTGTAATTTCTTATTATTTTTAGGAGTATTTGGTGTTACTACAGTTGACATATATTTAGAGTAGTAGGAAAGTGCAGTCATAAGTTTAGGATCTCAAGTTTATGGAATGTTTAACCAATTGTTATGTTGGATCTTGAAGTAAATATTGAATTCAAGATTTGATGATATATCAAAGGGAATTGGCCCAGAAACCAACCTTTTTATTTAATGCAAATGATACCCATTTTTTTCAAAAAACAAATATTCATAATCATGTAATTTTTCCTAGTGATTAGCTATTGGTTTGGTTAATGTATGACATGGAGTTAGTAATCTACAGATATTGGGAAAAAGGGTTGTTCCTTGGGTAAGGGTTAATCACAATAATAATATACATGCACTTATCATATGTACAAGTTAGAAACTCAGAAAAATAAATATTCTTGTCATTCCCTTGCGAAATGTTATGTTGTATTTGTTTATTTCTCATAAATTTCTATCAATATTTTGACATGACGAATTTTCAAACTACCATACTATGTCATTATTATATTAAGCAGCTTTACTAACATGCTTACATTCCATTGAATGCGTAGAACTAAATTTCTACAAGAAGTGAATTATTTGTTGAGTTTCTTGCTTGGAGGCATAGTGCCACATCATTTATTATAGACCATTCTCAATATAATTCTCATTGACATGGTTAATTTAGTCGATCTCCCTTTGATGAAATGCATGTTAATTTTACTCGAGCTCCCACATTTTCCCAAGCTAACCAACCTACCGATGTAAACATGTGATGAAGAGTTAATATGATATTATTCAAGTCCCCAAGTACAATTAAGGAGGTGGAATCGACAAACCAAAACTAAATTGATCTTCCTCAGGAGTTGTAGGAACCCTAAAGGCTACCCAAGCAATCCAGGTGCCCAAACCCTGAGTTAAATTGCTTTTTAACTAAACTAGACCCCCAGTCACTCCCATGACAAGCCCGCCATGTGAGTGTAACCCTCCTGCCACTCCCACAACAAGGCCTCCATGTGACTGCAGTGTTTTTTAGCTATTTTTGTGTCAGTGACCCCAAATTTTGAGCCACTTTTTTCAGGGATAGGAACCATGCCTTTGCCTAGAAATTGATGAAACACTCAGAAGTGATAAATAATAAAAAGGCAAGGCCTCTAATGCAAAACTTGAATAAGTACCTGACCTAACTCATCCTAACCATGACAGACATTAACACATCATGAACATGTATTGTATAGGTCATAAAAACACATATGAACATAGGGGCCTCATACTTATCTGAGATTTGTCAAGAAGGTTAGATTCCCTCTCACAATAGATGCATTATCATCTATTAGGTCATTCATTCATTAAAATTTCATATACTAATAAAAATTTGATGATAGACATAACTCAAGTCTATCATAAACCATGCTTATAACCATAGAAATATCAATGATGGAACAACCATTAAAGACACATAATAACAATTATATTTACACATAATACAAAATAGGAAAAGAGCTCATATCAACATATGTAAATCCAATCAAGCCAGGGACTTACACGTACCACCCTACCATAGATTGGGATGAACTAATTCTTTCTTTCAACCAATCACCATTGTGTCATATTCCAAGCATGAATGTGGGACTCACAACAAAACAACCTAGGCTTCCTCAAGATTTACCACAATCTCGCCATATACCAGTCAAGGATTCCTAGGCCCAAACCCTCATCTATACAATGAGGATTTACCATATATCCCGTTAATCAATTCTTAGGCCCAACCAAGAAACATAAACTACCAGGCTTTACCATAATCCCACCACATACGATTCCAAGTATCACTAGGCATATACAAGCATGGATGCCTCCGGGTCTCTCCACCTAAACCATGAGGAATTTTCCCATCTCCACCCTCAGGCTTTCCCGCATATCCCACCTTTACTAGTCCAGGGATTTCTAGGACTTTGGGAATTTTCCTAAGACCACCCCACTCAGTTTCAAAACCATCCTTAAATCCATCTCAACTAAGCAAAATAACCCCTTCACACCATGGTTATCCAGAAATGGCAAGGAAACGCTGAAAACCATTGTCACACCTATGAAAAACCATGGAAATGACAACAAGATAACCAAATACAGACATGCATATACCATGCATGCAAGAAATAGCAAGGAAATCATACATGCAACTTGAAACCTACAACTAATCGTGTTTTAGCCACTTGATCCAACTCTTCCTTGCTTGAACTTTGGTTCCCTTTGCTTTCTTATGCTTCCTTTTCCTTCCTCCCTCCAATGCTAGAGTGCTCCAAGAATACTCTAAGTGTGTAAGAGTGTGAGAGAATAGAGAGAGTAGAGAGAGATCTAAGCTAAAACTGACAAAAGGTTGTGAACTAATCCTCAGAAGCCTTTTTATTAATGAGACCTCTAATTTCTTCATTTTCCATTATTTTCCTTCATTTTCCTCCTCACATGCAACTTGTGACCTTTCACCTTCCTTTTCTACTAATTTCCATTCTTTTAATATAGAAAATGCCAATTAATGCCTCTTGAATTTTCAAAGCCTTTGCCATTGCCTTTGATTTCCCCTTAGCCATAATAAACCAAATGAACACCCACTAGGATGTTTTGTCCAACATTTAGCTTGGAATACATGTCCCATGGCCTTAGTCTTATTTTTCCTTTATTAACTTTATTACATGGATCCTTAGGGGAAAACCATCCTCTGTGTTCAATGACACCTACAACCAATAAGATTGTTGAAAGAAAAATATACTACCCATGCAGTTTTATAACTTAGCTCAATGCAGTATTTACAATGATCAACCTGCTAAAAATCATAACCAACATGACAAGCATGACAACATAACAACCATACCGCTTATTGGAGCTTTATAAAACAACTCATTGTGGTATTTACATACATATACATATATACATATACCAAAATTTATTTTCCTCTCCTGAAAAAAATGAAGGATACATAGCCCACATCTAATTAACCATCTCCCATGTAGCTTCATCAGGACCAAAGTACTTCCACTGCACTTTAACTTGCTCGATTGCTCAATTCGAGAGCATGAGCATCTTTCTCTGCAAAATACATTGAGGTTTCAGATGTAATTCTCCTTCTAGCTCCACCTACAATATAGACCAATCAATCACAAGATCAACATCCTTTACATATATTTTAAGCAATGAAACATGGAAAACATCATGCACTTTCACAGTCAAAGGTAGTGCAAGTCTATAGGATATGTATCCAATCCTCTCAAGGATCTCGAAAGGCCTGCAATATCAAGGTGCCTTCTTCGCACATCACCCAAACCTCAAGGAGGTCTTCTTGGTCTTGATGCAAAAATACACATGTTCCCCAACCCTAAACTCCTTAAATTCCTTGTGTTGATTTGCATAACTCTTGTCACACACCTCTTTAGCACCAAAAAAAAAAAAAAGTCTATATTAGCAACACAAGTTACTATATTTTGCTACTTGTTCATTGTAATGTTAGTCATTCTATACTTGTTATTTTGTTTATTTTGAAGGAAATTAATATTAACTTATTATATTCCCACCATGCCTACATACCTTACTCGAGACCACATATTTTCCCTATGCCTTATTATTAATTATAACTAACCCTTCTTGCATTAATGGGATTTACTATGTATGCCAATTGTGTTGGAAATAATACTGAGAGGGGGGTGGGTGAATCAGTATTATCAAATCAGTAATCTTTTCATTTCCATTCTCAGATTCATATACGCTACTTAAGTTAAGGCAACCCGCGTGTATATGCAACTGTGTTTAATGCAAATAGCGTATATCCAGTAAACTTATGAATCAGTTAGTTGATCTTTAATGAGTGCATCAGAACATTATCAACCATATAAATAGTAAATAGGTGCAGTGAAAATAGAACAGATCATCACACATGAGAAGCACACATGAACACCATGATATAAGGTGGAAACCCAATGTGGGTGAAAACCACCTGCTGCAATTCGTCTCTATCTTCTTTTAATAAGAAACTTCTTTTTACAATGGTTATGTACTGATGCAGTCTTATACCAGTACGCAGGCTTCTACCTTCAGAAGGCTACAACCTTGTCTCATTCTCCAGACTCTCCTAGAAGGGAGCTACAACCCCTTGAGCTCTTGTACTAGCTGATGTACTAGTACGTAGGTGCTGACCTACAAAAGGCTACAACCTTCTCTTTTTCTTCCAGGGACTACGCTTCATAAATTTTCATACTGGATCCATAAATACAAAACAATCACCACTGCAATACAATCATCAACTATACCTGCATCATCAATCTCTGAATCACCCAATACTGAATCACTGAAACCCTATCATCAACACACAGTCACCAGAACACAGACCAGAGCCCAAAACTCTGCAACAATCACTAGAACCAACAGCAACCTGAAATATAAAGTCTCATAATGTATACGCTACTTGACTGAGTCAAACCAGCGTGTATACACACTTTCACCAGAGAGAACCCGCGTACAGATCTGAAAATAATTACTTATACTTTCGCTGCAATTTTCAACTTCAGATATACCCAGAACATAAGATATAAAGGATAAGACATGTGTCAGTATTCAGATCTATTCAAAATCATTCCATATAATGATAATGCATTTTAGTCTTCATGATCCCGGTCCATCAACCTTTGTCAACCGCATAGATGCCTCCTTAGTTCAGATCAAACAAAGCATCGCCAACCCAAAACCAACATACTAGATCTCACACTTCATCAGATATTCATCACTTGCTCTCTTGCATCTCTTGGCCTAATGATCTTCTCCTTATATAGGTTTAGGCTTCTCTCAATACCATGGTCCAAAACCATGTAGAACCAATACCTTGGACCCAATACCTGGGGTCAATACTTTGGACCAAATACCATGGACCAATGCCAATATACCATGGACCCAATACCATGAGCCAAAACTTAGTTTTCCAACATGTACGTGCCTTTCCTTCTGTAAACCTGCATGTGTACATATACGCATCTTTTGTTCTACTAACCCGCGTGTATATGCACTTTCATCAAGGTTAACCTGCGTATACCTCTCTCTTGACCTGCTGCACTTATGATTTGTCATCTAAGTGAGTTGTCATCAAGGACAACACCTATATCATACCTCTGAGTGAGTTGCCATCAAGGACAACACCTGTATCATAATGCCAACAATCTCCCCCTTTGGACTTGATGGCAACTACCACACCAACTCACTCTCCCCCTTTGACATCAAGGGCAAAGGGGAGACCAAGATGTTCTCTCCCTTGGTATACCTTCTGTTGTCCATACCCCCCCTAAGTACATGCTGAAATCTCTGATTGAGCTCCCCTTTTGTACATACCAAGATGTATCAATCCGTCCATGCTCCCCCTGAGCACATGCCGAGTCATGATAGTCATCAGCAACTATCGTACATCATATATGATCTATACTATAAGCATCTAGCATCCAGATCTCTAATCTGCAATTCATTCTCTTGGACAATCAATAATCAGTAGCAAGATGTGTCAATAAGCATCATCACCAAAGACCATAACGCCAACAATTCATTATTCGAAGCATATGCTCCCCCTGAGCTTGTGCCAACCATCATATACCATGACCGAACCATTTCCTGAGTCTGTTTTGCTGCTCATCTTCTGAGCTCCATATACGCGACTCTGTAGCCTTTAATTCGCGTATATATGCGACTTATCTTCATAAAATCTACATATGAAAATTGGAATACTGAAGGTCTACACTTTCAGTTTCCCCTGTGTTTGTTATGTCAGCTAATTGAGTTATGCCACATCTTTTTGTCTCTAATTCTGTCTGGAATTGTGATGATGTATGATCCTCTTGCTTTGGAGTTCGAATTTTTCTCTTGCATTCCCTTACTTTATGTCCAAACTTGTTACATGCATAACATCTTACATGTTTCATTTTCCTTCTATTGCAATTAATTGCTTTGTGGCCAAACATATTGCAAGAAAAACAATATCCCTTGAAATACCTGGAATGTGATGATCTTTCTGTGTGACGGTCTTGAACCATTCTACTTCTGCATCTAGCTGCAACATGTCCAAGATTATGACATACATAACATTCAACATTATTCATTGGAGGAAATAATCGTCTATCACTTCCATAGTTAGGAGTAAAGGATTTTCTTTGAGAAATTTCTTTCCTTGGCTGTTGATGAGGTTGTCCTCTCATCTCCTTGTTGAGCATTTCAGAATTCTCATTAGAGTTCCTTGCCTCACCTTATGAGCTAGATTCACCTTCAACAGATTCATAAAAGCCAAGACCAGTTTTGATAGCAGGGGATCTTTGACTACTAAGAATATCATCCAAAATCTTAGTATTGTCTTGAAATCGTAACAATTTATCCTTTTCTTCTAATTTACCTTTTAAAATATTTACCTCAACCTGATGTTGTTCTTCCTTTTCTAGATATTGCTTCCTTATGTTTTCTTCAAATTTTCTTCCTTCTTCCACTTGTTGCCTTAATTTGAGCACTTCATGTTCTTGTTCTTCAAAAGCTTCTTTATTCTGCTTCTTTGATTCTTTGATTCTTTAAGATTTTCTTTTAGAGAGAGGATCTTAGATTCAAGTGTCTGAATTGTTATGCTCTAATCTTTTACTACATCCTGCAGTTTCTCCCTTACTCTGGTTACTGTCTCCAGCTGTTCTTTTAATCTGGTAACTTCTTTTGTTTCTACGTCCTTATTTTCATATGCCATGAGAATTCTAATGTCTTCATCACTATTGGATGAGTCATTACTTTTATCATGAGTATAATAACTTCTATTACCTTCTTCAGACATCTTTCCTTTGTTATGAGGGCATCTAGCAGCATAGTGACCAACTCTACCACATGAAAAGCATTTGAAAGGTAGCTTACCTTTGAACCTTCCAGATCCTCGTTCAAGATTCTTGACAAAATTTACCTCATCTTCTTCTTCTGAAATGTATCCTGATTCATTGAGTTTTTCCTTTCCATTTGCTGATACTTTGAATGTGGCTTCTCTCATGTCTGATGGTCCTCCTTTTCTCATCTCAAAAGCAGTTAAGATTCCGTGAAGCTGCGTCATAGTGATTTTCTACAGATCCTCCTTTTCTTCTATGGCAGACACTTTGGATTCAAATTTAGCAGACAAGGATCTCAAAACCTTTTCAACTAAGACAACTTCCTTAATTTCTTCACCCAGATTCCTCATACAATTGACAATCTCATCTATACGCAGGAAGTAATTAGCTATGCTTTCATTACTATGCATCTTAAGAGTTTCATACCGTATTCTAAGAGTTTGAAGCTTTGCACGTTTTACCTGATCATCTCCTTTGTAGCTTAGAATGATTTTGTCCCATATTTCTTTGGCTGATTTGAACTGCATGACCTTGACAAATTATAATTGTGACAAACTTCCCAATAAGACAGTGACAGCTTTGGCATTGAGTTCATATTTCTTTCTCTCTGCTGTATCTGTAGGAATTGCTGATGGATATGTATATCCTCCTTCCATGATTCCCCAAACATCTGCTCTAAGAGATTGTAGATATGTTGTGGTTCTTATCTTCTAGTAGACAAAGTTGCTCCCATCAAAGATTGGTGGACTGATGGATGCCTCTCTTTCTTGATTACTCATCCTGATGGATCTTCCTTCAAGTGATCAAGCTTCTTCTGAAGGACCTGGCTCTGAAACCAATTGTTGGAAATAATACTGAGAGGGGGGGGTGAATCAGTATTATCAAATCAGTAATCTTTTCATTTCTATTCTCAGATTCATATACGCTAGTTAAGTTAAGGCAACCCGTGTGTATACGCAACTGTGTTTAATGCAACTAGCGTATATCCAGTAAACTTATGAATCAGTTAGTTGATCTTTAATGAGTGCATCAGAACATTATCAACCATATAAATAGTAAACAGGTGCAGTGAAAATAGAACAGATCATCACACATGATAAGCACACATGAACACCATGATATAAGGTGGAAACCCAATGTGGGTGAAAACCACCTACTGCAATTCGTCTCTATCTTCTTTTAATAAAAAAAACTTATTTTTACAATGGTTCTGTAATGATGCAGTCTTATACCAGTACGTAGGATTCTACCTACAGAAGGCTACAACCTTCTCTCGTTCTCCAGACTCTTCTGGAAGGGAGCTACAACCCCTTGAGCTCTTGTACTAGCTGATGTACTAGTACATAGGTATTGACCTGCATAAGGCTAAAACCTTCTCTTTTTCTTCCAGGGACCACATTTCATAAATTTTCATACTGGATCCATAAATACAAAACAATCACCACTGAAATACAATCATCAACTATACCTACATCATCAATCTCTGAATCACCCAATATTGAATCATTGAAACCCTGTCATCAACACACAGTCACTAGAACACAGACCAGAGCCCAGAACTCTACAACAATCACTATAACCAACAGCAACCTGAAATATCAAGTCTCATTATGTATACGCTACTTGACTGAGTCAAACCAGTGTGTATACGCACTTTCACCAGAGAGAACCCGTGTACAGATCTGAAAATAATTACTTATACTTTCGCTGCAATTTTCAACTTCACCCAGAACATAAGATATAAAGGATAATACATGCGTTAGTATTCAGATCTATTCATAATCATTCCATATAATGATAATGCATTTTAGTCTTCATGATCCTAGTCCATCAACCTTTGTCAACCTCATATATGCCTCCTTAGTTCAGATCAAACAAAGCATCACCAACCCATAACCAGCATACTGGATCTCACACTTCATCAAATATTAATAACTTGCTCTCTTGCATCTCTTGGCCTAATGATCTTCTCCTTTTATAGGTTTAGGCTTCTCTCAATACCATGGTCCAAAACCACGTAGAACCAATACCTTGAACCCAATACCTGGGGTCAATACTTCGGACCAAATACCATGGACCAATACCAATATACCATGGACCCAATACCACGGGCCAAAACTTAGTTTTCCAACATGTACGTGCCTTTCCTTCTGTAAACCTGCGTGTGTACGTATATGCATCTTTTGTTTTGCTAACCTGCGTGTATACGCACTTTCATCAAGGTTAACCTGCATATACCTCTCTCTTGACCTGCTGCACTTATGATCTGTCATCTGAGTGAGTTCTCATCAAGGAAAACACCTGTATCATACCTCTGAGTGAGTTGCCATCAAGGACAACACCTGTATCATAATGCCAACAAATTGTTTATGTATATTCCTTCATATTCAATAACTTGTTGCTGGTGTTGGACTTGCCAACATGTCAGGGGATCTCCCCGGTAAGAAGTCCTAACTAGACCTCAGACCGTTTGGTGTAGGATTCCCAACAATGGGTCGTACGATATTGCCTTGACCGTGGTTGGCGCAGTGGTAAGTTGGATTTCATTTTTGGTAGCAAGGGTGTGACCAGCGTAGAAATTGAAGGAAGGTGCATGAAGGGTTCTAACACACGGAATGGGGAATGAGTGTGCCCCTTAGAAACCTATGGAAACACGCAGCTTGAAAGGGAACACACGAGCAAATATTCATCACAAGTTGGAAGGTAGGTTAACCAACGATCCAAATTGATGGTTAAACCAATAGTGCATCTCAATAAGATTCATACAAACACATATAGAAAGATTACATACATGAATGCGTAAAAAAATAGCTACATATATCATTAGAGTAACCAAGAAAGCTAAACTACAATAACAACATATGCATCAAACGTGTTGGCTCTGTTATATTAAGAAAGTGAAAGTTCCAATCATACATACAACCATGACCAGCTACTAGTCCCAACAACGGAATGTTACAGTCACTGCCACCTGCTCCTCCAAAGAGATATACTAGCTCTGTAGTGTGGAGAAGCCAAGGCTCATTACAATACACTTCAAGCTTTCTCTAACATATACCTATAAGAAGCTTGGCTCCCAAAAATCCCTTACAATGAGTTATGAGGTTCTATAAATAGCAAAGGGTGGTGTGACCCTTGACATTCTCCTTTGTGACTCTTCACCTACCCTCATGACTCTTTAACTACTACATCACTGTTACATTCTACTATCGACACTTGTTTTTTCACTTTTATAACATGTTACATTACAATGTACCCATGTGAGATAAAATAGGCTTGATAAATCCATGCAAGACATCACTAAGATTCGGAAAACTATGGGAAGACCAACTCTTCGACATCCTCGCGACTATCAACAGTGGAAAACTGATGCCGTGATCGTGTCCGTGTACACTATGGTGACATCCATCTTAAAGCAAACTCTTGCCTCTATTGCATCTGGGTACATTGATTTGGAACCTCTGTCCAACTCGTCTGATAACATGTGCATCATAGTCTTGAGCGTAGCTGAACTAGAAACATACTGATGCATAGTATCTGCGTTGATCTCCAAGTCTGCATTAGTGGCTATGCACATCAACTCATCAAAGTACATGTCTATCTCCAGTCGGAATTTGGTTCTTTTTCTTCACCTCGATGAGTGTGAAAATGGATGGATCACATGCTTTCATACAATGACATCCATGCTCCTAAACACCCATGCATGTGAAGCCTGCAAACTGGTGATGAACTACGGGAGTTCCTCATAGTTCCAGATCTGACTCTGGATGTGTGCCTTCAACGCTACTGCCACTTTCATCATCTTTGGAAAATGCAATGGGGCTCCTTTGTACCTCAGTGTCCATGTTTTCATGTGATCAACAACAATGTGAAAATATGACAAGATGTGTGCTCTCCTAGCACAGTGTTGGTGACAACCGTTAAGATGGACAGCTGACTTATGCACGGTGATGAATCTAGAATACAACATCTACGTGATTGTCTCAAGAGACGATACTTCATTCAGTATTTCTCTCCTCAACTCTACTCTAGTGGATGTTGTAACCTGTTCTCCTCCTTGCTTGGTCGTTTGTAACTCCTTATCCAAGTGCTCGTTCTCCACTATCAAGAATCGAACACTTGAGATGGTGGCTTTGGCATATGCTCTAGTAGCATTAGTTAATGTTGTTGGACGCTTGCGCACATCAGATACGATCACTCATTCTTCAAACTACGTAGGAGATATGTGAACATTCGAAGTAGGCACTCTGCGCGACTGCACAACTCTGTGTCATGACTCGTCGAAAGGTATGTTGTGCATCTCTGCCTCTAGATTGTCTTCAAGGATCTCTGTGTCTCCTTGATCACTTGGGACTTGCTCTTCTTTCAGATCTAGTGAAGCTGGTGGGGTGACCTCTTGGTTCTGAGGCATGAGGTCAATATCTTGATCTGACTCTGGCTAAACCATATCTGTGTCCATCTGCTCTAGCATTTGTTTAATCTCTTGAGCCAAGTCCTGCTCCTATGACTTCTCACCCTATCTACTTTGTGCCAACTTCTCATATGAGTCTGCAACCTATATGGGTTTTGTTTCATCAATCTATGCATGATGTGCCTCCTGTTGTACCTATTCTTATTGTGCTTCCTTCTCCCTTCTGCGCAGCTCCTGTTCTTCCCTGAGTTGTCACTTCAACTCTTGCAACTTCTTCTCTATTTCCTCCATCCTCTGTCTCTCTCTTTGCCTTTGTGTGATCCTTGCTCTTAGCCTCAATCTCCGAAGCTTCTTTCATCACAAGTGGATCTGCTTTGAACTTGCAGCTTTGCTCCGCCTCTGCATTGTCAACAAGCCTCCTCTTGCCTTTGTCATGCGCAGGTGTGCTACCCTCTATTGTTGCTGATGGAGCTACTCTCTATAATGCCACTGCCATTTCATCTTGATATCCTTATATAAGAATAGCTTGGTGTCTTCATAAATAGGAAAGCTCATAAACACTTGCTCAACTGCATCTCCAGTTGCACTCTCAATGGTGTCCTTTGACCCTGCTCTCTTGGAGCCATTGTACCTGTACTACTGAGAGGCAAAAAAACACCTATGATACCTAGTGACATAGTAACACTCAAGGCAAGAAATATGTCATTTGAAAACCAAAACAAATTTGAGGGCTGACATGCAACATAGTTGTGTGACTAACTATGAATATTGCGCAATTTTCACCGAGAGGCTCGAAGATTGACTGCCAAAACTGCATAAGGCATGCTCCAGGCTATCAGGAGGCTGACTAACTACTATAACTACACAATGAAAATTCCATCCTGGCTTGTTGAGGTCTGACACTATATAATGTGGAGTTTCCGTTAACAGTGACATGCAAACCAACAAATTGCATTACACAATTTCTAGGTTCAGCAAGGTACTCTTTCCTAGAATTGTGCAATGCAAGCCTGTAGGCTAGTGTTGGGCGAGATTTTCATAGTTTCTGGATGGAAGGTAGAGCCTTCACTTCCATAAATGCGCATTGCTAGCCGGGTAAGTCAAGGTTGGGGCCAAGGCAGCCCAGACCTGCCGATGGGCGACTAAAACCATGAAAAGGGTGAATGCATGGCAAAGCTAAGTTCGAACAAGAGTGAATGATCATGCATGCAAACAATGAGTGCAAGATTCGGAAAATGGGAAAACAAGCATGTGTGTGAAGCGAGTCGCTGCGACGACGACCATTAGTGCATAAACAGTGTCATGCATGCGACAGTAGTGAGATGTAGTGAAAAACTGAAATGGTGCTTCTACAAGCTAACATGCATCAAAACGACAACAATCGTTCATTGAAACCAAGCAAGCAACACTTACACAAAGCGAAATACAAAAGCGATAGAAAAGCAGTAATTGACAGGAAAAGCAGACTTGCCCAGAAAAATCTAAGCCAAATATGCCGAAGACTCCTATATGTGATGTGGGATGTCAGAGCTCCAAGATCGATGTGAGGAATGAGCTCTACAGCATCAAATAAATGATTTTTGATAAGATCGAGGTTATGATGCAAATGCCACAAATCTAGGAAAAAGCGACACTTGGCAGGAGGTTTCTAAAACAATCTTTGCATGTAACCTCCAACTGCTAAAAATAGATCCCTAAAATCTAGGGATGATTTTTTCTTTTTACTTTTTCTAGAAAGGAAACCCGTGCATGTAAATTAGGTTTGCTCAATCCTGGAGGGAACCAGTCAACCTGAAAGCACATGTAGTAGTCTACAAGCTTGAGGATGAAATTTGCGTAATTTCTAGGTTGAGCAAGACTAATTGTCCCTCATGCATTGTGTAATTTCTGGACTGAAGCCCTGGCAGTCAGTCAGAGTAGCGTAATTTTTTAGTTGAAGCCTAGTGTTGGGTTGAATTACGCTTTTTCAGAGGGAAGGATGCCTAGCTAGATTGCAGATTTCTTGAGCCCAGCAGGCATCCCAGCTAGATTGTGCAGTTTCTGGAGGTAAGGCTGGTTCCCCTCTAGGATTGCACAATTTTCTAGGTGAGCACCTCAGCTAAAAAATGGCTAAGTCTGGAATGTCAACCTTCGGGTGGGAGGAAAACAAGTTGACCAACATGGGCTGGTAAGCCACTAGAACTCAACTGAATCTTATGTACTAGGATAGTGCAAGACATGCTTTTAAGGATGGTTGGTAGGGAGGCTCTAAAACAAAGCTAAGTAAAAATTTTGGAGGGTGTGTGTATCTGCTACAACACTTGGCAACACATTGGTAGAACTCTCATTCTTTGAATGGACCTTGTTTCATTAAAAGCAAGTCTAACTCCTCTAGAAGTATTTTTCAGTTCTTAGATCATCTTGGTTTCCACACTAGCTTGATTGAAAGATGCGGCACCTACCATGCTCTTGATCAATCGGCACACATTCCAATCCAAGTCAACACAGTTGTTTCAATTGGGGATGAGGGGTATATTGGTGCACATGCAATATGATAGTCAAATTTTAAGTTTCATCTCTGGTGTTGCTCCACTGTCAGCAGGCCTAGACAATACCCCGGCGGAGTCATGCAGGAACACAAGCATCACTCTCCTACCAGAGCGGCTAGTCATTACCCTGGTGGATTTACTTGCATCACCTCTCTACGCAGGAAGCCTTTCTCTTCTTTTGCCTTATTCCTTTTTCATTTTTTCAACATTTTTCATTTTTTCAAAAATTGTGCATAGCACTTATTCATTTCAGAGCTAGAAGAGGGATCCCAACTTACTGAGAGCAGAGGAGTTTTTTCCTTCAGAGAAGTATTTTGTATATACCTTTGACATACTTGTTAAGGTTTTCCCCTTCACCTTACTCTACTTGACTGAGCTGACAAGGTTAACCGAAAAGACAACCTGCTAGAGTAGGTGATACTAGTTAGCACGCAAGCGTTGTGTTTTCATCAAGGTTCACTTTGAACAGAACATATTTTCCATTGGTGTATCATGGACCAAAGACAACAAGTTCTTCATATAGAGAGAGGATGACAGATGACTAAGTATTGATAACTGCACAAGTCCTCTTGTACTTTACCTAGCTTATTTCAAGAGTCGCACACAGGTTCATGTGAAACTAACCTATGAATGTAAACAAGAAAACAAATAAAAGAGCGAAGAGTAGAAGAAAAATGTGAAAGAAAAGCAAGTAAGTAAACAAGAAATAAAGAAAACAAACAAACAAATAAGAAAGAAAACATGCATGCAAGCAAACCACAAGAAGCAAAAACTACTCCTACTCCTAAGCTAATGGTGCATGATGCTGCTCACGTAAAGTGATACTTCCAATGCAACCACCGATGCATTGGTTGACCCATGTTGGTGAAGGTTGGGTTCGCGAATAGCACAGTCACGCGAACCAGCAAACATGAAGGATATAACGATGAAGACAAACACACTCCGGGTTTAA
Organism: Pinus tabuliformis; assembly: GCA_031772625.1. Taxonomy (NCBI): domain Eukaryota; kingdom Viridiplantae; phylum Streptophyta; class Pinopsida; order Pinales; family Pinaceae; genus Pinus; species Pinus tabuliformis. Next base: position 667,472,119 of record CM062808.1, read on the forward strand.
ATGCGTCCACATAAAAGAAATGAGTGAAAGTGCATGACATGCACTCTGTGGACTTTCCATGGTGTTGTGCTACACTACGTGTAGATGTTAAGCATACGCATTCTCTTGATTGTGACATGCAAGAAAACGTGAGAAATGTATACCACTTACATCGCGCAAGTGTGCTCGCTGTGTAAGATTCCTCCAATGTAAGAGCGATGGGATCACGTGATTTGAGTGGAGGAAGTGAAATCTGGGTGTTTGGTTGATCTTCAATGCAAAGTAGAGAGTGATGATGAGCCTTGCGTGTTTAAACAATTTCCTTATCGAAAGTGAAACCAACCTTAGCACAGCGAGGGCCTGACATATCCATCAGCTCGAGCAGAAGTGCCTCGATAGCCTGCAGAGTTTTGACTTCATCGACAGGTAGATCATTGGAGACCAGTGGTCTATACATATTAACAATGAGTGAATCAACATCGTGATCGAATGAAGAAGTACAAAGATCACGACACCCACGATCATAAAATTCAGGATGTTCGTCGGCATCCTCATGATTTGATGAATCGTGTAAAAGGATAGATGAGAAGCAAGGATGTTCACCCTATGTGTTTTCAGAAATGATAGATGAAAGATTCGATGGATTTTCAAAGGAAGATGTGTCCTCTCTGCAACGTAATGACATATTGACATCCGATGTGTCCTGTGAATGATCGAACATAGAAACATTGGAAATGAGTTTTCACAGGGGAAATCAACAGTGGCAGAATCACAAGGGATGTTAGGATAAAGTGGATGAGGTGTAGATGGAAGGGAGTCATCCTTCAGTGCAGGTTCTTCTTTGGATTCCCACGCACACTCATCATGAATGATAGCTTAGGTTGGCTTCACAACACTAACTCTGTCAACAACTTGATCCTCGTTCACAACAAGTGAGGAGTCCAGAACGGAAGAACACAAGACAATACAATCTAGAGGATCAATGGAACATAGGGACAGAGGTTGAGGGAATGAATCCATGTGACAACCAGCAGGCTTGCAAGCCAAATATGCACAGAAATCAAGATCAGGTGGGGTAGGAATATGTGATAATTCAACATATGTGCACGCACCTTCTCCCACCTCACACTATGGAGCTAGAGTTGTTTGCTGAGAAGAGGACAGACAGTCTCTTGTGACAGTGACCTCGTCCATCTTAGATTTGGTAGCTCTAACACCGAGGTGTACTGAGAGGGGTTCGAATGATTCCAAGTATTGCAGATTTTCAGATATGTAAAGAAGATACTCAAATATTGCATCGAGAAATTCCCAATCAATTTCATCTTCGGGAAATCGATATGCAAGATTGCAAAAGCATGTCTGAAGTTGTTCAACGGATTCATCCGGTGCTTTCCATAATTTTAGAATTTCATTATTGAGTGATTTGTGGTAAAAATGATTGAAAGCACGGTATATCTCTACGACCAGATGAGAAAGAGAATGAATATATTTTTCGGGCAGTGTGGCACACCAATGCATTGGGTGCCCTCAAAGTATGTAGGCGAACAATGTGCAGGTCATGTAATATTCAAAGATTTCATGTCTTTCACATGAGCCTACAACGCCAACCACATGCCTAACCAAGGCTACTTGGCCTCCACCATCATATGTCTTATGTGACAAGTTATCCAAGAGACCTTCTGTGATTTCGAAGTCGTTTCCATAAGACATACACTCCGGAAGAGAGAATTTTTAGTTAGTCATGTTAGGTATGTGGAGATTCAAAATAGATGTGAGGACTCAGCCTCTCATCTAGCCCTCCTTCTAGCATCAAAATGTTGACGGTGCTAGACCCGCCAACATGTCAGGGGATCTCCCCAATAACAAGTCTCAACTAGACCTCAAACCATTTGGTTTAGGGGTCCCAGTAGTGGGTCATACGGTATTGCCCTGACTGTAGTTGTGCACAAAGGTAAGTAGGATTTCCTTGTTGGTAGCAAGGGTGTGACGAGCATAGAAAGTCAAGGAAGGTGCATGAATGGTTCTAACACATGGAATGGGGAATGAGTGCGCCCCTTAGAAACCTATGGAAACACGCAGCTTGAAAGGGAACACACGAGCAAAGATACATCACAAGGTGGAAGGAAGGTTAACCAATGATCCAAAGTGATGTTTAAACCGACAACACATATCAATAATATTCATACAAACACATATAAAAAGAGTCCATACATGCATGCGTAAGAAAACAACTACATATATCATTAGAGTATCCAAGAAATTTGAACTACAATAACAACATATGCATGAAGCGTGCTGGCTCTGTTATATTAATAAAGTGAAAGTTCCAATCATACATACAACCATGAAAAACTACTAGTCCCGACAACAGAACGTTACAGTCACTGGTACCTGCTCCTCCAAAGAGATATACTACCTCTGCACTATGGAGAAGCCAATACTAGCTCTGCTCTGCTTGGCCATTTGTAACTCCTTAGCAATACGCTCATTCTGCCCTATCAAGAATTGAACTCTCAAGCAGGTGGCTTTGACATATGCTCTGGTAGCATCATCCAATGATGTTGGATGCTTGCGCACATCGGATACGATCACTCGTTTTTCAAACTACGCAGTAGATATGTGAACATCCAGAGTAGGCACTCTGTGTGACTGCACAACTCTATGTTGTAACTCGTCGAAAGGTATGTTGTGCATCTCGGCCTCTAGATTGTCTTCAAGGATATCTGTGTCTCCTTAATCGCTTGGGAATTTCTTTTCTTTCGGAACTAGTGAAGTCGGTGGGGTGACCTCTTGGTTTTGAGGCATGAGGTCAATATCTTGATATGAATCTGGCTGAACCATATCCATGTCCATCTGTTCTAGAATTTGTTCAATCTCTTGAGCCAAGTCCTACTCCTATGACTGCTCACCCTGTCTGCTTTGTGCCAGCTACTCGGATGAGTCTACAACCTGTATGGGCGCATTTTCATCAATCTGTGCATGTTGTGCCTCCTATCGCACCTGTTCCTACTACGCTTCCTTCTCTCTTCTGCGCAGCTCCTGTTCTTCCTTGATTTGTCGCTTCAACTCCTGCAACTTCTTCTTTGTTTCCTCCATCCCCTGTCTCTCTCTTTACCTTTGTGTGTTCCTCGTTTCGTGATGTCTCCTCTTAGCCTCAAAGTCAAAAGCTTCTTTCATCACAAGTGGATCTTCTTTGAACTTGCAGCTTTGCTCCGCCTCTACACTATCAACAACATTCCTCTTGCCTTTGTCACGCACAGGTGTGCTACCCTTTGCTGCTACTAATGGTGTTTCTCACTGCGATGCCACTACCATTTCATCTTGATATCCTTGTCTATGAACAGCTTGATGTCTTCATAGATAGGCAAGCTCATGGACACTTGCTCAATTGCATCTCCAGTTGCATTCTCAACGATGTTCTTTGACCCTACTCTCTTAGATCCATTGTACCTGTACTACTGAGAGGCAAGCAAACACGTGTGATACCTGGAGACATAGAAATACTCATGGCAAGAAATGTGTCAGTTGAAAACCAAAACAAATTTGAGGGCTGACATGCAACATACCTGTGTGACTAACTCTGAAGATTGTGGAATTTTCACTGGAAGGCTGGGAACTGACTACCAAAACTGCACAAGGCATGGTCCAGGATATTAGGATGCTGACTCACTGCTGGAACTGCGCAATGTAGAGTCCAACCTGGCTTGCTGAGGACTAAAACTGCATAATGTGCAATTTCAGTTAGTAGTGACATGCAAACCAACAAACTGCATTGTGCAGTTTCTAGGGCCAGCAAGGCACTGCCTCCCAGAATTGTGCAATGCAAGCCTAGAGGCCAATGTTAGGCCAGATTTATGTAGTTTCTGGAGGGAAGGCAGAACCTCCACTTCCAAATATGTGCATTTCTAGCCGGGAAAGGTAAGGTTCAGGCCAAGGCATCCTATACCCGTCGACAGACGACTGAAACCATGAAAAGTGTGAATGCATAAATGTGCATTACTAGTCGGGAAAGGCAAGGACTAGGCCAAGGTAGCCCAGACCTGCCGACGGGTGACTAAAACCATGAAAAGTGTGAATGCATGGCGAAGCTGAGTGCGAACAAGAGTTAATGATCATTCATGCAAACATTGAGTGCAAGATTCAGAAAACAGGAAAACAAGCATGCGTATGAAGCGAGTCACCGCAACGGCAACCGTTGGTGCAGAAACAGTGTCATGCATGCGATAACAGTGAGATGCAATAAAAAACTGAAATAATTCTTCTACAATCTAACATGCGTCAAAACGAAAACAAGTGTTCATTGAAACCAAGAAAACAACACTTACACAAAGTGAAATACAAAAGCGATAGAAAAGCAGCAAATGACGTGAAAAAGTAGACTTACTTGGAAAAAGCTGAGCCGAATGTACTGAAGACTCCTAGATGTGATGTGGGATGTCAAAGCTCTAAGATCAATGTGAGGAATGAGCTCTCCAATGTCAAATAAATGGGTTTTGATAAGATCGAGGTTATGATGCGCATGCCACAAATCTAGGAAAAAGTGACACTTTGCAGGAGGTTTCTAAAATGATCTTTGCATGTAACCTCCAGCTGCTAAAAATAGAACCCTAAAATCTAGGGATGTTTTTTTCTTTTTGATTTTTTGTGAAAGGAAGCCCATGCATGCAAATTAGGTTTGCTTAGTCCTGGAGGGAACCAGTCAACCTGAACAAGCCTCAGGATGAAATTTGTGCAATTTCTGGGTTAAGAAAGACTAGTTGTCCCTCATGCATTACGCAATTTCTGGGTTAAGAAAGACTAGTTGTCCCTCATGCATTACGCAATTTCTAGACTAAAGCCCTGATTGTCAATCAGAATTGTGTAATTTCTAAGATGAAGCCCAGTGTTGGGTTGAACTGCGCATTTTTCAGAGGGAAGGCTGCCTAGCTGGATTGAGCATTTCTGGAGTCCAGCGGGTAGCCCAGCTAGATTGCGCAGTTTTTGGAGGGAAGGTTGGTTCCCCTCCACGATTGCACAATTTTCTAAGTGAGCACCTCAACTAGAAAATGACTAAATCTGGAATGTCAACCTACATGTGGGAGGCAAACAAGTTGACCAACATGAGCTGGTAAGCCACTGGAACTCAGCTGAAGCTTATGTACTTAGACAGTGCAATACATGCTACTAAGGATGGTTGGTAGGGAAGCTCCAAAACAAAGCTAAGGCAAAATTTTGGAGGGTGGCTGTAGCCGCTACAACACTTGGAAACACACTGGTAGAACTCTAGTTCTCTGAATGGACCTTGTTTTGTGAAAAGAAAGTCTAACTCCTCTAGAAGTATTGTTCAATTCTTAGATCATCTTAGTTTCCACACTAGCTTGATTGAAAGATGTAGCACCTACCATGCTCTTGATCGGTCGACACAAATTCCGTGCCAAGTCAACAAAATTTTTTTGATTGGGGATGAGGGGTATATTAGTGCACAAAAAATATGATAGTGAGAGTTTAAGTTTCATCTCTAGTGTTGCTCCACTGTTAGGAGGCCTAGATAGTACCCTGACAGAGTCACGCAAGAAAACAAGCATCGCTCCACTACCAAAGAGAATAACTTGTTTCAGTTTCAATGTTCCATTTCCAAGTAAGAAGACCATGTTAACACCTACCTTGTTTACCACCTTCCATCTTAAAAAGAGTTTGCCGACTAACAACACTTCGTATTGCTACAGGTTTGTTCGACACAACTACTCCAGTGATGGGTCTTATGAGAATTTTTTAGATGGGGTTTTTCTCTTATTTCTACTTGTTGTTATATGACTTATGGTCATAATTAATGTTCATATACTAAATGCTTCCTAGCACTCCTAGTGAAGTAATGATTATATAAGTTTAATATTCAAATTTATACCCTCGAGGGTATTTTTTTGTATAAAACACCTGATTATGATTTCTTCTATCCGAGTTGTTCCATTAAATTTCCCATCTCGTAAAGTTTATTTTATCACTAGTTATTCTCTATTTTTCCAGAAATGGTGGTCTAAAGTTGATGTATTCTTCCTATAACTCTTTTCCATGCATAACTTAATTGCATATACTACTCATCTCTAGTGTTTAGTTTGATCATTAAATCCGTGATATAAATGTACATGATCTCTACTCCTTAGCTAATATAGTACATAATTTATACTTTAAGTGTTGATTTATTAGTACATGGTACAGAAAAAGTCTGTAGAAATTTCAAGTTTCTCTACTTGGGTATTTTATAGCATTTCTAACCTTTAACATACAATGTCATTGAAATTTATAGAAATAAATATCTCATTGTTTTCTATTCTGTAAGAATACAACGTTACAATAATCCTTACTACCATTCCACCAATAATCAGACAGTAGGTCCCAATATATAATAATTTATTTGCATGTTATTCTAGAAGTAAATAGAAAAACCAAATAGTCAACACTAACCTTAAATGTTTAAAGCAAGGTAAATCATAACCTAACTAGAAAAATGTAGTGAGGATACACTTGAAAATGGAGCATTATTCTCTTCCCAACGATAGAACTGATCTCCTTCAACTCACTTTGTGCAGAGATTTGGTTTTTTCCAGTAGATCAACAACCTCATTGATCCTTGCATAGTCATTTTATGCCTTCTTTCCTTGTGGGATTTTTCCCTTAAGCAGTGTCCCGCTTTATGGGTTTTTTTTTTTCTTTTTTAGTCAAAATATCGTTTTTTAACCTCAGAAATGCTTTATGCTAATCCTAACTTAGCATCTATCTCCAGCTAAGTTCTTAATGGATATCTCTCCCATCCATTAATTTTATCCAGAATCCTTTTAGAATTCTTATCATGGAAAGTTATCTTATCTAAAATCTCCTTTACGAGTGCTCAATTTATTATTCATGTATCAATAAAACATTTACATACATAATTATGTCATCAGAGTCTAATTTTTAACAACCAATAAAAGTGCTAATCATTTCTAGAGGAGAAGAGATATTACATATTATATGATGTGATTTATTTATAATATTAATAAAGTAAAAAGAATTTAAAAATATGTATGATATTAATTCACCACCTCTCTCAGTATCTCTGTGTTTCCAACAATTGGTATTAGAGAAGGTGCCTTCAAGAACATGTAGTCATTGGAAGGAACATCCCAAGAAGAATAAATGGGTAGTGCCTCTACAAAATTATATCCAATATTTGACAAAAGAGACAATGCACTTTAGTTGATATGAATGAAAACCTATATGACATCTCTTGTATTTGAAATTTGGAAAATTGTGGTTAATGGTTATAAAGCTCCAGCAACGCCCTCAATATATCAATTTAGAATAAGGGCTAGTGAACAAAATCCAAAAGTAATGCATGTCACTCTGAGATTTTTTATCAAAAGAAAATCTCATTAAAGTAATGCATTGTAAATTAGCTAAAGAGATATGGGACAAGCTTCTAATTATATATAAAGGACATGACAATTTCTAGAAGGAAAAGATTCAAACATATTGAAGATAATTTGAAATTCTAAAAAGAATGATGGAGAAGATATTGTTTCTTATTCTCTTAAAGTAGATGAAGTGGTTAATTCTCTCAAAAGACTTCGTGAATTAGTTGAAGAAACAATAGTTCTTCAAAAGAAAATTAGGTCTCTTCCTCTACATTTTTTATTCTAAAGTCTTTTCCATATAAGAATTAAAAGGAATTAGAGAATCTAATAATGGACTAGCTTCGTAGAATTCTCATCGCATATGAAATAAGGATGACAAACTCATCACATAAGGAAATGACATTTAAAGTATCAAGGAAGGAAAGAAAACACAAGTCTGAGAACTACTCTGGTGATGAATCTAATACAAAAATAGCAAAATTAGTTACCTCTCATCTACTTCAATTGTTGTATGATAGGACATTTTTCCGTTAAGTGTCCTCTGAGAGAAGCTAATGATGATGAGGAAGAACCACAAAAAGGTTCTTCAAAATAAAATCTTCAAAAATAAAATTATTTACTCTAAAGAGGATACTGATTTTCTTGAAGAATATGATAATGACTCTTAGGATGACAAAAGAGAGATCTTATTCCTACACACAAATAAAGAATACAACATAGAAAAATTAGAGGAACAAAAAGAAAAAGTAGAAGAAGATGTTGACGACATAGTATATCTTGAAGTAAAAACCATTAATGCATTAGAAGAGATTGATAAAATTGAAAACAAAAAATAAAAAACTATCCAAGGAAATCATCCTCTTCAAGACTGAAAAGGAGGAAGCAAAAAGAGTGAGAGAAATATTGAATAATAAACTAAAATAAAAGGAAGAGAAATGTGAGAAGATTGAAGCAAAAATTGTCTCATTAAGGAAAGAACTAGATAAGCTCAATAAAAACATGAAAATCTCTCAAAATTTGGACACCACTCTTAGAAGTCAAATATAAACATATGACAAGGTACGTCATGGTTATGTGATTGAGACTTCATACAAAGGATATGCAAGCCCTAAGTCACTAAAAAATAAATTTGGAGAAAATTCTAAAAGCTCCAATCCTAGCAAAAGTAAGGAAAGATATCATAATAATTTTGGTAAAACTTCTACACCAAGCTACACTGATGTTCTCAAGACGTCCATTCATAATGCAAGTAATATAATAAGGGACAGGGACTAGAAAATAATTGAATCTTCACCAAAGTAGAAAAACTTCAGAAGTTCTATTTCATCAAGGAAACCGTACACGACCAGGCATCAAACTATTTTTCTTAGTCGTTGTTTTTCATGCAATTTTTTTGGACATCAAGAAAGAGGTTGCAAATACTATGCCAAAAGTGATTATGAAGGAGGTTTTCATCCAACCTATAGAAATAATTTTGTAGACAACATAATCATAGATATTGATGGCTTCAATAACATACATCTTAAATCATTTTCTCCATAATCCAAGTACATTATAGAGTGTTACATGGGTAACAAATTTGGATATATGGCGCAAGATTATCCTACAAAATCAAGAGAAGATTTTTGGAATAGAAAACAAGAAGAACCACCAATAGAAATTGCATACTGGCTATGTATGCTTGAAAAAATGAAATTTAGTGGTGTTTTGATATTGGATGGTCTAGACACAAGACAAGAGATCAAGAGAAATTTATTACTTTAAAAGAAAAAAAATGAGGAAATGTGACTTTTGGAGATAATGGATCTAGAAGAATCATTGGAAGAGGTATGGTAAGCCTTAATAATGGTAGGGTTAAAGTAAAAGATGTTGTACGCATTGAGGGACTCAAACATATTCTTATAAGTGTTAGGAAGATGTTTGATCAAGCTTATGACCTCACTTTTTGTACTAAAGAATGTGAAATAAGGAAGACATATTTAGGAATATTAGTGGTAAAAGTGATAACGATTCGAGGAAACATGTTATATTATTGATGAAATCCAAGGAAAAAAATGTTAAATTGGATAGATAGATGAAAGTTGGTTGTGGCATAAAATATTAGGACACTCGAGCATTGACAATTTGGCATAAATTAGCAGAACCAAAGCAACAAGAGATATGCCTAAACTCTCAAAACCAACAAGTTTCATCTGTGAATCATGCCAACATGGAAAACAGATGAGAGTGAGCTTCAAATTAAGAAATTACTCGATATCAAGACCACTAAATTGTGTTCACACATATCTATGTACACCAACAAGAACACCAACTGTAATATGAAAGGTAATTTTACGTTATTTATAGATGACTATACTATCTAATGATACGGGTTTCATTTATTGAAGAAAAATCAGAAACATTGGATATCTCCAAATCATTCAAGGCCTTAGTTGAAAATGAAAGTTATCTCAGAATCAATGTTTAAGATCAAATGGAGGAGGTAAATTTATCTCAAATGACTTTAACGAATTCTACAAGAAATATGGAATAAAGAGACAACTTTTAGTTACAAGAACTCCATAACAAAATGTAGTTTCATAAACAAAGAATAGATTAGTGTAAGAAATAGCAAGAACAATGTTGCTAGAAGAAAAATTACCAAATTTTTAAAAATAAATAGTTTGTGCAATATTTTACATCATGAACACAACACAACCCCAAGTTAACAACAACAAGACAACATATGAACTATGGAAAGGCAATCCAACTTTAGTTAAGTACTTCAAAATATTTGGAAACAAGTGTTATATGAAGATAAATGATGATAAATTGGGAAAATTTGACTCTAGAGTAGACAAGGGAGTCTTCCTTGGATATTCAACAAGAAGTAAATCTTACAAATGTTATAATAAAATACTACAAAAATCTATGCAATGTACTAATGTGAAAATAGACGAAGCACAGCTAGAAAAAGAAGTAGAAAAAATAAATGAGAATTTAGAAGATAACATCTATGTGGAGTAAGAAGAGATTAATACAAAGGAATAACAAGAAGAAGAAGAATAGTTTCCATTCAAGAAAGATTTCATATTTGTGCAAAAACATCACCCAGAAAATCAAACTGATGGAGATGTTGATGAAAGTATATAAACTCGAAGAATAATGTCCAATACACTAGGAAAAGCCAATTTTGTCTTACTATCCAAAATAGAGCTAAAATATTTTGTACAAGGCAGTGAGGATAAGCATTTAGTGAATTTTATGGAAGAAGAATTGAATCGAATTAAGAAAAAAGAAACTTGAGAACTTGTGCCAATAACCAAAAGATAAAAATGCCATTGGGACTAAATAGTTATTCAGAAATGAAATGAATGAACATGGAAAAATGATCAAAAATAAGGTAATTGTTATGTGTAAGGGCTATGCTCAAAATGAAGTAATTAAATTCGAAGAAACTATTGAAGCGTAAAAATGGACTCCTTTTTCATTATTTTATCATTGGTTTTGCCTATTTTTTTCATAGAATCCTACCATAGCTAGTATTCCATATTACAAGGCTATAACTTGATAAAGAATCGTCTATGAACTATGAAGGTTACAAATTGGAGAAATCTAATGTAACATGTCCATTTTCCTATTATTTTATATATTTCTTTATAAAAATAGTTTAAAATGTTGTAGCTACTGAAACTAACACATTTTTCAACTTATCTTTAATTCGACAGCCAAATCATAGGTTCATATGGTTACCGACATGGCTCAACAAAAGTGTAGGTTGGAGGATGTGGAAAAATAAAATATTAAGATTTTCCAACTTTTAAATTTGACCTAGTGCCTGCCACATCAGCACAAGGATGAGGTCAACGCTACAATCAAAATGATGGTTGAATGGTTGAAGCAATGGCAGAGTAGTCCAAGCAGTGGTGGAGCATAAGAAGGGGAATTAACTGTCAACACCAGCTATGGATCAAATCCAAAGAGATGTGAACATTTTGTTAGATAAATTCATGCGTACAACCATGAATTTCTTACACATCCTTGGCATCTCAATTTTATAAATATTCATGAAATATCATATTAATATGTTGTTCTAAAAGCATGCAAAAAATTGTCTTGATACTTTATAAATAGTTATAGTTCCAAAAATAGAGACACACAAGAAGTTCATTATAAAAATTTTGATATTAATATAAACTCAATTCTCTAGTTTATCAATTCCGATGTGGTGCATTACTATTTTTCAGTTGATTTTATGATCATAGTAATAGCAACTTAAATCTTTTGGCTTACTCAAGCATGCACGACCAAGCTAGGAAAGGCCCCCAATGTTAGGGAAGCACACTACCTTTTTTTCCTTGCATAGATTATGATTTCAAAGAGTAGTTAAGTGTTTTCAATTGTTGTTAATTTGAATGGTTACAATGCTTCATTTTCTTGTATTTTTCTTTATTTTTAGTTATTCTTGTTCATAATTTTCTTACAAGGTTTTAATATCAACATGGTGAAGGATATTCATATAAACCTTCTGATTGAATAGAAATTTAATTCCTTGTTAATTGCATAACATTGAATTTTTAGTTGATTTATGACAATTCTTTACATGGTTATGAGGGTTTAAAAATGCTTAGAACCATGATTATGTTGAAGTAGTTAAATTGAAATTATTTCAAAATAATAGACTTTGCTTTCATGTTCATTTTCAATATATAGAATTAGAAATCAAACCCTGCATATACAATTCATGACACTTCACAATTTTACCAACTTAGAGTAATGATTTAAATGTAACATGAATACAATTGAATTGACCCACAAAAATCTTTGCTCCAGTTGTTATATTATAAGATATAAGAATGATTTTGGCATTTACTTGTTTCAAAGGCTTTAAATTATCTCATATGGATATTAAATCAGTCTTTCTAAATGGGGATTTAAAGGAAGAAGTATGCATCAAACAACCATAAGCATTTGACTTGTCTCAAAATAAAGACAATGAGTGCAAGTTCAAGAAAGCACTTTATGGGTTAAAACAAGCTCCAAAATCTTGGTATGTGAGGCTTTACCAATATCTTCAATAACAGGATTCAAAATAGGTTTTTCAAACAAAATTCTCTACATAAAGATGGAAAAGGATAATTTAATAATTACACTTGTATATGTCGATGATCTTATTTTTGGAAGCAATATTGATGATATGATTCATGGATTTTCCCATGAAATTTCAAAGGAATTTGAAATGTCAATGAGTACAGAATTATCCTTCTTCCTTGGATCAGAGGTTTCTCAAACCAATGAAGGGATATTTATTGCCCGAACCAAATACCTTAAGGAGATGCTCAAACAGTTTGGAATGGAAGAATGTACACCAGTTAGTACCCCTATGATTATTGGATGCAAGTTAAGTAAAGATGATGAATCCCTTAGAGTCAATTCAATACTTTATAGGTCTATGATTGTAATTATATTATACTTGATAACTTCAATACTAGATATTATGTAGGAAATAGGAATGGTTGCAAGATTTCAATTAGCACCAAAGGAATCACATACGCAGGAAGTAAAGAGGATACTTTGATACTTAAAGGGTACACATGATTTTGCTTTAGTATCCTAAGAGTATATATTTCACATTAAAAACGTACATAAATGTAGATTGGGCAGGAAACATTGATGACAGAAAATGCATCAGTGGAAGTGCATTTTTCTTAAGAGATTGTCTTATGTCTTGGTCAAGAAAAAAGAAACCATTAGTTTCTCTTTCTAAAACTAAAGTTGAGTACGTAAAAATAGTAGTTTGTTGTACCCAAATTCTTTGCCTGAAACAAAATTTGCATGATATCAAAGGGGAATATGATCAACCAATTGAAATCTTCTATGAAAACATCAGTGTAGTCAATATCTCAACAAATCATGTCTTGCACTCAAAAATAAAGCACATCCAATCAAGTATAATTTCCATAGAGAACAAGTCACTGAGAAAAGTTTCAATATAGAATATATTGCCACTAAGGAATATATTGTTGACATATTTACTAAACCTTTACCCAAAGAATGTTTGAATATCTCAAGCAGAAGTTGGGAGATATCTCTCCTTTATCTCAGTAAAGAAAGCAAACTTGGGGATTAGTGATTTTCTATAATGTCATAGGGGGAGACAGTGCAGATAGGGGGGAAACTCACAAGAAATATGGAGGTAATGTAAATATGTGGAGCAACTACCAGGAGATGAAAATATAAAAGTATTGCCATCAACAAAAGATGGGAAGATTTTTGAAAATTGTTTGTATTTATCGAAAAGGCAATCTAGATGAAATGCAAAGTTACATAATCAAATGGTATATTTCAAGAACTTTCTAGTGACAAGTGGCATGCCTTCTAAATCCTCAAGGTTGAGGAAAAAGGAATATTTGAATATTTTCAAAAGTCGACCCTAAATTCAACCCTATTTTAGACACCCATAACACTATAAATAAGAGTCTCATGGTCCCATGTTATTGTAAACAAATCCAATTTACAGGTTAAGAATCTCAATACTAAAGTGGGGTGAATATCCATGGTTAATAATATTGTTACATGTTTTTTTTATTATATATATGTTTAACTCATATATTAATTATTTTAATAATAACAATTTAATATAAAGTTATAATTTAATTAATTTTTCTTTTCAATACTAAAAATGTGAAATGTATTATGAAATAAATGTTTTGATATTTATTGAAATTTATTAATTATTTAATTTGAATGGATATTAATTTTTTTATTTTTTCTCAAAATAAATACCTTAATTTCATAATTAAAAAATTATATAAATTTGTATTTGATTTTGTTAATGAGAAAATATGTTAAAAGAAATTGGTTTTGATCCTTAATCATTTTAAAGGAAGATTTAATAAATTCACTCATTACAAAGTATTACAGGGTTAATTGAGTTAAGTTCCATTATGAATATTATGGCTATTGATTATATTTTTATCAATACTAGTCAAGTTATTAGTCCTTTCCAAAGCTGAAGCGTAACAAAGGATTTGCTCTTTAACTATTGTTAATTTTCCTATTACTAGTACAATGTCTAGTGTTTAAATTTTATTATTGCAGCTTTCAAAATGCAATTCATATGTTTTAAAGAATACTTATCGCTTTTTCAATATAATATTTGTGTAATTTTTGGATACCATTTCAATATTTATTTTAATATTCATGATCAATTCATATTTTATTGTTAATTGATATAATTTTTCCTATACACTATTTGTGTAATTTTTGAATACCATTTCAATATTCATGATTAATTCATATTTTATTGTTAATTAATGATTAATATTGTTGATTGGAATAATTATTATTATTATTATGATGTTGTGAATTAATATTATTGGTTATTATAGTTAATATATATTAATTCATTATTATTATTTATGAAATCACATTAAAATATGTAAAAAATCATTACTTAGAATTATATGATTATAAGTTAAGATTTAATTGAAGTTGGAAATTGTTACTATTTGAAATTATTTTATCTATACCTTCCATTTACAACATTTTATAATTTTTTGTTTTATATTTTCTGATGAGTTTAGTAGTCCCCTCTCAAAATTAGTATACATTTATATCCAAACTTACATTTATATTCAAATTTATTTGGTAAGGACTGTATTACATGTAGCACTTGTTTATATTAGAGAAATTTCTTTGGTCTAAATAATTAATATTAGTGGAATATTTGTTATCTCACTTCCTATTGTAAATAGTTTCATTGTCACTTCATGTTTTATCTTTAACATTATTAATATTAATTGAATTAAGGTTTTTGTGATCTATATCAAGTTTTTGAGACAAGTTTTCCGCGATAATGATTATCAAAATTCATTTGTGGACCCATTTCGAACTAACAAGTGTGGTTCATCGTCCTAATCTTGTCCTAATGAACCATGCTTGCTAGTTCAAAACAGGTCAAAAAAATAATTTTGATATGATTATCACCCAAACCCTATCTCAAAAAATTATCAATATTATTAATATAATTATTTTTTTATGTTCTAATAATTTAGTTAAGATCTAAAATCTCTAGCCAACTTCTTTTGAAATTTTGATAACTTTAAGCTTACCGTTAATTTATTTTAACAGTTTATACTTTTATACTCTGATAGTGAAATTCCATGATGTTTTCCATGCTTAATTTCATTGCTTGATAAGTATCTATAGGATGTTGATCATGTGAATGAGTAGTTTGTATTGTAGGTGGAACTAGATGGAGAATTCCAACCAGAACCACAATGCATATTGTAGTTGAAATAACTTATACTTTGAAATAGAGAAATCGAGTAGGTTAAAGTGTAGTGGAAGAATTTTGGACCGATGAAGCTACATGGGAGATGGTTGATTAGATGTGGGCTATGTATCCTTCATTATTTGTTGGTTCAAGCAAATGAGTTTTGATATGTATATGTATATGGATGTTATTGTAAATACCACAATAAGTTGTGTTATAAATCTCCAATAAGTGGTACGATTGTCATGTTTCTTATGTTGATCATGGTCTGCAGTGGTTTTTCATTGCAAATATTGCATCGAGTTTTGTTATAAAGCTCCATAGGGAGTATTTTTTGTTTTTAGTGATTGTTTAGTCATAGGTATCATACAACATCAAGGATGGTGTTCCCCCAATGGGGAGGGGTATGTAATAGCCCCTCATTGATTTTCTATGTAAATAAAATAAGAACAAGGTCATGGGACACATATTCCAAGATGAATGTTTGGAAAAACATAGTGATGGGTATCACTGGTGATTAATTTATGGCTATGGAAATTGGTAAAGGAAAAGTGGCATTAATTGGCATTTTATTTATGAAATAAAGGAAAATAGGAGAAAAGGAAGGTGAAGAGACACAGATTTGCATGAGAGGGAAATTGAAGGAAAAATGAAGGAAAATGAAGAAAATAGAGGCCTCAATAATAAAAAGGATTATGAGGATTGGTTGATATCCTTTTAACAGTTTTTAGGTGCAACTCTCTTTCATTCTCTCATATTCTTTCACACTTAGAAAAATCTTGGAGCATTCTTGGAGCACTTTATCATTCACTTGATTTGGAGAAGTAAGGCAAAGGAAAGCGAACAAACGCAAGGGAACAGTTGGATCAACAACTACAACTAGATTTCTTTGTAGGTAACATGTTTCATGTGTGATTTCCTTATTGATTTATGGATGCATGGTATATGCATGTGATTTTATGGTTATGTGCTTTCATTGGCATGGATATTCACCTAGATTGACAGCGTTTTTAGCCTTTCCTTGCCATTTCCTGGATATCCATGGTGTTGTGAGTTTTTCCACTTGTTGTTTTATTGATTGGTGCTCAAGTTCCTTATGGTTGTGGGTTGGAAAAAACGATTTGGAAGCTCTAGAATAGGTTGGGTTGAGTTACTAGTCCTAGAGCCTAAGTTGTACAAATGCTCTTGAGCCCTTGGTGGGTTACAAAAATAGTCTTTGGAGCCGGTTTGGACAAGCACTCTAGAGCCCTAGAAGGTTGTGATTTGATTTACTAGTTCCTTGAACATTGGACAACTTGGGTATAGATTGAATTGGCTAGTGTTAATGATGTTCAACTGTGGAGTTAGAATCACTATTGACGGAGGGTTGAGGTGGTTTGGCCTCTTGAAGCCTTGGTTTTGTTTTGTTTTGGTTTATTCCATGACATCCCACAGCCATGCTTGGAATATGGCGTAGGGGTGATTGGCTGAAAAATATATATATATTTGGTTCAGCTTAATCTATGGTTGTGTGGTATGTGGAATTCCTTGACTTGGTTGGAATTTTCACATGTTAACATAAGACATTTCATTAATGTGATCTATTAGAATTTGTAGTGATTATCTTGGTGATATTATGGCTAGGTTTTCATGGTTTCTATGTTGGTTATTTTCTAGTTATATGTTGGCTATATGATGTGTATCATTTATGTCTCTTGTCATTAACTGTTTAGTTATTGATTGGGGTATGAATATATGGATTAATAAGTGTTGTTATAGCTATGTGGAGAGGTCATAGGGACTTCTTGGTGATTCTCAAATGAATCTCATACTATTGTGATCAAATATGCATTCATGACTGTAGATTACATGTTTCCATGTGTTTAACAAAATTTCTATTAAGTTTTAGGTAGTCTAGGCCAAGCTTTTCATTCGAGTTTGAATGTTTAGTTTTGTTTTCATTTCAATTATGATTTTGGACAGTCTTAGGAAGTTTTGGGCAATGATATGGAGGTTTTCCTGGAATTATGGATCATATCTTGGGACCACACCCTCTATACTAGGCAAGTTGGGTTATAATCGCATGGATGCAGTATTGTGCATGTAGTTGGAGGCCTATAACTGCACCAAATCCTTGTCGTGCATGCGGTCGGGATTCTAGGTCAGTGAAAAGAGCCCCAGCTCAGGGTTTGATCCCCTGGGGTGGTCCTTTGGCCTCTGATTGTCTTGTATCCTTAAGGGATGTTGTGAGTTGTCAGTTTGTGGTCATTTTATAGGGCCCACTTCCTTAAATGGAGCTTGAAGGTCAGGTCATGTTATAGTAACTCTTTGTCTCATGTTTACCCTAACAGGCTAGTGAAATTGGGTAAGTGTGGTATGGGGTGGTTATAGTAGTTGTTGATCCAACTGTTCCCTTGCTCTTTCCTGCTTTCCTTTTCCTTCCTTCTCAAATCCAAGTGAATGCTAAAGTGCTCCAAGCATGCTCCAAGAATGCTCCAATATTTCTCTAAGTGTGCAATAGTATGAGATAATGAGGGAATGAAAGCGAGCTCGGCCCAAAAATTGTCAAAAGGCTAGCTATTGATCCTCAAAAGTCATTCTATAATTGAGGCCACTATTTTCTTCATTTTCCTTCATTTTTCCTTTAATTTTCCTCCCGTGCAAATATGTGTCTCTTCACCTTCCTTTTCTCCTATTTTCCATTATTTCATAAATAATACCAATTATTTCTACTTTGTCTTTTCCAATGCCTTTGCCAATTTCCATAGCCATTATTAATCACAAGTGATACCCATCACTATGTTTTGCCTAACATTCCCATGACCTTGGTCTTATTTTATTTACATAGAAAATCAACCAAAGGTTGTTACAATCTCAATCATCATGCATGATAACTCAAACTATAACATTGAGGATATACATTACAACTATAGCCCTCACAATGCACACAAACAACCGACATGCATGCATAAAAATCACATCTTGCCCATCTAGTCTAAGTGTCTTAACCTGGAAGCTATGATACCAATTTGTAACATGCCACCCCACATTCACCCACTTTTACAAGCCCTCCCAGGTAAATGTGAATTGATTTACCACTATGACATGACTCAACCTCCAAGTTCCAATTATGGAAGTGGGGACGATAACCTAACAACTTTACTGGCAACCCTTAGGGACCACAAACCACTCATAAGGCTGCAAACCACCCAAGGTGGTAAATCCTTGAGTTGGACATCATTTTCATTGACGTAACATCCCAACCGCATGCACAACAAGGAAAGAGTGTGGTTGTGGGCCTCCAACCGCATGCATATGCCTACTTCCATGCATTTATGGCATAAATTCCCTTATTTTGAGCCTTTGGTTTTCAGATCTAAGCCACTTTTCTAGGCTAGCCTCCAGACCACTACCCATAACTTCCTGTAACTTTCCATAATCATAATTGACATGACGACAATGCCAAATATTCAAACTTTAACTCAAAATTTTACCTAAACTACCTAGAACATGATATACATTTCATCAAACATATGATAAACATGTAAGTTATCCGTCATGAATGGATATTTGATCTTAATTCTCTGAAATTCATCTTAATTCTCTAAAATTCATCTTAATTTCACCACGAAGGTCTAATTCCCTCTCAAGTAGCTACAACAACACTTTTTATCCCATGCATTCATCAACCATTCAAATACTTTTCAGATAAGAGCCATAACTAGAGAACATCATATAACCATGCTTATAACAAGAATATAACCAAAACATTAACCATGATAGAGTAGCCATCAAATCAACATAATAATAAGTACAAGTTCTCATAAATCACAATAGGAGTATAGCTCGTATTAACATATGCAAAGCCAGCCAAGTTAGGGACTTCCACGTACCGCCCAACCATAGATTGAGCTTAACTAAATCTTTCTTTCATCCAATTACCCCTGTGCCATATTCCAAGCATGAATTTGGAATCTTATGGGATAAACCAAGACATAAACAACCAAGGGAATCCATAAGTTAAACCACCTCCACCATCAAACTATTGTGATCTCACAGTCCTGAGATTAGAAAAGAAAACCAAGCATGGATGCCTCAGAATTTCTTCACCATACCTTGATGAATTTGCTTGTCTCCACCCACTTGTTGATGGATTCCCAGAGAAAACAATCTCCACCCCCAACCCTTTGGAATTTTCCTGAGACCACCTCACCTGGTTCCAAAACCTTTCGGAAATCCAAATCTTAACCAAGAAATGGATCCCATCACACCATGGCTATCTAGGAAATGGAAATGCAAGGCTGAAACCACTATTAAAACCAAGCAAAACCCATGCCAATGACAGAAAATGAACCAAATAAACAAATGCATGTACCATGCGTTCACACCTCAGCTAGGAAATCACACATGTAACCTATTACCTACAAAATATTCCTACTGGAGTTCTTGATCCAACATTCTCCTTGCTTTCCTTTGCTCATAGTTGCTTTCCTTTTCAGTCCTTCGATTTCCTTCTCGCTTTCTCCTCTTGGAGCTCTCTCTCTCTTTCTCACCTCACCCAAGCTAAAACTGAAAAAAGTTGTGAACTAGTTCTTTGATGCCTTTTTATTATTGATGTCTCTATTTTCTTCATTTTCCTTCGTTTTTCCTCTAATTTCCTTTGCATATAAATTTGTGTCTCTTCACCTCCCTTTGCTCCTATTTTCCTATATTTACATAAATAAATGCCAATTATTACCTCTTTTCTTTTGCCAATGCCTTTTCCAATTTCCCTAGCCATAAATAAACCAAAATTGATTCCCATTATAGTGTTTGCCCAACATTTAGCTTGGAATATGTATCCTGTGACCTTGGTATTATTTTTCCTTTATTAACCTTTATTACATGAACTTTAACCCAAGGTTGTTACAGATACTAAGCCTCAAGGAAGGTTCTTGGTAAACATTCCATTGTGGATAAAGATTATTATGGTGGAGAAAATATTGATGATGATAGAACTCAACCAAATGGAGGAATAAACCCCAAGAAAATAGTGGTGGGGTGAATAAGCAAGTGAATATGAGGTAAGTTTAAAAATAAATAGGAAAGAAGGATCCAAAAGGGTGGATCTGGAAGGGTGATTAGAGAGCTTTGCAAAGATCCAATATCATGGAATTGACTACATAGGAAAGAGGGAAGTATAAATATGGTATAGATAAACAAAATGAAGAAAATAGATATAGGTAGTAGACTGAGAGTTAGAAGTGGAAGAGAAATTCAAGAAGGAAGAGTTGGAGGCATCACACAAGAAGAGATAAATATAGGAACAGTGTAGGATTAGAGTGCTAAGAGAGAGGAAATGCCATCAAAGAGGCATGGCATCCCAAGAAGGACCCTAGGAGAAGAAAAGGGAGAGAAAAAGTATAGGTAATGTAATTACAAGTAAGGAATGTTTATGGGAATTAAGATAATTAATTGAACATAACAAGATTTAAGATGAATAATGTTGTGAGGATAGAATAGGTAATAGTGAAGGAGAAGAGAATATGCAAAGTGAAGAGATCTGATGTTAGTAGGAAAACTTTTTCAACTACAATTGGAAGGCTTTAAGGAAATTTGGAAAGGATCTTTGGATTTAGAGATGTAGGAGATCCGATTGGATTCTATGGCCCCCCTCTTGGAACCACCCCTCTTGCACATTTCATGAAGTGGGATTTTACAACAATGAGAACATTGGATGGAAATTGGAAGCTTTGGAAACACAGAAGTTGAGAAGATTGAGGATAATGGAGAAATTTAAAATATACCTACAATTAAGCTACTTGTAGGACCACCTACTTCACAAAAGTTTAAGGATAAGAGACTCCCACCAAAATGGAAACCAACATTAAATGCCTAGAATGTAAGTGGATTAGAAATGAATGCTAGGATGGAAACACATGATTCTACACTTAGGTTGTTAGTATTCCATGGTAATGGAAAGGATGATTCTAAATATAACTAGTTCACTTGTTAAGTAGTCTAGGAAAAAAGGAAGATGATAAGTGAATCAACTAGGATTATGCAGGAGAATACATTTAGGGATAAATATCTATAATGAGATATTAATATAAGATGATAACTCTAATTGGATAGACTAGGTCACTCATGGATGTAAAGAGAGATTTATTCAAGGATATATAGATCCCTAAGTTTAAATTTTTTTGTATTATGAAGATGAAGGAAATTAAGCAAAACATAGGGGAATCTACATGCCATGAAATCAGTGGTTTAATACCTCGTTGGAATGATTGAAATTTTACATCCATGATGTTCAACATTGATAATGGTTCATTATAGGCCTACTCCCCCATGTTTAGATTCCACTAATGTAGTGGAAGGTAATAACACGGGTAGAAGCACTAGATATTGCAATGTGCTTGGAGTCTACACTATGTATTATTGAAAGTTAGAGTGAAATGGCACATGTATAACTTCATCTTGTTACACTCATGTTATAGCTACGAGATATATATAAGGTGAATATGGGTCCCAATAGTGTTTGGTGCACTTTGTGCCACATTAAGGGACACCACAAGAATGAGTACCTAGTATTGAGAAACTACACTGCAATAGGTGCACTGAACTCATTCCCATTGCAATAATCTCCCTTTCCTACACAAATTCTAATGGTGTGATATTTTCTAATTGTGGGGAAATATCCCTCACCAATATTAGAGATTAAAGAAATGTTAGAAGACATATCATACTCTGTTTTGTAAGTTTAGCAAATCATTGGGTCATGATGTTAATAGTTATAGATCTTCATTGTTGATGAAGGAAAATACTATAGCTGCATATAGGCTACAGAAATATACTAAAGGTGGAGAGTGTGTGTTATATTTTAAAATGACACCCCTTGGGTCTATAAAGAAGCAACTCAAAATGAAGAGGGAATGCAAGAAAATCTCCATGGACACCCTACAAAATCCTCATTTTCTCCTCTTCAATTCCCCTTATACACCAACAAGGAGAGTTGCACCACCATAGATGGCTTAGAAAGGAGATTTGAACTCTCTAAAACCTCAACAATAGAGAATTGAAGTGGATAGGGTTGCAAAAAATCATGGATAAGCATTGAAAGGGTAAAAATAATTAGAATTTAAAGATAAGGATGAGACTGAATCAAAAATGGTCAAGAAATTACCTAGATTCATCTAAGCACTCTTGTAATCTCATTTATAAGAAAAGGAATCTCCATGGAGTAAACAGAGAGAAGTGAATGTAGGTGAATGTTATTGAAATGAGAACCTAGTTCTTCTTTGTGGTAAGCCTACACTAATAGTGAGCTTGATTATGAGCTTAGCTGAGAGGAGGAGCCATGGAAAAAGACTACAACGAATACAACTATTTTGTTCTACATTGGTATAATAATAAAATATTTCTCCACCATCACAATTTATGTATGATGTTCATTTCATTTTCAGCATATGTTTTTCATTTTATTGATGTTACCGCTAACATTGCTTGAAAGAGTTTGGATATAGTAAATTTGGTTGGTTGTTTTGTAGGTTACAGGTGTAAGGATCTAGGATCTTGATATCAGGATATTCAACCACCAAGAGCATTAGTCTTCCACCTTTGAAGCTAAGGAATGTATCGTATCCTTCCTCTTGTAAATTCAAATCATGCATTGTATGTATGTCAATATGGTGTATGTAGGTCTCTAGAATTTTTTGTCATAGATCTTGGGCAAGCTTATGGGAATTATGGGAACTCTAATGCACATGGGACCCTTCACCCATGATGAACATAGAGGCATATACAAAGGATTAGGGTTTCAAGGAGGTGTTTTAACAATTGCAAAGCTAGATTTTTGTAGGCAATGGAGATAAAATATTTTACTATCATCTCTAGAATGGGTTACTCTAAAGGATGGAAAAGATATGTCTTCCTAAAGGTGAGTGACTATAGTTAATCATAAAGGCTCACACCTCCAAGTTTATAAGGAATTTTGGTTTAGGAAATATAGTGGCCAACTTACAAAGGTATGTGTATTGGTTGAGAATGCAAGAAGATGTAGCTAGGTTCATTAGAGGATGCATGCTTTATTGTACCAAAAATCCTAGTAATAGGAAATAGAGTTTATACCATCCCTTACCTATACCAACTCATTCTTAGATAATTTTAATGGTATTTGGAGGAGATTTTCCATCAACCATGAAGGAATGGGACTACTTGTTTGTGGTAGTTGATAATGTTTTGAAATCTAGGGAAACTATTAGGGGTGATTTCTCTTTTACTTTGATAACTGCTAGTGATGTTCTTTACTTTAACTTGATGTAATTATAATTATCTTTTTCTTATCTTGATTGTTATAGTGTTTTTATCATCAAACAGTTACCAAAACATGAAGGTCAATAAAATAAATAGACACAAAATGTAGGTTGCTAGCTAAAGCGAAAACCTCTCCTACAAAGGAAAACCCACATAAATTCTTCTCTTCTTATAGAATATTCAAATGAAAAATTCTAAGAACTTTATACATAAGACAAAGACCCCTCCAAGACCAAGTCAACATTTTCCTTCAATATACTTCAGCTCCAACAAAGTCTGCTTATAGTCAAACTTCTCTTAGTGATCCACATTTAAACAGGAACGCAACAAATTATAGATATAACCATAAATACAGAGATGCAGCGGAAATAATACTTCATTTCATTAATGTAAAATACTGAAATATGCTTACAAACAAAAATGGAAATAAACTAGCTAGGGCAATGGTAGCTTATCTGTAAGAAGATATGTGGCGGCTACATGCCTCTAAATTGTCTTATAATGAGGCTCGAAGGCCTATTTATTGTTCAGAAATAATGGAAAACCCTAAACATCCAAAAACATAACCCTAGGAGATGAAACACCAAACTATGGGCCCCGTTTTGGGTAAATTGGTACATCAACTTCCCGGGGTTGTAACTTTGGCATACGATCTTCGTTTGACATGCACAATACCTTGTTAGAAAGATTTATCCAAGGAATACAATTTTGGGATGAGAAACATTGGCTCATGGCACGATGTTGCTCCCAGCTTTCCCAAAAAACGTTGTTTAGGGCCTCAAAACGGCTTCGGAAGTTCAAGACCCGAAAAACTGCTAAAAATAGTAAACTGTGCTACAATTAAGGAAAATGAAAAACTAAAAGAGATAGTTGTGGGGGTCCAAGTGGGATAGGTGGGTGGCCACCAACATCCACCTAGCTCATTCCTCCCCCCTTAGGAAGCAATGGTCCCCATTGCGTTGAGTTCCTCCATGAGATGAGGAAACTTCTGCAGAACTTGGTCCCTGGTTAGCTGTTCTGCAACCTTTGATGTGTCCAGTAATGGCTGGAAGCTTGGTCTAGGGTAGTCCACATTGAACACTCAGTGCAAGCGAAGGAATGGGAGAATGTTGTGCTCCAAAGCATTATTTCCCACAGCCTTGGTACGGGTGTAAGGACCATATCGGAGTGGTCTAAGTTTCTGATGGGCTCTTGTAAGGCGTTCTTTCTGCAGATGTAACCAAACTTTGTTGCCCACTTGAAACTTGTGTGGTACCTAATGCTGATCATGTCACTGCTTGTACTTGGCATTTTCCATAATGGAGTGGCGATAGATCGGCCCATTGGATAGAGGTGCTCCGGAAGTCAGACCAGATGAATGCTTGACCTGACTATGAAAAGGTACCCCTGTGGGTGAGGATAAGATGTCCATGTCTTCTTTCATGACCGTATCCATCTGCTACTGCTGCTACGTGGAGGAACCCTTTGTGGGGGTCATGGATGTGACGACGATCTTCCCCTTACTTTGGTAGCGAACCAGATAGAAAATGAATTTCCTAGTATGGGAGATGATCTTGTTGCATTTCTTAGCAGAGATCAAAGAAGTGGCAG
This sequence comes from Pinus tabuliformis, assembly GCA_031772625.1. Lineage (NCBI taxonomy): Eukaryota > Viridiplantae > Streptophyta > Pinopsida > Pinales > Pinaceae > Pinus > Pinus tabuliformis. The sequence continues at coordinate 667,497,589 of CM062808.1, forward strand.
TAGGTGGGGTTACCTCCAGTATCCTATATAATGTATTACACAAAGAAATAATAACAGCGCGAAGCTTTCACTCATACACAGCATGTCGCTTCCACAAGTATGGTTGGCCTAATAATACATCACAAACATCAAGTGGTGCAACATCACACAATACCTCATCTGTGAAGGGCTTAATGTAGTAGGGAAGGTGGCACTATTGGCAGACTCGAAGATCTCGTCCTTGGTGAAGTCACCCGATGTTGTACGGTTGTGGGTGTGGTATGATTGGTAGTCCTAGCTGCTTCACGACCTCTGCTGAAATGAGGTTCTTTTGGCTCCCACTGTCAAAAATGAATTGCAGCAGCAAACCCTTCACCCACATCTATGAGTGGAAAAGATGCTCCCCCTCCTCTAGATCTTCGGGCTCACTCTTCTAGACCTTAGCGGTGGCAACAGTGGCGTTGGGATCCGCATCAATGATTTGCTTCCCTTTGTCATTACCCTTGTTGGGTTCTGACTCGGGGTCAGAACATGCATCTGATTCTGAAACCTTCAACTCAGCCACCAATGAATGCTTGGTCTGACACTCACTTGTGTTATGGGTGGGGCTCCTATGGAACTCACACCACTTTCCTATGTCCTTCTTTGACTTCGTGGTGTTGTTCTTTTATTATGGCTTCGATGGGTTGTCTTGGGTCATCTCGCCTTGGCTTTGTCCTTTGTTCTTTGGATTCGCAGATCCAAAGTCTCGCTTCTTTTTTTTAAACTTATGCTTGATCTTGATAGCATATCGGTATGTCATGTCGAGCGAGGAGATGTTCAGGAACTCCATCTCATCCTAGATGTACCTGTGTACTTTGTGCGAAGGGTATGAAAAATATTTTTAAACTTCGGCACATCTTGGTCCCTTCCCTGTCGCAGCGTGGTCCACTTTATGTATTTATCCTCATAGATTTTGACAGGGTAGTACTGCTCCTTGATGGAATCTCAGAATGAATTCCAAGTGGGTGCGACTAAAAATAGTGAGCCCATACTTTCATCATTCTGATCACAGTAGGTTTCCCATCAGTCCTTGACGTGGGGAGCTGCTTTGAGAAGTGCAAAAGTGATCTTTTCCCGGCTGGAAAAATCATGAACAGAAAAATAACCATCTAGTAGATTTAACCATTTATCTACGGCATCTGTGTCTATCTAACCCTCGAATATGGGGATTTCAAAGTTAACTTGTACCTTAAAGGGTGTGGCATTTCAAGAGTAGCTGTTGGAAGCAGATGCGTCGCCCCTGGGTAGCCGCTGAAGGATTTGGGCAAAGTTTTCCATCATCGCATTCCTTTATCGCTTGAGGGCTTCTTCGAGCAATATTTTGATAGGATCTCCTACCCCCCTCGTCTTTATTTTCATCCGCCATGAGAGGCCGTTGAGATTTGCGAGGCTAGTCTTGCAAGGGTTCGACCAGTTCAAGCCCTAACTCCTTATATCTCGACTTCGTTGGGGACATGCAAAGAAAAACAGAGAAAGAGCAAACCCCTATGATACCACTGATCTAGATTTAAACAGGAATGCAACAAATTACGACTATAACCATAAATACAGAGATGCAGCAAAAATAATACTTCATTTCATTAATTTAAAATACTGAAATATGATTACAAACAGAAATGGAAATAAACCAGCTAGGGTGATGGTAGCTTATCTCTGAGACGATATGTGGTGGCTACATGCCTCTGAACTGTCTTACAATGAGGCTCGAAGGCCTATTTATCTTTGAGAAACAATGGAAAACCATAAACATCCAAAAACCTAACCCTAGGAGATGAAGTGCCAAACTATGGGCCCTGTTTTGGGTAAATTGGTACATCAACTTCCCGGGGTCATAACTTTGGCATACGATCTCCATTTGACTTGCACAATACCTCGTTAGAAATATCTATCTGAGGACTACAACTTTGGGATGAGAAACGTGGTCCATGGTCCATAGACCCATGTTGCTCTGAGTTTTCCCAAAAAACATCATTTAGGGCCTTAAAAGAGCTTCGGAAGTTCAAGACCCGAAAAACTGCTAAAAATAGTAAATTGTGCTACAATTAAGGAAACTGAAAAACTGAAAGAGACAGTTGTGGAGGTCCAATTGGGATAAATGGGTGGCCACCAACATCCACCTAGATCTCTTAGTCCTCAACTTTGAGCCCTACAACACTTTTTCACTTCCTTTTTCAGAACTACAATTTTCAGCGTTCCTGTAATACCTGCAACTTTGTACATGTGGGAGGAATATGGTAAAAAAGTATCCTTATTCCTTTACATAGGTTTCTTCTTTATCCTTGGAATTTTGGCCTTCAAACTTTATCCTTATGACACCAAACTTCAGCTCCTTTAGATGACTGTAATTTCGGTTTTGTAGCCACAATGTGTGCCCTAATATCTTCGCATGTGTGAGACAATGTGACCCAAAATTAGACTTAAAAAACTTTGATATTTCTTCCTTTAATTCTCATTTTCTTTGTTGGCTTCTTTTTCCTTCTTGTGTACTTCAATGAAGTTGGTTGATTGTCTTCCAAATGAGGTCAATGGCTTCTTATATATAGGCTTCCTTGGAATACGAACAACCTTAAATAGGCCCAAATTCTTCTCTGCAGGTTGACTTGGTCTTCGAGGGAAACTATGACACTTTATTTTTTACTCTAAATAAATTCTTTGACTTGATTTAAATTTCCCAATAGGGTCTATTACATCTAATATTAACACTTTTGACTCTCAGATTCTATGACAAAACCATAGGATCACACAATGGGTGTTTGACCTATAAATAAATTTACCTAGAGAATGAAACCCATGCTATAACATAATAATAATATTTTTTTGTTTTTATTACATCAAATACGTAAAATCAATAGTACATAGAATATTATGAAGATTGAACCTAGTTACAGATTTCAACACTCCCTATTAACTAGGGAGGAATTCATAATACATTTATGGACATCCTCATATTGAATAATTCCTCGTAAGAAGAGACAGATTTGTAAGCCATATCATAATTTATCTTTTCATCTTATATCAGTGCATCTCATCATATCAACCAGCAATGTCATATAGCAAGGCCTTGACTAACAACTCTATCTCCCCACTAGATTAGAGATCAATGCTAGGGATACAATGATTTATAGACACCTTCATTATTGTCTCTCAAGGCACATACCCCATCTAGATGTTCACAAGGTATGTCCTTTTATGATCATTCCCATCTTGGATTTACACATTCTCATGGAATCTGCTCTTCGACTACTCTTACCTATTGGATTCCCTACCTCATCTTCAAATAGTATCGGTATAGTTCTTAAATGCTTTACCCAATCCTCCATTCTTTCTTCATGATATTAAGACAAGAATGATGTGTCTATATCTTCCTCTCAACTAGGGAGGATATGATTATTCCTTGACATTAAAGGAATATACCCAAGCTCCTTCTTAACTAGGGACTTGTTTTCAATAACAACTATCTATTCTTGTGTGGAGATCACGGTACTATCAGCTTCTTTTAGGGCTCCTCTTTCTGCATCATTAGGTCATGAAAACACTTCATCATCTACAACATGGAGCCATCTTCTTTCATAGCTTCTTCATAGGGCTTCATCCCTCTTCTACATCACATCCTTCAACAAAAACATAGTGTTGAACTAATTAATGCTAGACATTCCATCCTTCAGAAAGTGACCATATTTGTCATCATCTAGCTATCCTTCATATTGCTACCTCTTCCAAGTCATTTTATTCTCATAATCATTTATCAAAAAATTGTGTACTAGTTGTAGGTGAATTTCTACAACCTTCTGTCAATAGCCATGTTCCAATCCAACCACATTGTTTCAAAAATAAAAAAAGAACATCAAAAATAGAATTACCTCTTCATCATTCCCTTTTTTCATGACATTTTCTTCTATAACATCAACATATTTTTTTTAGGAATCCATCTCTAAGGCTTCCATTACTAAGGTTATCCTTCTTCATCATACTTATCAAGGTCTTCATAACTTCTTCACATACTCCTGTCTTTAGCATCTCTATACATAGTTCCTTCTTATTAGAAACCTTATGGCCCACCTCCTTATATTCTATAGGAGGTCTTCATAACTTCTTCATGGAGATGTCATATCCAATCCTTTTAATATCAAATGTTGATTAAGTAGTTGTAGACACATCTTCACGAACTCTTCTTTCACCTTCTTCATATACTGCTTCCTCGGGATCTTCTATATATATAGCTCTTCTTTCATAGAGACAATTGTTTTCCACCACCTCATATGAGGTCATATGATGTTCATTTTATCATGTGTATAATGTATAAAATTTCAATGCAAATTGTGTTTATGCCTTCATGTATCATTTTGTTGTTGCGGAGACAAACACCCTCCAAAATTTTGTCTACACTTGAATTTTGGAGCCTATTGTGGATCTTGTGATCGGTAGTTTTGTAGTCACTTCTTGGCCGTTGCTACTTTGTTAAGTCTTTAAGCTCCCTTTTTGGATTATAAGTGTTGAAGTCACCTGCTCACACATGCTCAGTCCGTGATGAATGTATGAGTGCATTCCTTCGCACAAGCTTGAACAAGCCTAGCACAATCCACTAAGACAGTGCTTGTGCAATTTTAAATTCATGTCAATAGTTAGTGTGCATTATCATTGACAATTTCTCACTTTTGATTGAGTTTGTATTTCTATTTCAGTGAGTTTTTCAAATTGTCACTTTTGTGCACCTTCACTTTCGCAAGTGTCGTTTTCATGTTTTTGATTGTCGCTTTTGCTTTCTTTCACTTTTATTATTCTCATTTTCATGTTATCTTTGCTCTGGCATGTGTCGCTTTTGTCGTCATTCGCATATCACAAGTTTCATTCGCACGCATATTTCCATATAGAAAATGTTGTCTTTTGGCATGGGAAGTTATCACTTATCACGTAAAGTGGAGTTTTGGTTTGTTTCAAGGGGTGATATGTGCATTAATGAGTTTTTCTTATCATGTAAACATGCATTTCACTCATTTACAAAGTTTCGAGCACTACCACACAAGTGTCGTCATTGTCATCGCAAACTGTATATTTAGTGTTGCACTTGAAGTGAGTTGTCCCATCGAGGAAAGTATGTTGCTCATGTGTTCTGAGTGTTCCATGTTGTGCCATCAAGTGAACTAAGTGTGTGATCATGTTCAAGTCTTGCTTTTGTTCAACTTCATCTCACAGATCCAACACTTAATCAAAACGGGAAAACTCCCTAACTGAGCCACTCAGCCTCATCCATCCCTCTAGATGATCTAGGTGGATATTGGTGTCGCCTACCTATTCCACCTAGACCTCCAATCAATTTCATCTATTTCTTTGTTTACTTCAACATTTACTATTTTTAGCAGTTTTTCGAGTCTTGAACTTCCGGAGTGGTTTTGACCCCCTAAACAATGTTTTTTTGAGGTCTGCAACAAGCCCAAAGTCGTAGATAGGTGCTTGCAAAAAATCCTATAGTATTTGAAGAGACCTTTCCAAGAAGGTATTGTACATGCCAAATGGAGATAATATGACCAAGTTATGACCCTGGGAAGTTGGCTTCCCAACTAACCCCAACGAGGCCCACAAATTCTTGGAGTTACATCTCTGGGGGTTAGGTTTTTCCCTTGTTATTCAATAATAAATAGGCCCTTAAGCCTCATTACAGCACAATTCAAAGGCATGTAGCCATCATATCTCTTCTCAAAGATAAGCTACCATCACCCGAGCTAGTTTATTTCCATTTTGTTTGTAAGAATATTTCAGTATTTTGATATTAATGAAATGAAGTGTTATTTTTGTTGCATTTTTGTATTTATGGTTCTTTTTGTAACTTGTTGTGTTCTTGTTTAAGTTCAAACCAATGGTATCAGAGTAGTTTTCTCTTTCTTTTTTTTTCTTTGCATGTCTCCAACGAGGTCGAGGTATAAGGAGTTAGGGCTCGAACTGGTTGAACCTTTGCAAGACCAGTCTCGCAAACCCCGACAGCCTCCCATGGCAGAAGAAAAGAAAGATAAGGGGGTAGGATATCCTATTAAAATACTTCTCGAGGAAGCCCTCAAGCAACAGAGGAATGTGATGATGGATAAATTTGCCCAAATCCTTCAACGGATACCCACAGGTGACGCATCTTCAACCAGAAGCCACTCTCAAGGCACCACTCCTTTTAAGGTACAAGTAACTTTGATATTCTGATATTTGAGGTTCAGATAGATGTAGATGTCGTAGATAAATGGTCGAATCTATTGGAAGGATATTTTTCATTTCATGACTTTTCCAATAGGAAAATTATTACTTTTCACTTCTCAAAGCCACCCCACACATCAAGGAGTAGTGGGAAACCTACTTTGAACAAAAGGAAGAGAGGGAAGCCTAATTTTTTTTAGCTGCACCCACTTGGGATTCTTTCTGAGACACCATCAAGGAACAATATTACCCTATAAGTAGCTATGAAGATAAATACATAAACTGGACCATGCTACCAGAGGGAAGGGACCAAGATGTGCCAGAGTTCATAAATGCTTTCCATACCCTCCACACAAAGTTGGGTATCAAGGATTCTACGCAGAATTTGGTACTCAAGTACCATAGTTGTCTACATAAGTACATCCACGATGAGATGGAGTTCCTGGACATCTCCTCATTCAGCACGACATACCGATACGTTGTCAATATTGAGAAGAAGTTTATACAAAAGAAGTGAGACTTTGGATCTGTGAATCTGAAGCAAGGAAAAGGTACCCCCAAACCATAGAGCAAAGGCTAAAGCTAAGGTGGGGCAACCTAGGACAACCCACTAAAGCCGCAAGAAAAGAACAACACAACAAGGACAAAGAAGGACACAGGAAAATGGTTTTAGTTCCATAAGAGATCCACTCAAAACACAAGTGAGTGTCGGGCCAAGCAGTCACTGGTGGCCGAGCTAAAGGCTTATTATTTAGACACATGTTCCTACTCTGAGTCAAAACCCGATAAGGGTAATGACAAAGGGAAGCAAAGCATTGACATAGAGCCTAGTGCCACCATGGCCACCACCAAGATCCAGAAGAATGAGCCTGAAGATCTGGATGAGGGGGAATGCCTCTTCCACTCATAGATATGGGTGAAGGGCTCTCCGCTGCAGTTCATTTTCAACACTGGGATCCAAAAGAACCTCATTTCAGCAGAGGTCATGAAGCGGCTAGGCCTACTGACAACAGCACATCCACAGTAGTACGCCATCAGATGGCTTCACTAAGAACGAGATCTCCATGTCATCTAGCAGTGTCGCCTTCCCTATAGCATCAAGCCCTTCATGGATGAGGTATTGTGTGGTGTTGCTCCTCTTGAAGTTTGTGATTTATTATTAGGACAACCATACTTATGGAAGCGACATGTTGTATATGATTCTAGAACTCAATCTGTGATTATTACTTTGGTAAATAAGTTGTATAGGATACCAGAGGTAGCCCCACCTATCGCCATCTCTTTGATCACTACAAAAAAATGCAGTAAGATCATTTCCCATCCCAGGAAAAAAAATTCCTTATGATTTTCCCTCGGGGCAAGAAGAATTTTGTGGCCACAACTTCCAAACAGGACTCCTTCGCACAGTAGGAGCAGATGGACAAGGTCATGGAGGAGTACAGGGGCATTTTCACCTCACCTACAGGGGTACCTATGCACAGGGGTACCGCTACCAAATGGACCAATCTATCGATGATATGTTATGGAGAACAATGAGATCAAGAGGAAGATTCAGGATTTGTTACAAAAAGGGCACATTGAGCTAAGCTCATCACCCTGTGAGAGCTCGATTGTATTGGTACAGAAGAAATATGGGACCTCAAGACTCTGTATTGACTATCGGGTGTTGAACAAGATCACTATCTCGAATAGGTAACCAATCCCACAGATTAATGACCTTCTAGACTAGATTAAGGAGGGAAAATATTTCAGTAAGATTGACTTGAAGTATGGTTATCACCAAGTGCCTATTGAACCCTCTAATGTGTGGAAGACTACCTTCGAATACAAGGAGGGAATTTTTGAATGGTTGGTCATGCCTTTTGGGTTGACGAATGCCCCCACAACCTTCATGAGATTGATGGACAACATCTTGCGACCCTTCACCAATAAATTTGTGGCAGTGTATTTACATGACATCTTGATCTTCAGCCAGAGTTGGGAAGAGCACCTCCACCATATCCGACATGTCCTTCAAACCCTATGAAAATACAAGTTATGTTCCAATTTGGAGAAATGCACTTTTGGCATGATCCAGGTTCAATATCTGGTGTACATCATTGATTAGCAGGGTGTGCATGTGGATCTAGCCAAGATACAATTCATTTAGGATTGGCCAACCCCAACCACTCTAACAAAGCTCCGTAGCTTTCTAGGTCTTGCCAATTTCTACGCAGGTTTGTGTTTGGGTTCTCTCATATCACTTGGCCTTTATGTCAAGTCACCAAGGGTGGAGTGAAAGCAAATTTTTTTTGTTCTGAAACCCAATAGAAGACATTTTCTAAGTTGAAGCATCGCCTCTACTCTACACCAATTCTCACATTACGAGACCTACAGCAACCATTTGAGGTTGAGACGGAAGCCTCCAACTATGCTATTGGTGTAGTTCTTACTCAGTAGGGGCATCCAATGGCTTACCACAGTGAGACACTTTCAAAAAAAATTTGAAAGTATCCCAATTATGAAAAAGAAATGTATTTCATTGTGCAGGCTCGTCATCAATGGAAGCATTACATTCTGGGGAAGGAAACGGTCATCCACACAGACCACCGACCCCTGCAATTCATACAGACACAAGGGAAGTTGTAGAATGATCGCCATCATAAATGGTCCACCTACCTACAACATTTCCATATGAAAATTAAGTACAAGATAGGAAACACCAATAATGTTCCTGATTGCCTCAACCGACCACCAGTCATGGCACTGATCACTGTGCTCGACTCCTGTGGGCACGAAACTTCAGGGTGGCTGCAACTTTACTAAAGCGATCCAGAATTCGACAACACATACTAGACACCCTTGGAAGGGAAGCAAGTTCCAAATTTTCTCCTTCAAGATGCACTGTTATGCCACCTAGGACACATATGTGTTCCTTCAACCGAGTTTGCCAAGATGATTTGGGAGGCACACTACAGTCGGGTCACTGGACATTTCAGAGTAGAGAAAGCAGTGGTTGCAGTGCAGAAGTATTTTTATTGGCCAAGACTTCATCAGGATGTTGGTTTACATTAGATCCTGCAGCAACTATGTCATTTCCAAACCAACCATCAAGAAGCAAGGCCTATATACTCCTCTACCTACTCCTAGTCAACCTTGGGAATCTATCTCCATGGATTACATGTCGGGCCTTCCTTCTACTAAGCACAACAACGATTGCATTTTTGTGGTCGTCAACAGATTCTATAAGATGGCCATCATGGTGGCCTACAAGAAGAGTATCACAATAGAGAACACTACTAATCTCTTCTTTGAGCAAGTGCGGGTACACTTTGGGATCCCACAGTCCATTATCTCAGATTGGGATAGTAGATTCCTAAGTGAATTTTGGTCAAGTCTCTAATTGATTCTGGATACCAAACTTACTAAGTCCATGACATTCCACCACCAAATTGATGGCCAAATAGAGGTTGTCAACAGGATGATCGTACACATTTTGTGCATGTACAACTCAAAGAATCCACGCACATGGGATGAAAGCCTCCCCTATCTCTAGCATAGCTACAACAAAGCTCTCCATAGCTAGATGGGTCATAGCCCCTTTCAGGTAGGGTTGGGATTTCAGCCATTTTGTCCCATTAATGCAGCCATACCATTTGCAGCTACTTATGCAGATTCGGCTCACGTCCAATCTAAAGCCGGCAGGGCTAACAGCTTCATTGAGAATTTTCAACACGTATGCCACTAGGTCCATGATATATTGGACAAAGCCAATGCTAAGTACAAGCAACGCCATGATCAACATCGAGTTTTGCACAAGTTCCAGGTGGGTGACAAAGTTTGGCTACATTTGCAGAAGGAGCACCTCGCTGCACCCCACTACAAGATTTTCCCACTCTGATATGGTTCATATGCCATCACCAAGGTTGTAGATGATAATTCCTTCGAGATCAGCTTCCCACCATTCCTTGATTTTCACCTAGTGTTCAATGTCAACCACCTTCGTCCATAATTTCCACCATTGTTTGACACATCCGACATTGAAGAACAACTCATACCAATAGCGCTCAACCCGGACTGCATGGAGCAGGCCACAACTTATCATCTCATGGACACACATATCAAGAACACTTTCCAATAGAGGATCTATCTATATCAAGTTGTTAAAGTAGGCCAACTCCTTCGCTAGGAAAAGTGGTTCACCAGGGACCAGGTTAAACAGAAATTTCCTCACCTCATGGAGGCTCTACACACAATGGGGACCATTGCTTCCTAAGCGGGGAGGACTAATCTAGGTGGGTATTGGTGGCCAATTTCCTATTCCACCTAGACATCCAGTCGGTTTCATCTATTTCCTTGATTACTTCAGCATTTATTATTTTTAACAGTTTTTTGGGTCCTCAACTTCTAGAGCAGTTTTGACCCCCTAAACGGTATTTTTTTTAGGTCCGCGGCAGGCCCATAGCCATAAGCAAGGGCCTATGGAAAATCTTGTATTACTCAAAGAGACCTTTCCAACAAAGTATCGTATGTGCCAAATATAGATAATATGACCAAGTTACGACCCCAGGAAGTTGGTTGCCAAACTAACCCCAACGGGGCCCACAAACTCTTACGTTACATCTCTCGGGGTTAGGATTTTGGTTGTTTAGGGCTTTCCCTTGTTTTTAAATAATAAATAGGCCCTTGAGTTTCATTGTAACATAGTTTAGAGGCATGTAGCTATCACATCTCTTCTCAGAGATAAGCTAACATCACCCGAGCTAGTTTATTTCCATTCTGTTTGTAAGCATATTTCAGTGTTTTGATATTAATGAAATGAAGTGTTATTTTTGCTGCATCTTTATATTTATGGCTATTTCTGTAACTTTTTGTGTTCATGTTTAAGTTTGGATCACCTAAATTGTGCATTCTGCAATCTTAGTCCTCAAGTAGCAACCTTGCCTCTTAACACTATGAAATGTGTAGTATTTCCCCCCCATAACTGTGCACTATGCAATCTCAGTGCTCAATCCCAGCCACTGAGCTCCATAACTATGAAATTTTCCTCTCCAGCCAGTCCTCCACTACGCATTCGCAGTCTCATTCCTCAAGCCTCAGCCTTGATCTTCTAAACTACACAATTTCACAATCATTGGCATCTTTTTCCCAGAACTGTGCAGTAGGTAAGCTCAGTGCTCAAGCCTTAAGCCTAACATCTTGAGCCCCTCAACTACACAGACACTTAGCCCTGGTCTTCTAGAATTTCGTATTGCATAGTCTCAAGCAACAAGCCTCAACACTAAGCTCTTCAACTTTGCAACTGCGTAATCCCTTGGTTTTTTCCCTCTAGAACTATGCATTGGGAAACCTCAAGCATCAAGCCCCAACCTTGAGCTCCTGAACCCCTCAATTGCACAATATTTTGATTCTATCCATCCTAAATTATGCATTGTGTGGTCTCTAGCCTTAGTCCTAGACCGTGGCCTCTAGAACTATGAAATCCCTGAGTCAATCACTCAATTAGTCACCTGATCCCAGCCCTAACAAGTGATTTCATGAAGCATGTTAGATTAGGGTTTTTCAAACTGATGTCATCTTGTCATGAATGGATTTTAGTTGTAGGTACTCTATCTTATCATGATAGGATGATGATGGAGGAAAAGGAGAAGGAGACCATGCTAGAAGACACCTATGGAGTTGAAGAGATAAGATGATCATCAAGCGAGAAGATGAAGGAACACTAGAATATAACAAAAGATCAAAGATCAGGACCACATGAAGACTCCATATTGATTCACAACCCTTTTGAGGGTGGATATAAAGAGAAAAGCATATCTCTTACAAATATGAAGTTTTGGATACATCTTTTATCAAAGAAAGTAGCAACAAAGAGTGGCTTGACATTTCCATGTCATCATGCATTCCATGTCAATAGTGTCATGTCATGTCATGTCATGAGTCATCATGTGCCACATCATTTTGTGGATTATGTAAATTCAATATTGGAAAATGTATTGTAAAGTGGAAGTCCAAGAGTCATGTCCAGAATATGAAGAGTCATGTAAGAGTTGAAAATTCATAGAGAAGTCAAAGAGTCATGAGGGTAGTCCAAGAGTCACAAGGGAGGTGAAGGATCACCCCATTTGTTATATATATATATATATATATATATATATATACCCTCATGGTACAAGAAAAGGAATTTTTTCACCTTGGCTTCTCCCAAAAGGCATAAGAGAGATAGAGTCAATAATTTTGGGGCTCAAGTCATGGCTCCAGTGCTCCACTGTTGGATCTAGTGATGTTCATTGTATTCATGTATCTTGGGACCTTTACTTAATACTTGAAGCCTAATGGCCAACATGTTTTTATGCATGGATTGTGAATATTTGTAATATTGTTCTGTGAATATTTATGATTCATGTTTTCTTTCACCTATACTAAAGTGGTTGAACTATTTCGGTTATTTTAGTGCTTATCTTATTGAAAACTTGTTGTAATGGTTGTAACAATCGTCGCATCTATGTGGACTATTCTTTTTGATGTTAGGTTGTTATCATTTCACTTATATGCACCTCTATTAGGGTGGTATTATTTCCTCTCTCTTAGAGGCTCACTTTTCCTCCCTCTATAGTAGAAGAACCTTGATACACCTGCAACCAAACATTTACCAAGCACACTTACTTGCTTTTTGCAAAGGAACATATGCACTTCTCTCTCTTGCTGATAGCTTAAGCCAAGGAAAATCTAAAAGAATATATTGTAGTCAGGTTGATACTCCAGATGCGACTCCTATTCCAAATGGTGTGAGGTCTAATTGGGACTTCACATCGAGGAGACCTCCTTGGTTGACGTATTTCCATCACCATCAACAAAATGGTGCTAGAAGGAGGGTCAGATGCCAAGGTTGAACTTGTTAAGTCTGCGTTGAATCTCTTATCCAAAATGGCTCTTTCCCAAATCATAATCCTGAGATGTTTTTCTAAAGAGCTTGATCTTACCATCCCTGTGATAGTGTTAATTTTAGGTATGTTCTATGCTTAGAGAAATTTATTTCAATTTTCACAGTTAGCTCAATATCTTTTCCAAATTAGCAATCACATCAGTATTAAAGTAAACTATAGATATAACATAAACATAGATCGCAAAAGACAAGCCAAGACAAGAGGACACAAGATGTGGCACTAGCCAGGGACAAACCCCAATGTGGAGAAACCCTTGATCAATTCTTCTTATATGTTCTTCAATAGTTCAGCAAAGAGAGAGAGAGAGAGAGAGAGAGAGTACATTTACAATAGACTTCAACACTTTGACTTATCTAGATAAGAGCATAGATCATCTCTAAGATTTTGTTGCATACCATCATCATGTTGCACCCATCATCACAATGCTGGATCTCATGACCATGTTGTACACATCATACTATTGCACCTTATGTTGCACTGTTGTCCCATGTCTCATAACCATGTTGTCATACAACATGTCTCATGTGCTTGCATCAAGATGCTTGTCATGTTTCCCATGCTTGCCACTATCCCATGTACCTTTGCTACCATGTCACAACTGTCCCATGTATCTATACAACACTATGTACTTTGTTGTCCCATGCATCTATACAGCACTATGTACCTCGTTGTCCCTGTTAGCTCTGCTACAAAGTTTCAGTTTTTGAAGGGAAAATTCAGGTTTGGCAGTCTGTTTGTGCTGAAAAGGAGCTTCCTCCAGTTCGCTTCCTCCTCCTCCTTCATTTTTCTTAAATTCTCATAACCCTTGTTATCCCTGTTTTACTCCAAAATTTCTGCATAAACTCAGAAATTCTTTAACTCCTGCTACCTCTGTTTTCCATTGAATTTCCCTATAAACCCCATTAACCGGTTTAAACTCTGTTTAAACCTATTCTTCGTTTAACTCCTGGGCGCCAAGACCATACTGCCTTGTAGCCCCTTTTCCTTAGTCCCCAGGCGCTTAACTCATGTAATCACGCCCATACAACCTTTCGTCGTTTGCTAAATCTCCACCGTCGATCGCCCACGATCTAACGGTCAATGTTCTTTTGCCTATGTGTTAAACTTCTCGCAAGTTCCCTGTCATCTGACCATCCATCGTTCATCGGACAGTGGACGCATTCCCCGAGCGCGCGACCTGCACACGCGATAACCCGCGGGGGCGGCGGTTTTCAGGGGCCACGTGTTTTATTTCTATTGGATCGCACCCCACGTTACGGAAACCACCCGCTTGCGATAGGCGGTGCGAGGAAAACCCCCCGCCAATAAACCACCATTCTCCCGTCGTTTAAGTATCATGCATATTCTACGTGCGATCACCGTCAGATCTGCCGCGCCTAGATTCGATGGCCCATATTCATTCACCCGCGATTACTCCCGATAGCCTCCAGGATCTAATCTTCGTCGTTCATCCTCACAATCTGACGGCCCATATTTGATTCCCGCTTCTTCTCCAATAGCCTCTGCAAAGCGTTTCCTGCTGTCGATCCATGCGATCCGACGGTTGATTGTTCTCCTCTTGTGCCTGCCTCCGCCATGAAATCTTGATTCCTTTGACCTGTGTTATTCACCCGAAGGATGGAAGGGATGATCTACCTGCTCTCTGCACAATTAAAGCTTCAACTACTGTGTTCAATGCAGTGTACACCCGAAGGACAAACAGGACGACCTCGAGCAGTGAAGAGCATTTATCAAGCATGGAATTTAATCCATAATTCACTCCAGCTGCCAGAGAAGGACATCAGACTATCTAAAAGGGTCGATTTTTTTCATTAAAGCTCTCAAACTGCATTATAGGTCCATTTCAGATTGTAATTGTGGTTGGTGGTCATTTATTGACTCCTCCACGCATAGGCTAGCAGAGATTTTTTGTAAACAAATTCTATATATACTCAGAAGACATAATGCAATAGGTTGATGAGTGTTATTTTGCTGTAAGGTTCAACTTCTAGAGATTGTAACTGTTGTGATACCTACAGCGTCTGGTCTTCATTTTTAGTTAATGCAAGCTTCTTTTGCTGTTAATTGCTCACTGTCCACTTCTTCTTCTTGTTCCAGGTTGTGCCTATTTTGCATTATTTCATGTGATGTTAATGTTTAGCACTAGAGGGGCTGTCATCCCACCTCTATGTTAGGATTTAGCATGTATCATTGAATTTGTTTACAGGTTTCTGTTATTTTAATGCCAGAGAGTTGTCATCCTGTCTGTGTGTTAGAAAATAGATTTACAGACCTTTTAACTGGTTGTAGCTGGCCATCACAGGGTCCTGTGCATCTGCTGGTGTGATCATTGTTCTCCATCATCTCATTTTCTTTAAAACTATGAGTAATTGGTGGTTAAAGGCCTTGTAGTCTAGGGGTGTTCACCCATGCCTGGGGTCAAGCACAGTAGAAGTGGTTATCTGGCTTGAATATGCAGCATTTCTTTCATTCATCCACTATTTATCCAACATTTTGTTGAGTTTGTAATGTTCCTGAGCATCTCTAAGATACAACCTAGGAGAGTTTCTTGGGGTGATAACAGTCCCATGCATTTATACAACACTATGTACCTTGTTGTCCCATGCATCTATACAGCACTATGTACCTTGTTTTCCCATGCATTTATACAGCACTATGTACCTTGTTGTCCCATGCATTTATACAGCACTATGTACCTTGTTGTCCCATGCATCTATACAACACTATGTACCTTGTTGTCCTATGCTTTGCTGCACTAGTTAGCAGTTGTCCCACTTGTACCACTACTGCTCCTATGATTGCTTGTTGTCCCATTTTTGTTTGCAACACCATGTGACCTTGTTGTCCCATCTTCCTTTGTTGCACCATGTGACCTTGCTGTCCCATCTTCCTTTGTTGCACCATGTGACCTTGCTGTCCCATCTTCCTTTGCAGCACCATGTGACCTTGTTGTCCCATCTTCCTTTGTTGCACCGTGTGACCTTGTGGTCCCATCTTCCTTTGCTGCCAACCCACCATACAAACGTCGTTGTTTGTCACTTCATTCATTGTAATTTCTGGGACTAGATAGGGCACACAACAGTCCCTAACCATCCTCAAATTTGGCCCAGAATTTCCCTTATGAAATTCAGCCTACCCTAGTGTGAACATACCTCATTTAGATGACTGCATCTAGAGTATTCTAGGACTGCAGCTAGGGCTTCCTTAGGACAACATCTAGGGCTTATTTAGGACAGTGTTAGGGCTTCTTTAGGACAACGTTAGGGCTTCTTTCCATCTACATCTAGGGCTGCCTTCTATTTGTGTCTAGGGCAGCCTCTTTTCCTCCAATGTATAGGGCATCCACTCCTAGATTTCTCTTCTACTAAAACCCAAGACAAGTTGGGAGAAATAAAGATAGAAGTGTGTGTGAGAAATGACTCTCAAGTCATCTCCTTTTATACTAAAACGTTGAGCACATGTGGGGTTTATTTGGTTGCTGGCCAACCTCAATGAATTGGCTTATAATACAAATAAATTCATAACTCCATGAATACTTATCAGAATCGGATGATCTTTAGATCAATCCTACACATCTCGATGAGAGGGATCCAAGAAAAATATTAGCTTCCATAAGTAAGATGGCCCACATGGAGTTTGCCCCTAGTTGCCAATTTTAACACTCCCTCTCAACTAGGGAGAACTCCATCCGTTGATCCATATGTCTGATTGTACTATCTTTGCCATCAGTGCCTTGCACTGCTCTGCTCTACTGAGCTTTGCTCTACTTTGCTCTACTCTATTGAACCATGAAGAAGAAGAATTGATCGAGAATGTCTCATACCATTCTCTACTGACCCAAAGTCAGTTCCATATGAAGATAATATGTCATATCACTCTTACTGACCCAAAGTCAGTATTATTGATCCCAGATCAATATCACAAGAGAGTGTCTCAAACCACTCATACTGATCCCAGATCAATGGAGGTCATCCTAGCATAGGGAGTACGGTAGATACAACGATGCGTCCATCGATAGTACTACTATGGTCCCTAACCCCATTTCCCTGCTCATTGATTAGATGAGAGGTAATTCCCATGAGTCCCAGACTGCATGGGTAGGATGCCTCGACAGGAGAACTAATCATCCTATCCCATAGGAGAACTAATCATCCTGGATCACAGGAGAACGAATCATCATGGCTCATAGGAGAACGAATCATTCTATCCCAAAGTCACCTCAGGGTATCACAGGTGAAGGTTGAGCTATTCACCCTGTACACGGTGCACCATTAGGGGAGGGTGAGTCATCGTATGGTCATGTGTTGCTCCAGTAAGTACCCCAAGCCCCCCAAAGCTCCTAGAGCTCAATGCATGCAACATGAAAGACCCTTATATGAAGGTTTATCAATGACTCCAAGTCATTCGGGAAAGTCACGGATTTGACCTTTCCCCAGGGTTTTGACAAAATGTCTGTGACCTGTACATCAGTCTCAATGCGATGGAGCCTCATTGCTCATCAACTTACCATATCCCAGATAAGGTAGTATCTGATGTCTATCTGTTGGAGCAATCATTGAATACATGATTCCTCAGCAATCGAATCCCCCCTGGTTGTCACAGTGAATCACAGTGGTATTCATCATGTGTACAAATAGCTCACTGAAGAGATTCAACAACCAGGCAGCTTCACATGAGATCATACTCGTAGCTATGTATTCAGTCTCAGAGGTGTTTATAGAAACCAACTTCTACTTCCTTCTCATCCATGATATCGAAGTAGAACCAGCACTGAGAAGTGCTCTAATGATCCTCCACACTACCTACCCAGTCAGCATTTGAATAATCATGCAACTTCATATTTCCGACAGTGTATCTCTATCCATGACAGATTGTGCCCCGAAGATATCTCAGAAGATTATTGGCACCAATCTAGTGAGACTCAACCAAATATGAGCTCACCATACTAACTGCTAAACATATATCCGGACAGAAGTTCACCAAGAACATCAATGCAAATGAGTTTATGAAACTCAGAGGCATTTCCCAAATCTGCTCCGTCATCACCACCATATAACTTCTGAAAGTTAAGATCCTCGAGGTAGTCACTGGCTTGGAGTTTACCATTCCACATCTGGAATCCAACTCCCTCTTACTTCTACAAGTGAGAGGTTTTTCACCTGTCAGAAATAAGTCGTCCTCAAAAGGTGCTAGTATGAGAGGTATATCATCCACAACCTTTAAACAATGGTTTGGATCGGCTTCACTCTTAGTGAATCTCAGCTTCATCTGACAGCTATCAATCCTCTCATATCAAAACCAGGGTGGTTAGCTTCAAGCCATAGAGGGCTTTCTTCCACCTATATACATGAGATTCTCGATCATGAATCTCAAACTCCTCGAGTTGTTCCAAACCTATCGACCTGCTACATGAGGGGAATGGTTCCCTTGTAAGATTTTCCTTTGATACATCCTTGTCACACGGAATAAGTCGATCTTGCGGACAAGATAGACCTTCCTAGAACCTAAAGAAGACCTAATGACAAGCAAACCAACCAGACACTATCTTTCTCTAAATATGCTTTTATAAACAAAGGCAAACAAGTGTTTTTAGGGCCTACCTTAGGTCCAACGCAAGTTTTTGGATGCCCTCGCTCCTTCGATCCAAATGAGCTCCTTTGTCGCAAATCTGCAAACACAAACAAGGCAAACAAATTAAATAGCACCTGAAAAGCCAATATCATAAAACATATTTAACATGAAAGTCAAGGAGTCCATGAAACAAATAACATGAGATACTTGTTGAGAAAAATGAGTTTGATTGTATTAATTCAAAAGAAGAAGAACTTTACAACTTGTGCCTTGACGTTGTACAAGCTCCTCCCAGGGTCCAACAAGAAGTCTCCTCTACTTTGACAAGTTTCACTCTCTTCCCAATGAAGCCAAAAAGGTATGTGATCTCTCCTCTTAAGCTCAACTAGGAAGTATTAATTTCACCAGCATTTACCCTCAAAAATGTTCAGCTTCTAACCTCCCCAGCAACCAGCCCAATGCCTGAATTTATAATGCAATGGAGGGAGGTTACTAGGTCCTCTTTCAAAGGGATAAAGCCCTCCTTCAAAGGGATAGCTCCTCTCATCAAGGGATTAGCTCCTTCTCTTTTGGGATGCATGAACCACCTCAGAGCGAACAATCCATGTCAAAATTCCTTTTAGAATCCTCTAGAATTAACCCAAAGTGAGTTTTTTAAGATAAAACTTGCGCCTTTTGACTTTCACAGGGGTCTGCACCCACACCTTTAGGGACAGAGCGGGCAGGTCCGCAGTTTTTGTAAACAGAAGGTGCGGGACTGCAGGTAATAGTGAGAGAAAGTGCGGAACCAGAGTTTCATTGATTTTCAATGTTTTTCTCCCATTTTCAAAGCTTGACTTGAAGAGCTGAGGTCTGAGACTTGCTTAGGAGGACAGTACAAGTGATGATAGACCCATATTGACTGCAAATAATCATGGGGACGATATTTTTGTGTAACAGATTACCCCCTAAAGTGCGAAGTCTGTAGTAGATGAGGATTTCATTTATCATTTAGGAAGAGTGAAGTACTTTATCATTTCGAGGATCATCTTGTGGAGAGCCCGGTTGGAACCTGTAAAAACATTCAATGCAAGATATATATATGAGATCATATCATCGCTGAGGTAGGCATTCCCATACTCATATCAAAACTGACTTAGAAAAATAACTACTGCTCTGATACAGGAATGATATTGTAAAACATCACAAGTATAGACTCATGTGGACACAGTATGGACGCAGCCATCTGTTTATGAATAGTCCATTATATAATGAATACAAAATTCCTCGCAGCCTGGATTGTGGAAACTAGATCCAGGGTCTTCATTTCTACTTCCCGAAACAGTACGATTCTATCCATGCGAATAAATGTGTTGATGTCGAACATGGTAGAAACCACTTGATTACCAGTCAATGATGTAAACTGTTAACAAGTGTGAGAGAAACCACCAGTGATGTCAATGGCTCTCAAAGTACCCAGTACAATCCATGAGATGCGAATAAATGTGTTGATGTCGAACATGTCACGGAATCCTTTGATCGAAGGTCAATGATGCAACCTATCGTCAAAGGTGAGAAACCTGCCATTGAGGCATGCAGATCCCAAGGTACTGACGATTTCTAGATCATCTTTCTAGATAATGAGCTAAAGTCGATAGAAAGCGATCCGTCGCAGGCAAGCCCACAACATGAAATCATAGATCAGGTTGAAGAAATTTAGTTGCAAGGACTGACTCAGGGATGGTCAAGATGGATGACAGATATTTTGCAGATGAATGGATTATTGGCAGTGACCTCTTGAACACACAACGACACGACAGATGGCTTGGTGACAATTGACCCAAAGTTAATACCCAGAAACCGGCTGAAGACTTTCAATGTGGTTTGATCAACTGCTAGGCAAAGGATTTCCCAACCCAGGTGAATAAAAGTGTCGTGTTCAAGAGTGGTTACAAAGTATGACAAACAGGCTCATTTTTCTCTCTTTTCACCCACCATTTCTGGCAAGTACCTCTTTATTTTTGACAAGCTTGAGAAGGATAACATTTGCTTGATTATAAGCTCATCCTTCGGATGAGTCCAACTTAGTTTAAATTCGAACCCTAAGAAGGAGTGGTTCGTTCCTATTTGTAATTGAACAGGTCCCTTACTGTGAAATTTTAACGAGTCCAATATAGGAGAAACTCGGCTTTTTTCAATTTTAGAGAGTCTGAAAAAACTTAAGAAAACTCTAGGGTTGACCTTTTTCGTAAGTTTGTGTCTCCCAAGTCCGAAAAAGTATAAAATAATACTTGAGAGGACCGCTTGATCTTTTACGACCAAGGAGTACTTTTTGTCATTAGTGTCCTTGATCCTAAAAAGTAAAAAAGCGATCAACGACACGTCGTTTTATAACCAATATCGAATTTGAAACGACAAAAATCCGGCAATCTTTTCATGTTTTTACGGTCGGAAAAGAGCTGTAAGTGGACCGTCTTTTAATTCCGTTTTAACGAGTTTAAAAGAAAAACTCGGCATCTTTTCATGTTTCAGGAGTCAGAAAAGAGCTTAAAGGTGACTCTAAATGTTTTTTCGTCGAAAACGATAGATTTCGCCTGAATAATCCATTATCCTGGACAAAAACGCAAACATTACTCATACCTATTTGAAATGGATAAAAATGTCGCAAAAATACCTTTCCAAAGTGAAACATAAACAAATTTGCAATTTATTTGCTCAAAAAACTTATAAAAAGGGCCTTTGTCAATTCATTTTTACCGTTTGAGTTTTGGGTGAGAAAATAGTGCTTTCGTTCAGAAAACTTCCCGTGAAGATTGCGGAAAATCCAACCGTTGGAATCGAACGTCGTCTTCTCCAAGTAATCCACATCATCTTACTCTTCATTTTTGACCATTTCAATTTTTGTTTTAGTCATTCATTTCATTTTTTGGGAGGGTTTTTAGGATTAAAACCCGCGCGCGGGAGCCCGCAGGTTTACCACTGCTGGCCTACAGACCCCGACTTTTTCTCCATTGGGAAAAAGCCAGGGGTCCGCACCTTCCATGTAGACAAAGTGCGGTCCCACGCACTGTGTCTAACCCGGAGGGTGCGGTCCCCGTCGCAAGGGTTTTTAACCCAAAAATTCTCAAAATTGGACCAAACAAAATATTTTCTAGTATTTTAATTTATCTTTATACTTGATGCAGAGAGTACATCATGCTAGATTGGTGTGAACGAGAGCATGAGGACATGGATGCTGCCGCATGGAATCATCAGCCTTCACTTGATGCTTTGAGGGCGTGCGGCTTGTACAAATTCTAGGCCATTCCTGGCATGAGGGCTCAAGTGGATTTCTTACAGTGGTTGGTTGACAGATGGAGCATACAAGACCAGTGCTTCTTCATTGGTGGCCACCAACTCGAAATCGAGCCGGCGGACATATATTTCTTGACTGGTTTGCCTAAGAGAGGCGAAGACTTGACTCTATTTGGGGCTAGGCCAGGTGGCCAGTCTATCGATAGCCTCCGGCTAGAGTTCTGCAATAGCCAGGCTAGAGACAAAGGGATAGACATAAAGACCATATCCCGTCCTGAACTCATGGTGATTGCATTTACTGTCACCAGACTTTGCGGGGCTGCCGCATTACATATTGCCACCGGATCCCAGATGTGTATGGCAGTTGATTGCTTTCGAGGCACCATCTTCAACTAGTGCGATGCCGTGTTGGCCAATCTGAAAGGCCAACTAACCAGGGCCAAAAACGGACAACTAAATACCTTTGGTTATGGGGCTTTGGTTGTGAGTTTTGGCCTGGAGAGGGTTCCCATGTTGATCCAGCAGCACCTTACTGTTGGAGCTGGGCTTCCTCGAGAGCCCAAACTGATGCGATGGGTCGCAGTTATGGCCCGTCACCCGGACGAGAGGACAGAGGTTGCTCGATTCAAACCTGAGTATTTCCAATGGTTGGAAAACCGGGTCTTTTCTATTCAGGACTTCCCTTACACTGGGGTAGATTTTCGTGGTGACCCAAACATGGCTCTTCCACCAAGAGAGCAGTGGGATGACTCAGGTAAAATCATTTTCAACATTTTTCCTATTTTAATTTTTTTTATTATTTTTCCATCGTCTCAAAACTGATAACAAAAATTTGAAATGCAGATGTGGGTCCACAATGACCAACCGCTCTTCGGCCTTACGAGAGGAAACAACCAGTTGCAGTCGCGCCAGCCCCACAGGACAAATCAGCAGAGGTTTTGGCCGAGTTGGAGGGTCATCTCGAGCGCTTGACAGGAGATATTCCGGAGACCACTATAGATGACATTCCTCGTCGACTTCAGCGCTATGTGATTGGGGTCCCGAGACCTTTTAGGAGGTTCCTTTGCAAGGTGGCCCGTGCAGTGGTTTCTTATCGAGATCATCACCAGTGATAGGATGATCGCCTATTGTGGGCACATATGACATTTTTGTTTTTTGTACTTATCATTTTTGCCGATCATAAGGTGTTTTTCAACTTATGATCGAGGACGATGTATTTTTTGACACACTCCTATATATATATCACTATTACCGGCTTATCTTGTAAATCATGTTATGGAATGGTTTTAAATTTACATGTATGATTATTGCAAATGTCTATTTAACATTCGAGAAGCAATTGCATCTGCTAATGTATTTAAAGATCTTGGAATATGCTGATATTCAATATAATCAAATTCACGTTCCAAGAGACGCACTCTCAAAAATAATCTTAATAACACTGGATTTCTAATGGCATACACTCTATTAAGCTGTAATACAACGAGTTCAAAATCTAACCTCACTATCAAACTCCAAATCCCAAATGAAATAGATTCAGATAATAACTCAATCACTGCACTATACTCGGCAATGTTGTTCATTGTTTGACCGAGGCTTACCCCATGCATAGATACTAACTCGTCAGAGGGCGAATAGATAACCCAAGCTGCGGAAGAAATGTTCCGTGTATTACGACAAGCACCATCAACGAAACCAATGTATGTTTGGAGAGGCATCGACATCTGCAATATCAAGAGTAAAACCAAGATAAGCAGGAATAATGACAAAAAAACACTCTCTAAGCTAAGCACACTGTTTAAACTAAAACACACCAGCTAGAAAGAAAAACTATCCTAACTAAAAATCTCCATACCTATTCTTTAAGCATAATACCTCTTTAAGTAAAGACCATTTTTGGGTTTACCCAAAGAGTCCCCGTCAAAGTCTACCAATTCATAGGCCCCTTTTGCTAGCTTTTGCTTGACAACATAGGGACCATGCCACATAGGAACGAATTTTCCAGCGCCTAATTTATCATTAGCTTGATCGTAAACTAATACTAGATCGCCTTCCGAAAAATTTCGAGGGGTCACATTTCGATCATACTGAGCTTTCATGCGTTTTGCGTGAGTCTCGATCGCCAATGCAGCATCACGTCGATTCTCATCTAATTGAGCCAAGTATAACAAACGCTTTTCCTCTTCGGAAGTGGCTGGAAGTAACTCGATGGCCATTTGCAGTGACGGGATTTCGCATTCAATGGGTAACACAGCTTCCAAACCATAGACTAGCTGGAAAGGAGTGAACCTTGTTGATGTTTTTACTGAAGTTCGGTACGCCCAAAGCACTAAAAATAGCGTGTTATGCCAATTCGACCGATGAATTCCAATGATTCATCGGATCATGATAACTAAAACTTTGTTGATGGATTCAACCAGACCATTGGCTTGTGGATAATAAGGGGTTGAACTATCGTGACGTAAACCAAGCTAGCCTGTAAGTTCGGTCATCATAACGTTTCGAAAATGATGCCCATGATCAGTGATTATCGCTTGCGGGACACCAAACCTAGCAATTATATGATTGAACACGAAAATTGCAGCTGTCTTGCCGTCTTCCTCAAATGTAGGCATCGCCTCAGCCCACTTGGTAAAATAATCTACCGCAAGGATGATATACGCATGCCCCCCGGCCGAGTGAGGGTTACATGTAATAAAATTGATACCCCATTTGGCAAAAGGACCAACGGCAATTATAGGGTGGAGAGGAGCAGGTGGAGCGCGCATCTTTCGATCAAAAATTTGGCAGTTGTGGCATTTTCGGACCGCCGTAATACAATCTTTAAATAAAGATGGCGAGAAGTAGCCAGCGCGCAATATCTTTTGGGCTGTGGCATACCCAGACATATGACCGCCATACGCTCCAGAGTGACAGTCATTTAGAACCCTTTCAGCTTCCTCGTGAGTTAAGCAACGTCGAAACACAGAGGCCGCCCCACGGTGATAAAGAGTATCTCCAATAATCCTGAATTGTTGGGACTGGAATCGAATTTTTCGACATTCTGACCTTGAAATTTCTGGCTGAAAGGATTGGGTCTGGAGATAAACAATGATATCCCCATACCACGGATCTAAAGTGCTGATTAGAAACAAGGATTCGTTCGCAATGGGCTCCTCCGCCTACACCTCATAAAGATTGGATCAAAACCCTAGAAGCATTTTTGAGTTCATCATTCATCCATCACCAAAGAAGTGGAAACTCTTCAAAATACTAAGGAAGACAAGGTTAAAATAACATTGTCATAATCTTCAAGGTTCATAAAACAAGCTTTCTCTCATCATTCTTTCAAGGAATAGTCTTCTACTATCAACATCAAGATTAAGGAGGAATCAAGCAGAAGAAGCACCATTCACTCAAGTAAGTATATGGCTTCATCTGAAACTACCAAAATGTATTTTTTCAAGGAAATAAACAAACTAGTTGGGGCTTCAAAATTCCTTGAATGGAAGAAAAGAATAGACCTAAACCTCACTGAGAATGAATTCATGGATCACATCAAGGGATCAATAACCCAACCTCCCAAAGAGGATACTCAAGCACTTGCTAAATACATGAAAGGGGGAGTGAGGGCCCAAAGGATTCTCATATAATCCATCAAATACTCTCTCATCCCATATGTATCAAAATCAGACACATCAAAAGCAATATATGACAAATTGGTAGAGTCATTTTCCATAAGCATTGCAGGAGAAGTTATATCTCTAAGGCAAGAACTCTATAAATTGAAGATATCTAGAGAAGAAGGAATAGCCTCATATTTTAGGAGATTTCATAAATAAGAGATCAACTTCAGGATTTGGGTGAAATTATGTCTGACAAATAAATGACCATTGTAGTATTAAATGAACTACCAGAGGAATGGGGCAAATTCACTTCAAGTATTTATGGGAAGAAATAAGCCACCCCTTTTCCAAGATCTGTGGTCATTATGTAAAATTGAATAAACCAGACTGAAGGAAAAAACTGATGTGGGATCAAATGAGAAAAATCAAGCATATGTTGCTATGACAAAAGGGAAAGTGAAATTTGGAAAATTTGGTCCTCAAAAGAAAAGGAAGAACATGGCTAAGGTGCAATTCTTTGGTTGTAAATAATATGGTCACTATATAAGAGATTGTCCTAAAATTAAAAGGGACAATAACAAGAGAAATGAAGAAGAAGCTCATATTACTGAAGAAGTGGAAGAACCTAAAACAAAGAAGCCTAAGAAGGAGAAAGTGAGAGATATATACTATGACTAAGATTATCTCCTTCAAATATTATTCTATTGTTTAAAGTATAGGTAGGTAGATTTGTAAATAAGATAGGATGTGTCATATTAGAGAATTACATCATGGTAGAAGCATTAAGAACTCATGATATAGGTAACATGTAAAAAGTTTGGGACAAAAATATATAGCTATATAAGGTATAGCTCTTGAAAACCTCATTAAAATATACCTATGGAGAAGGAAGAAGTCATGTAGGACAAGACTCGTCATACATTTGCATAATAGGATATGTTAGATCCGCCAAATTCTCTGATGGAATCTTCATTGTAAGGTTAACCAATCATGAAGAAAGACAAATGGAATTCATAGGATGATGGCATGATGACATAACAGGGAAGCAGGTCAATAGAATAAGACTTCTTCATTCAGAGGAAGTTGTTGCAGAAAGTCTGAGGAAAGATGAGGTATGTATGCTCACAGGTAATATGGTTACAGACATCATGAATCAATGTTCCATCTTGAGAAGCATAATTAGAGAAAGGATCTCCTCGTAGGATGCAGGAATGCATAGATCACATATTTACTAGATGAAATCAACATAATATGTCCTCATATGAAAGATGAGGTAACTGAATGCAATTAAGGAACTATAATTGGAATTTCTTGGGGATGAAAGATGTGCAGAAAGAAAGGAAGAGATCGCAATATAAGCAAAAATGGTAAATGCAGTCAACATCTGAGAGACCAAGCAGACTTGAATATGCTATCTCCCAGAAAGATATGAAGACTATGATGGAAATTCTGGAAAGGATAGAGACCCTTGACAACACATATCTTTAGGATATGTGTCAACATGTATGCTGGATGTTGATACTTACATGAAGTTGTCATGGTGAAAGAACTTCACAAAGGTAATTATGATTTAAGTGTTCATTACTTATTTATGAACTAGTATCTGGATGGGCTTATGCAGGACTACCAAAGGTAAGAACTATGAATATCTTCCAAGATAACCATATAGAAGGATGTAAGATCCTTCTAAAGAAGAAAGCACGATGAAGGTAGCATAACATGAAGCAATGCCAGATATAGACTGATAGCTCACTTTCTGATGAGAAGGATAATGACATGACTAAATCAAGGATAAAAGTGATTGATGGTCCATGCCCTATGAAGAAGTCCCCAAAAGAAGAAGACTCCTTGACAAATAAAAAACATGACATCGAAGGAAGGCATTATTCTAGCAGCTGGTTATCCCATTATTTCCACCTGAGGAGATGTTGTAGGTCCCTAATTAAGAGGGAGCCTAGAAACAAGTTTCGTGCTTTCAAGAAAATTGAAAATTCATAAGCCAAGAGGGAGCTTAGGTACATTCCTTCTATAGGAATGAGTAAATTTTTTCCTCCCTAATTGAGAGGGAGAGATAGACACATTATTCTTCTCTCCACTTGGGAATACAAAATAGAGGATTGGGTAATCATTTGGAATCCAATACTCTTTGAGGATGAGATAGGGCATCCAAGATAAAAGGAGTCATGGAGGACCAATATTCTTTGAGGGTTGGGGAGCCCAAGATAAGAATAGTCCTCATGGAGCACATCTTGAGAACCCAGGTGGCGTATGTTCCAAGAGAGATAATGACGAGGGTGTCTATAAATCAATGGTATCGCTAGCATTGAGTTCAGATCTTGTGGAGAGATAGAGTTGTTAGTCAAGGCCTTGATATATAACAATGTTGGTCAATATGATGTTAAGAAAGTGGGTTACCAATCTAATTCTTCCTATGAGAAATTCTTCATATTGAGAATGACCAAGTACCATTATGAATACCTCCCTAGTTAAGAGGGAGTGTTGTAAAGTGTAACTAGTTTTGTTCTTCGTAATGACATGTAATTTTTATTTTATGTAAGAGATGTAAAGAACAAAAATAAATTTATTGTAATGCTTGCATCATGGGTTTCATGAGCAAGAGATTTTATTTTAATAGAGGCTCCCATTGAGAGCCCATAGGAATTGTGTCTTCTAGTCATAAAAGTATAAAGAGTCATTCTCATGTAATGAAGACATGTTACACATTGTTAAGAGTCACACTTGTCTATGTAAAATCATCCTCCAAGACCTTGTCATTATCCCTCTTCAAGTCAGCCTACAACGAAGGGAGAAATCCAGAAGATGATGTCTGTTATCACTCTGATAATTCCTTTGAAGTAATAAGAAGGAAAAACCAAAGGTAACCACAATCCACTTTTGGAGATCAGGACCTAGCCTTCCTGATGCTTAGAGAGGGCTCTCTCTTTAAATTTTAACTTTGTTTTAATTGAGATGTTTTAGGCTAGCTATGATTGTTCAAGGGGTGTTTGATTTTGTTTGAGATTGGGTGGTGGGATCTGTTAAACAGATGGATAAATTGATGCCTTTTGGACCATTGGGCTATGGAGCCAACTAACAAGGAAGCAAAACTAGATTAACTCACTAAAGGGGGTGTTCCAAGGGAAAGATAGCAGAGTGTATTTCAGATATTTGGGATAGAGGGGTGAAAGGGTTTCACCAGGGGTGAGAGAGTAGTTAAGGGTTATCAGACCCAGATAATGAATGAGTAAGGAAGGGTTAATTAAATATCAAAGGGAAATTAAGAATCCTTTAACCTGGATTATGATTTGTTCAATCTAAACCAAAGATAAATTAAGAATTCTTTAATTTAAATATTAGAAGAAAACATTCAAATGCGTAATTGTCAAGACAGAGTTTGTTAGGCCCCTATACTACTAGTGTAACCCCTTATTGTTATTAGTACAACCCACTTATTATATTGATGTACCCATGTAGTGCCCATATTGTTACTAATGTGCCCCATAGAAGCCTACTATTGTTATTATTGTGCCCTTACATTATTATTGTTATGTCGGCTCTCGTTATGTTATGACCCCTTAGACTCCTATATATAGAAAGGAGGTCTTTTCATTTGTATCATCCAAGAATTGTTCATTTATGTAATGTAAAGGAGGTTTCCCCCTCAAAGAGGCTGAATTCTAAGGCGTTGATCTTTCTTTTCTATCTTTTCTTGAGCTGGTTTCATAACATTTGGTATCAGAGCTTTGGATTCTAGGGTTTCGCTGCTCCAAACAGGTCATCGTGGCATTTTCGCTATAACTTTTTTTCTGTGACGTTTCAGAAGTTGCAAAAAAAACCCATTTGAGAAGAAATCGCGTTAAACCTTGGGTCCGAATTTCAGATCTTTTCGCGCGATATTTGCGGAGATATGATCTGAGGAAGTTGGTCTTTTTGCAAACTCCTGAATTACATTCAAAACAGGTGACCTGGGGAAAATAGTCATAACTTTCTCTCTGAGCATTGGATTGAAATTTTGTAAGAAGGTACAAAAAGAGGACAGACTGTAGTTTCTTGTATGACTTTTTCAGATCCATAAGTCGAAAAATTGACACGTGGCACTTTATACAAGTTCGCTCTTCTGGAAAGGTCTATAATCAGGTCATCTTGGGAGATTGTGCATAACTCTTTTTTGGGGAATCCAATTTGGATCAGACTAGTGGCATTGGAAAGAGGACACAGAGGGTTACTATAGGTAGCAATTTCAAAACTTAAATATCCACAAGTACAGAGTTATAGTCGTTTCAAGTTCGAGGTCCTAAAATCAAGAAAAAGCAAGATGAGGAAGTTTGACGGCAAGGATCCGGTAAATTGGATACTTCAGATGGAGCAATATTTTGATCTACATGGTGTACCACTATTACAAAAGGTATGTATTGCATCTTCATATTTAGAACCGGATCAATTTTTATGGTATAAAGGGCTTTGTTCTCGTAAAAAACTTGTTACGTGGTCAATTCTCACGGAGGAAATGATAGCACATTATGAGGATACAAAGAGCAACACCTTCTTTAGAGCAACACCACAACAATTGGAACGAGTAAAAGGACTTTGTGACATATTTGAAAGTAAAATTATGGCAACAAGGAAGTCTACCCCTCACAACTATAAAGATGGACGTGTTGTTCCTCCTAGCCTTCCACAACCTACAAGGGTTACACCACAACAATTGGAAGAAAAAAGAGAAAAAGGGCTTTGTTACAATTGTGATAGAAAATGCACTTAAGGTCATAAGTGTGCTGAGAAGAAATTATTTTACATAGAGTATGAAGAGGAGGAAGAAAAGGATCAAGAAACATCAAAAGAAGAGGATATATGCCAGGACCCGACCCCAGAGAAAGAAGAAATGAATCAGAACATATCTTGTAAACTATTGGCAAGAATGACCACTCCTCAAACTCTCAAGATAGAAGGAAATATCAAGAAGAAAAAGGTGCAAGAAGTGAAAGATCACATCACGAAAGAAGAAATGAATCCAACCATATCTTGTAATTCACTAGTCGGAATTACCACTCCTCAAACTAGCGAGACAGAAGGACATATCAAGAAGAAAAATGTTCAAGAAGTGAAAGATCACATCGAGTGTCAAGAAATGAATCCGACCATATCTTGTAAAGGATTGGAAGAAATTACCACTCCTCAAAATCTAAAGATAGAAGGACATATCAAGAAGAAAAAGGTTCAAGCAGTGAAAGATCACATCGAGCATCAACAACAAGTTCTCCAACTTTTAAAGGATAGCGCCACTTCGGTGCAAAATCAAATGAAACAACAGGTAAATCAACATCATAGTGAAAAATGTTTTGATGTAGGTGATTGGGTATTTTTACTGCTACATCTAAAGCAAGCTATTTATGAGAAGGAAACGTTGGCAATACTACATGCACTTAAAAAACGGTGACCTTACCGAATGGGAAGACTCTTCAAGGATGAGGATGTGGAAGCATTGTTTTGTGCTATTTCTATTATCCAACCAGATTGGATAAACGAAGCAAGGGATGAATGGAAGAAGGACAAAGAAGTATGTCCACTTATTCAAAACTTGCAAAAGATCCCAATTCAAACAATATTGCCAAATATTGAAAAGGAAGGAAAAATCATATTGGAACCTGGAGCAGTCACAGAAACAAGAACCCAACAGCTACGAAATCGATCAATTTCAGAGTATCTCATCAAGTGGAAGAACTTACCCGCTGAAGATTCCACATGGGAGGACAAGAATTTTATACAGAAGCATCAAGAACTACTCAAGCGTTGAGGACAACGCTTTTTGAAGGAGAGGGGCATGTTAGGCCCCTATACTACTAGTGTAACCCCTTATTGTTATTAGTACAACCCACTTATTATATTGATGTACCCATGTAGTGCCCATATTGTTACTAATGTGCCCCATAGAAGCCCACTATTGTTATTATTGTGCCCTTACATTATTATTGTTATGTCGACTCTGGTTATGTTATGACCCCTTAGACTCCTATATATAGAAAGGAGGTCTTTTCATTTGTATCATCCAAGAATTGTTCATTTATGTAATGTAAAGGAGGTTGCCCCCTCGAAGAGGCTGAATTATAAGGCGTTGATCTTTCTTTTCTATCTTTTCTTGAGCTGGTTTCATAACAGAGTGTGATTAAACAAGTTCTGAAATATTATTCCAGTTATAACATTTAGATTTAGAAAACATTTAAGATTATTAATAACTTTGAGAAAAATGACAAAAACACATGAAAATACTTGTCTGAAATTCGCTCAACACATGAATCCTTGGAAAAGTCTGATCTTTATTTATCAATCCAGCTTGTTGGCTCATCAACTAATACAATAACCTTTTGGATCTTCTTGATCAAAAAGTCGATAGAAATGTCTAATAGAATCCACCCTACATACTTCAAATTGTGAAGTATTTATACAAAAGTTTATTACAAAATATCTCAAACTAGTTTGAGATTTAATCTAGGAAAGAATAATATCTTCATGCAAGAATATAGAGACAGTTATTGAATTGTTTCATGTTGTCCCTTTTATTTTGGTACTGCTGGCTTTTGTGCTTTGATTTTTAGCCCTTTATGTTGTTTTGTTGTTTTTCTCTTTCACGTTGGAAGCTTCATTTACTTTAGGCTTTCATCTGATACACTTTGACTTGGATACACTCTAACCCTATTGATTTGTCTTCATCCTTTTACCATGTTGTTTTACTTTCATTGTACATTAACCTTTTTACTGCATATTTCTATAGTAAATTAGTCAATTTCTCCCATGTTTCAGCATCAGGTAATTGGATTTTTAGCATCTTTCTATATACTTCATCTGCCTCGGTGTATTTGGAAAAAGTAGGCTTATTGATAAACAAGTGTTTTACCTCATGTTGGAGGTAAAACAAGTTTTCAAATGTCTAGTAGAGTACTTTTCCTGTTGGTAATGCTTTTATAGATGATGTATTTACCTGATCCTTGGCTACCTCTCTGATTTTCTTGTTGTAATCCTCCTATGTCATGAGCTTGTCATTTATTACTAAGGGATTGGGTAATCCCTTTTCTCTCAAAATTTGGAACTTAGCCATAAATCTATCAATGGCTATCTGCATATTCTGACACTTATCCTCCAATTTTTGCATTAAGTTCCTCTTGGAGAGGACCCTTCTAACCTCCAAAATTGTCTATGTTCTGTCCTCTATTTCCAATTCCTAAAGCTCATACTTATTTTTGTTGTTAAGGAAGTGGATGATTCTAGTAGCCTCTTCTGCCATTTGTCCTAATTCTTGTATTACTTTATAGATGGCCTCTGTAGCCAGCTTTATCAAGTCTACTTGCTCAAAAATCACCTGAATAGATGGCCAAATATCATTGATAGAGTCAGTGATATTGGCCCATAGTTGTTCAAGTCTTTTTCCAAGGCTTTCAATCTTTCACTCATCCTATTAGCATTTTGCACTTCTTCTTTGTGCATTATTTTGGCAAGCTTGTAATCAATTTCCAAGCTTGTCACTTTTTCTTTGATATTATTCATCTTTGTTGTATGTATGGACATTTCTTCCATAGATTTAATCAATCTTGTTGCTTCATCACCTAATGTACCTGTTGCCGATGTAGATGTTGCAGAAACTGGTTGTGTTGTGGCCAATGGAGCTGTGGGAGCCAATGAGGCTGCCAATGTGGAAGGAACAGCCGTGGTGACTACTAGGATGACATTCACTGAAGTAGTGCCAATATCAGTTTGCTTTAATTGGATCAAGTTGTCCAATTCCTTTTATGTCTCCCTCAACTGATCATTTAGTTTAAGGACCAGGTCCATCAACTCTTCATGTCTTGTTTGGTTTTCCAAGACTTCCTGTGTCTAGGGGTGTTGTAGCTGAGGTATCTTCAACTGTTTCTTGAGCACTACAATGTCATCATTCTTCCTTTTGATTAGTTGTTCAGTGGCCTTGATGTCTTTGGGATCATGTTCCAATTCAATTATCAAGTCTTCCAAAGACTTGATTCTGGTGTCTTTTGCCTATGAGGAGGCCTTTTCCAACTAATACTAGGCTGAGATGTTATTCAATGAATTTTTCAACTAATGGGCAGCTATGGATTTTCATGTAAGAGTGGAGTAAATGATTTCTCCAGCCTGTTTGTGAAATTCAATTTGGTCAATGGGATGAATATCCCTTGCCAATACCTCAAAATCAATCTTCTTGAAATCTGTTGATGTTCTTGGCTATTGTACAGTTGGCTTTATGAAGGACATTTTCATCTTTCCTTCCTTGATGTCAAAAGTTGACATCAACCTAATTTGATTGGTGGGTGTAAGTTTGAGATATTGTGCATAGGATTGTGCCTTCAATTTCTCATTTCTCATTTTGATTTCTTTGAACCTGTCCTTAATGTCCTTATCTCTATCAGCAGGTTTAGTAAATGAGGAGACTTCCACACTAAGTTGTCTTTCTAACATTTGAGTCTGTGATGTAGATGGCTCCTGCGTTTCTCCAGATGGAGTTGTGCCCTTTCTCATGTCTAACTCAGTATTATTTATTTCTATTGAGCCTTTTGTGTCTTCCTGTTCTAAAATAGGGTTGATCCTAGGCCTTTTACCCTGGATGGCTTCATATTGTACATTAGATGTGTCCACACCTAAACTGGAGGCTCCCTCACTGTTCCTTTTGGGATTCTTTTCCTCATTCTGAGGAGTCTGCAAAATAGTAGGGGTACTCATGGTTCCTTCTTGCTCTGGTACCTGTAGGAATTAGCTTTCATCATGTTGTCTCTCTAAATCAAACAAGGTGTTTTCAACATTTACCTTTGTACTATCCTTGTCTATGAGAATGTTTTCCAACCACTCAGACTGATTGGCATATCTCTCTATTTCTGGTATAGGGTGATGAATGTAAGGTCCCAATTTGACCTTTTTTCTTAGTTTGGTTATAAACCCTTGGGGTTAATACCTCCACATGAAATTGTTTTGGAACTTCATTTGTTGCAGAATTTGATCTGCTTCTTGCCCTGCTTCTTTCCCTGCTTCTCTAGAATTGCAAATGAAAGGGCCTAATTGCTTTTTGACCTTGAACTGAGTTCTTTTCTTGGCTAAGACAAAGTTGACATCATCAGAGTTCATTATTTGCTTGTAATACTCTAGAGAAAATAATCTCATGGGGAGGTATTTGGGTAGTTTTTATGGGGCAAGCTGGCAACCATAGATTCTTATTTCAGTGTGGTTTTGGTAAAGGTACCAATCTCCCACCTTACTTTGCTTGGACAATTGGAGGACTCTTTTGATTTCTTGGCTTATCCTGGGTGGAGGGCTTCCTGTCAGCATGGTCATGACTGGATGGACAAAAGAGTCAATGAAGTCTGTATAGGTGTATGGTGATGAATATCTGTGGAACAGTGGTGTCCAAAATATAACAGACCTGGGTTGGCCTTTAGTATCCAACTTCTGGATGGTGAAGGGAAATCTGTCTGACTGATAATACAAAAACATGTGGTATAGTACAGATGAGTACTTGAATACTCTTTCATTGTGCATTTTGGTAAATTGTTCGTGCATCCTTTTAGCTATTGATTGGGCATAATTGTACAAAGTAGCAGGAGGCTTTCCTGGGGTGAAAATGGACATGAAGGCCAGGATGAGCTCATCAACAAATTCATCTGTGGTACAACCCAGAATACATGATATCATAGTTATAATTTGCTTTCCCCTTTCAGAGAAAATGGCAGAAACATATGGAGGGGCATCTTTAGGAATGTGTTGCTCTTCTACAATGAAAGTTTGGAATATTTGGGCCAGTTTTGATGGACTCAATTTGGTGTACTGGTCTAACAAATCCCCAATGGAGAGTGGGGTCAGGTTTGGACCTAGTTGGACTTGCAACATTTCATTGATTGACTCAGCTGTAATGGTAAACAAGACTTTTTGGTTAGGGGACATTATAGCTCTCTGGCTGGGAATGTAATAGGCATGGCACATATGGACAATCTCAGGAAAAATATGTACTTGTGGAAACTGGTATTTGGGCAAATTGGAGTCCCAAAGGCCAATGTCATCAGAATGGTTAAGATATTTGTCCCTACTCAAACAATGAATTTTGAGCATGAGTGTATAGGCTCTAGTGTCTCTAATTTGAAAATCCTTGTCTGCCAAGGGAAGGTGGTCAAGGTCCAAATGGGGGGTTGTGAGTGGTATGAAATCCCTGGCAACCATAATTCAGTTCTTGTGGATTTGAATTTGGCAATACAGGTTTATATCATAGGTTTTGAAGGTAATTTGGAAGTTTTCAAAATGGTTTGGGCACACAATTTAATTTTTAAAGTGATTTCAATTAATTTTACTTAATTAAAACACTTTAAAGGCTGAACGTTTTCAAATTGAAAGGGTGTCTAGTAATTTGTCTTCAAATACCTGGAATTTGGTGAATTAACTTCAAGTTCGGTGTTCTTGGCAACTGTAGAAGCTTGAATGGATCTGACAGACTGAGAGGTTGATTGGGGTCTCTGCAACTTCTTCAGGAGTGGAATTTGAGGTTAATTGGTGATTTCAATGTTTGCAGGTGTCACAGTGGTTTACAGAGGTTTACAAAGAAAATGAGTGAAAAAGGTGAAATAGGGCTTCTCGGCCTTTTTATTGAGCAACGGTCACTTTTTGGTGGGTAAATTACAAATGAACAATGGGTGGTTTTTCGGGTTGGGCGGGGAGGTTGTTTCCCAAGCCATCGCACTGCTTTTATGGAGGAGGCAGTATTTTGGAGGGGTTAACCAATCTATGTTAGCGCATGAAACGTAGCAGATGGGGGCCCGGGCAAAACCATTTTATCGGGTAGGTAAAGATCGGACATCGGATGAACCCGATATGGCTGTGGACCATTGGATGTGGGCGCTAATGATTGGATGGCAGTCGGGTGACAGATGTGCACGAATGAAATGGGCAAATATTTGGGTGGGGGGGGGGGCGCAGGGCTGTAATCCTTGGGGGTTTGGGATTATTTACAAGTTAATGATGGAATTAAATGATCGAGCGAGGTTTAATGACGAGATTATCTTAACTTTACCAAAAATTGGTAAGTTAAGAGGTTTTTGTCGGGGTAGGGGATAAAATTATAGTTTATAGCTAAACTAAGGGTTGGGATATTATTTACGGGATTTATTTATATACAGGGAAAGGTATATTGGGAAATATAGTATTATGTTAAAAAATTAATATGAAATGAAATGAGTGGAGTGAACATACCCCTAAGCAAAATGTAACATTTGCACATTTTCAGCACACATGCTTTATTACTTAGGGTAAAATCTTTTTATGGGTATTTTGAATGAAATGGAATTTAACATGGGGTTGTTTACTTTTCATAGGCAAATGAAGTTTAACCTTAGGAAAAATGGTTTTATTAGGGAAATGAAGGGAAATGAATTTTATGAAGGGAATTCTAACACTTGATGTCCATAAGTCATTAAGCCGAGGGTACGATCCCACCAAAAGTTAGAGAAATGCTCTAAGCCTTCATGACTTGAAGGATTTTTAGTACTAGAACACACTTTGTAGATGGGAAATTAGTAAGTATAGGGATGAAATGAATGAGGGGGAGTTAATCAAATCAACTTGTAAACCATTTTTTTTGCTTTCTTAACTTCTCATGCACATAGAAAGATATGATTAAGCATGATAAATGTGGTTTTGTGCAATCAACTTTATACTTCAACAACCTTTCTTCTACTTACCCATTAGTTACCCTAACATTTTTTTCTTCATTTATTTGGGTGAATTTAGGCTAGCAGACCCTTATCATTTTCTTTTATTTTATAAAACAAACTATCTACTTCTAACCTTATATCATCCAAGGGCTCATATTAAACTAATGAGCTCCTTTCATTTTCTCTACCTATCAAATGATCTGCCAAGATTAAGTTGTTTGGTCAGATTTTATTCTCTAACTATAAACATAAAATTCAAAGCATGAAATAGTCAAGATTAAGCAGTTTGACTACCATGGGTTGTGGCATGTATGACAAGCTACACACAACCATTATTTAAGATAGTAAAGCAGTAAAATAGTAGTGGCATTTAGACTTGCACACTTTCATGATCTGTTTTTGTTTTTGGGGTTCATATATTTTCATTTTTTGATCTTTTCTTATTCTTTTTATCCTTTGATATTTCTTTTAGGACATACCCTCTTTACATTTTCTTTTTAATGTGGAAAACATTTTCTGAAAGAAAAGGTATGTACAATATTACAAGGCTTAACCTTAACCAATTCAAAATTATGAATCCTATCACTATAGGACTCTAACAATGTCAACCCTCCTTCAAGTGATTATGTGATGAACAAACATGTATATATACAAGTACTCGACCTCACTTAAAAGAAATCAATTTGATCAAGAAAGTCTACAAACAAGTGCAAGAATCATACTAGAGAGAGCCACTATCTCAGCGAAGAAAGAGGGAAGAAGAGCAAAGTTAGTTTGTGGACTGTTTTGGGTAGTATATCCTCCTACATGTGAAGGCAGAAGATACGAAGGTTCCAGAAGAAGGTCGAAATCTTGCAGCTACATCAAAGTGATATTATTTGGGAAGAAGACCTTGCTAGAAGGGGCCGTGTAGAAGTGAATTAGGTCTCTCTCTTGAGACCTCAAGGAGATCGAGATTATCAAGGACGCTGAGAAGAAGAAGATCGAGATTCTAAAGGAAGTCGAGAAGAGGAATAAGAATATTAGTGTTGGTAAAGGAGGCTAGTGACTTGGTCTTGGGAGGACTCTAGTGTCAAGGGTCATTGTCATGATCTTGGTGTTCATCAATTGAAGATCTATAAGAATAATTTCATTTGGGTTTTCCTCTCAAAGAGTGAGAAGTTTTGGCCCTAGATGACAAGCCTATATATTGTGTCTCTTGTATCTCTATATGTTTATGATATGGTAATTGTCTTGATGAAAAGAACACTATAATAATTATAAGAAAGAGAAGATGTAATCAAGAAGCAAAAGTCTATCATGAGAATTATCATAAGTAGAGAATTCACCTAACTATTGATGCCCTAGATTTCTCAACAAATAACTTCCATCCAGATAATGGTGATCATGTTAACTTAATCGATAACAATTTTCCACGTGCAATTTGCGATCTGACTCAGTTTATTAAATTTTCTTATTTTTCTTTTCAAAGTTCTAGAACTTGTCAGGAAATCGAGGCTCTTGTTGCTAGTTATGTTAGGTTTTGGCAATCTTGGTAAAATTCCTTAACCATGTCAGTTATGGATTTTCTTGTAGAGTTCTCTCATTTGTATTGTTTCACTAGATGCAAACTCTTTCTTGATGGATTTGGTATTCCTCATTACAATTTTTTTATTTCTCGAGATTGGGTTTCTTATTATATTGTTATAGTGAATTCATCCTCATGCAAGTCTCTTGTATAGAATTCGGGTTTGGAGTGTATATCTTTCGTAAATGTGTAGAATTGTGAAGCATATCAATTTCAATATTACCTTTGTCCAAAGAATCCATTTCTGTTACGTGCTATGGTGGATAATCATACCCTAGTCTCTCTTGTGAATGTCTTGATGACACCAACAATCCTATTGAGTGTTAGCAAATGTTTGAGTTATTTGTTGAATCGAGATCCTCTTTTTCATACATTACATCGTAACTGGTTTCATATTTTCTCTATACTAGCATTCCTTTTTAGTTCTTTCAATCGTTACAATGCTTGTATAGTTTGTCACCAGTTACAGGAAAATAGTTTGTCTCATTTGGCATGTGAGGAAGTTGGTTCTATTCTCGCTCTGATAACTCTCATTAAACTTACCATTCTCTCATTGGCACATCAAATGATAGTTGTTTCACATGCTTTGATCTTTATGGTTTAACATCTCATTATTTGGGTACTTGTCAAGTGGTTGAGATGCTTCAACGTTCACTGGTGATTATGTCAGGTCCTCACTATCTTGGCATGCCTATCAAATATGATAGGATCCATTTTCCCTCACAAGATTCTCATCTTGACTCTGTAATTTTAATTGAAAATTCATATTTTCAAAGATTGCGTGGTTTTCAAGAGGACTACTTTGAATTTCACGATCCAATCTATGATTTCCTGGAAGAATTTGACTTAGCAACCCCTTTTGCTAATAAAAAGTTTCAGTTTTTTCTCATGCTTACTAAGAAGGATGGAATAGATAAAGGTGCATTCACAAGAATCTTGAGGTTTTTCTATTTATAATTTTTATCGAAAAGGTAAGATCACAAATTGGGTAGAATTAGTGGTTGTGACACATCTTTCTGCTAATAGGAAATACCTTTAATTTTTTATGCAAGTTATTCAAGCTCTTATCTTTTCCATTGCATATTGTTTTATATTTGTTGTAATTGTTCATATCTTTGTGAATGCAGGTTAGGAGCAGCTATGGTGGCTACATTAGAAATTTCATTATATGTGACCCTGACCTTCTAGCTGCTTAGGTTAGGAGTAAGTCTAGTTCCATATTAGTTTACTTGCGCAATCATCCTACACTCATTTCTATAGTCTGTCTTGTTTTTTTTGGCTTTGTCTCACACTCTGTTTTCAGTCTAGCCTCCGTTTGATTTGTCCTTTGATTTGTTTTCTTGTTATGTCTTGTATCATCTTTCATGTTTTTTTAATAATAATTTACATAAAGAATGTTCCCTCTGACTTGAAATACGGTGTGGAAAAATAGAAAAGGGCCTTGTGACACTGCAACATTTGGCTAACCTTTAGTCCTTCTTCTTTGTTTTTCTATCCTTTGGTGGATGATGTTTTGACAGAAAATATGATCCTTACAGGAGAAAAGCTCCAGCTCAAACCATGATATCTCTGTCTATTGTAAAAACCTCATTCCTTCTCTCGATTCTTTGTGTTTTAGTGCTTTCACACTGATCCAATCAAGTAGAGAAGGATAAGGGGAAAATATAAATGAGCAAACCAATATCAGAGGTATTTATATACTTATTTGAAGGGACAACCTCTTCTGCTCTCAATAATTTGGGATCCCTCTTCCACTCATGAAATAAATAAGTGTCGATGCATAGTTCTATATAAAATAAATAATGAAAGGTGAAATAAGAGAAGTATCCTGCGTAGGGAGGTGAAGCAAGTAATCCTTCGGGGTACTGTCCAGGCTCACTGGCAGTGGAGCAATGTTTGTGTTCCTAAAGTGACTCCACTGGGGTACTATCCATGCCTGCTAGTAGCAGAGCAACAACACATATGAAAAACTATACTTTGAATATCTATATCTCACGAACTCCATTACCCTTCTCCTGATTTGAAACATTTATATATGGTCGACTCTATGTTTGTGTTCAACCAAGAAAGGACAAAGAAGACTATGTTTATGCCCAGGGTAAGTGGGGAAACCAAAGTGATATGCATGATGAATCGATACTCCTTAAATAACTAGACCCTGCATGAAATAATTAACCAAAGTAGAGAAGTTGGAGTTATACCAGTGTGTTTCCAAGTGTTGTCCCTACGATAAACACTCTCCAAAATTTCCTACACTTGAATTTTGGAGCCTATTGTGGATATTGTGATCATTCATCTTGTAGTCAATTCTTGGTCTTTGATACTTTGTTAAGTCTTTGAGCTCCCTTTTTGGATTGTAAGTGTTGAAGTCACCTTCTCACACATGCTCAGTCCATAATGAATTCATGAGCGCGTTCCTTCACACAAGCTTGAATAGGCCTAGCACAGTCCACTACAACAATGCGTGTGCAATTTTTAATTCATTTTGACAGTCAATGTGCATTTTTATTGATGTTTTCTCACTTCTGGCTTCGTTTTTACTTCTATTTCGATGAGTTTTTCAAACTGTCGCTTTTACACACCTTCGCTTTGTCAAGTGTCGCTTTCATGTTTTTGACTGTCATTTTTGCTTGTTTTCACTTTGATTAGAATCATTTTCATGTTATCCTCATTCTGGCATGTGTCTCTTTCATTTTCGTTCACATATCGCAAGTGTCATTCGCACATCTCTTTCCATTTAGAAAATGTCGTATTTCCGCATGGGAAGTTGTCGCTTATCATGTAAAGTGGAGTTTTGGTTTGTTTAAATGGGTAATATTTGCATTAATGATTTTTTATTATCATATAAACATGCATCACACTCTTTTCCAAAGTTTTGAGCATTGTCGCACAAGTGTTGTCACTATCGTCGCAAAGTGTATCTTTAGTGTTGCACTTGAAGTGATTTTTCACAATGTTGTCGCATTGAGGAAAGTATGTCGCTCATGTGTTCTAAGCATTACATGTTGTGTCTTCAAGTGAACTAAGTGTGTGATCTTGTTCAAGTCTTGATTTTTTTCAACTTCATATCACTGATCCAACACTAAGTCAAAATTGGGAAACTACCTGACATGGCCACTCGGCCTCATCCAGCCCACCTGAACTGTACAATGTGCAGTCTCAGTCCTCAAGAAACAACCTTACCTCCTATCATTGCACAATGTGTAGTCTCTTCCCCTAAGAACTATGAAATGTGTAATCTCAGTGTTCAAGCCCATCCCCTAAGCTCCAGAATTACGTAGTTTTCCTCTCCAGCTAGTCCTCCACTGCACATTGCATAGTCTCAGTCCTCAATCCTTAGCCTTGAGATCCTAAAATAAAAAACTATGCAAACATTGGCCTCATGTTCCCAGAACTAAGCAGTGGGAAATATCAATGCTCAAGCCTTAATCTTGACATCCTAAGCCTCTAAACTATGCAGTCACTTAGCCCTGGTCTTTTAAAACTATGCATTGTGTAGTCTCAAGTATGTAACCTCGACCCTGAGCTCTTGAACTACACAATTGTGTAATTCCTTGGCTTTTTTCCCTCCAGAACCCCATATTGGGAAACCTCAACCATCAAGCCCCAGCCTTGATCTCCTTAACCCCTCAATTTCGTAAGCTTTTGAGCCTGGCCATCCTAATTTGCGCATTGCGCAGTCTCTAGCCTCAGTCCCAAACCTTGGCCTCTAGAACTGTGCAATCCCTGATTCAATCACTCAATCAGTCACCCAATCCTAGCCCTAACAAGTGATTTCATGAAGCATGTTAGATTAGGAGTTTTCATACTAATGTCATATTTTCATGAATGGCTTTCAGTTGCAGGTACTTTATCTTATCATGACAGGATGATGATGGAGGAAAAGGAGAAGGAGACCATACTAGAAGATACCTATGGAGCTAAAGAGATAAGATGATCATCAGGCGAGAAGATGAAGGAACACCAGAATATAACAGAAGATCAAACATCAGGATTGCATGAAGACTCCATATTGATTCACAATCCTTTATAGGCTAGATATAAAGATTAAATCATATCTCTTACGAAGATGAACATTTGGATACATATTTTATCAAATAAAGCAATAGAAAAGAGTGGCTAGACATTGCCATGTTAGCAGTGTCATTTCATGAGTCATCATGTGCCACATAATTTTGTGGGTTATGTAAATTCAATATTGCAAAATGTATTGTAAAGTGGAAATCCAAGAGTTGTGTCTAGAATATTAAGAGTCATGTAAGAGTTGAAAATTCATAGAGAAGTCAAAGAGTCATGAGGGTAGTCCAAAAGTCACAAGGGAGGTGAAGGATCACCCCATTTTTTTATATATACACCCTCATGGTACAAGAAAAGTACTTTTTTCACATTGGCTTCTCCCATAAGGAATCAAAGAGACAGGTTCAATACTTTTGGGGAGCAAGTTGTGGCTCCAGCACTCCACTATTGGAGCTAGTGACGTTCGTTGTATTCATGTATCTCAGAACTTTTACTTAATACTTGAAGCCTAATGGCCAGCACATTTTCATGTATGGATTGTGAATATTTGAAATATCATTCAGTGAATGTTTATGATTCATGTTTGCTTTCACATATACTAAAGTAGTTGAATTATTTCAATTAGTTTAGTGCTTATCTTTCTTTTCATGCATTTGTTTAGTCGTGTTTTCAAGCACAAACATTTAACTTTTATATTTGCAGGTGAACTCTGATGGATTGTAGGGAAAAGTGGCATCATCTCCATTTCAATCACACCATCTCCTTTGACACCCTCATTCCATTTTCACTCATTGTTCCAAATTGCCTATGCACAAAAAAACATAGTTTTGCTAAATACCATTAATCTGCCTTTTTTCCCATGTGAAAAATGGACTCTTGAAGGGTTTTAGGCTTGTTATAGACATATTTGGGCACATCAACCCCAAACTTATATGTCGATGTACTAGGGCTCATCAACCCCTAAAAGAGTTGTTTCATACCCTAAAGAAACTTAGTCATCTGAATACATCATTCCCCAAAAGTTCCATCTCAGAAATCATCCAGAAAGTGCCTAAACTGAACCATACTGACTGCTACACTGGAAAAGTGTGATGCATACTAACTACTACACTGTCAAAGTGCGATGCATACTGTTTAGGCCTTCTATAGGGTGTGATGGGTGAGGATGGACAAATTTTTGGGACATTTTGTTAGTTGGTTGCTCATGGAATCTTCTAGAAACTTCTCAT
The DNA here is from genome assembly GCA_031772625.1 of Pinus tabuliformis. Taxonomy (NCBI): domain Eukaryota; kingdom Viridiplantae; phylum Streptophyta; class Pinopsida; order Pinales; family Pinaceae; genus Pinus; species Pinus tabuliformis. The sequence continues at coordinate 667,541,668 of CM062808.1, forward strand.
GTGACACTTGCCTCTCTGATTTCGCCCAAGGATGACCAAGGGAATTAGGAAACCATCTCCAATTCCCCTCTCTTGTGGAACCAATTGTAACAAGTGGAATGACACTAATCAATCCCCATAGATGACTTACCCTCTTGCAAACATCTATAAAAGGATCTCCCATCCAAGAGATCAAAAGGTTGAATTGTTGTGAATTGCAAGTAAGTGTTGTTAGTTTTGGTATTGAGGAGAGAGAATTGTATTCTTTTTGGTGTGTTCTTTCTAATTCATGAGGTGAAGAAGGATTGATGCTGGGAGGATGGCGCTGGATCAGACAACTGGGTTGTAATTCTCCTTATTATTAATAAAGTTCTTCAGGATTTTTCCCAATTGATTGTGTAATTGTGAATGCTTTCATTTGTTCATTATATATCTAATTCTATAATGTTTATGTTGTAATAGATCACAATGCTTTGACAGTTCTTTGTTGTTGTACTTGTGCAGGTACTCTCCAAGCGTGTTAAGTACGGGGAGGAGTTACTGGATCTGCCAAAGGAGAGAGAGATCAGGCAAGGGATCAAGCAAAAGTTCCAGGTTGGTTTTCTACTATCTTTCTCTTATCTGTTACACATAAGAAAGATCATTGAATTGCTTTAAACTGTTGTTTCTAGGGTAGCTGCCAAACCTAGAGGGTTAGTCGTTCAACAAGACACTAATTTTCCCATAAACAAATTGGCGACTCCACTGGGGAGACCAGATGTTTGTTTGTTGTTATTGTTTGTTTTATGTTCAATTTTATAAACTATAGACAGAGTCTGAAGCTAGCCAAGTAGCTTTCGAACTGCTCTTGCTCTGCAATTTCATAGTAGATAAATGTTGCTTCAGTCAATCTCTGGTTTAGTTTATGAGTTAAACATTTGACTTGAAAACACATCTAGATGCCCTTTTGGTAGCTCAGTAACCTCTTAGGACATTCCATCATACTTTGCTTATCATTGTTCATCAAAACCAAGCTTGATTCATTGAAAACTGCTCCACATTTGAGCCAAAACCATTGTCAGTAGCGCTCCCTGGACCATCGCACTGTCTTCCACTGTGACTCAGTATGCATCTCACCTCCTGAGTGTGAAAAGTGTGATGCATCTAATTATCAACAAAGGCCAAGTTCGATGATTGATTGAACTCATTTTCCCATCTAGGACTTGAGGGTTTTGACTTGTTTTCAGTTTTGTTTGGTTGTTTTGTTGAATATGAACTATGTCTCTTCACTGAAGCTTACTTGCATCACTTAGATCAGCCTCAATTTACATTAGGATTAGTGAATGTTTTTGTGTATTTGTTCCTCATTTACAATCCTTTGTCGAAAAGTGTTTTAGTCGATTTGTCGCTTCGATATAAAAAGTGTCGTAAATCGTCGTTTTTTGTCGAAAAGAGAAGTGTCGTAAATTCTTCCTTCCCTTGATAGTCGATTAAAATTTTCTTGATGCATTTGATTTGATTTGTTTACATTCAAAGTGTCGAAAGCATATTTCTTCAAACTTGAAAGTGTCGTTTTGAGTCTTCCTTTCTCTTTTTGAAGAAAAAATTGTCAAAATTGTCATTTTGAGTAAAACATTTTGAGCCATTGCTGCATTTAGTTTCCCTTCTTGAATCATTCACATTAAGGAGAGTTGAAAACAAATACATGCATTTGCATTTATCATTTTTGGTTTGTGTGCAAAAATATGATTTAGGGAAATGCACTAGTGTGTGCTCTTTGCTCTTTGCTTAAAAGCACTTTTATCTTCTTTCCCTAGTAGTTAGGATTTTCATTGTTCAAATAAACGAAAAGATTATTTATCATTGTAGATTGCATCTTTAGGAATTTTAGATCATACATCACGCGGTGAACCATCAAAGGCAAAATTTTAAGAAAGATCAACTTGAAAATGAACTTCAATGAACTTAACAACACTTTGGAATCTAACACAACACATTTAGAGGTCTAGGCTAGAGACGTGTTCTGGCGTCGTTAAAACTAGTGGCTATCATTTTCATTGAAGGTTGTGTGATTCCTCCTCTTTGATACGACAAGTGCTAGCACGGACTTGTCCTCCCTGTACCGTCACGTATATATTGGGAGACCACAATAGGCTTAAATCCTTTATCCATAGAAAACCGATTCTGCTGCCTTATTGATCGCAATGCACTGAACACAGCATTCAGGAAGATTGACTGTCGTACAAAAGTCCTAGGTAATTTCTCTTTAATTCATCACCAAGGTGTATATTGCAATTTTGCAATTGGTCTAGTAAACCTTTTTGTCTAGATTCTCCAAAGTAGTCACTTTCTTTCCTTTTCGACTCTCTAAAAGAAAAGGTCCATCTGAGCACTTGTCCTTTCAGGCTCATTAAAAATCGAAGGTGACTAGAGTCATCTTTAGCTTTTTCTCGACTCTTTAAAATTGAAAAAGAAAAGTTGTGTCCAAGTGTCGTTAGAATAAATTGACCACGAAATAACATCATTTTCCCTTAGTTGATGTTTAATTTGATCAAGTAATCCACAATCGTGGAAGAAAGTCAATCAAAACCTCGTCATTCACGGAGATTAGCGAGTCAACTGTCTTTGCCTCCAGAAGCGAAACCAATTCGGACAAAGCGGTCTCATTTAACTGAGTCTAGTTCATCTGGGTTATTTGGAACATTCGTTTCAACATCTTCAGAGACTCCAGTTACTCCAATTATTTTTGGTACATCCACCTTTAAAGAGGAAGTTTCGCAGTTACCAAAGGACATTAGAACTGATCCTAGTGTAACGGTAAACACTTCTGAACCTGAAACAACTCCATCTAGAGTTGGTCCAGAACCCATTCCAGTTCAAACTGAGGTTACATTTGAACCAAGAGTTGTTCAAGAACCTCCCGTTGAGACTGAAGTTCATTTACCTGAACATCTGGACTTTGAATTTCAGTATCCAGAAGTTGTCACCCCTCCAGCATCTGTCACTGCAGAAACTACACCTTCTTTGGCTCCAGAAATCTTTTATGAACCTGACGATCAACCTCTTCCACCTGGTCTAATTGCTATAGAGGAGATAGTAGAGGATCCCCCATCTGACACCCCATTTCATTTTGGAACTGGGATTCATTTATATCCTGCTACTCCTGAGTTTTCTTCCTTTAATCCTGCTTCATCGTGAGTTCCTGTCGAATCGTTAGGAGAGCTTTTGGACAAGTTAACCATGTCTGAACAACCATCAACATCTAGGAATGTATCATTTGATGCAGCTGCAACAGAATCTTCTGCTACTACTCCTTCGGTGTTTTCTGGTACACCTAAGTCACATCTATACGATGCACCATCCGTTCCAGTTGGTTACCAATCACTAGTTGGAACCCACTCAGGGGTTGCTTTGGCACCATGGTCTTCCATTTATTCGTCCAAATTTCAATCTAGTTTTTCTCACATAGAAACTCAACAATTTGATCCTACATATCAATATCAATATGGGCAATCCAGTTATCAAAGACTGATATATCCTTTAAACAATGGACTGCTTCCATATGGAGAGTAGTATGCCTACTACTGTTTCCTCCTTTTTCTGGGGGACAACCATATGAGAGTTTCCAATAGTATTCAGGGCAAACTAGAATTACATCTATTGGTTGGATACCCATACTGCCAGATCAACCAAGGGTTGTATATCCAACACAACCAATCCAACCTGTGTCGAATATTCCCACTACACCTGCTGTTACGACTGTGCTGAAATCACAAGCACAACCTGTTGTATCTCAACCTCAACCTGTTTCTTCTTCCTCGTAACCTCAGGTTTCAAGGCAAGGGGCTTAAGTTTCTTAGGTTGTTGTACAACAGTCACTTGTTTCTGGGGCTCAATCGCAACCTCACGTTAGTGTTCCATTATCTGGAATGACTCAGGCACAAATGGGTATAGTTAATCCGCAACTTGGTCAATCTTCCGGTACTGGGCAATAGCAAATGGTCCAACAACCTTGGCTGGCACAATATCAACAACCTCAATTCTAGCAAACCCAACCCTAGTTTGGAATTGGTTCAGAAGATTAGACTAGATTTGGTCAATATCAAACATATCAAGGATCTGGGCAACAAGGCTTTGCCGGTTACAGACAACCATATTTCCAAACTGGTTATCAACAACTACCTTATATTGGTTATATCCAATGACCTTATCAAGGTTATCAACAATAGATGCCTTATGCTGGTATGCAAAGACCTATTGCTCAGGCGATTCCATCTTATCCTGGGTATGCTCCACCCAACCTAAATCAACAGTTGCCATTTGTAGCAACTCTAGAACTACTAGATTTGAACCAGCTAACAAATGATCCAATTGCTTACACCCCTTGGTGGCCGGCGATTCCACATAAACTCCCATCTGACATTCTAAAGTTCAATGGAAATCCAGGAGAAGACCCATCGAATCACGTAATGACTTTTCATTTGTGGTGCTCATCTAACACTCTGAATGATGATTCGATTAGACTTCGTCTTTTCCAGAGAACGCTAACTGGTCCAGTAGCAAAATGGTATATTGAATTGCCTAGAGGTTCTTTTGATAACTTCACCATTCTTGCCAATTCCTTTTTAACCCACTTTTAGTTGCCTATCAGGTACGAAACTAGAACAAAACTTCTTACCAACTTTAAACAGACTACTTCCACTCACATATCTGATCATATTCATGAGTGGCGTCGTCGTCATCGAATGGTAAAGACGTATGTTCGTGATCAGCTTTTAGCTGAGTGGTTTATAAAGTCCTTATTGCCATCTATCACTGAGGATGTGGCAAAAGGAGTTGTCACAAAAAAGCAAGTCATTGCTTGTGCCCAATATTTGGATCTGATTTACACACAATCAGGCATGCTCTATGACAAAATTCCTGACGCTCCTAGACCAGCCTTTACCGTTCCACCCCCTCCAAACTCAAGTAGGGACTCTCATGCCAGTGACGGCGTGATCTGTTCCTCAAGCACACAAACGGTGAGAGGACCATCTGGTCAAGCTCTTGCTATTTCTAGTCAAAATGTAAATTCATCTGAAAATATTCCTACCTCTGAGATTAATGTCGTGTCATCTAACAAGGGAAAAAATCCAAAGAAACCGGGAGGCAAGAAGAAAGGAAAGAATAATAAGAAGAAACAGGATAATTCCACTCCTGAAAAATCATCTGAAACCCCTACTGGGACAAAGAAATCTCATTATCTATGTTTGATATGAAATGAAAAGCATTTTACGAGAGATTGTCCACATCGATCTGAAGTTTCGAAACTGTTAAATGCTTTGAATACCTCAGCGGTGCTGACAAATCCGTTTTCAAACCCAGAAACACATTTGGTTGCCACTGATAATGCTTCCACATCCCAAGTGCTAATGCTATCCATCGCAAATAAGAAAAATGATGTTCTGGTATCAACAAGGAATAAATATTATGGGAATCGTCATTGAAAAACCAGGCTACTGATCAACCTAGTACTTTGACCATGACTTCACCAGAAGTTGTTCCACCCATTATTCCTGAATTAACAATTAAGCCACCGAAGGGAGTTGTACATAAATTGACATTTAATCCTCGTGCTCGAGCAGCCCAAATTTATAATATAGTGGAGGATCTATCTCAATCGCCTTCTGCTATGTCGACACTTGAGGTATTGCAACATTGTCCCTCCTAAAAGCAGGCTTTGTTATATAGGTAAAATCCCTCAACAAAAATGCTCATCAAACCATTATTGATGAGGGGGCATCTACCTGTATTATGTCAATGAGTTTTTGGAAAACTCTTGGTTCACCACCCTTGTCATGATCACCAACAACACTAAAAGCTTTCAATGGAAGAACGTACACTCCATACGGTATTTTAAGTAGCTTGCAAGTAGAACTAGGGGGAAAAACAATAGATATTGAAGTCGAGGTCGTTGATGGACTCCTTGATTACAATATTTTACTGGGAAGGCCTTGGGTTTATGCTATGGCTGCAGTTGTGTCCACATACTTTCAAATGATTACATTTCCCTTCAAAGGTGGAATCACAGTCGTCGACCAACTAGTCTTTTTTGCTAATAGTTCACAAGCTACTGGAAGCATTCCATTAATACATGGACATTCACAATACATTAATCGATTGTATTTACAGAATTGAATAAAAAATCAACAATTGAAGGGTGATTGAGTTCTTTTGAATAATATTCATTGTCATCTCAAAGGTGGGAATGATGATGATAATCTTCCCACGGCGTCTCTCCTAATAATGGATTGCGACTCTATATCTGTAGAATCGCGAGTCTGTATCTGCAGACGACTATCTGATCTATGTACATGAAATGAAAATTTATAAAGCTGAGCATGGGAATGCCTCCCTCAGCTAGATCATGAAAAATCATATTATGATGATGTATTGTATTGTAACTTATGCAGGTCACCTTCCAGTTCGAAACTTCGGATCCTCATGATAAAGCATTTCACTCGACATGAATATTTACGACCTCATGCTTTAGGGGGCTACTGTTATAGACATATTTGGGCACATCAACCCCAAACTTATACATCAATGTACTAGGGCTCATCAACTCCTAAAATAGTTGTTTCATACCCTGAAGAAACTTAGTCATCTGAATACATCATTCCGCAAAAGTTCCATCTTAGAAATCATCCAGAAAGTGCCTAAACTGAACCATACTGACTGCTACACTGGAAAAGTGCAATGCATACTGACTGCTACATTGTCAAAGTGTGATGCATACTATTTAGGCCTTATATAGTGTGTGATGGGTGACGATGGACAAATTTCTGGGACAGTTTGTTAGTTGGTTGCTCATGGACTCTTCTAGAAACTTCTCATGTGCCACTTGCCTCTCTAAATTCGCCCAAGGATGACCAAGGGAATTAGGAAACCATCTCTAATTCCCCTCTCTTGTGGAACCAATTGTAACAAGTGGAATGACACTAATCAATCCCCATAGATGACTCACCCTCTTGCAAACATCTATAAAAGGATCTCCCATCCAAGATATTAGAAGGTTGAATTGTTGTGAATTGCAAGTAAGTGCTGCTAGTTTTGGTATTGAGGAGAGAGCATTGTATTCTTGTTGGTGTGTTCTTGCTAATTCATGAGGTGAAGAAGGATTAATGCTGGGAGGATGGTGCTGGATCAGACAACTGGGTTGTAATTCTCCTTATTATTAATAAAGTTCTTCAGGATTTTTCCTAATTGATTGTGTAGTTGTGAATGCTTTCATTTGTTCATTATATATTTGATTCTATAATGTTTATGTTGTATTAGATCACGATGCTTTGACAGTTCTTTGTTGTTGTACTTGTGTAGGTACTCTCGAAGCATGTTAAGTACGGGGAGGAGTTACTGGATCTGCCAAGGGAGAGAGAGATCAGGCAAGGGATCAATCGAAAGTTCTAGGTTGGTTTTCTACTATCTCTCTCTTATCTGTTACACATAAGAAAGATCATTGAATTGCTTTAAACTATTGTTTCTAGGGTAGCTTCCAAACCTAGAGGGTTAGTCGTTCAACAAGACACTAATTTTCCCATAAACAAATTGGTGATTCCACCAATACATGGACATTCAAAATGTTGGAGTAGGTCTCCTAAAAGATCCTTCCTTGATGGGTACTTTTGCCCTCCCGTCTCCATCTAGTTTCATGGAAGTGTCCGCAGTGGAAACCTGCAACATGATCTCCTCTACATCATCTGAGTTTAAGAAGAGTTCTAACTATTTTGAAAGTGATGATCATCGCGAGGCATTACCGCCAAGCCCCATCGAATCTTTATAGCAATCAATTTATTGGGCTTGTGCGGCAAACCTGAATCCGCACTCAACAAGTGTTTGGGTAGATAGGTCTTTAGAATATGGCACCTCTTCTGATCCTTGGTCTCGTATACATTCTACAGACGAAGGAATCATCCAATCAATGATGATAGGAGAGACGTTGTGGGAAGATTATCATCATCATTCCCACCTTCGAGATGACAATGAAGATTATTCAAAAGAACTCAATCACCCTTCAATTGTTGATTTTTTATTCAATTCTGTAAATATAGTCGATTCTGAGCGAAATCTGTCTAACATCGAAGAAACTATTTCCATAAATATTTTGACCAAACCCAATGTTGTAGAAAATATTCACGTCGGCAAATCTTGTTCTCCATCAGAACTAGAAAATTATTGTGCTCTTTTTCACAAATTTAGAGATGTCTTTGCATGGTCTTATGAAGAGATGCCAGGCATTGACTCAAGCATTGTTGAGCATGAAATCAAGATGTATCCTGATGTCAAACCAGTACGTCAACGGCTTCGACCTATTCATCCAAAGAAAGCCACTGCCATTAAAGCAGAGGTTGAAAAAATTTTGCATGTTAGCTTCATTTACCCTGTGCCTCTCACTAATTGGGTATCGAATATTATTCCTGTGATGAAAAAACAAGGGACGATTAGAGTGTGTGTTGAATATAGGGATGTAAATCAAGCATGTTTGAAAGACAACTATCCTACACCCTTTATCGACCAAATTGTTGATGAATGTTCCAGATGCGAAATCTTTTCATTCATGGATGGATTTTCCGGATACAATCAAATCAATATCCGCCCATAGGACCAATCAAAAACTACATTCATATGTCCATGGGGCACATTCACATATCGTAAATTACCTTTCGATTTGAAGATGCAGGGGCAACTTTTCAAAGGGCAATGAATTATGCTTTCCATGACATCAAACACATAGTTCAACCATATCTTAACGATTTGCCTGCTCATTCGCGAAAACGTACTGATCATCCACAGCATTTGAGAGCCATATTTCTACATTGTCGACACTACAAGATAAGACTCAATCCACACAAATGTGTGTTTTGTGTTGGCTTTGGTCGATTTCTTGGTTTTGTAGTTTCTAAGAACGGAATTCGACTCGATCCAATAAAGGTTCAGGCAATTCTTGACATGCCTCCACCTTTCAATTTGCTACAAATTCAGAGACTTCAAGGGAAGGCAAACTTTCTAAGGAGGTTCATTCCAAATTATGTTGAGCTCGCTAAAGGTTATACATGTCTTTTAAAGAAATGGGTACCCTTCCATTGGGATCAGGTTGCGCAATCTTCCTTTGATGCTCTCAAAGATTCCCTAATAAAATCATCATTAATGTATGCCCCCAACTATCAAAAATACTTTTACCTATATCTCGTCGTTGCAGATACAACCATCAGTATGGTTTTAGTGCAAGAAAATGATGGAATTGAACATCTTATAAATTATTTAAGTCGCAATCTTAATGATACAGAAAGCAAGTACTCTTACATTGAAAAGTTGGCTTTAGCAGCCATCCAAGCAGTACAGAGATTTCGCCATTATATTCTCCTTTCCAAAACTACCATTGTGTCAGATTGCAACCCTATGACATACATCCTATCACGTCAATTGTTGGGAGGCAAATATTCCAAATGGATAGTCATCTTACAGGAATTTTATCTGGAATTCATCAAATCCAAACCAAAGAAATCTCTCATCTTTGCAGAGTTACTTTGCGACCTTCCCTCGTCCTCCAACGATTTAACATCAGAAGCATCAATCATGGATAAGTATCTGTTTCTTATATCATCAAGTGACCCATGGTATGGGGATATACTGGTTTATCTCCAGACCCAAGCTTTTAGGCCTAACACTCTCGCTCTGAACAGCGACGTATTCGATACCAGGCCAAAGATTATCTAATCGTTGGTGATACACTTTATCGTTGTGGTGTCGATATGATTTTACGAAGGTGCCTTACGCATGAGGAGGCCGAAAAAGCTTTGAATGAATGTCATTCAGGTGCTTGTGGGGGGCATCTATCTGGTTACGCAACTGCACAAAAAATCTTACGAGCTGGTTACTTCTAGCCAACCATTTTCAAAGATTGCATACTTGCAAATCGAAAGTGCCATGCTTGTCAGATTTTCGATCGTAAAACCAGATTACCACCTACACCACTACATCCAGTTGTTGTTGTTGGCCCATTCACAAAATGGGGCATTGATTTCATGACATGTAACCCCACCTCGGCTGGGGGGCATGGGTATATTATAGTCGTTGTTGACTACTTTACCAAATGGGCCGAGGCGATGCCTACATTGAACAACAGCGGCGAAACGGTTGCTCTCTTTTTTTTCAATCATGTAGTTTCTAGATTCGGTGTGCCACAAGCTATAGTCACAGATCATGGGTCACATTTTCGCAATCACATGATGATCGAGTTAACTACCAAATTAGGACTGTCCCATGATAGTTCTACTCCATATTATCTGTAGGCTAATGGACAAGTTGAGGCAATCAATAAAGTCCTTAAGTGCATGCTGCAAAGAATGATTGGAGTCCATAAACGGAATTGGCATTTAATCTTGTACTCAGCTCTGTGGGCATACTGGACCTCGGTGATAAATGCGACTGGATTTACGCCCTTTCAGTTGGTGTATGGTCTAGAAGCAGTCTTACCAATTCAGTATGAAATCTCATCCCTCAAGCTAGCAATCGACCTGTTACCTGAAACTTCTGAATAAGAAGCTCGTTTCTTGGAATTAATCCATCTGGATGAAACCCATCGTGATGTCGCATTGGCTAACGAAGCATATAAGAAACGCATCAAGGCACAATATGACAAAAATGTTAAGCCTCATGTCTTCTCAGAAGGTGACCTGGTCTTGCTTTACAATCAGAATTCTGACAAATTAGGAGCAGGGAAATTTGAACCATTATGGATGGGCCCTTACATCGTTAAACGTGTGTTGACAAAAGCGGCCTACGAGCTAGTCGATTATGATGGAATTCCACTGTCGCAACCCCGAAACGGGTTGTATCTCAAACGTTACTATGCTTGATTGAGTGTGTAGAAATTTCACCTGTAGATCAAACTGGTAATGCATTGTACTAAAGCAAAACACATGATCTACTTCTACAAAACATTAAGCGGAAGAAAATTCAATTTCATGAGAAAAATCAGCTCAAGAGTTATCCTATACTCTCTGCAATCAAAAGATGAAGATCATAGACTCACTATGCCTCAATATGTAGGCCTCAAGTCCATAAATCCCCTATTTCCTTGCACAATTTTGATTGGGGTCCAATTACAAAACATATGTGAATTGGCCCCAATCATACCTGTTGTCAACCATAGGTCCAACTACGCAATCCTTGAGGACACTAGTTCCTCCTGCATGCAAGGAATATTCCATGGGAAGATCCAAGCATCTGATAGTACATTGTCCCTCATCTGATCTCAACTGGGTCTCTGATAGAACTAACATGCAACAGTTATCCATGAGTGAATCCTCAGTTATCTAAAATAATAGTTGTCACATGCATGCAAGCATTAACAAACTATATTTTATTATTTTAACAACTTGTTAAAATAATCTAACTGGACTTGACTAGTTAGAACTAAGTCAACTGATTCTCTCATTATAGAACTCATACTTAATTCCTCAATCAGTGGAGAGAATAAAGGATAAATTCCTCAATCAGTGGGACAACTAATTTTCATGTTCTCACAAAGACTTCAAGTTTAATTTTTCCAACTAATTAACTCATGGAGATTAATCAATTAATATTTTAAATTGTTGTTAAGACCAAATTCAATTTTACTTCCTATAGATAGACCAGGGACTGCTATAAATAGGAAGGGACCCAGAAATGCTATTTTTAGAACTTTCTATTTTTAGCAATTTCACCTCTCACCCAAGGTGGCCAATGACCTCACTGGCCAAACTGCTATTTTTAGACATGCTATTTTTAGACATTCTATTTTTAGCACATTCTAAATTTAGCATTTCTTGTTGCCCACTTTGCAACACTCCCTCTCAATAAGAAAGGGATTATCAGCAACCTCGATCCTGTCTCTATGGAACTCAAACTTGCCTTTTGACAATGCCTTTGTCAAAATATGTCCATCTTGTTCCTCGATCAAAATGTACTACAACATCATGATCCTCTTGACCACACAATCCCATAGATGATGATAGCGGATATCTATATGCTTGGACCTATCATGAAACACTGGATTCTCATAGAGTTTAATGCAACTCTAATTATCACAATATATCAACGTAGGATCCATCATCTGACCAAACAATCCCACTAGAATCTTCTGCATCCATATGGCCTCACATGCAGCCTGACTAGCTGCCATGTACTCTGCCTCCGCTATGCTAAGTGCAACTGATCTCTTTTTCCGACTATACCAAGAAACTGTAGTTGACCCAAGGTTGAAGATCCCTCCAGAAGTGCTCTTCCTGTCTGATGGACTACCTGACCAATTTGCATCCATGAAGCCTTGGAGCTTCACTCCCTCTGTCTGCCTGTACCATAATCCATATTGTGTAGTGCCTCTGAGATATCTCAACACATGCTTTGTCACCTTCCAAAATAACTTGGTTAGCTGAACCATAGCTTGACTCAGTTGGTTCACCGCAAAGCACAAATCTAGTCATGTGTTCACCAAATACATGAGTGAACCCACAAGCTGCCTATAAACAATAGCAGTTACTACCTCACCTGAAGTAGCATCCTCCTTCCTCCAGTTACCTGCTAGAGGAGTCTCGATGGGCTTGCACATGTCCATGTGGAAGCGCCTGAGTATCTCATTGGCATACTTGCCTTGACACACAAATACTTCCCCATCTCTCTGTGACACCTCCATGCCTAGAAAGTAGTGCATGAGGCCCATATCCTTCATCTCGAACTCTCTTGCAAGATCCTTCTTGCAAGACTTGATCAATTGATCATCACCTGTCAAAATTAGATCATCGACATAAAGTACAATAATCAATAGCTTACCATCTACAATGATGTGGTAGAGGTTTGCATCCGTTTCACTCTTGGTGAAGCCCAACCCAGTGAAATAGTTGTCGATCCTGGTATACCAAGCATGGGGTGCTTGCTTCAGCCCATACAATGCTCGCTTGAGCTGACACACATGTGACTCATGATCGAAAGTCTCAAATCCCTCTGGTTGCTCTATGTATACCTCTTCCTCAATCTCCCCATTGAGGAATGTTGTCTTTGTTATCACTCAGGTTGTCCCTTTTGACTCCTAAAGGGATACGGCCGAGGTAACCACAAACCAACTTTGGACTACAGGCCCTAGCCTGCCTGCAGTCAGAGAGGGCTCTCTCTTTATGATTTAGCTTTGTTGAAGGGGTGATTTTAGGCTAGTTATGATGCACAGGGGTTTTGATTGAGTTTTGGTGGGAAAACTGACACCTTCAGGTAAAGAGGCTGAGTATAGTCTAAATGTTTCAAACCATTGGGCGTGGAGTCGAGGAGGGGAACGGCTGGTGTTTTTCCTTAATAACAGTGAGGGGAAAATGGAGCAAGATAACTGAAGCAGAAGCAACTTTCAGGTTCAAGGGATGGCAAGAATGCTAAATAAAGAGAGGCAGTTAAGAATCTCTCCAACAGATTAGCAGAGGAAACAACAAGGCGCTACCTAGGGGCAGTTAAGAATCCCTAGATAATTGGTCGGCACAGGCGAACTGGGGTAAACATGAGCCAGAAGGAATTCAATGTTCATAACCAATTCATTCAGAAGAAAACATCAAGAAACAGCAGGAATTGAGCATAGAGAGTAATTAACTAATTCTAGGCTATTCTTTCTTCCTGCTATTTAGATAATGGCAAACACATAAACAGAGATAAGAGGCACTTATTGCTTCAGGCCGCAGCGCAGGAATTCCATCTCCAACTCTTCAACACATTCATCAACAACAGACAGTTCGCTCTCCAAGCTTTAAGCAATCTTTGATTACAGAAAAGTTCAGGTATACACAGCGAGTCTCTAGTGAAAATTATCAATTGACCAACCCTTAAAACTATACAGAGGGTGGTATATATAGGGCAAAACTCTCTGCAGAGTTTCCTTTATTACATCTTGACCTAATTAGGTCATAAAAATGACTACTTGACCTAATCCTATCTAGAAATAAATGCAAAGAATGTCTCGGGCCGTGCTCAGGGCCGATGTGTCAAAACTAAATGAATGATGCTGTCCTCGGTGGCTTGCTGCAGTGCTTTCTGCAATAAATGGGTATGGGTCTCTGCTTTCCTTGCTGTCCTGGTGCCTTAAATGTTTTGACGGTGATTTGAAGGCAAGGATGGGCTGATGCTTGTCGATTTGATTTTCTGGGGGCTTCATTAATGTTCAGGTGCCTTGAGCCCCTAAAAAATCATGACTGATTCTTTCTGGCGTCCTTTCTTCCACTGATACTCTCTGACAAAATCTGGGCTGCTGATTTGTTGTGCTGCGTGTCTAATCACCATTAAATGGCCGCTGTTCGGCCTCTGTATCATCTGGAATTGTCTTCTGATCATTTTGGTATGCTCTGTGAAGGAAACTGATCATTTCTGCGCCTTTTCAGGCTTGCTAGGGCTGCATGGAGCGAAGATTCCTTAAAGATTCCCTGAAGATTCTCCATTTTGGCCCAAAAAATCCTGCGAAACTGCCTCAGAATTCGATTCCGGGGCTCCGAAGTGCGATTTTCGCGCCTCTGCATCCAAAAAGGGCTGATGACGTCAGCATTGTATGGCGGGTGACGTCAGCATGGTGACGTGGCGGGATGACGTCAGCATGATGTCATCACGTACGGTCGATGACGTGGCAGGTACGGTGGCGGGACACGTGGCAGTGACGTGGCAGGAGGCCACGCAGGCGGGTGACTGTACAGGGGGGGTGACGTGGGCTGTTGACTGTGCAGGGGGTGACGTGGGCTGGTGACGTCACCGGGCGGTAAGCGGTATGTGGCGCACCGCTTATGGAGGATGGTGGTTTCGGAGGGAGGGGCTCCGCCACAGCCCGGCGTCTGACGCGTGGCGGGAGTACGGCGGCAAAACCGCCGAACTCCCGGACGTTAAAGGCCGGGCGCGTCGGAGATAAGGGTGCCCGCCAGCCGTAGATCTGCGGGGCTGTGGATCGGACGGCTGGCGGCGGACGCGACGGGATATGGGGTTAACGGGCGGGAATATTCACAGGAATATTCTGAGTTTAATATGCGCGACGGGTGGGTTAGAACTTAGGGAAACGGGTTTAGGGGGTTTTTACAGCGGTGGGGTGAAATTTTACAAGGGGGAAGGTGAAAATATGGGTTTTTTTTGGGGGTCTTCGGGGTTAAGGGAGAGGTTACTAGCTGACCAGATGTCAAACTAGCTCCTTAATGACGCGGATGGGCTAAAAACAGTCCTAGATGGACTGAGATTTCCCGGACTTAGTAGAATTATGGCTATAGTGCCAGGGAGGGGTATTTACATAGGGGGATTTATATACATGATGTTAATAGGGGAAGGGAAAAACTAATAGGGAGTTATATAATAAGAGTGATGAGAAAAAGAGAAATGTTAGTGAACTCCAGCCTAAGTACCTCCAACTGAAAAAACTGCCTCAAACCAAAAATGGATTGCTTTATCAAAATTGGAACACAGCAGTGGCCCTTAGACCAGCCTACTCTTATGGATACTTTCTGGCCATCTGTAGCAAATATGGAGCATTGCAGCATGCATAGCACGACATATTTGGCATGTAAAACTGTCGATCATGAAAGATGATTAACCTGTTGCAGCAGGAGGCTAATAGTCTTCACATCCATCTGATGGATCTTCCAACCCATCTGTGTTGATAGTGCTAGAATCGATCTAATCGATGAGTACCTTGCAACAGGAGCAAAGGTCTCATCATAGTCAATCCCCTCAACCTGTGAGAAACCACGAGCAACAAACCTTGCCTTATGTTTCTCAATACTACCATCAGCTGCCTGCTTTACCTTGTAAAGCCATCGGGAAGTAACCACTGACTTGTCCCCCGGTTTAGGAACAACATCCCATACATTGTTTCACATGATAGAATCATACTCCTCTACCATCACATCCACCCAAACTGGTTTCTACACTGCCTCCTCAAAAGAAGAAGGCTCAATCGCTACACACTCCTCAACCAGGGCCATGTAGCTAGTGTATCTATCGGGAGATCTCCTCTGTCTGCGCTGAGAGGATGGCTGCCCCACATTCTCTCTCGCATCCTGCATCAATCTGTCAGCTTCCCGTGAGCGTTTCCACCCATCTCTGGAAGACTCTCCAGCAGTGGTTATCTCCACTACTGGAATCTCTACATGTGGCTAATCCGCATCATCAGGAGGCTCCTCCTCCTTAGAAACTAATAGTTCCTCATCATCAACATGCAACTTGAGCTCCCTCTCAAGTGATACTCGCATGGCTCACTGCTCATCGAACGTCAGATCCCTGCACACTATGGTCCTCTGATTGGTAGGCAGAAACACACAATAGTTGTGAGGTGTATCTGTGTACCCCACAAGTATTCCCAACTCAGTTGTTGGGTCTAGCTTCTTCCGAGCATCTTTGGTCACATGACAGAAGACTGGTGATCCAATGGAAGTGACTCACATCTGGTCTCTTCCCCGAAAAAGCCTCCATAGGTGTCTTCATCCCCAAAATACGATGAGGACTTATGTTCTGAAGATATATTGTTGTATTACATGCCTCAACCCACAAATGAAGTGTTAGGCCTTGGTCACGCAACATTAATTGAGCTGCACCCACAATAGATATGTTCTTCCTTTCCGCCACCCCATTCTGTTGTGGGTTATGAGGTGTCGTGAGTTTCTGTTTAATTCCTTCTAAAGCACAGAAGTCTTTAAACTGCTGGGAAATATACTTTCCACCATTATCACTTCGCAAGGCCTTTACTTTCATCCCTGATTCTTTCTCTGCCAAAGCTTTGAACTCACAAAACTTCAAGAAGGTTTGATCCTTCTTTTGCATGAAGTAGATCCAACATCTACAAGAAAAATCATCAACAAAAATAACATAATACCTTTGCTTTCCGATGGAGGCTGTAGAGAAGGGCCCACATACATCTGAATGAACTCACTCCAGAACTGCTCCTGCTCTACCATCCCGATCATGAAAGGAAGATTTTGCATACTTACCCAAAGTGTAACCTTTGCATGTGCTCACTTTCTCCAGCTTGCACTTGGGTAATCCGGTATAAATTTGCTGCATGATCTTCAAGGCCCCATGATGCAAGTGGTCCAGTCTCTTATGCCATAATTCACCAATATCTTGGCCATGCATCACCTCTACTTTGGAACTCAAAGAAGCACAGTCTTCTACCTATAACTTATAGAGATTCTTAACTTGAATCCCTATCTGTTTGGTCTATCCAGTGCCGATATGCCTTAGGAAAACCTTTCCCAAACTAAAGACTACATCATAGCCTTTATCCTCAAGCATAGCAATAGACACAAGATTCTTTTTCAACCCTGGTACATACATAACATTAGAAATAGAGAGGGGAGAACCATGCTCCCTCTAAAACACAACCGTACCTTCACCTGAGACATGGTACTTTCCGTCATCGCCCATCTCGATCCGTATCTGGAGATCCTTCTCCTCCAAAGTGCTGAAAATAGTCTTGTCACCTGACATGTGGAAAGAAGCTCCACTATCCAAGTACCAAACACATCCCATGCTGGATGAAACCATGCATGCAATAAGTGAGAAATCCATCTCAAATTGTGAAGCTAGAGCATCACCATCAGATTCCTTGGAGGAACCTTTCTTGGACTTCTTCCTCTTTGGGCAACTAGTAGCATAGTGACCCAACTCATGACAATGAAAGCATCTCACCTTTGACTTGTCAAAATTCTTCCCTCCTTGAGAAGACTTGGATTGGGATGCCTTCCCTTTCCCTTTCTTAGCTTTAGATGTTAAAGCCAAGTTCTCTTCATCATCATTCTTTGATGAAGAAGCTCCATCTCTGGTGTTCCGTCTGATCTCCTCCTGCATCAAATCCAACCACATTCATTCCCAATCTAGCAGTTTGTCCCTTCCATTCACTGAGTCCTGGTAGCTATGCCAGCTCTTAGGAAGGCCAAGGAGTGCTAGACTCACCATATCATCATCAGTGGTAGTGACCCCTACGCTTGCAAGCTCATCTCTGCAGTTGGTGAGCTTGTTCAGGAATGTAGTGATCGTATCACCCTTTTCACACTTGATCTTTCAAAGCTTGTCCTTCAATGCCAGCTTCCTCTGATCACTGCTATTCTGATATAAATCTTTCAATGTTTTCCACATTGCAAATAGAGTCTCCTTCCCATGGAGGCTCAAGACAATGTGATCTCGAACTCCCTCTAGGATGATTCTCCTAGCTCTAGCCACGTTCTTCCAATCTGCAACCTGAGTAGCATCAGTAGGCTTAGGGACATCTTGATCAATGAAGTCCTTAATTCCATTATCTTCCAATACCGCCTCCATGCGATCCTTCCAAGCTATATAGTTTGAGCTGCCATCAAGGGCATACTCAAGCCTCAACCCAGTGAAGGCCATCTGGATGAAATCTGAACTGTGATGAGAACTAGATATCTATATCCTGAATAATAAACTTTCAATTTCTTTCTCCTGCTTGTATATTGTTCCTTTCTTGATTAATTTTGCTCCAATACCATGTAGAAATTTCACCTATAGATCAAACTCGTAATGCAATGTACTAAAGCAAAACACATGATCTACTTCTACAAAACATTAAGCAGAAGAAAAATCGATTTCATGAGAAACATCAACCATAAACACATATAACTGATCAAGAGAAATAATCACACATAACATAGATATATCACTGGGGAAAGCACCAACATAAAATCCCCAACACTTTATCAATCAAGTGGAAATCCTCTTCTGTTTACAAAAAATATTAGCTCAATAGCTATCTTGTACTTTCTGCAATCAAAAGATGAAGATCATAGACTCACTATGCCTCAATATGTAGGCCTCAAGTCCACCAATCCCCTATTTCCTTGTGCAATTTTGATTGGGGTCCAATTACAAAACATATGTGAATTGGCCCCAATCATACCTACTGTCAACCATAGGTCCAACTACGCAATCCTTGAGGACACTAGTTCCTCCTGCATGCAAGGAATATTCCATGGGAAGATCCAAGCATCTGATAGTACACTGTCCCTCATCTGATCTCAACTGGGTCTCTGACAGAACTAACATGCAATAGTTATCCATGAGTGAATCCTCAGTTATCTAAAATAATAGTTGTCACATGCATGCAAGCATTAACAAACTATATTTTATTATTTTAACAACTTGTTAAAATAATCTAACTAGACTTGACTAGTTAGAACTAAGTCAATTGATTCTCTCATTATAGAACTCATACTTAATTCCTCAATCAATGGAGAGAATAAAGGATAAATTCCTCAATCAGTGGGACAACTAATTTGCATGTTCTCACAAAGACTTCAAGTTTAATTTTTCCAACTAATTAACTCATGGAGATTAATCAGTTAATATTTTAAACTGCTATTAAGACCAAATTCGATTTTACTTCCTATAGATAGACCAGGGACTGCTATAAATAGGAAGGGATCCAGAAATTCTATTTTTAGAACTTTCTATTTTTAGCAGTTTCACCTCTCACCCAAGGTGGCCAATGACCTCACTGGCCAAACTGCGATTTTTAAACATGCTATTTTTAGACATTCTATTTTTAGCACATTCTAAATTTAGCATTTCTTGTTGCCCACTTTTCAACAGAGTGTAGTGAAATTCATTGTTCATATGCTTTCATTGCATTTTCGTGTGTTTTATTTTAGAGTTGTCATTTTGGTTAGGTAATCCACTTCACATTTGTTGCAGATGTCAAACTTTTTGGAACCATTTGTTGGGTATGCTGATGGAGCTAGTTGTAGTACGCAAAACCTATCTTTTGCAGCTTGGGCCATCTTCACTCCAAGCAGCGAGTTAGTGAGTTTCAGGGGGATATGTATTGGTCAATCGATGAACAACATCACTGAGTATAGTGCATTGATTGAACTCCTCTCTAATGCCATTTCACATGGCATATGCCGAATCACTGTCAGGCTAGATTTGCAACTTGTCATTTTACAACTTACTGGCATATATTTCGTTCGAAACCCAGCTATTCATCACATGTTCCTAAGAGTTAGGATTTTGGAAAGACATTTTGATTTCATTCAATATCAACACATTTCTAGAAACTTAAACACATTGACTGATTCATTAGCAAATTATGTGTTAAATAGACATTTGCAGCATATGTAAAGAAAGCATTTTACATCAACATTTGCATAGGATTTCATCACTTAGCCAAAATAAAACTCCAAAAGTCAAAATAGATAGTTATTTATAAGTTTTCACAAAAAATTTTGTGTCCAAGACAAAATCGGTCATCTGACCCAAAAACCCAAAATGAATGCAGAAAAACATCCTAGACTAGTGATGCTGGTGATAACATGTCACCGCCTGTGCTATCATGCGCAAGAGCCTAGTCCAACAACTCAATACACCAGTAGTATGGCATCGTAGCCTCATAGGTAACTCATCAGTCCGAACATCTGGAATGCCAAGAGTCAATCCCTCTATCTGATCTTGCAACTGTGCAAGGGTCTCTGCTATGTCCAAGTCCCTAAGGACTACTCTCCCTACAGCTTCACCCGCTGGAGCATCTTCCTCTCGTGGGCGTGCCACTGGTCGAACTAGTCTAATATCTGCACACACATATGAGTTTATTTAGTCTTGGTAACAATCAAAAAATACAAAAACAATAGAAAACTAAAAGAAAAGATGTGGTCAAATCATTTTACCTATAGCACTCCACTGCTCACCGGCTGGTAAAGCCAAATCCAGATCGCCTCGGAAATCCATCCCTACATATGGATACTCCACAAACACCATCTCTTGGCGGTCAAACCACTCAAAGAAGGCAGATGAGAAGGAGACCTGTGACTGGCCAGCATGCCTAGCCATAAGGTCCACCCATCTCTGCATCCGTGGTTCTCTCGGTGCAGGCAATCCCAGTGAAATGTTTTGAGGTTGCATCAGTGGGATTCTTTCCAAAGCAAAAGCAATCAATATGGATCCATAACCAAAATTCTTGGTTCTTCCAGCCTTTACTTTGGATAGTTTGTCTTTTATGACATGAAGTACCGCCTCACACCAATTGAACACTTTCGGTTCTAGGCATTCCAAGGCATATTGCATGTAGGATCTATTCGCTAAATGTAAGGCTACACTGCCAGCCAATCTAGCAAAGGTAAATAGAATGGTCCTCAAAGGTCGATCAGTAACATCCCGGATATTAATCTTGCCATCTCTGCTGGGTTGGGATCCATCTTTGTAGAACTGACGAATGTAATCTTTCACCGATTCGCCCCCACGAGCAAATCCTGATAGTGAAAGAGGGGCGCCACGCCTCGACAAACCCGTCAGAAAATAAATGTCCTCGACCGTGAAAGGAATGGATTTACCCCTGATTTGGAATACCTGGTCAATAGGATCCCAAGCATGAAGAAGATACTGCAACAAACTAATCTGTTGTCTCACACTGGATATGCGGAAAAACTTCAGTAAACCACAGTTCCTTAATACATCCACTGTGCCCTGGTCATGTAAAGCAATCATATCCTCCTCTTCATGTTCTCGTTCTCACCATGTGATGACCATATTGATCCAACAAATATCTGAAATACAAACATTAGGTGAGTTAGGATCCTTTTTTGAGCAAGAAACAGTTCAATATTTGATGAAAAACACTATACAAAATTTTCCTTCTGCGCCCATCACACTTTGCCCTTAAGCAAGGTGAGATGCATACTAACTAGCATGTTGGCAACTCAGTATGCATCGCACTTTTCGATATAGGAAAGGTGTGATGATTGGAGAGCGAAATATTCAAACCCCTGGGGCCCAGAAAAGTGAAAAAACTTGCCCATAATTGAAAAAATATGGAACGAAAATGAAGAGCTTAAGGATAGCTCCTACCTGGTCCTGACGGCACGGGAAATGGTCCATAGAATCTCTCAAAATTGACTGGTGAAATTTGAGGGGGAAAACCGCATCAAAGCTCCAAAATCCAATATTTGAAATGAAATGGTGAAAATGAAATGTTAAAACTACTTTTTATGTTTACTTTTCCATGTACTTCAAGTAAAAGTTAGGATTAGTTCATTTTCATCCATAAATATGTATTTTTAATCAGTTTGATGGAGTTTTGAGCAGGTTGAACAACTGTCAATAGAATCTGATGTGCTAAACGGTGAATTGAGCATCTTTGACCACCAAGCAAACTTTTTGTCTTCTTTTCGAGCTTTGATTCAAAAATGAAAAGAAAACTATAGAGTCCTCTTTAAACCCTTTTCAAACTCATTAAACATGAAAAGATTGTCAAGCGCTTGTCTTTTCCAGCTCGTTAAAGTACTGGAAACGTCATCCCTCCTGTATTATTTTATCCTTTTTTGGACTAGAGGGATTACTTTACAAAAAAGAACTTATGGAGTTTTCTTTTCGTCTCTTTTCAAACTATCTAAACATGAAAAGGACAGAGTTATCCTTGTCATTAAACTCGTTAAAATAATAGCGACAAACTTGTCTATCTAGACGAGATCGAGTTTCACTGTCGCTAGACTCGTTAAAACATAAAATAGCAACGGGTTTGCCTAAAGGGTGAATTATAGAACAAGAATATGTTATCCTCCTCAAGCTTGACAAAAATAAAGAGGTACTGGTCAGCAATGACTGGGGAAAAAGGGGAAAAATCTTGAAGAGTTTATGGTAGCAAGTCACTCTTGAACATGAAACTTTCACTTCATCTCCATGATTGAGTTGGGTTGGGTTATTCCGTTCACTGATCATCATACCATTGGTCTTTCATACCATCCATCTTTTGGGGTTAACACTACCAATTCATCTCAGTGTCGCCGACATGTTCAAGAGAAGTCATCCAATTGAGAAGTCGTCCAGTTAATGTCTCATACACTGCAATACCTCCAACCTTCATTTTTTCATGACCGCCATTCCTGAACCTTGTGTCATCAGTTCATTTTCACCTCCACAAATAAGTTTCTTCGTTTCGTGTCGTAGATGTGAGATACATCAAGGCCCTCCTACGACGAGTCACTTCTTGTCAAAATCAGCTCATTATCCAAGAAGTTGACTTAGAAATGCCCTTCCAGTGCTTTGAAGCTTGTTTACATCAATGGAAAGTTTCTCACTTCCGGCAACAGGTTGACATCAATGGCCTTTGACCGAAAGATTTTGCGTGGTGTTCGACATCGGATCATGTATTCACACCACGTGAATTGTACTGTAGTACCTTGAGGATCATTATCATTATCGGTGATTCCTCTCGCGTCTGTTAACAGCTCACATCATTGGCTGGTAATCAGGCGATGTCTTTCCATGTTCGACTTCAGAACATCTCATCACATGGTTCGACTTGTACATCAAGCAAAGATTGAACGAGTTTGAATACCCCGGATCTAGTTTCATCCATCCGGGCTGCGATATATTTAGGGATACAAAGCATCAAATGTACAAAGGCTCTATACAGATGGTCATCCTAATCATGGATTGCAACTCTATATCTATAGAATCACGAGTCTGTATCTGCAGACGACTATCTGATCTATGTACATGAAATGAAAATTTATAAAGCTGAGCATGGGAATGCCTCCCTCAGCTAGATAAATCTTCTCTTTATTATTCTCTTCTTTGGTTACAAACTTGACTCTACCCTGCGCACTCAGCTGCAGGGGTCTGTGCACTCAGCTGCAGACTCTACTAGGCCTTTGCGCACTCAGCTGCAGAGCCTTCTCCTACTCTATGACCCAAAACACACTTCGCACTTCGACTTAATCTCTAAGACCCTTCATGCCCATCTTCTTCTTGTTGTCTTTACAAATTAGAGCCTCACTCTATTTATACAATCCCATGGTCCGCGGACCCTGGGTAGGCCGACATTACATTCAAAACTTAGGGCGAACAGCCCTATGACTCTAACATACATTTCGCGCCCATAATTCGCGGATATTTACAATAATATCAACTCAAAACTTGTGCTTCGAGCCCCAAAACATGCCGTGGGGGGATTCCATGCCCAACAGGCCCCCAACACAAACATCGTGACTTGCCCTCGAGTCACTCTGTCGGCACGGCAATCTTGGCGCAGAGTCCCTCCAACTATTCTCGAACGGTACTGATGTCTGAAGCGCACTGATATGTTGCTTGCTGAACCTCCTGCATTCGTTCTTCTAAGACCTCTGTGCCTGGCGTGCTTCCCTGCATCTACACACGCATCCTCTGTATGTGCATAAGCTTTCCTTCGATATTTGTCGGTCACTTCCCAGCCAACCCGCGCGGCAGCGCAACCCTCCATGCGCAGTCGCAAACCTTGTGACGTTCAAATTCTGTGCGCATCTCCAATATCGCGCAGCTCCCAGGCAGAATATTTTATAGTCTCGCGCTCCCTTTCAACTACCTGGAGCACTAATATTGTTCTTCCTATGGCTAGTCAGGTGGTTGCACCACCCATATGGGGCTCCATCCCGTCCTCCCCCATGGTTCGAAAAATCCCCAGCTTCCATTGTTGTGAACGGCACCACGGACTTTACTATTTGCAACACGCTACCCTGGTCACTATAGTTGGTGATATGCAATCCCAGCCAAGGCAGTAGACTAACCAGTTCATGGCGATAGTCCTCCAGCTTGTTAGTATGATCATACGCACCTTGCCTTACCATCCTTGGTTTTTCGACAAGAAATTCTTCCTTTATTTCATCTTCCAGCTTCTTGACCTCCGCGTCCATCATAGCACTTTTCCTTCATAATCATACCCTTTCTTTTTCAAGTTCGCGGAGTCTAAAGTGTCCCCGTCGGATTTCGTCCTCCAGTTCTATGTGTTCTGTTCCGCGCGGCTGTATGGTTCCTTCATTCTGGGCCTCGCGGGCCGTCGTATCTATAGGTGCTGCTATTTGTGGACTAGGCTTTGCATGCTCCAGAGGGATTACAATGTTTTCTTCATACTTCAGTGTCGAAAGCACTCACGCGATCATGTTTTTGCACATGGTCCTATAGGCCCATAGAACCATTGGTACGTGCAGGTCCCAGTTAGTGTGTCTCACACGGTGGACCGTGTTTAGCACTTCGCACATCTTGTCAAAGGTTTCTCCATGTATAATCTTCGGCGTGCTTGGTCTTATCGTACTTCGTTGCTCATGCCCTCATTGTGCCCACTCTTGTTTGTCGTTCCTGTCTCCTATTGCGAGGACGGTGTGCTCTTGTACAGGTTGCGTACCATACGCTCGTACCCATCTGGAGAGGTGGGCACGGAGGCTGTATCGTCCATCACATTTGGCTTTTATCCGCATCTGCAGTTTCCCAAATTGTAGGCGCATCATCCTTCTGCAGTCGCGCCAATCCTCAAAACTTCTTTGATGTGTACCCCACCACCTTGCGGGCATAGCGTGCAACGTCCATTTCAGCACGACAAAACATTGTTGTTTCATTACTTCTTTTTCAAACTTGTTCAGGAAATCATCTACCATAGTCAGTCCATCATACATAGGTAGATCTCTTGCCTCTATTGCTACACAGTGTAGTGACCTTATCATCATATTGCAATTGAGCGTGGTTACCTCGTGTAACCGATTCTGCCATCTTTCTATCTCCTCGTCTGAATCTAAGGTGCAGGAGCTTTCGCGCTCCCACGAGATTCTGCCATCTACTGTTGGATTCACCCAATCCTACTCTCATGTGGTTATCTTGTAAATACAGTCTAGATCATCGTCACTATCATCATCACGCACCAGTTCTGTGTAGTGTGATCCTTCCGCAGGGTCTAAAGGTACCACTACACGCAGTGACTTTTTCTCAAAAATCATCTTGCGCTTCTTTACATTTATCACTCTGTTCATATCAGTGGCCCAATCTATTCCCAGTAGCATGGGATAGGGATTGTTTTCATTGAAAATCCCTATCACATCAAAATCGGCAAGCGCGTTTGCACCTTCGAAATTTACCGTTATTCCTTGCAATCTTCCCATTGGTAGGATCTTTTGTTGATCCGCCATTCTCAATTGAATAGGACACCATTGCAACACGGGCTTGCCCATGCGCTCCCATGTTTGCTTTGGTAGAACATCCGCATCCGACCCTAGATCCATAATCACTTGATCCATTTCATATTCCCCGATTTGCGCGGTTAATCTCAATTCCCTACCTGTTCACGATGTATTTTTCCCGAGCTTCCAAACTATGCGCGGTTCTCCTAACCCAATGCACCTAGTGATAAGTTCCTGCAGTCCTTTCATAGCCTTTCTGTCACACAACAGCTTCATACATGTCTCCGGAAAGGTAGTGAGCATTGAAGGATCCATCTCTGGGTCTATTTGTTCCTTACTACCTGAAGTGGAGGCCTCCGTGAAGCTCTTCTTAGCTTCCATGAATGTCTCCTTCGCATGCTCCAAATCAAATTCAAGTTCCTTTGTAGGAGGCTTGCGAACCCACGCACTTTCTTCAGGCTACTTACCTTTGTCATCTCCTGTCGTGATACCGCTCTGAAGCACTATGTTTACATTCGGGTCCTCTTCGCTAGCTCAGATCTCATCATTTGTAGGTTCTGAGTCGGGGAAGGCTGGAGTATTCCTTTATCGTGCAACCTTGCTATCAGTGTAGGGCAGTCCTTCATCTCATGATCAAATTGGGTATAATATAAACATGATGCTCTCGTCAGATTGTACAATCGCCAGCATAATTCCATGGCCCTCCGCCAATTGTAACAAATCAACTGTCTGCGACCCCTTCTTGGTCCATTCCACCTCGACCTCGTCTGCGCCCCTGAAATCCAGTGCACGCCATCCCTGCATTTAGATCGAGGGCTCATGTTTTATTCTGCACCCTGTAGGTAGGGGTTTGATCCATCATTATTTCATAGCTTCTGTAGGTGTGCTCATCATGGCCTACCGACCTACAAAAATTACAGAACAATTTTTGGGATGTCTGCATATACTTCTGTAATAGATGACAATTATTCATCGTATTTTTTACTCCTATCTGACAAATCACACACCATAATACACACGCCGTGCTCGGTCTTGCTTGTGTCTATGGTCTCAATGGAATTGGCCCTCCTCCCACCAAGTAATTTGCGAAGACTAGACAGTGGTCCTTGTCATGTCCCTATCCCTTGCATTTTATGCACCATACCTCCTCGCGCACCTCTGGGTGAGTTGTCCTGTCCTGTTTTAAACTCTGCATTTCTAGACACAAATTCTTCAGTTGCGTGTGGATTTGTTGGACTCCCAGGCCAAGATCTTGTATTGGGGTCTCGTGTAGTCTCATTGCAATCTCCAACGCTTCGGCCTGGGTGGATAACTTCTGCTACGACAGCGCCACTCTTAGATGCAGCGTTAGTGATGCTACAAACCATGCGCAGTGTTGCCCATCTGTCAAGGTCATGTTGGCTTCGCGAATCATTCCCTTCAGTCTCTGATCCAGCTCCCAGGGGGTCTCGCTTGGAAGCATCGTGATTTCCTTAAACCCGATAATCGACTGTGTCTCCGATTTTGGCCTGCTAAATTCCCTATTCAATGCAGATTGGATATCTGTGATTCATGCATTCAGATTGTCATTAGAGTGCTTAATGTACCATGTTAGTGCACAATTCTGCAATGCACTTACCAGTGTTGCCTTCTTTATGTTGTCATCCGTGACCCCTTGCGCTTCCCATACAGCCTTTACCACGAACCAAAATTGGTCCGGATCTTCGTTCCCTACTCCTTTGAATACTGGAAATTTTATTGCACTCGCCATATGGAACTGTGGTGGTGATGGAGGTGGTATGGGTGGAGATGGAGGTGACGATGGCGAAACCGGTGACGGTGTGGGTGGGGGCGGTATGTGTGGAATTCGCTGCCTTATCAGATTGATCGCACTTCTCGGAGAAACTTTCGCGAGCTCTTCCTCGCTTTCTCGTGGAGGTGAAATCAAGGGACTAGTCTCTAATTCTTCGCTACTTCCGTTTCTGTAGATCTTCCCACTTTGCGTAGCCCCAAACATCAATTTATTCGCATAACCTACTTTTCATACAATAGCATTTTAATCCAAGTGTTTAAATATTTAATATACTTACCTCGTGGCCCTTTGAGGAAGCATCGTTTCATCTCGGTGTAGCTGACTGATGTATCTACCACGAACTCGATGATAAACCCTCCTATGATTCGATCAAGCCAATGGTCCACAGCGCACGCAATCTTATCTTCTAATGCTTCTAGTCTACGCACCAACCCTGGAGTCCACACAATCTATTTGTCGAGCCTACACCTTCCCTGACTGTCTGCTAGCTTCGCAATCCACTCATACAACTCAGAGGGGAAGGATGCAAAGAAAATTTCATGGATTTCCGTATACACGTAGCGCTCTAACCACTGTTCCTTTGATACTCGTGGATTCCTATTTTCCTACGCCGTGAACTCGTGAATCTTTCTATCCAGCCACTTTTCAATTTCTTTCTTTATCGGATTCCAGTGACATGACATCAGACATCCCTTATGCAGATCTCGGTCCCGAAAATAGAACCATTTGTTGGCTTATTGGGGCCTGACCCAGGTTCAGAGGTGATTTAGCCAAACAAATCCCGGTACTACTGGACCTTTCAGCAACAGTCCGTGGAGGGCAGATTGAGGTCTCACCCGAAGTAGTATGGGAGAGTGCTAGAAGTAGGTTTCCGCACCCTGGAGATGTCTGATGAATGCAAGGGGTTCTGCGTGCACGTCGCTACGCTCACTTACCCGAGCCTCGTAGCCTGAGATGCTGACTTTGTGCAACCCTACTCGGGGGCCAAACAGTGTTATTACCCAATTCCTTACTAGTAATCTAATATTAGTTGATTAACTTAGCTTATCTGTATGCTTTCAATTATACTTAACAATATTCGCAATTCATACGAGTGCGTGCAGAAATAGTATATTTGGAATTGATATCATACATGTAATTACTCAAGAACAGATACACTGAATTTGGATAAAACTTCTCTTTATTATTCTCTTCTTTGGTTACAGACTTGACTTTGCCCTGCGCACTCAGCTGCAGGGGTCCGCGCACTCAGTTGCAAACTCTACTAGGCCTCTGCGCACTCAGCTGCAGAGCCTTCTCCTACTCTATGACCCCTTCTCCTACTCTATGACCCAAAACACACTTCGCACTTCGACTTAATCTATAAGACACTTCATTCCCATCTTCTTCTTGTTGTCTTTACAACTTAGAGCCTCGCTCTATTTATACAATCCCATGGTCTGCGGACCATGGGTAGGCCGACATTACATTCAAAACTTAGGGCGGACAGCCCTATGACTCTAACATACATTTCGCACCCACAATTTGCAGAGCCTTACAACAATATCAACTCAAAACTTGGGCTTTGAGCCCCAAAACATGCCGTGGGGGGATTCCATGCCAAACAACAATAGTGGGCTACTATGGGGCACAATAGTAACAATATGGTGGTTACATGGGCACAACAATAACAATAGGGGGCTACACTAACAATAAAAATAAGGGGGATAAACTAATTTTATAGGGACCTAACATTCCCCTCTCCTTCAAAAAAGTATTGTCCTCAATGCTTAGGTAGTTTTGGATGCTTCTGTATAAAATTATCATCCTCCCATGTGAAATCTTCAGCAAATAAGTTCTTCCACTTAATGAGATATTATGAAATTGATCGATTTTGTAGTTATTGGGTTCTTGTTTTCATGATTGTATTAGGCTCCAATATGATTTTTCCTTCTTTGTCAAGTTCTAGCAATATTGTTTGAACTAGGAGCTTGTCTTGAGAGTTTTGAGAGTTCAGAATATCCACAGTATCCATTTTTTATTCAACGTTTCAAGTCTACAACCAGACTCATCATCAGGACCTAACCTTTTCAATATTATGAATCTCAATCCAACTGTCCCTTTTATACAGGGTACTAATGAGAGTTTGGAGATTTCTATGGTGAGAATTTTGATATTTTTTCCATGAAACATGGAAAACTAGGTGTACTCGGGAAGATGTAGGTAGCTCCAGTTTGTATGTCATATTACCAATATTTTGCAACACTTTGTAAGGACCATAATACTTGGGTGATAATTTATTATCCTTCTTAGCTTGCTTGAGGAACATTTGTTTGTATTGTTGTCGCCTTAAAATACCCAGTCACCTACATCAAAACTTCTTTCACTGCGATGTTGATCTGCCTATTGTTTCATTTGATTATGCGCCAGAGTGAGGTTATCCTTTAAGAGTTGGAGAACTTGTTGTTGATGCTAGATGTGATATTTCGCTACTTGAGCCTTAGAATTTTCTCTTAAAGATGATGTGATGGACAGTGGATGATATCCATAAAGTGCCATAAATGGGGTCATTTTTGCTGCAGTATGGAAGGAAGTGTTATACCACCATTCAGCCAGAGGTAGCCACTTGACCCATTGTGTTTGTTTATCAGATACAAAGAAATGAAGATATCCTTCCAAACATTTTTTCACTATCGGATTTTACCCATCAAATTGAGGATGATAAGATGAGCTATGACCTAACTGAGTACCTAGACAAGAAAATAATTATGTCCAAAAATTTCTAGTGAAAATGGGATCTTTGTCACTTACAATAATCTTTTGGTTTCCATTTAGCTTTTGAATTGTTTCCCTAAATGAAGTAGCAATTGTACTGGCTTTAAAAGGATGAGATAATGCACAAAAGTGTGCATACATGGTAAGTCTATCAACTACCACCATGATGACACTCTTTCCTTCAGACTTGGGTAAACCTATGATAAAATCCATTAAGACCTCCTCCCAATGTTGACTTTGAAGGGCTAAAGGTTGTAATAGACTCGGGGTCTTAATTGTCTCAACTTTATTTTGATGGAAAACCAAACATTATGCTACAAACTTTTGAATATCATATTTAAGGCCATCCCAAAAAAATCCCTTCTTGACCCTGTGGAAAGTTTTTAAAAATCCCAAATGCCCTCCTAAGGGAGAGGTGTGCAATTCTAAAAGAATCATTTGTTTGAGTTGGGAATTCTTACATAGATATATCTGATATTTGTACCATAATGAATCATTTGTCCAGATAAATGTAACAAATGTACTAGGATCTAAATGTAACAAATGTACTAGGATCTTGCCGCAACTTTTGAATGAGTGTCCACGCCTCTTCATCATTCTTTCATTCATCCCTTGCTTCAGTTATCCAATCATAATAGAAATGGCACAAAGCAATGATTCCACATCGTCATCCTTTCTTAAGAGTGCATCTGCAACAACATTTTCCTTCCCTTTTTTGTAGATGATTTCAAATTCATAACCCAACATATTTGTGACCCATTTTTGCTACTCTTCTCAAGATAATATTTGTTCCAAAAAGTATTTAAGACTATCATGATATGTTCTTACCTTAAAGTGTTTTCCCAATAGGTAAGGTCGCTATTGCTTTAGCACACATAGTATTGCCAACATTTCCTTCTCATAAATCGGTTTGTGTGAATAATTTCCCTTGATTGGACAACTTTCAAAATAATTGGGTCTTCCTTATTGCATTAAAATAGCACCAATTCCATTTCCTAAGGCATCACATTCCACAATAAATGTTTTTGTGAAGTCTAGTGTAGCTAAGACCGGTGCTTGGAACATTGCCTGATCTGAACTTAAACAAAAATGCAACAAATTACATATATAGCCATAAATACATAAATGTAGCAAAAATAACACTTCATTTTATTAATATCATAATATTGAAATATGCTTACAAACAGAATGGGAATAAACTAGCTCGGGCAATGGTAGCTAATCTCTAAGAAGAGATGTGGCGGCTACATGCCTCTAAATTGTGTTACAATGAGGCTCAAAGGCCTATTTATTATTGAGAAACAATGGAAAGCCCTGAACATCCAAAAACCTAACCCTAGGAGAGATGAAGCGCCAAAACTATGGGCCCCGTTTGGGTAAATTGGTACATCAACTTCCTGGGGTCGTGACTTTGGCATACGATCTCCATTTGGCTATTATAATACCTCGTTTTGAAGATCTCAAAGAGGAGGCAACAAACAAATTGATAAAATTGTTTGAGTCTTGTTCGGTCTCTCTGTTTTCCCTAAAAATGTCGTTTAGGGCCTCAAAACGACTCTAGAAGTTCAAGACCCGAAAAACTGCCAAAAATAGTAAATTATGCTATAATTAAAGAAACTGAAAGAGACAGTTTTGGGGGTCCAAGTGGAATAGGTGGGTGGCTACCAATATCCACCTGAGATCAGTCCTCCCCCCTTAGGAAGCAATGGCCCCCATTGCGTCGAGTGCATCCATGAGATGGGGAAACTTCTTCTGAACTTGGTCCCTGCTGAGCCACTTGCCTTGGTGCAAGAGTTGGCCAGCTTTGATAGCCTGATATAGTTGTATCTTCTGTTGGTGATTGTTCTTGATCTGTGTGTCCATGATCTGATAAGTTGTGGCCTATTCCATGCAGTCTGGATTTAGCTCTATTGGTGTGAGTTGTTTTGTAATGTTGGACGTGTCGAGCAATGGTGGAAAGTATGGCCGAAGGTGGTCTACATTGAACATTGGGTGCAGACCAAGGAAAGGTGGAATGTTGAGCTCGAAGGCATTGTCCCCTACAGCCTTGGTGATGGTGTATGTCTCATATCGAAGTGGGCAAAGCTTGTAGTGGGGTCCAACGAGGCACTCCTTCTGCAAAGGTAGTCAAACATTGTTGCCCACTTGGAACTTTTGCGACACCCGATGCTAATCATGGCACTGTGTTTACTTAGCATTGGCTCTATCCAATATATCATGGACCTGTTGGCGAATGTGTTGAATGTGCTCAATGAAGTTGTTAGCCCTTTCGGCTTCGAACTGGACATGAGATAAATTTTCTTGAGTAGTTGCAAATGGTATGGCCACATCAATGGGCCATAATGGCTTAAATCTCAGCCCTACCTGAAAGGGGTTGTGGCTCATTGATCTGTGGAGAGCTCTATTGTAGATGTGCTAGACATAAGGGAGGCTTTTACCCCATGTGTGTGGATGCTTCAAGTTGTAAATGTGTAGAATGTGTACGATCATCCTATTGACTACTTATGTTTGCCCATTGGTTTGGGGATGGAAAGTTGTGGACTTAGTGAGTTTGATATCCAGCATCGACCAAAGACTTGACCAAAATTCACTTAGGAATATTCTATCCCAATGAGAGACAATGGACTATGGGACCCCAAAGTGTACCCACACTCGCTCAAAGAAGAGCTTAGTAGTGGCCTCTGTTGTGATACTCCTCTTACAGGCCGCCATAATGGCCATCTTAGAGAATCTATCGAAGACCACGAAAACGTAGTCGTTGTTGTGCTTAGTAGAAGGAAGGCCTGACATGTAATCCATGGAGATGGATTCCCAAGGTTGACTAGGAGTAGGCGGAGGAGTATATAAGCCTTGCTTCTTGATGGTTGGTTTGGCAATGTCACAGGCAGTGAAGGATTTAATGTACCTCCGAACATACTGACGAAGGTTTGGCCAATAAAAATACTTATGCAGTACTGCCACTATTTTTCTACTCCAAAATGTTGAGCGACCCGACTATAGTGTGCCTCCCAAATCATCTTGGCATGCTCGCTTGAAAGAACATAGATTTCTCCCAAGTGGCATAAAAGTGCATCCTCGAGGTGAAAATTTGGAACTTGCTTAGCTTCTAGGAGTGTCTGGTATGTGTTGTTGAATTCTAGACCACTCTTGTAAAGATGCGGCTACCCCGAAGTCTCATGCCCATAGGAGTCGAGCACAATGATTAGCACCATGATTGGTGGTTGGCTGAGGCAGTCTGCAACGTTATTGGTGCTACCCTTCTTGTACGTATTGTTCAAATGGAATTGTTGTAGGTATGTGGACCATTTCTTATGGCGATCGTTCTGCAACTTCCCTTGTGTTTGTATGAACTATAAGGGTCAGTGGTCTATGTGGATGATCATTTCCTTCCCTAGAATGTAATGCTTCCATTGACAATAGGCATGCACAATGTAATACATTTCTTTGTCGTAACTAGGATACTTTTGGACTGTGTCAGAAAGTGTCTCACTGTGGTAAGCCATTAGATTCCCCTGCTAAGTAAGCACTGCACCAATACCATTGTCAGAGTTGTTTGTCTCAATCTCAAATGGTTGTTGCAGGTATGGTAATGTGAGCATTGGTGCAGAGCAAAGGCGATGCTTCAACTCGGAAAATGCCTTCTATTTGGTTTTGCACCAAAAAAACTCTTCTTTCACTCCACCCTTGGTGGCTTGACTTAAAGGCCAAGTGATATGAGAGAACCCCAACATGAACCTATGGTAGAAATTGGCAAGAAAGAGAGAGTTTCGAAGCTCTGTTAGAGTGGTTGGGGCTAGCCAATTTCAAATGACTTGTATCTTGGCTAGGTCCACATGCACACCCTCCACATCAATGATGTATCCCAGATATTGAACCTGGATCTTGCCAAAAGTGCATTTCTCTAAATTGGCACACATCATGTGTTATCGCAGGGTTTGAAGGACCTGTAAAATATGGTGGAGGTACTCTTCCTAACTTTGGTTGAAGATCAATATGTCATCTAAATACACCACCATGAATGCATTGGTGAAGGGTCACAAGATGTTGTCCATAAATCTCATGAAGTTTGCAGGGGGCATTCGTGAACCTGAAAGGCATGACCAACCATTCGAAAAGGCCCTCATTAGATTTGAAGGAAGTCTTCCACACATCGAAGAGTTCAATAGGCACCTGGTAATAACTGGACTTCAAGTCAATCTTGTTGAAATATTTGGCCCCCTTGAGCTGGTCCAGGAGGTCATCAATCTATGGGATTGGCTACTTATTCCGAACAGTGATCTTGTTTAGCGCCCGATAGTCAATACAGAGTCTCCAAGTCCCATCCTTCTTCTATACCAATACAATTGGGCTCCCACGGGGTGATGATCTTGGCCTGATGTGCCCTTTCTGCAACAACTCCTGAATCTGCCTCTTGATCTCATCATTCTCCATAACAGAGCATCGATAGATCATTCCACTGGGTAGTGGTACACCCGAGGTCAAATCGTTGGAGTGCTTGACCTGAAAGTGCAGAGGTACCCCTATAGGTGAGGCGAAAATGTCCATGTACTCCTCCACGACCTTGTCCATCTGCTGCTATTATGTAGAGGAGCCATGTCTGGAAGTCGTGGCCACAACCATCTTCTTTCCCTGAGGGCGAATCATAAGGAAAACAATTTTCGTGGTCTAGGAAATGATCTTACTGCATTTCTCATCATTAATCAAAGAGATGGCAGTAGGCAGGGCTACCTCTGGTATCTTGTACAACTTATTGCCTAAAGTAATAATCATAGAGCAAGGTCTAGACTCATATACAGCGTGTCGCTTTCACAAGTATGGTTTTCATAATAATACATCACAAACCTCAAGAGGAGCAACATCACATAGTACATCATCCATGAAGGGCTTGATGTTGTAAGGAAGGTGGCACTGCTGGATGACGTGGAGATATCGTCCTTGGTGAAGCCACCCGATGGTGTATGGCTACGAATATGATGTCATCGGTAGGCCCAGCCACTTCATGACCTTTCATGAAATGAGGTTCTTTTGGCTCCTGCTGTCGAATATGAACTACAGCAGAGAACCTTTCACCTACATATGTGAGTGGAAGAGGTGTTCCCCCTCCTCCAGAGCTTCAGGCTCATTCTTCTGGATCATGGTGGTGGCCACGGTGGCATTGGGCTCCACATTAATGATTTGCTTCCCTTTGACATTCCCCTTGTCGAGTTCTAACTCATATTCCGAACGTGCGTCTAATTCGGAAGCCTTCAGCCCGGCCACTAGTGACTGCTTGACCTGACACTCACTTGTGTTGTGAGTGGAGCTCTTATGGAACTCACACCATGTTCTTGTGTCCTTCTTTGTCTTTGTGGTGTAATTATTTTCTTGTGGCTTCGGCGGGTTGTCTTGGGTCGCCCCACCTTGGCTTTGGCATTTTCTCTGTGGTTTGGGGGCACATTTTCCTTGCTTTGGATTCACAGATCCAAAGTCTCGCTTCCTCTGTTTAAACTTTTGCTCAATCTTGACAATGTATCGGTATGTCGTGCCGAGCGAGGAGATGTCCAGGAACTTCATCTCATCATAGATGTACTTGTGTAGAAATTTGTGGTACCTGAGTACCAAATTTTTCTCAGAATCCTTGATACCCAACTTCATGTGGAGGGTATGGAAAACATTTTTGAATTCTGACACATCTTCGTCCCTTCCTTGCCGCAGCATGGTCCACTTTATGTATTTATCTTCATAGCTCCTGATAGGGTAATATTGTTCCTTGATGGTGTCTCGGAAAGAATCCCAAGTGGGTTCGACTAAAAATAGTGAGGATTCCCTCTCATTGTTGGGTTGTGTTATTCTTTCCACAACTAGCCCACATAGTGAACCGAGGGTCTGCCTCCCCTTCGTTGCGCGAATTGCACAATAGGGGGGTCACGGGGGGTGGTAGCCCCCCCTATCCGGGGAGTTTGAGGGGGGTGGGTAGCCCCCCTCTACGAGGTCCGAGGCAACGCCATGGGAAAAAAAAAATGACCTTATATTAGGTTGGGTGGACCTACCTATGGTTTTGTGCATGATTTTCGCACATGGTTTTGGACGCGATGGTTTTTGGTCCATGGTATTGGATGCTTCAGCATGTATAAATATGTATTGTAACATTGAAAGGAACATAATGAAAAATCAAGCTGGTAGTCCTAGTTTTGGGATCCAGGGGAAAATCTTTGTGTATTTGTTTTATGTGTTATGCTCTCGCATTGTTTATTTTCTATGTTTTAGAATTCGTATGCAGGTAATTTTTGTACGAGGTTAAAGCCTACACACGTCCTTTTGTTCACAGTAGGTTTCCCACCAGTCCTTGACATGTGGGGTGGCTTTGAGAAGTGCAAAAGTAACCTTTTCCCGATTGGAAAAGTCATGAACTAAAAAATATCCTTCCAACAGATTCAACCATTTATCTACGGTGCCTACATCTATCTGGCCCTAAAATATGACAATATCGAAGTTAACTTGTACCTTAAAAGGAGTGGTGCCTCCATAGTGGGTTCTGGATGAAGATGCGTCGTCTGTGGGTAGTCATTGAAGAATCTGGGCAAAGTTATCCATCATCGTGTTCCTCTATCGGTCAAGGGCTTCCTTGAGAAATATTTGGAAAGGATATCCTACCCCCTCATCTTTCTTTTCTTCTGCCATGGGAGGTTTCCAGGGTTTACGAGGTTGGTCTTGCAAAGGTTCAACTAGATCAAGCCCTAAATCCTTATACCATGACCTCCTTGGGGACATGCAAAGAAAAACAAAGAAAGAGAAAACTTATCTAATACCACTCATCCGAACTTAAACAAGAACAAAAAAAATTACAGATATAACCATAAATATATAAATACAGCAAAAATAACACTTCATTTCATTAATATCAAAATACTGAAATATGCTTACAAACAGAATAGGAATAAACTAGCTCTGGCAATGATAACATATCTCTGAGAAGAGATGTGGCGGCTACATGCCTCTGAAATGTGTTACAATGAGGCTCAAAGGCCTATTTATTATTGAGAAAAAATGGAAAACCCTAAACATCTAAAAACCCAACCCTAAGAGATAAAGCGCCAAAACTATGGGCCCTATTTGGGTAAATTGGTACATCAACTTCCCACGGTCGTAACTTTGGAATACGATCTCTGCTTGGCGATCATAATACTTAATTTCAAAGATCATGAAGAGGAGGCCAGAAACAAACAATTAATTTAGTTTGGGACTTGTTCAATCGCTCTGTTTTCCCTAAAAATGTCGTTTAGGGCTTCAAAACGACTCCGGAAGTTAAGGACCCGAAAAACTGCCAAAAATAGTAAATTGTGCTACAATTAAAGAAACTGAAAAACTGAAAGAGACAGTGTTGGGGGTCCAAGTGGAATAGGCGGGTGGCCACCAATATCCACCTGGATCATTGCCTCTTTAAGATGTTCAAATGCCTTAGTTGTTGCTGGAGTCCAAGAATGTATTAGCCCTAGCCAAAATTTCATGTAATAAATTTAATAAAGGAAAAATAATAACCAAGGTCGTGGGACACGTATTCAAAGCTAAATTTTGGGCAAAACATCCTAATGTGGGTGTTCATATGGTTTATTATGGTTGAGGAAATTGGAAAATGTAACACCATCCTCCCACGTCTACCCAAGTAACTGGAAAACTGGGGTAAACATGTGACGATAAGCTACTATGATATGATTTCAACCTCCTAAGTCACCTTAAGGAAGTGGAACCGGTGGAAACTGTTGGACACCTAATCCTCTATGGGTTAGTGTGGAAGTGGAATAGACTAAGGAAGTCCAAGAGACCTTGGGATGTGGAACCCAACGGTCACACCATGTACTATAAATGTATATCATTTGTTAATAAAAAATGTACTCTCATGTTTTATCTTTCATACTCTTTCTGCCATGTGTGTGTTTAATATGGTATCAGAGCAGGCCTATTCCTGCCCTTCATAATTACTTTGAGCCATCTGTTTTATGGCATTTCTGTGCAGGTCAGTTCTGCATTTCATGAATTTTTTATCAGCCATATTTTAGCTGCATTCTCTGCGCACAATTCCCCAAATAGAAAATTATGACATACCTCACACTAACGCTTCCACTGGTCTAACATACCTACTCCTGTCGCTGCTGGATACATGCTCCTACTGCGGAAAATTGTGCATTAAGATTGTTATACAAGCCACTGTGTTGTTTACACACTGCTCCTCTATCTACGCTCAAAGATTCACAATCACGCCATCATTACGTGTCATTGTATTCTATTGAACCCTTTAAATACTCTTTGTTCCAATTTTGATGCTCTTTGATCGAAGCCGGCGGTTCGATACCCTGACATTGTTTGAATATGATGCCATGGTCCAGTGCACAGTCTCGCTCTATGGAGAGGTGTTGTAGTAAATTTTTGAGTGGTTATCTTGTTACATTGGTGTGATAATTCTCATTAGCAGTCGTTTTCTTGAATCTTCGTTTTTAGCTTTGGGGGTTAATACTTTTGGGCCTCTCAACTTCAAAGGGAAGAATGAGAAGAGTCTTGTGGTATAAGTCAATTAACATCACTACAGTTCATCTCTGCATAATTGTTGGTCTCAACAGTGCTTTCTGAATGGGGAACAGTCTACTAATACCGCGCCTGGCGAGAGAATTAATAAGTTCTTCATCAATTCTGAGCTTGGAAACATCAATCCTTTCATCGTCACCACCAAAATTGTTTTTGGCTCCAGCTTTTTTTATCATAGTCATTGTATTCTGAATCTGAGGCGTCTCGACCTCCTGACGCCCAAGACGCGTGCCTCTCATCCTCTGCGACTACATATTCCACCAACAATTGGGAACCGACAATGCAACCGAATGCTCCGACTGACTGGTAGATTGTAGGCTTTGAAGGATTGAAACCCTTCAAGTGAAACCTTGAGAGACAAGCAACAAAGTGTTTATCGGAATGAGATTCTTTAGAGGAAACAAACACGACAAGAATCGAAGCCCTGTTGGTCCTCCTCCATTGAGGGATTTCAATAGGGGAAAAGTTGTAGCGGCTTTGGCTTCCTTCGAACTCAGTTGTTTTCTTGTCATTCTTTTGACACCATCAGACCTGCTTCTATCTAGTTAGTATAATATAACACCCTTGTTATAATATATATATCATATACCACCAGTCCACGAACATTGCTTATATACTGCCATATCGCTCCCATACCACAATGTTGTATACCAATGCTCCTATGCCATACATACCACCAAACTATTGCAGTTTGTATCCTCCCAGCTCCACCACCTGGCCCATACCACCATGAGATGGTCGTGTTTATATAGTATGTTGCATAACTCCATATGTGTGTTAAAAAATAAATAAATTAAGGTCGTGCCTTCAATAATGTGTTGATTGTTCAGTGATTACATGTATGTTTTTGAAGACTGTTGAAATATTATGCAATTCAATTCTAGCGCTGGCTTTGAAGACTGTTGAAATATTATGCAATTCAATTATGGCATTGGCTTTGAAGACTGTTGAAATATTATGCAATTCATTATTATCCGGTCCCCTTAGCACAAAAAAAGGGAGCACTTTGAAGAAGCAACACGGGGTCACCAACTGGTATCATTAATATTCCATGAGCTGAGGGTTAGAGCAGGTTTTGGAGGGTCGTGGCAGTCTGAAATAGAGTGAAATCATAAGATGTCATACATTGGATCAGTTGAGATTATATGACTATATGTGCACTTGCTATACTCTGGAGTTAAATATGTGATTTGGTTTCAATAAATTTTATATGTGCATTAAAGAAAAATTTATGTCAGTAGAAGAGTCACAGTTGTAGGAGCGGTTCTGAGTTTGAACAAATTTATGCCATTCAAAGAGTGAAGTCAACAAATAAAAAGATTTTCCAGTGGGAACACATATTGGTATTTTCGCATTTTTTTTGCAACAGGTGTTGAGATATAAAAGTTTTCAATAAGACCCAATCTGCATTGTCTAGTTTGTTGGCTCCTTGCAAATTTTGGGAAAGAAAGAATTATAATGTTGAACAAATACTTAAGTTGCTTCGTGGTATGCTTCAAGACATTGCAGAAGGCTTAAATTTTGTATACTTGTAGTATTTTCAATTAACATAATTTTGTAGCACTTGTGTGTCATGTGAAGTACAAGCAACTTGTAGATTTGGAGGTCAAAGGGATACAAACACAATCTACATATATATGCATCGATTCCTTGTTACTTCGACTGTTGCATAAGATTTTGGTGGGCTGTATAAAGGAAATGATTGTATTGACAATTAAAAGTAGTCTTTTGTGGAGGAAAGTTTAGTCGGTTGTATTGTTAGAACATAGTGTTGGTCATGAGTGAACTCTTATTTTTATGTAATGGATTGTAATTGGTGCTTGCTGGTTGCACACTGATCATTTGTTGCACATTTATAAAGGATATTGTTGTGTACTGTGAGTGGGTATTACTTTTCTGCATTGAGTAGTAGTTGTGATCAATTTTTAAAGGTTTGATTCTGACATTGAAAAAAAAAAATGTCCAGAATCAATGAAGTATTAGAGTTCCTAAAAACTCTGATATTGTCTACTACTCATGATACATTAAAAGTCAGCAAAGTTTTTCTCACAGACATTCAGGTCTGTCTACAAAATGCACAAGAGAAAATTGATTTTTTGCAGCTCAAATCTCAGGTACAGCAAGAAGAATTAAAACATAGGAGTCATCATTCTGAACCTATTTATGTTGAGAATATTGAAACAGGCTCCCATAAAGCAGCAGTTGTACATGCAGATGCAGAAATTCAGTCTGCATTTCCCATGCCAATCATCAGACCTTGGGGAGAGCTTGTCCATAACAAGCACAGAATTGGTCTTGGATATGAGAAGGACTTGTCCTTTCATATTTCAGATTACTCAAAGCCCATCCAGTTTCAGAGTGTTAGATTTCTTCATGACAGTTCAGCTGTTCCGGATTCTGCACCTCTTCCAAAGCAGCCACAACAAATTGAGAAAGGCCAACACTGTGACTGATTTGGCCATATGAAAGATCACTTTTTTTATCTTCATCCATGTAAGCACTGTCATGAAACTAGTCATTCTTCACACAAATGCTTCAGAAACAAACCTCCTGCAAGAACAAAGATTCATCTTGGATGGATCGCTTTTTGGCAATGGGCATCAACAGTCAAGAAGATATTCAAGTCACATGTCAGAACTTGTTCAAGAGTATTGAACAGTCTTGTAGTTTAGTTTTCTCCATCATCTTACCTTGTATCTGATAGGGGGGGAAATGATGGTCATCTACAAGCTCCAAAGCCACATCAAGTGAGCCTGAGCCACAACCTACCATGGTATGGCATACTAGATTCAGATTTGTAGCCAGAGACAAAGATGCCCCTGAGCATGCCTTCAGTTGGTAATGCTTCTTCAAAAAAAAACTTGGGACACTTCCTCTAGCAGAAGACTTCAGCTTCTTGCCAATTTCGAAAGAATTCCAGGAATAGAATTGGGGACACTTCCTCTAGCAGAAGACTTCAGCTTCTTTCCAGTTTTGGAAGAGTTCCAGGAATTGCATTAAGCATTCCAGAGTTGTTGGTAATCCTTAAACCATCACAGGATTATACTTCCCTTTTTCAGGTTGAAGTTCTCCTTTTTATGCGGGGTGAGACCTCCCTTTCATGGTTGAAGGTTTCCCTCTTCAAACAATAGGAGCATTTCCTCTAGCAAAGGACTTAAGCTTCTTACCATTTTTGGAAGAGTTCCAGGAATTGCATTAAGCATTCCAAAGTTGTTGGTAATCCTTAAACCATCATAGGATGAGACTTCCCTTTTAAGGTTGAAGTTCTCCTTTTTATGCAGGGTGAGACCTCCCTTTCATGGTTGAAGATTTCCCTCTTCAAACAATAGGAGCACTTCCTCTAGCAAAAGACTTCAACTTCTTGCCAGTTTTGGAAGAGTTCTAGGAATTGCACTAAGCATTCCAATGTTGGTGGTCATCCTTAAACCACCACCCTTTATACCAACATTTTAGAGAGCACATTCAGCCTAGTGCTGCCATGCATTTTTGCACATTTTGTATTACAACTCTCTTCTTGGACTCATACATAACCCTTCGGATTAAGGGGGGGGAATGTTGGACACCTAATCCTCTATAGGTTAGTGTGGAAGTAGAATAGACTAAGGAAGTCCAAGAGACCTTGGGATGTGGAACCCAACGGTCACGCCATGTACTATAAATGTATATCATTTGTTAATAAAAAATGCATTCTCATGTTTTATCTTTCATACTCTTTCTGCCATGTGTGTGTTTAACAGAAACACACAATACAGACCTTCCACATCAGCTACCGGACTCCCAAGAACCATCCCAACCACTCAGGTAACCAACCCCTAGGTCCCACTGAGTT
Source organism: Pinus tabuliformis (assembly GCA_031772625.1). Classification (NCBI taxonomy): domain Eukaryota; kingdom Viridiplantae; phylum Streptophyta; class Pinopsida; order Pinales; family Pinaceae; genus Pinus; species Pinus tabuliformis. The sequence goes on from CM062808.1 coordinate 667,584,509, forward strand.
TTTAGACCATTAAACTCTAGGGCGCTCCCTTGATACTGGCATGCATGTCTCCAAAGGGATCTGAATGCTCCCAAAACATGGTTTGCCAACGTCCAAGGAATTTTATGCCCATTGTTGTGCCTGCATCCCTGAGATTTAAGCCACTTTTTCAGGCCCAGAGCCCAGTCACTGCCCAGAACTAAATGACACCTTCAGAACAAAAATATAACAATGGAATAATTATACAAATGCAATCACTTAAACAAGGGCTTGATTGGACCCCTACTAGCCATGATAGGAATTTCGTCAAACATGTCACAAATATGTAATCTATAGGTTTAAACAACATATATGAGCATAGAAGTCTCATACTCATCTGAGAATTGCCAAGAAACATTGATGCCTTGACACATTAGTTGCAGTTTCATCCATTAGGCCATAGATACATTTTCCGTTCATTTATAAGTAAAAATATGATGAGAGCCATAATAGCTACTGTCATAATATATGCTCATAACTAGCATAATAACAACAGAAATACCAAGTAAATCATAACCATATCATCCACATATAAACCTATACAATAATCATGAAATAGCAAGGAGAAATAACCTCATATTAATGTTGCAAAGGCCAACCAGTTGTGGGACTTCTATGAACCACCCAACTGTAGACATGGCTGAGCCAAATATCTCTTCAGCCAATCACCTTCATCCCATATTCCAAGCATGAATGTGGGATCTCATAAAACACATCAATCAAAAACCATCCAAGGCTTATAGAGGCCAAACCACCTCAACCCATAAAATAGGGATTCCACCTCACAATCGGAAATCACAAAACCATCATCAGATTGGTCTCCACCCAAGCCTTCCAGGGCTCTGAAGCGTTTGTTCCAACCAAGGATTCCAGGACTAGTAACTCAATCCAAGCTAAAGGAAACATGAGAACCAACTAGAAAACAAAGAAATAAACCCACAACACCATGGCTATCGAAGAAATGGCAAGGCTAGGAAAATCCACTGTCAATCCAAGCAATCCTCGATGCTAGTGACAAATCATGACCATTGTACCACATGCATATGTCATGCATGCCAAAACTAGTGAGGAAAACATACATGCAACTCAATACTTGCAACCAAAACCTATTGTATCGATTGATCTCGAGGTCCTCTTGTGCTTTTCTGCTCTTCCCTTGCCTTCTTGCTCCAAAACCCCAAGTATGGCACACTACACCAAGAGTGCTCCAAGAAAACTCTAAGTGTCCAAGAGTATGAGAGAGAGAAAATAGAGAAAGAGTTTCAAAAATGAACTGACAAAAGCCTATGAATTGCTCCTCATAAGCCTTTTTATTAATGTGGTCTCTATTTTCTTCATTTTCCATTATTTTCCTTCAATTTCCTTCTCACATGCAACTTGTGACCTTTCACCTCCCTTTCCTTCTAATTTCCATTATTTTCATAAATAAATGTGCCAAAAATGCCATTTTTCCTTTCCAAAGCCTTTGCCAATTTCCTTAGCCATTAATCAATCACCAGTGATCCACATCACTATGCTTTTTCCCAACATTCAGCTTGGAATTGTCCCATCAACTGTGGTTATTATTTTTCCTTTATTAACTTTTATTACATGGAATTTTCAACAAGGTTGTTACAGAACTCTCCCCCTTGGGGGAACACCTTCCTCGGTGTTCAACAACAGCTACAACCAAAAAGGTTGTTGTAAGCAAACCATACTAACCATGTAGCTTTATAACTTAGCTTGATTCAGTATTTACAATGATCAACCCGCTGAGAAGCAAACCATATTACCCATGGAGCTTTATAACTTAACTTGATGCAGTATTTATAATGATCAACCTTCTCAGAAGAAAACCAACATGACAACATAACGAGTATAACATCATAATGACATGACACCCATACTGGTTATTGGAGCTTTGTAACATAGCTCATGGTGGTGTTTACATCCATATACATATGTACATATACCAAACATCACCAAGACATGTACCAAAAACATATACCAAATACATATACCAAAACATCTACTCAACTAGTGAATAAGAAAGGATACATTTACCACATTTGATCCACCATCTCCCATGTAGCTTCATCGGGCCTAAAGTGCTTCCATTGCACTTTAACTTGCTCTATTTCTCGGTTCCGTATCATGATCATCTTTCTGTGTAATATGCACTGAGACTCCAGCTAGAATTATCCATCTGGATGCACCTGTAATACAGACCAGTCAATCACATGATCAGCATATTTAACATACTTCTTAAGAAATTACACATGGAAAACATCACGGACTTTCATTATCAGAGTCAGTGTAGTTTGATAGGCTACTAGCCCAATCCTCTCAATAATATTGAAAGGTCCACAAAAGCTCGGGTGCCAACTTGGCACATGATCCAATCCGCAAGGAATTCTTCTTTGGTTTGATGTGCAAGTACACATGGTCCCCAACTTGGAACTCCTTGAACAACCTATTTTGATCTGCATAGATCTTCTGCCTATCCCGTGATGATTTCAAATTCTTCTTGATTACCTACATTTCTTGCTCCATGTCTCCCATCATGTCTGGTCCAATTAACACCTTGTTAACTGGATCACTCCAACTGATGGGAGTATTACAACTCTGCCCATACAATGCCTCAAACAAACTCATGTTCAAATATTCTCGAAACCCATTATTGTAAGCAAACTCTACTTGTGGGAGGTACTCTTCCCACTTCCATTATTGATACATGACATACATCCTCAACATGTCCTCCAATATCCTATTGACCCTCTCAATCTATCCATATGTCTGCGGATGATAAGTTGTATTGAAGGCTAACTCTATGCCCAAACCTACAAATAACTCCTTCCAAAACTTGGAAGTGAACTTCGTATCCATGTCTGACACAATCTTCTTCGTAGCTCCATGCAATCTAACCACATCCCTGATGAACACCTGTGCTACATCGCTAGCTGAGAATGTAGACTTCACTGTAATGAAGTGCTCTACTTGGTCAACCTATCCACCACTACCATGACAGAATCATGTTGTCTCACTGTGCTCGGCAAATCTGTCATAAAATACATGGAAATTACCTCCCATTTCCACTCTGGGATCGCAATCAGTTGTAGCAGTCCACCTAGATTCTTACACTCTGCCTTCACCTACTAACAATCCAAGAACCTAGCCACAAACTCTACTACGTCTCTCTTCAAATTCGACCAATAATAGAATCTCATCACTGTTGTCAGTGTCTTCTGATATCCTGGGTGACCTGAATATGGTTTCACATGAAACTCTCTCAAGTTAAACTTCTTGAGCTCACTGTTATCCGACAAATATATCTTGTATCCATCTGCCGTGAGACGATAGTCCACATCTTGTGCACCTACACCTGTACATGTACATGTACTTGTATTTGTACCTATACTTGTACTTGTATATATACCTATACCTATACATGTACCACTCATGTACTTGTACCTATACTCTGCCGAAACCTGTGCACAATCTCCATATAACTAACATCCTACTAACCTTCCTGCAAGATCCTATCCTGTAAGTTTTTCCAATAGGAGCTCATAGATGCTATGTGATTTACCTGTATCCGCTTGCTGAGAGCATTTGTCACCCTATTCTCTTTACCTTTGATATAACTGATCTCAAATTCGAACTCACTGATCATGGCCAACCATCTAGCTTGCATACCATTCATACTCAGTTCGTCAAATAGATACTGCAAACCACTGTGATCACTCATCAATACAAACCTCCTGACAAGATAGTGCCTCCAAATATTCAATGCATGTATGATCCCTACCAATTCAAGATCATGTGTGGGGTAGTTTTTCTCATGCTCATTTAGTTTTCATGACTCATAGCATGCCACCTATCAATCCTACATAAGGACTCCACCAAGTCCTCTCTTGCAAGAATTTGTACCTGCTACAAACTCCTTATCCAGATCTGCAATCTTTAGCATTAGTGCATGTGTCAACAACTACTTGATCTGCTCAAAACTAGTCGCATAATCCTCTGTCCATTCAAACTTCTTACCTTTAAGTGATCTGCGAGAAGTTCTTGATGAACCTCATGTAATAGCCTATCAATCCCATGAAGGATCTCACCTCATCTATATTTCTAGGAGCTTCCCACTCCATGATAACCCTTATCTTTTCTGGGTCCACTGTTATGCCATCCTTGGAAACCACATGTCCCAAGTAGTGTACCTCAGTCTGAAAGAAACTACACTTGTTGAGCTTAGCATACAAATGATGCTCTCTCAACAACAACACTGCTGCTAAATGTTCAGCAAGCACTTTTTCATTTATAGAATATACCAATATATCATCAATGAACACAATAAAAAACTTGTCCAAGTAAGGATGCAAGACTCTATTCATCAAAAAAATAAATTTAGTGGGGCATTAGTTAAACCAAATGGAACTACAACAAACTCATAATGCCCATACCTGGTCTGGAAAGTTGTCTCATAGATGTCCTCTTCTTTAATGCATACCTAATGGTATCTAGATCTTAGATCAATATTCGAGAACATTGTTGAACCCTTCAACTGATTGAACAAGTCATTAATCCTCTATAACAGATACCTATTCTTGATGGTCACTTTGTTCAACTGCCTGTAGTCAATGCATAGCCTAAGAGTATCATCATGTAAGGTGCTTTTGATACTGGAGTTGCCCCTAACACCAACTCAATAGAAAATTCTACTTCCCTGTGAGGTGGCAACTCTAAAATCTCTACGGGAAACACATCCTGAAACTGTTGTAGAACTGGGTACTTTCTCAAAACATTTGCATCCTCAACTTCGTTACCTTTGTCACTAGAGATATGTATGACAAATAACACACACCCTTTTATATGACTGCGTTTTTCCTACATAATTGTCACCATCCTCACTGGTGCCTCTTTCTTTTTACCTTGCAAAACTCTTTGTTCCCCATTTTCACCCAAGCACTCAATGGCTTTGTCATAACATTCCACCTTGGTTCTATGAAGGTACAGCCAATCCATGCCCAACAACATAATGTATGATCCCAATGGTAATACATTCAAATGTGTTGAGGTAGGCATACCATTCAAATCAAATGCACAATCTCTTACCCAATTGTGAACTCGCTTCTTTTTACCTGTGGCCAGCTACACTAACAAAGACTCTGTATGCACTTCTTTATTCAAACCACACTTATCCACCAGGTCAAGACTAACATAACTATAATTAGTTCCAGGGTCAATCAAAATAGAAACAACTTGATCACAAAGCTTACCATCCATCTAAATAATAGATGCGTGATGGTCTGTCTATCTATTATCCAGCACTGCATAGATCTGAGGAACGCTCTGTCCAACATCCAAAGAGTCTGCACCTCTTGTGCACTATATATCTAAGACCAACCACCCTGATTCTATGGACAATCTCTCCTACGACGATATTTGCCACAAGTCCAACACTCTATAGGCTTCTAGCCTACATCCTTGTTCTGCTCCTCAGATTGATGTCCCTGTCCTCTGTCAGATGCATTGAACTTATTAGATGGCATTGCATTCTCTTCATTACCTGAATCATGAGGTCTTACTCGCTTCTTGTGCCATTTTCCTTTTTTTTTGCATTACCTTTCTAGTCCGACTTAGTCTCAGATCTACACTTTGATTGCTCATAACAATGCTTTAGCTTTCGAATGGCCTCCTCCAATGATATAAGCTCATCGAATTCAATATTGACTTCGAATGCAATTGATAACCCACTAGTAAATCTCTGAATCTTGGCCTTCTCCTCCTTGAGGTAAGGCACACTCCAAGAACCTGCTAGTGTACTCCTCATCTGTCATCAATCCCATCTTTATCTCATAGAATTCTTTTTCCCTGTCATCAAAGTATCTCTCCGATAGGTACTTCTTCTTGAATAGTCTCTCGAACTCACTCCAAGTCAAGTCCTCCTCATGAATACCTCTAACATTCTTCACATCTTCCCACCAAATATTTTCTTTACCTTTGAGACTAAATGTAGCTATTATGGCTTTCATGTTCTCTGAGTAATCATGCAACTTGAAGAACTTCCTCATACCAAGAAACCATGCCTCTGCATCCTATGATTTCTTCATCTCTCCATCAAATGTATGTGGCTTTTCTTTCTTAAACTCGTCTGGAAAGTATCCCCTGCCACTCCTCTTGTAAGGATGATAACAATGTCGATCATCATGCCTATCAGAACTAGAACTAGAATAGTACCTATGTCTATCACCTCTCCTATCTGAAGTATCCAACAGTCTGACATTTCTAACCGTGTCATCTTTATCTGACTTGTGACCACCATGAGACCTACTTCCATATGCTCCATTAGTTTTGTCCTCTTGCTCATGGTTGATCCGAAGTGGTCCCTATCACTGTAATTCTAACAAACTCTAAAGTATAACTACATTTACCTCTACTTGTTTCTCTTATGTCAGTATGATTCTGTCGTTGTCTACCTTACAACTCCTTATTTCTTCCTTTAAGCTTCCCAGTGTGTCTGCCAAATCAAAAGAGTGCCCAACACCATGTTGCTCATCTTATCCATAGGGAGAGTCTCGGGAACAGTAGTCTACCATCTTGCTAGTCATCTTTGATATTATTCCTGCAAGGTATACCACGTTAGCGAAACCAAATCACAATAAACCAACGTACCTTAGCATAGTTCGGGGAGGATATCTCATCTGAAAGATCAACAAATTAGTTTAATACATGTGTAACATAATAATGAAATCATATAGAAATATAACACATAAGAATATAACCATATAACCATCATTCTATCTAGAGTCCAGTCATCATTGCATGACCATATCCACTACACATACCATGACCTCATGCATGAAAAAAACCACCACACCACTGTGCACTTGACCACGTGTGAATACTAATGTCCATAAACAAAGCATAATCAACCATACGCTCATGACGACACACTTCACAACAATACCATCAACTTCCCCATGGCGACATCACTACAACCATCACCCATACCATACAAATGCAACAATAACATGGTCTTACAACACAAGAACACATATGCAACTGACATGAATGCATGACCAACACACAACCCATCCAATTCGAGGGGTGAACCATGCTTTGATACCACTCTATAACACCCTC